>JAVLUX010000031.1:20647500-21847500 GCA_032164185.1 Moxostoma hubbsi
GCACTTCTTGTGGTAATCCTTCTTCATTGTCACATAGCCTCTTTTATTTATGAGCTTTATAGAAAGCCAAAATCCCTCACTCAGTGGAGGATGGCTTGATATGGCATAGTGCAATGGTTTTTCATCTCAAATAAGTTGCTGACATCTGGAGTAGAATATGAATTTCATGATATGTGACTTTAGAAACTAGTTTTTTTATTACCAGTTACCTCAGGATTTGTGGTGAAAGTTCATTTGATGTGCTTGTAGGGTGTGGACTTATTTTTTTTAAAAAAAAAGAAAAAAGAAGAGGTTATTGTGTGCGTGTGTGTTTTCATAGGTTGTGTATGGGGCTATACATTGGCAAGAAAAAGTATGTGAACCTTTTGGAATTAGCTGGTTTTCTGTATTACCGAATTTTCCGGAAATAAAGTCGCATCTGACTACAAGTTACACTGGGTCAAAATCGCGCAGTTAAGAGGAAAAAAAAAACACAGATAGGTCGCATCTCTGTATAAGTCACACTGACAGAGGTTGAATGGTTGAACGTAAAAATGTTATAGTCTGGAAAATATGGTAATTGGTCATAAAATGGGA
Source organism: Moxostoma hubbsi (assembly GCA_032164185.1). Classification (NCBI taxonomy): domain Eukaryota; kingdom Metazoa; phylum Chordata; class Actinopteri; order Cypriniformes; family Catostomidae; genus Moxostoma; species Moxostoma hubbsi. Next base: position 20,648,077 of record JAVLUX010000031.1, read on the forward strand.
TCTCATCTTCATCAAAGTCACAAGTGTAGACAAACACATTTACTTAAGCACACAAACAATTATAATTTTTAATGTATTTATTGAACATATCCCATTAAACATCCACAGTGCTGTGGAAAAAGTAAGTGTACCCTTGGATTTAATAACTGGTCGATCCTCTTTTTGCAGCAATAACCTCAACAAAGCATTTCCGATCGCCATGGATTAGACCTGCACAACGTTCATAAGGAATTCTAGACCATTCTTCCTTACAGAACTGTTTCAGCTCAGCCATATTCTTAAGATGTCTGGTGTGATCGGCTCTCTTGAGGTCATTCAAAAGCATCTCTAATGGGTTAATGTCTGGGCTCTAACTGGGCCACTCCAAATGGTGGATTTTCTTTTTTTTTTAAGACATTCTGTAGTCAATGTACGTCAATGTTTAGGGTTGATTGTCTTGCTGTATCGCCCAAATTCTACTGATCTTCAGCTGGTGCACAACCACCTTGACATTATCATGTAGGATATCTTAATAAACTTGGAAATACATTTTTCCACTCGATGATGGCAATTGGTTAAGGCCGCAAAGCAGCCCCAAATTGCGATCCTCCCATTGGTATGATGTTTTCGTGTTGGAATGTGGTGCCCTTTTTATGACGCAAGTAGTGATATGTGTTCTTCTCAAAACATTCTGCCTTAGTTTCATCAGTCCACAAAACTTTTTCCCAGTAGCGTTGTGGACTGTCAAGGTGGTCTTTGGCAAACTTCAGGCATGTATTTGTTGGAAAGCAGTGGCTTCGTTCGTGGTGTCCTGCTATGGACACCATTCCTGTTTTCTACATTTACATTTATGCATTTTGGCAGACGCTTTTTATATACAAAGCGACTTACAGAGCCCTTATTACAGGGACAATACCCCCGGAGCAACCTGGAGTTAAGTGCCTTGCTCAAGGACACAATGGTGGTGGCTGTGGGGATCGAACCAGCGACTTTCTGATTACCAGATATGTGCTTTGGACCACTACACCACCACCACTCCTGACACAGTATTCTGTATAGTGGACTCGTAAACAGAGATTTTAACCAGTTCCAATTATTCCTTATTCTCTTTAGCTATCACTCTAGGGTTCTTTTTTTACTGCATTGAGCATTTTGCGGTGTACCCTTTGGCACATCTTGGCTGGACGACCACTTCTAGGGAGAGTAGCTATGATACTAAATCGTCTCCATTTATAGACAATTTGTGTGACTGTGGACAGATGAATATCTATGCTCTTTGAGATAATTTTGTAACTCTTTCCAGCTTTATGCAAAGCAACCATTTTGGATCGTAGGTCTTCTGAGTGTACCTAATGTATGTTGGTATATTTTGTCTAGTGGTGCTTAATTTTGATCATCTGCCTGACACTGTGGCAGGTGACCTGTAAGACGTCTAAGAGTGGCATAAGAAAAGAAATACCTTTAGACAAACAAACTTGTGCTTGAAGAAACACACCTGATTGTATTTTGAAGAACAGACTATAGAAAAGCAGTCGATGCATGTGTCTCTTTCACTGTTTGTTTAGAGGCTTATTGGCACTCTTCACAGCATGAGTGTTTCTCGCCGAACAATCATGTGTGAAGAGTTTTCACTCTTTCTTCTCTGTCAGTCATCTGGAAACAGTTTACGGGGATAGTGTCCTATATGTGAAGTTGAACGCTGCTTATGATCTCATCCGACCATCTCAGGAGCTCCTTGAGTTTAGTTTGCTTTATTTCCAAAGAACACTCTGTGTTTTACATACATTGTGAACGCAACACTGCAATATCATGCTGCAACATTGTGACTTCAGGTGAATTGTCGTATGTAGCCATATTAATTCAGTACCGCATTAGAAATGGTGCTTGAACAAGAAGTTTCTCTTCGTGCTTTTCTAGTCTTTAGACTTTAATTGACTTTGTATTCCCAGAAAAAGAAGGTTTGGATTCTTAGAATGCTGTCTACATCTCAGTGAAGCACACACACTGCAGATTTGTTGCTTCCTCTCCATGTTCACCCCTCTATCTCTGTGTTTTTACACAGTGGTAGATTGAACTCTCTCTCAGTTTACTCAGCAAAAGTTTAAACTGGTAATGACTGTCAGGGGGCTGCAGAGAGGAGCTGCTTTAAAAAAATCTTTCTCTCTTTCTCCCTCTGTTCAGCTCTCTGTTGACTTTCAGCTCTCTGTCTTTGAACTTCTCTATCATAGTAAAGTGTTGGTTCAAAAAGAAAACAGAGTATTCAAGGTGTCTTCAAGGCATTATCAAGGAGTCCTTGAGTCATTTTACAGTCCGTACTAACAACAAAGCCAGTTTTTAAGAAATGTGTTCAAGAGATGTACATTTGCTCAGGGCCTGAAATTCATGTCTGAACATTTGAAATTTTGGCTCAAGGTATACTTAGTTTTTCTGCATTCCGGTCGTCTTGCGCACACAGTCGTGCACACAGACTTTTTCAAGTGTACTCTTTTAACGTATAAATGTGTAGTGTGTGTAGAATAACGTGTTCTAAAGCACTATGACTGCTTTGTGATACTCTTTTAGTACAGTCAACGGCAGGCCTGTGTGCTGACGCTGCGCTTGGTAGAGGACTGTTCAAATGTGGAGAAATTCTGTGCTGTACGTGGACCATGCAGACTGTGTTGTTGGCGAAATGTGCATTATGCATATGCTGCACACGGACAACCCAAGTATACTTTGGCTAGTCAGAATTTGTAACTTGTGTTGTTAATACGCTGTTACTTTAAAAACACTATATGCAATGCATTATCCTAACCTGTCTAAACGTGAGGAGTTCACAGCAGAGTAACTTGCTGAGTTTTCAGTACAGTTTTCACATGTTCTAAGATACATGTTTAAATAATTGTACGTTTATTTATACATTTTTCAAAATATTTGAATATTTAGTTAAAGATAGGTCTGTTACAGTCCATTACATGTTTTTGTCATTTTGCACATTATAGTCTTCAAAAATGTTTGACTAATATTATATGCCATTTTAGTCAGAGTAAAATTGACTAGATTTGATGAATATTACATTGAAATATTAACAAAATTTAAAGGGCATTTTTTATCAAAAGACAAAAATGATGACCCAAAAATAAGTGGTTTGAAAATGAACACTGCATACAGTAAAATCATATGGTGTGAACCCGGCTTAACTGTTTGCGTTTTACATTGTTTCAGGAGAAGCCCCTGTCCCGCTCGCTGCAAAGAGGAGAAGATGCACAATTTGATCAGGTTAGTTGTGAATGTGTGCTTGAGTAATGGCTCTTACTGAAACAATAGGTTACTGACGTATCCCCAGTTCTCTGAAGCATGGAGTGGAGAGATCCACCTATGGGTAGGGCATCTGTACCTAATCTCTGCAGAAGTATCTAATTGCACCAAGTCTGGCTAGACAGACAGAAGTGCGTGACCTATGCTCGGTAAGGACCCACCCACTTACCTGAGAGCATATAAGAACCTGCACATGCTGCTGTTCCCCCAGTTAAGGGAATGGCCTCCTCAAAGAGGCGGTGCTTGACACGTCCCATAATAACACACCTGGCAACTCTGAAGCACACAAGTGAGAACTGTGTACAGGTAGAGCATAAATAACATGTTAGTGGCACAAACCTTAAAATCAGCCCAGCAGCATACAGTGAAGATAACACCCAGGCAGGAATGTGCATGCTTGGTGACATGAATGTGCATGGCCAACTGACCCATAACCCCTTTTCCTTACTTTATATATATATATTAAAAGAACAGGGGAGGGGCTATGAAGAACCCACCCAGAATGAGCGTCCGGGGTCCTGGTAACATTCCAGCCGGTAGTAACATACAAAAGTATGGGGAGAATCCCAGCTGGCAGCAGAACAGATGTCCTGCAATGAAACTCCCCTGAACAGAGCCCAAGAGGTGGCCACGCCCCTCGTGGAGTGCGCTCTGATGCCTTCTGGAGGCAGCACTCACCTAGATTCATAAGCCAAAATTATAGCTTCCACAAGCCAATGCGAGAGGTGTTGCTTAGAAATGGGATTCCCCGAGTGAGGGGGGGGGGGGCCCAAGAGATAAAGAGCTGATTACTCTTCTGAAAAGCACTGGTCCTATCCAAGTAACCCCGCAGCGCATGTACCGGACAAAGAGCATTCACCCTCTGATCCTCCGCGGTGGAAAAAGGAGGAGGATGAAAAGCAGAAAGCTCCATTACCTCACATGAGAACGCTAGGAAGCATTTTGGCATAAAGGCCGGGTTAGGCTTAAGGAAAACCTTATCTCCACTGAGAGAATTTAGTGCACGAGGAATGAACAGAGAGTGCATGCAGGTCACTGACACATTTAGCTGATGCTAAGGCCAGGAGCAACGCCGTCTTGAAAGACAGCAATTTTAGGGAAATGCTTCACAGGGGCTCAAAGGCTGCTGAGATAAAGCCTCCGGCACCATAGAGAGGTCCCACTCAGGAACAGTTCTCCTAGGAACTGGGAGAGAACGGCGGGCGCCCTTCATAAATCTATGAATGAGGGGGTGCTGCCCTGCCGTTGAGCCATCAAACACAAAATGACAAGCGGAAATAGCGGCCAGGTAGACCTTAATAGTGGAAAAAGACCTGCCTTTATCCATAATGTTTTGTAAAAAACACAAAATATCAGAGGCTGAACACTGATGATGTGGAACCATGCCCATCACACCACCTTTCAAACACTTGCCATTTACAGTCATTTAAGGACCTTGTGGAGGAAGCCCTAGCGTTCTGTATAGTGGCAACCACACGTGGGGGGAGCCCCATCGAGCTTAAGTTTGTCCTCTCACGGGCCAAGCCCAAAGAGCAAAGAGATTATGGTCGCCTGTCCAAATCTCTCCCACAACATGCCCACTATCTGAGGGTGGAGGTGCCACTCTCCATAGAGCGGGTTTCCCCCTCGACAGAAGGTCCGTGCCCCTGTTCAAAATGCCTGGAACATGGGTCGCGCATAACTACAGGAAGTGCTCAACACTAAAAGCTTGTGTGCTAGGGCATGAAGCTTGGGCAAGCGCATGCCGCCCTGGCAATTGATTTGTGCCACTGCTGTGTTATTGTTGCAGCGAACGCGCACATGATGCCTCGGTAAGCAGGGCAGAAAATTATTCAGAGCTTTCCATACAGTCATGAGCTCCAAATAATTTATGTGGGCTGAACGAAGTTCACTCGGCCATGAACCGTTCACTGTCCTGCTCTCCTGAGTGGTTCCCAACCCTGTTAAGGACGCATCTGTCGTTAACACTTTTCGCAATATAACAGCCCCGAGAAGGGTCCCATGTGTGTACAAGGCTGGGCTCCTCCAGTTGTGCAAGGCTGCTGTGCACAAGCGTGTCACTGTAACAGAGCGACAGAAATTGCATAACGGGCTGAAGTGGAGGGATAAAACCCACTTCATGAATGCCCTCATTCACAGAAGGCCCAAAGGCAAAACCTGAATAGCTGATGCCATAAAACCCTGTAATCTGAGACATGTGTGATATAGCACTTTCGTCCCCTCCTTGAATTGTGATAGACAGTCAATTAGAGAGTGATCGCGTTCTTGTGAGAGGCACGTGTGCATAGACCCAGGAATATAACACACTGGCAGGTGTAAAATTGCACTTATCCACTCTGAACCCGAGTGACGTGATGTGTGCGAGCACACGGCAAATGTCTTGAACCACGTTCTCCTTGGAATTGGCTATGATTAACCAATCGTTTATGTATGTTAGGATCCTTAGATCTGTTATTCTCAGCGGCGCGAAGCCCGTCTCCACACATAGACAGAACACCCTTGGACTCAGCGAGAGGATGAAAGGGAGGACTGTGAATTTGTAGCATATGCCCTGATAGGCAAAACTAAGAAATTTCCTGTGCGGGGGGTAGATGTTGATGTGGAAAAAAGCATCTTTCAGATCGACTGATGTGAACCAGTTGTTCTGATGAATTGAGCGAACGAGTGTGCCGTGTGTTAACATTCTGAAGCTGTATTTCCTCAAATGTTTGTTTAACACTCTGAGATCCAGAATAGGACAGAGATGCTGTCATTCTTTGGAACTAGGAAATAACCGGAGTAAAACCCCTGATTGCATTGATCATGGGGTACTACATGAATCGGGCCTTCCCAAGGAGGGAGGAGATTTCTTCTTTCAGAATGTGAGCAGCGCTATTCTCTGGCAAACTGGAGTCTGTTGTACCCATTCATTATGGTTCGAATTACCCATTCGGGAGCCAACACAGCCTGCCAAGCTGTTGTGTGACACGCAAGTGACACCACATGAGCCGGGGAAGCGCTTATAGCTTCGTTTATGCCCAATTTGCTCATTTGTAATCCAATGTCGCCATCTAGTGGACAACCTAGGGGCGACATAAGGGGTTGCAGAGAACACTGTGGCAGAAGCCTTTATTGAATGGGTGAGAGAGATGTAATAGAGGCGGTGTGGTGACACTGCTTTCGTACTTTTTCCCAACTGTAAACCCCTCCAGCACGGGGAGGTTCCCCGACATGAGCTGGACGGGGGAACAGACATTGTTCTGCACTGAACGCACAGGTTGACCCCACCGAGTGAAAACCTCCTTTTTTTGAAAAGGTGAACTAGGAGGGAAGGATAGGAGTCCGGGGGGCATGGACTCAAAGCCCCTTGAGGCCGTGTATCAGGCCAGCCGTTTACGTTTAGAGTCGGAGGGTGTAGAGTTGGGGGGTTTCTTGGCCGCAGCTTTCTGCAAAAGACATTCTACCCCAGGGCTTAGCGGAGGGTGGGTTACTCTGCTGAGGAGGTGGTTTATTGCGTGGCTTTGACTTACTACTTTGCTGGAAAGGATGCTCCGAGGCAGAAGGGGGGCGCCTGCCGCGTTGCCACTTTCCTAGGAAGGCATAATTTAAGCGCTTCGTCCTACTTTTTCTTATGGTCGTAACGCTGTTGCATTAAGGTGACAGCAGGTCCAAAGAGAGCCTGGCCAAGCTCTACAGGGGCACCCACAGTGACATCATCTCACTGTCAGGGAGGCCCAACAGATTAAGTCAAAGTGCACGTTCTCCTGCCACTGAGAGAGCCATGGAATGCCCGCAGTCTTGGACTGCTTGACATTGACTGTGACGGTCTCCTTCCACAGAGAGGGTGTGGGGGTCCCTTTCTCTAGTTGCTGCCCCATGTTGACCAGGAGTTCAGCCTGGTATGCAGAGAGAAGGGAGGAGACGAGACAATTTCCAAAAAGCTTTGGAAAGCGCCATACTAGAGCGAAACTCTGTAAAATCTGTGGCGCGTAGCCGTGGAGCAGGGGAATTGGTGAGAGAGAAAGGCAGGAAGCCTGCTGGTAGTTTAAGAGAGTGTGGGTGGCTTGCAACAAACAGAAACAGCTATGCTGGCTGAAGCAAGACAGATCTGAGTGATGTGTCCTCCTGTAGACAAAATTAGTGAAAGTCCAATTCCAATTGAGCTGCAAGAAAACGGAGGTTGCGAGCAGCGAATGTCAACTGAGGAACAGCAGCACGTGCAGGCCCTTATATGCTCTCAGGTAAGGGGGTGGAGCATAGGTCACACGCTTCTATCTGTCTAGCCAGACTTGGTGCAATTAGATGCTTCTGAGGTCAGGTATGGATGCCCTTCCCATAGGTGGATCTCGAACATGAGATGATGAAAGAGAACACTATCATATTTCATATTTATCAACAGATTCCCATCTTTCGTTGGTGGCGTATCTCTCTCCCTAATTCTTTGATTTTATAGGTAACCCCTGCCCCTGTCCTCTTCCTCTCGATCACTCTCTCTTTTCTGATTGATGCTGAAATTTTAACTGGAGAGCTGCAGCAAAATTCTTTGTTTAGCAAAACGCAAAGCAAATGAGACATCAACTTGCCATGGATCCAGCAAGTGCCATTAGTGTGTGTGTGTGTGTGTGTGTGTGTGTGTGTGTGTGTGTGTGTGTGTGTGTGTGTGTGTGTGTGTGTGTGTGTGTGTAAAACCGAGAGATAAAGAATTTGTGTGTGTGAGTGTAACAGAGCGAGAAAGAATGTGCTCTGTATGCAGAAAATCAGTGCAACATCTGTCTGTGTGTCTATACTTTTGAATGAACAGAAGTTTGTGTGTGTGTGTGTATGAGAGAGACAACGTTGCCAAACCCAGAAATGCTGTGTCCTCTGCAGCAGTACAGGCTGGGGGGGGGGGCAAGTGCCATGAGGGTAGTGAGATCAGTTGCATAACTCTCCTTAGCAACATACATCATCCTGACTCAGTCCATGTATACACAACCACCTCCAATCATTCTAACTTCACAAACATAAACTTTTTCACTTTGCACATTTTTCTTTTTCATACTAATGTCCTACTAATGCACACGCTAATTTAGGTGTTGGATTTGCCTTTGCCTAGTTTCAGGAACTGCGTGTTCAGTCAGTGACGTGTTGTGACTGCAGAGAAATTGGCTCCACTGATTCACATCACAGTAAACTATACCATACCTCACTCATCAGCATACACGCATAGCTCAAAACTCACAGATTGTGCGTGCGTGCGTGCGTGCGTGCGTGCGTGCGTGCGTGTGTGCGTGCGTGTGTGTGTGTGTGTGTGTGTGTTTGGTGCTGGGTTACTACAGAGAAAGGTTGAGTAGCCCTTACGTTAGGACCGATCAATACCTCACTGCACTCTAAAGTGCTGCCATCACTCTTTCTTTTTTTTCTTTTTTTTCCTTTTTCACTCATTTCTATATTGCCTTCTGCTTATATCTTGCTCTATAAGGTTTTATTTTCTAAGTCCACTCTAATTCTTGAATAACTGCAGTATCGAATCAGATTACTCGTTTTTCGCTCCTAAGGTCTTGGATACAACATAAAATGTTATGATTTTAAAGTGTCATGAAACCCACCCCCCAGTTCAACATCAATCATTCACACCTCAGGAGGAAAAAAAAGACTCATGACATGAGCGTAAAAATGTGGCTCGGTTACAGGGGGTGGGAAAGGGGGAGGATGGGAGGGGTTCAAGAGCTACTTCAAAAACATACTCAAAACAGAGATGGCTGAACTTCACATTATGAGTGGAGATGAAAACAAATGAGTTTTGGAGCACTTTGCCATATATCAGTCATGGGACAAAAGTGTGAAGACGATTGAGTAGAAGGATGTTTTGTTCAAACATTTAAGAAAGAAGTGAGAAAAGCACTCAGCAGACATTACCATCAAAACCAGCACTCCTTTGAGACATTAGTTCATAGATATTTATTTTTACAAGGAGTGTTTCGGGTTTAATTCAAGTTAAACTCTATTGACACCATTTGTGGCAAAATGTTGATTATCACAGAAAGTCATTTCAAATCATCCCTCTTTTTCTAAAGATAAAAATCGCATTCAGTAAGGCTCATACAAAAGTAAATGAGTCTAATGCCAAAACATTAAAGACGCATTGTTTTTCAAAACTATAGCTACACCACTTATATGTAATATGTGTTAACATGATTCCAGAGTTATATAATCACTTGCTAACCTTGTCTGTTTAAAGATATCCCGTATTTCAACTCCATAGTCATGACAACAAAATGCTGTTAAACCACATAGTCATAAATTTTGTAAACTTTTTCATGATAAAAGGATACCCAAAAAGAGACATGACTTCATCATTGTCTTCTGTTTTTTAACAAGCCGTCTTGATATCCTGTCCATAACACACGGAGATGATGCAATGAAATCAACGTCCCAAACAACAGCCTCCTCATATACAGCTACTTCAGGTCTGCAGCCAAGAAATAGTAGTGCCGGTTCAGTTATGGACTGCGGTCCATTCTGACAAGTGATTTAGATCTCAGAACTGTATTTTGTGTAAAAGTCCGCTCTCATGTCTGTTCAGCGAATGCTGTTGTTGGACAGAAACCTCACATCCGTCTGTATTGTAAATTATATGCTGTAATACGAGCTCATGCATGAGGCAGTGCTGTGTTTGGATGGAAGCATTCTTTCTCATGATTAATGTGGAGGATCAAGTGAAGTTTAATTTTGTCTTCAACACTTTATTAAGCTGTATTAACATGGTTTTGTGTTACAGTTAATAAGCTCTATGAGCTCTATAGCAGAACACTGTTTGCCTTCGTTGTTGCGGACATTGTTTGACTGGTACAGAAGACAGAGCGGGACAGAGGACGAGTCATACGAGTACAGACCTCGCTCCAGCACGAAGTCCAAAGGGTGAGGAGACACACAAACATATATAGAATCTCTTGTCTTGGACTCTGTTTTGTATTTGTCATATTTGAAGATTCATGATGTAAAGCTGCACAAAATCTGCATGTTTCTTGTGATGCTTCATTTGTCACTATAAACATTTCTTTTATACGAACTTATCACATCCATCTCAACATTCAAGAACCAGCTAAAAACACATCTGTTTTGAGAGCATTAAATCAATCCACTCTAAATTCTCTTAATATTTAACAATATTAAAATTGTTTAATATTAAATAATAATAAAAACATTTTTTATATATATTTAAAATTTGTAATCCAATTAATTACATGATGTCCCGATTAATTAATCGCAGATACAAATATTTGCTGAGAAAGCCACTCATTTAACAATCATTCAATATATAGTGATGAAATAATCATACATAGTTTTCTTTATATATATACACTCACCTAAAGGATTATTAGGAACACCTGTTCAATTTCTCATTAATGCAATTATCTAATCAACCAATCACATGGCAGTTGCTTCAATGCATTTAGGGGTGTGGTCCTGGTCAAGACATTCTCCTGAACTCCAAACTGAATGTCAGAATGGGAAAGAAAGTTGATTTAAGCAATTTTGAGCGTGGCATGGTTGTTGGTGCCAGACGGGCCGGTCTGAGTATTTCACAATCTGCTCAGTTACTGGGATTTTCACGCACAAACATTTCTAGGGTTTACAAAGAATTGTGTGAAAAGGGAAAAACATCCAGTATGCGGCAGTCCTGTGGGCGAAAATGCCTTGTTGATGCTAGAGGTCAGAGGAGAATGGGCCGACTGATTCAAGCTGATAGAAGAGCAACTTTGACTGAAATAACCACTCGTTACAACCGAGGTATGCAGCAAAGCATTTGTGAAGCCACAACACGCACAACCTTGAGGCGGATGGGCTACAACAGCAGAAGACCCCACCGGGTACCACTCATCTCAGGCTACAATTTGCAAGAGCTCACCAAAATTGGACAGTTGAAGACTGGAAAAATGTTGCCTGGTCTGATGAGTCTCGATTTCTGTTGAGACATTCAGATGGTAGAGTCAGAATTTGGCATAAACAGAATGAGAACATGGATCCATCATGCCTTGTTACCACTGTGCAGGCTGGTGGTGGTGGTGTAATGGTGTGGGGGATGTTTTCTTGGCACACTTTAGGCCCCTTAGTGCCAATTGGGCATCGTTTAAATGCCACGGCCTACCTGAGCATTGTTTCTGACCATGTCCATCCCTTTATGGCCACCATGTACCCATCCTCTGATGGCTACTTCCAGCAGGATAATGCACCATGTCACAAAGCTCGAATCATTTCAAATTGGTTTCTTGAACATGACAATGAGTTCACTGTACTAAAATGGCCCCCACAGTCACCAGATCTCAACCCAATAGAGCATCTTTGGGATGTGGTGGAACGGGAGCTTCATGCCCTGGATGTGCATCCCACAAATCTCCATCAACTGCAAGATGCTATCCTATCAATATGGGCCAACATTTCTAAAGAATGCTTTCAGCACCTTGTTGAATCAATGCCACGTAGAATTAAGGCAGTTCAGAAGGCGAAAGGGGGTCAAACACAGTATTAGTATGGTGTTCCTAATAATCCTTTAGGTGAGTGTGTGTGTGTGTGTATATATATATATATATATATATATATATATATATATATATATATATATATATAAATATATAAATTAAAAAAAATATTCTGATAATTAAAATGCTTTACTGTAGCAGAAGAGTTAATCATTGATAAGGCCATACAAAAAGCGGCTTTAGAATACAATGTATTGTTTACTACCATATTATTGATCATAAGTCAATCATTGACACACAGTTCACAGCAATCCATTTCATAAGTGAATTTGTCAATCAGTTTGAGATTTATTATGAGGGCTTGTTTAAGGACCCGTCAGTGTACACCTGCATCAGACATTTATTTTTATTTTTTTAGAAACAAGGCAGGGGTATACATAGTACACAATACTACAGATATATTTTACAATAATGCCAAGACATTATATTCATTACATAGTGCAATGGTTTTCAGTGCTTTGGAGATGTTGGAGGTACAAAGAGTATTTAAATAATATTTCAAGTCTTTACAAAAAAGTGCAAATAGGGGCTTTATAGACATAAATTTACACTTATGTATAAAAAAACTTGTCAAGAAAAATAATTCATTTATAGCATTACAGAAGGAGCAAAATGGATCTATTTCAGGGAGCGTGTTTCTTAAATAAAGATTGACTGGGTAAAAACGGTGTAACAGTTTAAAGGACATCTCCTTAACCTTGTTGGTAATTAAATATTTGTGAGGTAAAGACCATACGACCTGCGTCAGACATGGGTGTGTTGCGTCATAAAAATAAAACATTTAGGTCACTGTGTCAAGTTAAATATAGTTTAATACTCAATCTTTAAACACATCTTGAGATCCCTTAGATCGCATTTGCGCTCCTTCGAGTGTTTTGAACGCAAGAACGTAACACATGTTTGAGTTGTGTCTGCTGTAATAAACATTCACTGTATAAACTGCACGTTGCTCACACAGCTGAAACTTCACTTACTGCCCTCTGGAGTAAACAGGTGGTACTACAAGCTTGCATTTCTCTGGAATTTCTCAGGAAAGCATGCGATTAATTGTGTTAATTTTTTAACGCGTTATTTTTTGTAAAATTAATTGCACGTTGTTAACACTTTAAATCGACAGCCCTAATATATTTAGATATATATTGTCTGTATCTTTATTCTAGGCTTGCTTCTATACTACTCCAGACACTTTGAGAACTTGGCAGTGTGATACGCCAGATATTTTTGACTTTTGTACAAAAAAATTGCTTGCTATTTTCAGATAAATCTTCTAAATAAAAGATTTGCTGTTTATCTTTTAACCTCTCTTTAGAGATGAGCATCGGGATAAAGACTACCTATTGGAGCGAAGGGACTTAGCCATAGACTTCATTTTTTGTTTAGTTTCAGTGGAAGTTTTGAAACAGGTGAGGTTTCCTTGCTTGCTTGCTTGCTTGTGTGTGTGTGTGTGTGTGTGTGTGTGTGTGTGTGTGTGTGTGTGTGTGTGTGAGAGAGAGAGAGAGCGAGCTTCATTGCTTAGGTGTGGTGTTTCTGAAGTCGGAGTGAGCTGTGTTGTAGCATGAACATGCATAGGCTTGCTAACAGAATATCAAGGATCCTGATATCCTAAAGGAAAAATTGACCCTTATGTCACAGTGATGATAATGCTGAAATGTTTTCTATAGATTCCCCTTCATCCTGTGCCAGATGCCTTATTACAAGAAGTCCTTAACCTGGCATTCAAGCACTTTAAACACAAAGAGGGGTGAGTGCATGTACACAGACAGACACCTTTCTATGCAAATTAAACTTGTGTACACTGGACTTGTGCAAACCTGATAAAAACACTCAGTGTAATTCCTAAAACTCCCTATAAAATAACTATATTTAGCACTTATAAGTAGGAGTTTATGAGCTGTCCAGATGATGTACAAGTGTTTTTGTAATGTATCAAAATAAGAATAATTCTTTCTTGATTCTGTGTGGAATTATGTGTGTGACTGATCTTTGTTGCCATGTTTTGTTTGACAGGTACTCAGGCCCCAACACTGGTAATGTGCACATCATCGCTGACCTATATGCTGAAGTAATAGGAGTCCTTGCCCAATCCAAGTGAGTCCATCCCAGAATCAATCATCTGAGCTTACAGTGCATGTTCAAACACAATTTAAAGGTTCACTAAGCACCCCCCCCCCCCCCCCCCCCATTTAAAGTTTTACATCAAAAGAATTCAATAGTTCTGCTAAGAAATATGATTTAAAATGATGTACACTCACATGAGATGAATACTTGAGCCTTATTCACATGGTTTTAATAAACGGAAGACGGGTCGCTCCCCCTCATAGAGACTGCCATGTTGAGGTCGAATGACCAGCTGTGTTTTGTAATTTGCCACATTTTTTCAAGTTAATGACATAAAACTTTGTGAATCCATGCTGACAGGAGTCCATATAAGTTCAAAACCATGGTCATATCGGTTGTTCGGACAAATAAAAACTTGTGAAACATAAACATGAAATTAATATGAAATTAAACTTATACAAACACCTCTTATTCTGTAACATTAACTGACCTGGACCTGAAGACAGAGTCCTCAATGATTTGCACAGTCTCTGAACACGTTTATTGGCACTTGTAAGTCTATACTCACCACACGCTAAGACTCCCTCACAGCATCATGAAACTGTCTGTTTAAGCTGTAATCTAATTTAGCTCAGCACTGTAATAGACTGGGCCTGCAATTGATTTACCACCATGCTCACCCACCCCTCCAGTTCATGATTTAATGTGCTTTTCTCAAGGACTGTGTTTGAAGAGGCCATTTTACATGACATGATGCATTGAGTACGTTTACATGTTCAGTTACAATTGAGCTACCGCATGTTTTTGCATAGTCGAGCTACAGTATGCATGATTCCATGCATAATTGAATTAAATCTTAAATCTAAATAAAGCTTATTGTGTAAAAGATATGACCTTTTGAGTCATATTAGCGTGTCGAAGAAGTCAGCTAACTAGCATCTCTACAGCTAGACGCACACAGCAGAATCAACAATATGGAGAACATTCTTACATTATTTACGCTTTTTGATTTTGTTGCAAATCAGATGTATATTTTTCTTTCTGTTTATGGTGATGTCTCAAGACATAAGACATTGTAATTTGCTCCTGTATTGTTTAACTATCCAAATTAGTAGAGAGGGGGGCGTTAGATTACAAATGGGGGGTGTTTATCAGTCATGTTAATCAAATATATCGTCATGTTCCTGTTTGCATTAAAATGTTCACCAAGACTCCATTATATGGGTTGGTATGCATTTGTACCACGGTTCATCTGATTCTGAATTCTAGCGACACATCTGAAGTATCTGGTTTAGCAGCTTCAAATAGAAAGGTGAGGTCACAACCTCCGCTAATGCAACAATATGTCTCTGTATGTGAATACGGCTCAATGGACAGAGAGGGCGAGCACAAAGCAGGTGCGTTTTTACTCACAGACCGGTCTCAAGCTCTTAAGCGTGCACCTCTGATCATTGCAGCACTGCGTGAACCAATGAGAAGCATGGCGCGAGACGTGGAAACTATATGAATTTGGCACATAATTCTACATGACCACCCTAAAATATACTACAGTAACACTAACTGTACTTAAGGCAGAACTAGATTCATAATACATATTATCATATCACTACTTCAGTTCTATTAAATTTGCCATAGGCTACATTTGGGGATTTAGGGAATCAAAAAAGATTTTTGGAACTTTTTTTTATATTTTGTATTGATTGTTTTAACTAGGGATGTATGCTCCAACTAATTTGACTGTCGTTAAGTTTTGTAGTCGACAAGTCTAAATGTAAGAAACCCCCAGAAGACAATCAAAAAACTTTCCTTTGTGTATATATGATCCATTTGAAATATTTTATCTAGGAATCAAACTGTCAAATCCCATAATTTATGCCGCTAAAAATAGGCCATATATATGCAGTGTGTTTGCCTTGCGTTATGATCATTTAACATTTAGGCTGTCATAAAAAAAACAAGCATACCCTCAGCGTTAGCCAATACAGGCATATTTATTAAAATCAACTGGATCAGTGCAGGACCAATAAGTAAAAATAATCAGTTGCCTATTATCAACAGAATTCTTCAAATAACGTACTAGCCAATATATTACCTCAACATATTCCAAAAACAATTAACGGTTGACCTCTATTCTGTTAAGAAAGATAAAAATCAAGGAATAGCATAAATTCGGCCTCTGAAATATGTAATTCATATAGGCTATATTGTCCAAAAATATGTGTAAATATATAATGTGTAAATCCCCCAAAAAATAAAAAAATAAAGATTTTGTTTGCCTTCAGAAATTCCAAGAGATGACTCATTTGAATCAGCAAGAACCTGATAACTTTTATTCCAACTCAGTCACAAATTGAAATTGTTCAAATTATTTTGTCACATAAATTTGGTGATATATTTTTACTATAGATGTTATAGATAACCTTACTGTTGTTGATACCCGTAAATGGATGTCTATATCCAACTCAAAATCAATGCTGTATGTAGAATGAGCATTTTCAGTGGGATAAAATATGCAATATTATTAGTCTTTTCACTTATTTTTTTATAAATAATACCACTTTTATTATTAGATTCTGTCTTTGCGTTTTAATTTTATAGGCTTCAGATGTATTAATTTTATAGGCTTCAGATGTAGCCCTCTATCTGCTTATCTAGTAAGTACTTATTGTGTATCAAACCATGTGTGTGTATATATTCATAAGTTCCTGCAGTTCCTGCCGTTCCTGGGCCAGTGGTGGCTCAGCAGGGGGGGCCAGTGGTGGCTCAGCGGTTAAGGCTCTGGGTTACTGACCGAAAGGTCGGGGTTTCAAGCCCCAGCAACGTCAAGATACCACTGTTGGGCCCTTGAGCAAGGCCGTTGACCTTATCTGCTCCTGGTGCGGTGTTTCATGGCTGACCCTGCGCTCTGACCCCAGCTTAGTTGGGATATGTGAAAACAACTCCATTTCATTGGCTCTGTACCTGTACTCTACACAATGACAATAAAGTTGAATCTTAATCTTAATCTTATTTTAGAAAGAGATGCGCCCTCTAGCGGTTCACTCTGAGCAGTGCAGCAATATGATTCATTTCTCCTAATTCAACTTGCAAAGTTTATCAAAATGATGGCTTGCCAGATGTTGGCTATAGATGCAGTACACTTTAAACATGTCACAGAACAAAGCAATAATTAGTGATCTTCATAATAATCATTGGAAAAGGAGCGGTGGATTTTCCTGTAAATAGCCAATTCATATTATTTGAAATGAAGCGCCCATATCTGTCACTTAACTAATGCTTTTCTATGGGTAAAAATAAAAGAAAGGAGACCGTTCATCAATGTGTGCATGCAATACTGCTGTATTTTATATCAGTCTCAATATTATTAACCTGTCATGCAACACACATGCAGCTAATCAGATCGGGAGCATTGAATTCTCTTCTTTATGAGTGATCCAAACAGAAATATCAGCACTCTTGGAATGTCCCTTGTCTTTTCAAAATAGAGGGCCTGTTGTAAAATAATAATTCATGATGTTTTTATTTTTATGTTTTTTGTGTGTGCAGGTTTCAGGCAGTGCGCAAGAAGTTCATCACAGAGCTAAAGGAACTGAGGCAGAAAGAGCAAAGTCCTCATGTGGTGCAGAGCATCATCAGCCTCATCATGGGCATGAAGTTCTTCACCCGTCGAAGACTTTGAGGCTTCTTTCCAATTCATGCAGGTCCAGACACATAAACTGACACACATTCTTTTGGTTCTCTTTCTTACACTCGTTCGGTATCTCATTAAGGAAACACCACAGGTGTGACAGATTATAGAAGCACCAATGACACAGCGTCTGTCAAGCGTGAGAGACCAATTGTTGTAGCTTTAAAGGAGTCCCACTTCCCTCATATAAACCACAGGTACTTGTTGCTGCCTTATTCTTACTGTCTTTGCCGGAAATGTTTTTTGGAAGCAGCCCTCTGCAGACGCACTAGGATTTATTGTTCAATGGTTTGAACGTTTCTCGCTTGTCGAATTCGCAAAGTCTTCGAACAAGAAAATGTTGTGGTTCCTCCAAGAAAGCCTTACTTTACTCCTTGCATAACATGAGATCTTTATTGGATGATCTCAGAAATTTGGCCAGAATTGATCGGGACCTGTCTCCCTCAACCGAGCTGGAACTCTATGAGCTTGCTCGATTTCCATCTTATGGCCTGTTATGTCGAGCCAACTCAAAGAGTCTCCGAAACTCCACCATATGCTGACCCTCTGCTCACTCATGTAACCATCTCAGTGAATTTAGTCTCCATGGCAGTGATCGATCAACGTATTACAGAAAGCTTCTCCAAATCAGCAACAACCTTCGTCATCATTGCAAACACGTTCATCAATTGTCACTGAATTTCCTTCACCTCACCCGACAAATCAACTCCTGGGCTTGCGGCCTGCTGCTCGTTGGCTTCATCTTGCGCACTTAAGTGTCTTTTAATGTCTCCAGAGCCCGAGGATTTTGAATTCTTTGACATATTGTTTTCCTAGAACAGTTAAGAATCAGGATGTCGAGTCTCACCAGATTATGACACAAATTATTAAAACTAGCAATGTGTGCAGAGCTCGCTGTTCACACATCTAAACCTCGCATGGTGCCACTCGACTCTATTCCTTTAATATCAGACACTAGAGATGTTCTCTTTTGTTACATTATCATTGTGTTGTGGGTCAATAAGTATGTGAGCCTCGCTGGCTCTATTGTCAGTTGGACAGTGCTTTTGTTTTATTTGTGAGCCTCGTAAAATCTCTTGAGTAAAAGTTTCAGTGAGTTTGCCCTACCTTTGCCAACAGGACTGTGTGAAGCAATATCTTTACATTAAGCCTGTAATAGGCAGTAAAATCCTGTACTCAATATGTGCTGCATTTAACAAGCACTGTAATCCAGAGATTTTTATTGCGCTAGTAGTTGCAAAAAAGATGCTGTATTTTATATTGGCCCTCATATCTCTCTAGCCACTGCCTTACAAGAGGTTTAGTACTGTCAAATCCTTTTTAATTTGTATATACTGAAAATGTAAGCATTTCTCCCAAGTTCTTTGTGCTAAGATTAGCATTTAATTGATTAAATGTCATGTTTTGTGTCTGTATGTTTTGGTGAGACAGGAATGTGCTCAGTATTTCCTGGAGGTGAAGGATAAAGATATCAAACATGCACTGGCTGGCCTGTTTGTTGAGATCCTCATCCCTGTAGCTGCAGTAAGTACTGTAGAAATGTCCATTCCCACAGATCATATAATATCATTAATTCTTGTGCTCCAATCTTTCCATTTAGCTAGATTTCACATGAATAAGGCCAGAATTTGTTCATATGCGATCTGGCTCAATTGCAATATTGCCACATGTAGTCTGATTCAAATTAGCCTGATTTTTCAATATAGCATCACAAAATGCAGAACTTTTCACTACTTGCACCAGTCCAAATATAAATTGGTGCCATGGAACAGTGCATTTGTAAAAAATCAGTTGATGGGCTCAATGACTCTTCTGCAACCTTCATGTGACAGTACATGTCCTACAGAGCTGGAACTTATGGAATGAGTTGCTACAGAAGCACAATTTAAAATATATTCTGTTTTGCATGAAAGACCAGATGAATAGCTGAATAGCTCTGAGTTATTTGTGTGTTGTGTGTAGCTCAGCACAAGGACTCATGTGTTTGAGCTTGTGTGTGTTGGTTAGGCGGTGAAGAATGAAGTGAATGTTCCCTGCCTGAAGAACTTTGTGGAGATGCTCTACCAGACGACCTTTGACTTCAGCTCAAGGAAGAAACACTCACTGGTACAGTTTGTTCTTCTTAAATGTGCACTTTCCCACAGTACTCTGTAGTCTAGATATTTCTCCCACCGAACAGGCCTGTTTTTAATACCCATATAGGAATGTCACAAGTACCTGTGCTTTGGTATCAAATCGACACTAAATTGAAATAAATTTAACAATACCAGTCTTTCTACAGTAACAGTAGTACAGTGCACCAACTTTCATTCAAGAATGCTGTATGACTGACAGGCAACTGCTTTCAAATACTCATGCATATTTGTGAGCATGCTTTATGAAGAGAGTTCATGCTTCGCTGTTATGTGAGGCTGTCTGTTATGTTCTCAAACAAAAATAATAAAAGACAATCACACAATGCTTCTTATTTACTTTGTTCTTTATACAGTTTTTATTTGAATAATTATGAGAGAAACTTTCAGTGTTTAAGTGAGAAACACTTCAACGATACAAATTGTTTTCATTTAATTTGTTAATAATTGTACTTGCATTTAACTTGAAAAAAAAATAGTTTGTTAGCATGTTCATTTTTCTATGATATCGAAATTGGTATTGATAACATGAAATTTCACTGGTATTGGTATCGACAACTGAAATTTTGGTATTATAACAAAGCTTTAACCATATGTTGAATAAAACGCAATCTTTTTTTATTTTATCTTTCACATTTTCTTTCAACATTTTTTACTTTCCCTTTGTCTCTATCCAGGCATTGTATCCCTTGGTGACGTGTCTGCTGTGTGTTAGTCAGAAGCAGTTCTTCCTCAATAACTGGCACATCTTCCTTCAGAACTGCCTTTCACACCTAAAGGTACGTGTGCTTTCAGCGCAATAAGATAAAAAAAAGAATGATTTCCATAATATAGTCATGTGCAGTAAGTAAACTACTGGAGCTGACACACACAGCTTTGCACCATGAAACATTTAAAAAAAAAAAAAAAGTAGCTATACAAACGACTGAAGTGGGTATTGATAAATTTTGTTTGGGTGTTTAAGTTAAAAAAATAAATAAAAAAAACTGTATGATGTTGCTCCATGCAGATTCTAGAGGCAGATTTGGTGATTCATAATTTAAGATGCAAATTTACCTTGTAAAGGGGTTGGTTCAGTTACATAGTATAGATTAAATGGTGTAGTGGACTTTTTTATTTTTTGTTTGGTATTTTGTAAAGTGCCTGATGCTTAAAAGAAATTCATTATCCACTCTTTGCTAAATCTAACCTCAGAAACCTGTCTGTGTTCGTATCTATGTTCTTTTTCAATCATTATGTTTACATGCACAGTTAAGTCTAAGTATGATTAACAATGCATATAAAGTTTGAAGTATGTCTAAAGCTACAATCACATTATCTAGGTCTGATACAACTTCAGTTGAACTAAAGCATTTACTTGACATTTTAAAAAGATTAATTATCGTTTTAGTCTTACTGAACTTACTTTTAAAAGAATAGTTCAAACAAAAATGAAAATTCTCAAATTTTTCCATCCCAGATGTGTATGACTTTTTCTTCTGCAGAACACAAACAAATATTTTTAGAAGACTTTCTCAGCTCTGTTGGTCCATACAATGCAAGAGAATGTTGACCAAAACTTTGAAGCTCCATAAAGCACATAAAGGCATATACAACCAATCTTCTGTGTTTTAATTCATGTCTTCTGAAGCGATCTAATCAGTTTTAGGTGAGAAGACACCAAAATATTACTCCTTTTTCACAATAAATCTTAACATCAGCAGTCTCCTTGGTGATCATGATTTCAAGCGCGATTGGACTTCCTATATTGCCATCTAGCACTCTGCAAATGCGTCAAGCGATAGAAAGTGTAATCAAGCTTGAAATCATGATCGTGTCTAGAGACTGCAAGGGCAACATTTACAGTGAAAAAGGAGTTACATGTTGGTCTGTTCTCACCCAAAATCTATTAGATCGCTTCAGAAGACATGGCTTAAACCACTTGAGTCTTATGGATTACTTTTATGCCTTTTTCGGAGCTTCAAAGTTTTAATCACCATTCATTCTATTGACGTACATTGATGAGAAATTTCTAATCTTGGAAGACTTAAGGGTGAGTAAATGATGATGTAATTTGTATTTTTGAGTGAACTATTCATTTAAAGTGCATGTAAACGAACCGACTGTCATTGGTTCTACTACCAAGATGTTGTACTTTTTAGGTTTTCCCAACTCCCCTTACAAAAAGATTGTTTTTACCTCCAATC
This sequence comes from Moxostoma hubbsi, assembly GCA_032164185.1. Classification (NCBI taxonomy): domain Eukaryota; kingdom Metazoa; phylum Chordata; class Actinopteri; order Cypriniformes; family Catostomidae; genus Moxostoma; species Moxostoma hubbsi. The sequence goes on from JAVLUX010000031.1 coordinate 20,669,918, forward strand.
ATTGCAAATGTATCATGTAAATCTTTTGGATTGATCTGTAAAGCTTTTGGGGTATTTGATTTCTGATGATTCACTTGGTGGTGGAGATTCAATGAATGTGCGATCAAACTTGAATACCTCACTGCGGTACCGGTTAAATTCTGTTCTCAACATTTATCCAGATCAGAAATGGATCAGAATCGAACTGTTGTGTGAATCTTGCACCTTATCCACTTTAGACTGGCTCTTACACTTTTCACTATGTCTGTTGAGCTATTGAGGAACAGAAGTGAAGTTTTCTCCCATGGCCTGGTGTAATGTCTTAAGCACCTTTTGGCCAGGTTTATGAGATTTGTAGTCTCAGTGGCAGACAATTCCTCTCCTGATCCATGGTCTCCTGGTTGTCTGTCTGCTCCCCTGTCTGTTCTAACCCTTCTTCATTTAATTTTTCCTGGCCAGCAGACCTTAGTCAGATTACATGCCATGTTTTGATAACAAAGAAATTGAGGCTACGAGGGACCGATATACATTCCGTTTCATATGCCATACTGTTATGTATCGATCAATGAATCATTTAACTTTAATGTTTAATGTCCACTAAAAACTTGTGAAAATACAAATTGTTATTGTTTTGTATATTTGAATAATAGATGCCTAGGTAGACAACAGTATTACATATTGAACAGACTGCACTTCCAAACTTTCTAGCCATCTATTCAATTGCATCAAATTTTACAGAATCAACTAAATCAAATGTGCATCAAATTTAGTATGGCGTCTACCTAAACTAAGATCCAAAGGTCCAAATGAACCTTAATCAGGGTAGACACCATATTTATTTTGACGTTAATGAAAACAAGGCTGTGTAACGTGTGAGGGATAGACGTCAACTTAATGGATTGTACTATGGTAGCTGATGCAAATGTGAAAATATGTCTTTCCATAACAAATTTCAGAAACAAAAACTCCAGAAAACATAGGTTGTGAAAATGAGATTTGACACAGGACCTTAAAACACATTCTGTTTCTGTGTAATCATGTGCTAGACATTTTTGACCATTGGGCCACTTCCGGATGTTTTTGTGCATCTTGCGCAGGGGCACCACGTTTTGTAGATGCCATTTCAAGTAAAAAAGAACTTTTAAAAGTGCATCTCAAGACACCTGCACTCCTGTTGCTTAATTTTGCGCAAAAATTTTCGGTCTGAACGGCCCCTAAGTAAATGTTCAAATTCCGTTTGAAAGTGATCATCCCTATGCCCTACTCACTACGAAAGACAGAGCTCTTGATGTGGGCACTCTGAAGGGAGCATGGCATTACAATTTAAATGTAACATTCACTAAAAGTCTTGCGAAAGGCCCCTTTGTGAAAATATTAACTTTCTTTTGTTTGGGATGACCCTTTAAGTGGTGTTCCCTTCCCTAATTGCCCTCCAAGGGTGCAAAAATGCTGTTTAGAAAACACCCAATGTAACCTATTGAGCTAGAATATATTTCTATCCCTTACAGCCTCAATTTAATTTGTGTAAAATTAAATATAGCATCTACCCTTAAGGTCTGTTCTGACTAAAGTCTTCACTATGTCAGTCTTTTGCTTGTAATCATCTATTCACACCCACTAATCCTGCCTCATATTTGTTTATTAATCATCACCTTTCTATAAATTATAATTAAGATTATTTAAAACAAAAAAAATCTTTATAGAATCATTTGTCTCATGGGACATTTTTATTCCTTAGTGAAGTATGGATAAATGTTAAAATACTTGTGTTGATTCTGTAGAGAATCTGACACCAAGTGTTATATCCCATAAGCCCTGCACATTTGTTTTGCATGTTGTAGTAAATACCACATAGCTGAAGCTTTGTTTATTGTTCAAGTTTGTCTTTTTCTAACCTGCATGTCTTCCCCACCACCATCACCCCGTCTTTTGTCATTTTTCTTGCACGTTTATTGGCTCCAGATGCCATCAAACAACAGCATCCGTAAGCAGATTGAGACCCTACAGGTGAGTTTACATTGCTACCTCAGCGGAGCTAGCCCTGCCTCTGAAAAGGTCATGTAATTGACCTGTGTTCCATGTTGGATTCTTCGGCTTGTCTTTACTTCCTGAGTCATTGATTTCTGATGTCTTGCATAGAAGAAAAAATTGCTAAATTACTGTCCTGCCACCTACAATAATTTAAACAGCAACTAACTTTCTCAGCAAATCACTCAAGTTAAATATGTAGTCTTTGTCTAAACCGTGATCTTTTAATCTAGGGCTTGCATGACTTTTCCTTTTTCAAATCGACTAGTTCTCAAGAAAAATAGTCGACTAGTTTTGGCGGGTCAATGTTTACCTTATGAAAATTACTTGCAGTAGTGTGTGCACTTCAACGTACTTTGCTTCTTTTATTTAGAGAGTATATCCACGCAGCTGAGATGATGTGGATGAGATATGAAAGCATGCATATCTCCATTGCCACATTCATGCTGCATGCACAAATCGTGCAAAAAAAAGCGTTAGCCTTTGGGCGACCTTTGATTAGTTTCAGGGCAGTTTCAGTGAGGGCTTTTCTCCAGAACGTTGTTTTTTACGTGAACACTCCAAATGTGTTTTCACTTGTGTAAATACTTTAAATATATTTGCACACAGATACACTGACATGCAGTTTGTGGATTGAGAAATTTTCCTCATTTTTACCATATAGAACAAGTGCAATTGAACTGATGTAATTTACAACTTGTCGACACAGAGCAAATGCGTCAACTAGTGGCAGAGCTAATCAACTAGTTCAGTGGTATGTGCAACCCCTACTATGATCTTCCTGCATAGAAGTTTGAAGAATTTTATAAACTTATCAAGTTGTGTTGCATTTATGTCAAACAAGAACATATACTCTATATAATCCCAGATGCTGTTGGTTTTTGTTTTTTTATTTTTTAAGGTTTGGTTAATCTAAGTCCTCCTATACAAAGTGCTCCCTTTCTCGTTTGATGTAAGCTCTACTGCATGCAACCATATTACACCCTATGGGAGTGCTGGTCATTACACCCTGTACTGCTGAAGGCGCTCTGGTGCAGTCTAATTAGGTGTGTGTGTGCGTGCGTGCGTGCGTGCGTGCGTGCACGTGTGTCGGAAGAACGTGAGACAGCTGTGTAGTAATGACTCGATTTGGACATGTTGTGATGTGATAATCATAGATTCATTTGCACAGATTTTTAATGAATCCCCTTTCATCATCCATTGTCTCTAATCAGATGATTTATGAGTCATCTCTCTGTGCATCAATGCTGTTAAAGCAGAAATAACAGCTCTTATTGACTTGTGAGTCCAGTGCATCATAATTCTCATTAGCTCAGTTGTGATTACCTCTGTTATGAGCAGTAATCGAACTATTGACGACCCATCATGATATACATGCAGGAGTTCTTTATGGCTGAATCTGGCATTATTGTTTCCACTTTTGATTAATCTTATTTAGATTTTTCTTTGTAAAGCTGCTGTAGAATAATATGTATTGTGCTTTGTATTATGTATGTGTTTTGTATATTGCTCTATAATTACATTTTAATTTTGATTGTTTAGGTGGATGCAAATTTAATATCTGATACGTTACTTTGAAAATGAGGCATAAATATCCATCAACAATAAATGTGTCCTCAAATTGTTTAACTTCAATTAGTCCATCATATGCATTAAATTGTTCTTTTTGAGTAAGTGGGTCTTGATTCAAGGACTTGTGCCATGGGTTACTGTTTTCTGAATGTTGTTTGTATGTTTCCCAATTTGTTTTTTTGTGCCCTTCTTTCTAGAACAAAGACCCCAAAATGTCTCGTGTAGCACTAGAGTCTCTGTATAGGCTGCTTTGGGTTTACATCATCAGGATCAAGTGTGAGAGCAACACAACCACACAGAGGTACAACTCATCCTTATATATACACACACACACGTACATTTTGATTTATAATTCTGTGTCGAACCTATGCCATAGCCTGACGTGCACCTCTCCAAATATGTAACAACACATTGCATCGATGCAGACCTCAACAGCTGCGATTGTTCTGATTTGTAACCAGATTTTACCCCAGGATGATAAAAAGATATTTGAGGCATCACAATTTTCTCCCAAGATTATTTTTAAATCTTTGCATTATATCAAATTGTAGTTGGACTTGTGAGCATTGTTTTAATCTGGAACATCTACTGTTTATGTTTCATGAAGTGAAACGCAACAAAAGATACACTTTAGCAACGTCACACCACTTATTTCCATCCAGAGATACATTCGTTTTTGGCCAAGATTTTGTATTGATGACAGGAGAGTCGAACCACTCCGTAAAGTCTTCTCCAGCACATCCCTAAGACTTTCAATTTGGTTAAGGTCAGGACTCTGTGGTAGCCAATTCATGTGTGAAAATGATTCCTCACGCTCCCTGAACCACTCTTTCACAATATGAGCCCGATGACTCTTGGTATTGTCATCCTGGAATATGCTTGTGCTGTCAGGGAAGAGAAAAATCTATTGATGGGATAACCTGTTCATTCAGAACTTTCAGGTAGTCAGCTGACTTCATCTTATTGCCACATAACGTTGCTGAACCTAAACCTGACCAATTGAAGCAACCCCAGATCATAATCCTGCCTCCAGAGGTTTGTACGGTGGGCACTATGCATGACGGGTGCATCGCTTCATGCGCTTCCCGTCTTACTGTGACGTGCCCATCACTTTGGAATAGGGTAAATCTGGACTCATCAGACCACATGACCTTTTTCCATTGCTCCACAGTCCAATCTTTATTCTCCCTAGCAAATTGAAGTCATTTTTTCAGATTAGCCTCACTAACAACTGGCTTTCTTGTGCCCACACCTGTGTTGGGTAACGGTACTTTTAAAAGTAACTCGTTAGAATATTGTTACTCCTTTAACCCTCTGGGGTCGACGGACGCTCCGGCGCGTCCTGCTGGATTTTTTCTTCATTACAGCGGAAACAACATAAAATACTCCGTCATTTTGGGGCAGACAGATAAATTTAAGACATCATTAGAGACTATAAAGGGTCTACTTTTATTTGTGTATACTCATAATAACAATGAAACCTTGTGCTTTTGTAAAATAAAGAAAATAAAAAGGGTGAGCTGTAAGCAGTCTCTGGGTTCACGAGCATATTTCTGAAACACTTCACAAAAATTAACTGAAACTCCACGAATACTTCTCACACTAACATTAAACATATGTCTAAAGAAAGCTTAAAATGTCTACTTTTAAATAAAACAATTCAAATTTAAAACAAATATTCTACTGCATTGTAATCTGTATGAAACAAAGTGATGTTCAGTTTTTACTGGTTCATCTCATTATCTGTAATGTGATCCCACCCACCAGCAGAGCGCGCCATTCATACGCTAATGTGCTGAGACGATCAACGCAAATGTACACGCCCCCGACTGTGTTCAGAGGTTTAATGTAAACAATTCAATCATTTTACTGCGCGTTTGTAATGATACACAGGCGATGAAACTTCTGGATATTAAGGAAGATTTAACATTTTCCTCAGAAGAAGAGCAGGACTCCAATGAACGTTTGCATTTTGAAGAGAGACTTTATCCAGCCGAGGATACAATTTCAGACGAGTAAGAGAATTCGTTTTAATTACCTGACATGTTATTTTATAGAAACTTGAACATATTTTACTAGTGGGACTGTTTCCAGACTTGCCAGCCAGGATTCAGAGTATTGAAATTTGAAACATGTCCTAATAAGCAAGTTTTAGTTAAATTTAAATGCTGTTTCGGCTAAAGCAGGTATTTAAATTGTAAGATGTATGATATAAATATGATATGTAATATGATATAAAAATAATATGAATGTTTAGATTATATTTTATCTAGTGTTTATGCTGCCTCATTGTCATCAACAAAGCTTGTGCTTGCAAATATGTGTTCAGGTTAATGAGTAAAATGCACTTTAAATATGCCCATATTAGAAAATCTGCATCTTATAATGATTTCTGAAGGATCATGTGACACTGAAGACTGCAGTAATGATGCTGAAAATTCAGCTTTGATCACAAACTGCATTTTACAATATATTCAAATAGAAAACTGTTCTTTTATATTGTACAAATAGTTCAAAATATCACTGTTTTTACTGTATTTTGGATCAAATAAATGCAGTCTTGGTGAGCAGAAGAGACTTCTTTTAAACGGTAGTGTAGGTCTAAAATTAAGTAAAGTCTTTATGTAAAGAAAATGTATAGTCAGATTACTACTTTTAACTTAAAACTTGATTTAGATCATTAAGTCTCCTCACATTCATTCTCTTTCTGTCACATTCCTCATTGATAGGCCCAGGGCATGGGGTCTTTTGTCACCCTAGGTGTGAATTACAATCCATATTCATTATAGTTCACGCCTCCTCGCATATGACCTTTCTAACACTAAAAGTGTCTTACAAAAGTTCAATTACTATATTGTTTTGTATGAATGAGTGATCAGGATAGTTTTCACATCATTTTGTAGCAAAAACTCTAGGCTACAACATCCATTTCTCAAAAGGCCTGTGGACAAATGTTTAGTATGTGTTATATGGCCTTATTTCAATTACTTAATGTTGTTTTTCAAAAACCATGCATAAACGTAATTTTCTCAAAAATACAAACATGTACACACATGTTGCTCACATTATTTTAGCCCAGTTTGTGCTGAATACAGTGTTATCAGACTTTAGCCATTAATGTGTTTAAGCAACTGAAAAAAGCACAAATATCAAGGCATGTCAAAACTTCTCCAGGGCCAAAAACACCCTCAGACCCCAGAGGGTTAAACACAGCTGTGATCTTTTTACGTGACTTCAAGCATTTTCGTGATCTCTGATAACGATCATTCAAGATTTTTTTCCGACCACATTTCATCCGCTAATCTTATGGTTCACGACTATCTTTCCAGGTTTTAATAATGTGTTGGACCATTAACCCAATTCCAGTGATTTCAGCAATCTCATTAGTTGTTTCTTAGCTTAATACGGCTAATAATTTGCCCCTTCTGAAACACTGTATCATCTTTTCCACGACCACGGGATACGTCTTCTGACATGGTTGTTTAAGAAATGAGAAGCTACACACTGCATCAGTTAAGATGAAAAGAATTGTTGTCAGCTGAAACATATGAATCACTGTAATAATGATCCAATCAAAGGCTGTTAAGTATCTGCTTATTTAAATCCAAACGGAAATTTATTTTTTTGACCAAGCAGTGTACATCTGAACTTACAAACTATGCTTTTATTCTTGGGACTTTTACTCTATATCTATTTGGTATGAAAGTGACAACATTTGTTGTATTCTATTTGATAACTTTCCGATCTATACAGTGTTTTGACGGTATGTTTGACAGTATTATGTACAGTAAATTATCATATTTCATAAGTTATGCAAACAGAACACTTCTAATTTGTCTGCAAATTAAAAAGAGCCTGTTAAGAGTTTGTTATAGTGCCTATATGCATTGTAAAATCCGGCTTATTAGCTTTAAAACAACACAATATGTGTTGTCAGGATCAAATGAGTAGTTAATTCATTTGAAGATTTGTTTTTTGCAGTAGGGAGGGTCACAAGTGTGGCAAAATATTTATGATAATTATTTAAGTGACTCAAGAGCAAACATGCAGTATTTTTTTTTTTTTTGTTTTTTCTCTCTGCATGGCAGACAGTATGTATAATAAAAAGCATGTTCCAAAATCTCAGCATGTTCACCTACTTTGAACTTGGTATTAATGCTACAGTAATTTAATAAATACTTTTGAATTCATGAATTCCTTTGCTTTTGTTTATTTATAAAATGTATAATTATTTCAGAAATGCAACCCACTTTGTTGGCACTATGCGGAGCCCACCATGTAGGTTAGGAAGCAAAATTTGGCCTGAAGGCACACAACCCTCTATCACAAAGATATACAGATATGCAGTGACCACAGAGTAAAAATGTATGCATTTCATTATATTAGACAGCCAAATATAAACCAAGTGGCATCTGGAAGGCATCAAGATTAAGGCATCTAGAAATTATTCTAGAGCTTTTCTCAGAACTAACTTTTATGAGACATTTTTACAGTGACACATGAACACATGAAGGTAGTTCACATAGGTGTCCTAGAAAAGTAACACCAGGTGTAGTTTATCAAATTAACGAAGGACAAGTTCCACAAAGTTTGACAACCAGAAAGTGTCTGAATTTTTTTTTTTATAAACTTAAACTACTTTTCCTTAATGTTTTGGTTATGAATAAAACACCCTTACAACATCCATTTTCTTTCACAGTCGTCTCCTCAGTATTGTAACAGCACTTTTCCCGAAGGGCTCTCGCAGCGTGGTGCCCAGGGATACGCCCCTCAACATCTTCGTCAAGATCATTCAGTTTATCGCTCAGGTAAAAATCCACACTGAAGATTCAAGTCACAATTCAGTTAGATTAGATTGTGTTTCTGTTGAAAGCTGCAGTACTGTCTACTTTCTACTATACTGTGATATAGTGTACTGTGTGACTGTACCATAAATAACATTTAAAAGAGAAATGAACATTTGGGAGTATGGATTTGTTTTTTCACGCTGATTGGAATTACAGTTTTTTGGGCTTTATTAAGTGACTAGATGTCATATTTCTCTCTCCCTGTAGGAAAGGCTGGACTTTGCCATGAAAGAGATCATCTATGACCTGCTGTGTGTGGGCAAGTCCCACAAGACCTTTACCATTAATCCAGAGGTGTGGGAAAACACATGCGCACTCTCACAGATCATTAGCCATGAAGATTTACTCTGCTCTTCTTCTCTATTATGTGCACTGAAGAAACATAGAAGCTAATGATCTCTCTGTCTGTCTCTCTCAGAGGATGAATATTGGTCTGCGAGCCTTCCTGGTGATTGCCGACAGCCTACAACAGAAAGATGGCGAGCCACCCATGCCAACTACAGGTGTCATCTTACCCTCAGGCAACACACTGCGGGTCAAAAAAATCTTCCTAAACACCACTCTCACAGACGAAGAAGCCAAGGTCATCGGTACAGTCCCTACAAATTCCTGCACAGCTCTCATATTAAGGATGACCATTAAAGGAATAGTTCACCCAAAAATTTGAATTCTTTCCTCACCCTCATGTCATTCTAGTATGCTTTTATTTTTTTCCTTGCAACATAAAAAGAGAAATTACAAACTCCTCCTTTGATAGATCATAGTCACCAGAGCTTGAATCGAGAATCAGTTCACTCAAAAGAACCATTTCTTTATCTGGCCTATTATTCAGTGGTTGAGGAAATGCCTCTTTATGTAAGTTTTTCATGAAAGTTTCTAATTCTTGTGTGAGCTAAGCTGTACTGTTTGTGGTGTGTGTGTGTGCAGGTATGTCTCTGTATTACCCTCAGGTCAGGAAGGCCCTGGATAACATCCTCAGGCATTTGGATAAAGAGGTAGGACGATCCATGAGCATGACCAACGTACAGATGTCCAATAAAGAGCCTGAGGACATGATCACGTGAGTTTCGTGATTATTTGTTGACGTACATAAGATTTAAGTAAATATTTACAGCTAAAGTGTGTAATTTCTGCAGCAGTTGCGTAACCAAATGGAATTGTAAAAAAAATCACTTGTCTTACCGGTTTCACTCCCTCCATCTGCTATTGGTCAGAGAAATGTATGTTCCTGCCCCCAAACTTACGGCATTGGTTTAGCCATTAGCTGGGCTTCCATCAAAATGTTTCTAAATTATGCTGAAAGCTTAAGTCTAAAAATTAGACTAAAGAAAATGCAAATCATTGCGTGTTTCCATCCATTACATTATGGGCATTATCTTGAGGGTGCTGCCTTGTCATGATGGAGTAGCTGACCTTTTTTTGGGGAGAGTTGTATTTGCAGGGTTGGAGCAAGTATACTTTGCTTTATTAAATGCTGCCAGGAGACGCTGCAGTATGAGTGTAATATCTGATATAATGAGGGCTGAAATGGATGTGATGCCCACATGCCGCTGCCCTCCGCATACCTGGGAGCGACCACTGATTGTGGCGGATTGTGAAGACACACTTTAAAAACCAGCTGTGGGTTAAACATTTCTTTTATGTAAAGGGGGATGTTCGAATAATTTTCGTTGAGCCAGACACATCAAGCTCACACTCACTATCGCACACTCATTCCTGCACAAATGGACAAAACGCATCATTTTGCGAATAAACTGTTTCAATCAATTTAATGTGCATTTTAACTAATGCGAAACTCTAGAAAATCCACCTTTTCTTAGCAAATGCGAATCATGCAAATTTTGAGAGTTTATTCCCATGTCAAGTGTTTCCATTCAGAATTGCTTATGCACAATTTCAAAATGCTCATAGAACTACTTGGATGGAAACTCAGATAACATAGCTTTGTCGGGATGGAAGGGATGCTCAAACAAACAGGATGTTTTGATAGTGCCACAGAACCACAATGTTTACACTTTTTGGAAATCAACCTGTAAATGGCCTACTTATAGTTGTCTCATCATATTTAGTTGAAATAAAGTATTTTAACATTGAAAAAATTACACACTTCAGCTTTAAGATGGTATTCATCTGTGTATGAATATAATAAAAATATTTTTTGCCTACATTGCTTTCATCTAGTGTGCATTATAAGTTTATTATGTATGTGTTTGTACTACTCTAGTGGGGAACGTAAACCAAAGATCGATCTGTTCCGGACATGTGTAGCTGCTGTTCCCAGACTGATCCCAGATGGCATGAGCAGACAAGATCTCATCGAGCTACTGGCCAAGTAATGACCTCTGACCCTCATGGCAACCCTCATCCATCAATTGTCAACCTCAAATTCACTAGTCCTGTTGCTTGTAAAGGATGATTACATCTATGCTTATTAATCATTCACAGTTAACAGAGAACTAGTCTACACTAGTATAACATATTTCCATATAGTCATGACATCCTGTGTAATAACCACAATCTGTGTCAGACTTCCTTCTGAAGTCATAATGGCATATATTTTTGACTCTTATATCTCTGTGATACTCGGTTGACTTCTCTGTGGTTAATAGTTTATGACAGATGCTGTTATGATTATGATCTTAAATAGTGTTTATTTATTGCACTTTCTCCCATCCTTCCAGACTGACCATCCATATGGATGAGGAGCTGCGTGGGCTGGCGTTCACCACTCTGCAGGCTCTAATGGTGAATTTCCCAGACTGGAGAGAGGATGTATTGTCTGGCTTTGTGTATTTCATTGTGAGGGAAGTGACTGATGTTCACCCAACTCTACTGGACAATGCTGTCAAGATGCTACTACAGCTTATCGTACAGTGGAAACAGGCGGTGCAGAGCAACAACCGCAGCCATGATTCACAGGTGTGTGCGCGTGTGTGTCTTTTAGGGGACAGTTAAGTACACTACCAGTCAAAGGTTAGGACACACCTACTAAATCTATATCATTGCTATTTTTCACATTTTAGAATAATAGTAAACTCATCAAAGCTATAAAATAACACAAATGGAAGTATGGGAATTTAGTGGCCAAAAAGTGTTAAACTAATCAAAACTACATTATATATGCCTTCTTTTTCTACACTGTTTTTCTTTTTGTCTTCTATGAACAAAGAAAGTCATACAGGTTTGGCACAACATGAGGATGAGGAAATGATAATAACATTTTCATTTTTGGTCAAACTATCACTTTAAGGTCATGAGAAACATATATTCAGTCAAGTGCATCCAAACTTTTGACTGGTTGTGTACTTTTGTAAATGATTTATTTCTGTCTTATATTAGGCCTGTCTTTTACAGTTCATTAGAACATAAATACACGGATGAGCCACAACATTCCACAGTTATCAAAACACTTGCATAATGTTGTTTCGTCTCCCTCTTGCCACCAAAACAGCATCAACCCGCATCTCAGAATAGCATTCTGAGATGATCATCTTCTCACCACAATTGAACAGAGCGGTTATCAGAGTTAAAGTAGACTTTGTCAGTTCGAAACAGTCTGGCCATTCTCTGTTCACATCTCTCATCAAGGCATTTTCATCCACAGAACTGCCGCTCATTGGATGTTTTTTGTTTTTGGCACCATTCTAAGTAAATTCTAGAGACTGTAGTGTGTGAAAATCCCAGAAGATCAGCAGTTACAGAAATATTCAAAACAATCCGTCTGGCACCAACAATCATCCATGCGATGATAATCTAATCAGCCAATCATGTGGCAGCAGTGCAGTGCATATAATCATGCAGATACGGGTCAGGAGCTTCAGTTAATGTTCACATCAAACATCAGAATGGGGAAAAGGTGATCTCAGTGATTTGGACCGTGTCATGATTGTTGAAGGTGGGCTGGTTTTTGTATTTCTGTAACTGCTGATCTTCTGGGATTTTCACACATAACAGTCTCTAGAATTTACTCCAAATGGTGCAAAAAACAAAAAACATCCAGTGAGCGGCTGTTCTGTGGATGGAAATGCCTTTTTGATGAGAGAGGTCAACAGAGAATTGTCAGACTGGATCGAACTGACAAAGTCTAGGGTAACTCGGATAAACGCTTTGTACAATTGTGGTGAGAGGAATATCATCTCAGAATCTGAGATGTGGGTTGACGCTGTTTTGGCCGCACAATGGTGACCTACACAATTTTAGGCAGGTGGTTTTAATGTTGTGGCTGATCGGTATACATATTATTTTCTTCTGGCAGGGTCCTTCTCTCCCTCTGGAGCGATCTCCACTCTGGACAGTTCTGCATGTGGTAGAGGGTCTGGCTATGGTCGTGCTGTGCAGCTGTCGACCTGCAACACGTAGACTTGCTGTCAATGTCCTCAAAGAGGTCCGGTCACTGCACATGGCCCTTGGCATCGCTAAGGTAACCAGAACCTCAAATTAACACTTTGTTCACCTACATAAGATGACCCTCTTCATATTCAATGGTTTCTGTTGTTTCTCTCTCTCTCTCTCTCTCTCTCTCTCTCTCTCTCTCTCTCTCTCTTTCTTTCTTTCTCTCAGGGCGATGAGGAGTTGGCTATAGATGTGATGGACAGATTGAGTGCTTCAGTCCTTGAGAGCTTTATTCACCTTACTGGGGCTGATCAGGTGAGGCTGATCCCCACCTGTCTTAACAGGAATACTTCACCCAACAATGCAAATTGTGTCATTATTTACTTACCCTTATGTTGTTCCAAACCTGTATGATTTTCTCTTTTCTGTAGAACACAAAAAAGTGTAATTTTTGAAGAATATCCTGGCTGCTCTTTTCCTTATAATAAAAGTGAATGGGGGCTGTTTTTGCCAAGCTCCAGTATGATAGAATAGCACCATAAAAGTCAAATAAATCATAAAAGTGGTCCATATGTTTTGAGTGGTATATTTTAAGTCTTCTAAAGCCATATGATAGCTTTGTCTGAGAAGAGACTAAAATGTAATTTCGTATACACTGATAATCATTACTGGAAACAAAATTATTGAGTTGTTTTTAGTTAGCCAGTGAGTGTATATTCCATCAGTGGCTGATGTTTTGCTAGTGAGCATCAAAACAGTGGTGCAAAACAGTGCTCCAACAACTAGACCAGCATAAACCAGCATGGAATTTTTATGCTGGTCTAAGACTATCTTTTCAACAGGGAATGCTTAGAAACTTTCTGTCCAACACCAATAAATAAACAAGTTAGTCTCAATTTCCTTGTTAGTAATCAGTGTTATTATTTTTCTCCCTCTTTCCTGTAGACAAATCTGATGTACTGTCCGAGTGGAATAGACCTTCAAACTCTGGCCGAGTGGAGCTCCTCTCCCATCAGCCACCAGTTTGATGTGGTAAGCCCCTCCCACATCTGGGTGTTTGCCCATGTAACACAAGGTCAGGACCCCTGGGTCATCAGCCTGTCCAGTTACCTGCGGCTAGAGAACCTGCCCAAGCACTGCCCCACTGCACTGAGCTACGCCTGGGTCTTTGCCTCCACCCGTCTGCAGCTGCTCTCCCCACAAGTCGACATAAAGTATGTTTTCAAATTCCAATGAGTTGGTTTGACTATGGCAAAGTAAAAAAAATAAATAATTATATTTGGAGATTGCTAGCTGTTAGTTCATTTCCGTAAGCTTTTGAGGCCATCTATCTGCTAGTTGACAAAGTTTAAAAAAATATATATATAAAGTTTCTACAATTTGACAAAAGTAACTAAAATATACTACAATACAGTAACTAAAATTTACTCTCTTTCTCCTCTGGGAAAGTGGCCCAAAAATATTGAAGACTCATCTTTCAACCACTCATTTTGTCCAATAAAATGGTCTCTAGAATGAGAATGTCCTATCCCCTAATACCATCTACTTCTGACTAGCAATAGCAAGTAGCAAATCATTTTCATGTCTGTGGCTATAACTTAAGGTTACTCATGTAACCCCGTTTCTCTGATAACAGGAGTGAGGTATCTCACTATGGGAATTTGCCTCAGGCATATCCTACACTGGAAGCAATGACACCATGTCTGTCAGCTGACTGACCAATCACAGCGGTGATAAGGGGTCCCCACCTCCCTATATAAGACACCGCCACAGGTCTTTTCTTCATTCTCTGCATATTTATTCTCCGTGCAAGTGTGGTGAGATACCTCACTCCTGTTATCAGAGAATCAGGGTTAGCATGAGTAGCCTAATGTTCTCTTTTAACATTAGTTCGGTATCTCACTATGGGATATAGCCAACTCACATATTGCAGGTATGCTGTCCGAAGCACATCATCAACCGACTTCTAGTGTCCAATGTACACCCACCTAATCAATTTGCAAAGTTGAACACTTGTGCTTCACTGTGTTATTGTTGATTTGTGTGTATATTGTTACACATTGGCAGATTGACTACCCACCATGGGCTGAATGAGCCAATGACGGCTCATTGACATTCAGTCTGTAAAATTGGACAAAAGTGAGACGACGCCCAATTTGCAGCTGCACAAATGTCCTGGACTGAAATGCCTTAAACAGCACCCACGAGGTAGCCATGCCTCTGGTAGAATGAGCTCGCAAGCTCTCTGAAGGTCACAACCCTGACTATTATAACTTAATATAATAGCTTCCACTACCCAATGTGACAATGTCATGAAATGGGTCTGCCTTTAAGAGTATCAGCCCAAGAAACAAAAAGCTGATTACTTTTCCTCAATGCCTTAGTTCTCTCCACGTACAAATGTAGAGTATGAACTGGACACAGACATTTAAGCCGTTCGTCCTCCAATGAGGAATACGGCTGTAGGTGAAAATCCAGCAAGTCCAACGGCTTACAACTGAGTAAGAGTCGCTCACCTTGGGCACAAAGAAAGGCTGGATTAGTTTTAAGAGACACTCTCAGCAAATCCACCGCAAAGCGCATTCAAGAGTGATGTACTAACAAAGCATGGAGTTCACTAACTTGCTTCATGGTCGTCAGAGTCAGTAAGAAAGCTGCCTTTAGCAAAAGGCGCTTCAATTCCATACTTCAAAAGGAGGCAGAGAATGCGCGTTCAGAATCATGGACAGATCCCATGAGAGAACTAGCTTTATACAGAACTTTTAATACTCTGTTCAAATGCCAAGCGCCCCAATAAACCTCTAACCCTAACACTTCTTAAGAGTTGGAAGGTTTAAACTAGCACGTATGGCCATGGATGCATTAGAGCATCCACACCCATAGAAGCACCGTCTCTCACCAGAGAGAAGAACATCTACAGCAGCTCGCCCGTATCTCTCCCACAGCTTACTCAGCACTCTCCATACAGAAGATTGTCCTTGGACAGGAGATCCACCCCTGTATTCATCACTCCTGGAACATCCGTCACCTGCAATGAAAGCGCACACCACTCCACAAAATATTCTTTTGTGCCAAGCTGTGAAGTCGCTGTGAATGCGTGCCCCCTTGTCTGTTTATTTAGGCCACTGTTGTGTTGTCCGATCTGACAGGAACTTGAAAAGTGCTTCAATGCTAGAAACATTGTCAGTAAAGTTTATGTGCGTGTTGCGTAGTGACGCGGGCCAAACCCCATTCACTATTCTGCTTTCGCACACTGCGCCCCAATCTGTGAGTAAAGTGTCTGTTGTCACCATTTTCCTCAGAGAAATCACCCCAATTACCCCCTCTGATGTCACGGTCACCCTGCGATTTAAATGATGAGGACATGTGTTGAGCTGCTATCCAGTGCTGAAACTCTCATTCACAATAGTCCCATTGGAATGACTGACACTGTCGAGGCCATCAGACCCAATATGCATAGACACGTCTGAATGAGACTTTTTTCCCTCTCTGAAAAAGGGACAAACGGCTCAGAATCAATCCTATGCGTTCCTCTGACAGAAACGCTCGATACAGATCGGAGTTCAATCTGGGACCCAGGTATATTATTTACTGCGATGGCACCAATCTCATTTATTTTGAAATCTATGTTCTCTAAATGAGACACCAGTGTTCTCGTATCTATTTCTGCTTGTTGCTGTGACGGAGCACAGAGCAGTTGATCGTCTAGGTAAGCTGACACTCTGAGCAGTGTTGTAGTACTCGAGATCGGTCTTGGTCTCGAGAATGCTTTTTGAAGATCTTGGTCTTGTCTCGGTATTGACTGCATTTGTTATTTTTTTCCCGGTATTTTAGTGAAGGCTTAGAGACTAGAAGAATTTTAAAGTTTTCAATTCAGTTTATTTTCCTTTACAAAGTATTTTATGCATCCAGTTTAAATATTTTTTTCCATCATAATATGAATTGTTCTAACAAACTCTAGTCCGCTGTCAAACGCAACTCACATGCCCACAATATGATGCTTCATCATCACACTTGTAGTAAAAACATTCAGTCAGTGAACCGAATGAATGAATAGAATGCAACGTGTATTATTTTATTCACAGACTAAAAGCTGTTTATTTGTGCACAGCATAGTTACAGATGTTATGAACAGATTTGGCTTACTTGTCACGTTCGCTCATGAAATATGAGAAACTGTTACATACGATTACTAAAAGCAAATTCACCTGTTTTAAACAAGTAAAAAAAACAATGATTCGATGTGTAGATTCTTAGGTATTGTAATCTTCACAGAGCGTGCTTGACATCTGAATCAGTGAATGGAAAACACACAGCAGTATGTAAATTCTGCAATGCTTAACTTTTATCGGCACTTAGAAAGGAAGCATAAAGAAAGGTAAGCTAAGTGTAAGTGATGCTAGCCAAACTAGCTAGCTAATGTTGGTAATCTGTGTCTTGCTGCATTCCATTCAACTCGCAAAGTCTGATTTTCCAACTTCCTTCTGGAAAAAGTGCAATGGAATGCAACTTAAAGGCGTAATTACAACTTAGAAGTCGTGTCAAAATTTTAAACTATGATTTTTCTGAGATGCAGGTGCATGACATCACACAATCTTGTCGGCATTCAGGAAGGATTTATTAAATAATATTGATGAGTCAAAGTTCCTACATTACATGATTTAACATGTATTAGCTACCTATGTATTTACTGTTTTTTAGGGTGCTGGATTCAGTTGTTTGCCAGCTGTTTGCCACCTAGCTAGGTGCGCAAGCTACCTAATTTAGTTAACATATATTGAGGGATGTAGCTAATGCAGTGTTAACTTTGTGAGAAATTGAGTGGTCAGGGCATGTAGTGACAAATTGTTGTTCCCAAGTTAAATTTTTGCTTGTGATAAACTATGATGAGACAGGCCAAATAAAGATATGTAGCTAATGTATATAAAGTTACGTTACATCAGCGTTAGCTAATGTCAGCTCTGACATAAATGCTACACGCTGTGGTAACTCTCCCTCACTCCACAGAGAGTGGAGACCGAGTAATGCGCCTCCACTTATATGGAACATTTTAATTTTAAATAGGCTGCTTTGCTAATGTTTGGCATTCTTTGTTCTATTTTCTAGATTTAGCTATGTGGTTAACAAATTACACACATTTATACAAGGCTTGTTGTTTGTTCAAAAACAACAAAATTTACTATATTGTTTAAGAAAAGACAGAGAAAAAGTATTGAAAAATTTGATATATTCAGTACATAATGATGGTTGCTAGGGGAAGAGTCATCCAGAAAACCTGATGCAATGCACAAAATTTGTATTGTTTTAGGTGGATTGTAAAACTTGGAAAAGGAGTGTTGAATAAAGATGGTTAAGTTGATTTCATCTCCTTAGTGTTTGTTTGTATTTGTTTGCTCATTGAAAACAAAGGAATTTTATTGTAAGTGTGTCATGCTGTGTGGCAAATTGGCTATTTCTTCAAAATCTGAGCTGACTCCCCCTCTGCTGTTAACATTAACACCTTGTTGAAGAGAGGTGGTTTCACAGCGAATTGCAGGCAATAACCCTGTACTATTGTGGATAAAACCCAGGGGTGGACTGCGTGTGCACGCCAACTTTCTGTGTGAGTAGAGAGGGACCAGCTGTAGCTCACCGATGGTGCTATGGCACCATCTAGCAGCAGAGCTGGGGATTGTAGCTCTAAATTGGACATTATTTGGGAGCTTTCCTGGGTCCTGAATCCAGATTGCACACCTCTAAAATGCATTGGGAACCTAGAACGTGATTGCTGCGGCGCTCGAACAGTGACTTTTCTGGGATGGCAATTTTCAAGCGCCTCCCCAGCTTTCCTCCTTGAAATGCACTGCTGTCACATCATAGAAACGTAGCCCTGAAAAGGGCTTTCGGTTCCACCGGGTGTCCAGGAAGTCCATCTTCTCTCTCTTTCAGACAAACCCGACAAAACCAACCAAAGAGCCTATTCGCCCATGACATCGAGACCCATGCTGCAGCCGCAGCTCTGTTGGCTCCACTTGACATGCACAGGTTGAGATACACAATGACTCAGATCTACTCCCACAATGCCGCCTCTGGCACCCCAGCATCAATTTGCTGCCCCATCTCCTACATCAGCTCGGCCTGATATGCTGTGAGGAGCGAGTTGGCATTAAGAGCCTTACTGCTAAGGCTGAAGATCGGTAAATGAAGACTGACAATCTCTCCGTCCATCCCGGCAACGATGGGGGAGCGGACGAAAAGGGAACACGTCCATTGTGCTGGCCCACCATCGTCCTCCAATAGGCGATCATCATCATAATCATCTTCCTCTTCTTTCCTGTCCCCCACCAAAGGGGCAGATTCAAAGAGGGGAGGCAGATTGGTAGAAACGTCCTCCAATAAATCGCCCCAGCTGTGCTGTTCCTGTGGCTGGGTTGGGGGGTCTTTCTCCACTGGCGGCAGAGAAAAACAGGGATCCCCATTATTTGACACCACAACCCACACATTCCTTTCCAAATCTCACCATATGAACCGGGAACAGTGCGGGCAGCATTCTAGATTAGCGAGGGCAGCCTGCGCATGTCTGACCCAGAGACAGGCGATACAGAGTGGGTAGGAATCCTAGGGCAAAATCATATATCCACACAGACAGGAGGGATCCTTTACCTTTGCTACACCGCTCGATGAGCTCACAGTTGCCATTACAGAAACCTGAGCTCAAGAACACTTGAGCCAGTTCACCACAACGTGACACTTAATTCTGTGTTAATTCGCAGATCTCTCCTTAATGTGATAAGACCAGCCGTTCTGTCTTATGATGACGTGCAAGAGAGGGTAGAAGCTATAACCACTTTAAACTATTTAAACCCATCTTGACGTGCTGGTTTACACCCACTTCGACAGTGAATATATTTGCAAAAGAAAAAATTCGCACTGCAACATACCTGAACGGCTCGTCTAACTAACTGTTTAGGAACCACTCCTTGTGAGTCCTGCCGAGGATGACTTCCAATAAGCTTCACGGAGAAGAGCATGAGAATGAAGAAGAGACCTGTGGCGGTGTCTTTTATATAGGGAGGTGGGTTTCCCTTGTCAGTGCTGTGATTTGGTTTTTCAGTTGACCGACGTGGTGCCATTGCTTCCAGTTTTGGATATTCCTGATGCAAATACCCAGTGTGAGATACCAAACGAATGTTAGAAAGAGAACTTAAGGCTATTAGTTATTTCTAAAAATAATCATGTTTCAATAGGAAATACTTATACACAGAAATGTAAACTGGATTTAGTTTATATGTTCGATTATGTATTTTTGCATGCCAGATTATGTGGTGTACTTTCAATATGTATTGTAAATTTTGTGTGCCACCTTTGACCTTGCAGCAGCCCAATCAATGCTAAGAAGGTGAACAGCATGAGCAGCAGCAGTGACTCATATGTGGGGCTTTGGAGAAACTACCTGATCCTCTGCTGCAGTTCTGTCACCTCTTCCTCATCTTCATCATCCACTTCCTCTTCGGCCCCTAGCTCTGTCCGCTGCTCCCCGCCTGATACGCTGGCATCCACTCCAGACAGCATTTATAGTTATGACTCAAAGGTAAGAGGTCATCACCCTTTTGTCATAACATCCTACCAATGTCAAATGCTGTAATTTGTATCAATAAAGAAATAGTTCACCCAAAAATTTTAATTATCTTATCATTTAACCCTCATGCCATCCCAGATGTATATAACTTACCAATACTTTCTTCTGCTGAACACAAACTAATTTTTTTAGAAGAATATGTAAGCTCCATTGGTCCATTCAGTGCAAGTAAATGGTGGCCAGAATTTTGAAGCTAAAAAAAAAGCATATAAAAGCATCTTAGACTTCAGTGTTTAAATCCATGTCTTCAGAAGTGATTTGATAGGCGTGGGTGAGAAACAGATCAATATAGAAGTCCTTTTTTACTATAAATACACTCGGTCTATTAGGTTGCGATATGCACAAAGAATGAGAATTGCCAAAAGCAAAATAAGAATGTGAAAGGGAACGTGGATATTTATTGTAAAAAAGGACTTAAATATTGATCTGTTTCTCGCCCACAGATATCATATCGAGTCTTATGGATTACTATTATCCTACCTTTATGTGCTTTTTGGACCTAAAAAGTTCTTGCCATCATTCATTTGCATTGTGTGGACCTACAGAGCTGATATATTTTACTAAAAGTCTTTGTTTGAGTTTAACAGAAGAAAGTCAGTCATACATACCTGAGATGGCATGAGGGTGAGTAACGATAAGATTAAAATTAAATTATGTTTTTAAAAGACCCAATTAAATAAATACTAGAGATTTTAGTCCATATCTGTCATCTATATGCTATTGTAATCCTAACCATTCACAAAACTCTTTTTAAGTAGGTATATGTATTTAAAATTTTGTCTTTTTCTTCCGGGAAATTGAATAAAAAATATCGATGACTCGTCTTGCTTTATGCAGATTTTTGTCCAATCAGATGCTCTTTAGGATGAGCATGTCTCTCCCCCTAATACTTCCTGCAACTTACTAGCGAGGACCAAATCAAGCTTCATGCCTGTGACTTAACTAAAGTCTATTGGCTATTAAAAAAAAAAGTGTTGAGGCCTTCGAAATGTCCCACTTAACTTTCTGTTTCTATTAAGAACATGTCACCACAGGAAAGAAAACTCCAATCATTGTTTGAATTGATGGGGTCTTTTACATCTTAGAATGCTGACTGTTTTTGTCCATTGCCAGATTTGGGAAATTACATTTTAAATTATTTGACTTGCTAAAGAATTTTTCTGTGAATTAAACAAGTTTGTATGAATGTATCTATGTGTGTGTTTATTTGAACAGATTATTAGCATTCCGTCCCCATCCTCCTTGTTCAAGCATGTGGTTCCTATGATGCGCTCTGAGAGCATGGACATTACTGAGTCTCTTGTCCTGGGGCTTGGCCGGACCAACCCCATTGCCTTCAGGTGCGTCTTTGTGTGTCTCTTCATTCTTTAACAGGGTTTCTGTGGGTCTTAAAAAGTCTTAATTCACCCTTCCGCAAAATAAGGACTTTAAAAGGTCTTGAATCGGAGCAACAAGTCTTTAATTCACAAGGTCATGGCATCAAATGTTATATGAGGGATTGTTTTCTCGTTGCGGGATTGTTTTCTCCTTGAGTTTATATAGGGTGACCAGACGTCCCTTTTTGAAGAGGTGTGTCCCGACAGTCCTCTAAACATTGTAATTATGTCCTGGTTTCAGCTGGTTTCTCCTGGCAATTTCGAGGCGTTGCACGTTGATTTGATGATAATTTCATTCTAGTCTTTCTGCAAATCTGCTGAAATGTATCTGGATACCATGGCAATGACGTCATGTGCTTGGTGCACTCTCTTTGTCATCCTGTCAGTCAGCACAAGTAGAAATGCACCAATAAAAAAATGTGTTTTCAACAACGAGCTGAAAGAAACGGATCAATTGCTAAGTGCAGAACGAGAATATGTTTTCTGTTATTTTAATTTCCCCACGAGCACGGAGGTAAATCAGACAATGTCACATTTAGACAGCTACACTGCACTTTTTACGTAGTACAAGTTATATGTTCAGATGTGTGGGTTGTATTTTGAATTTTTGGTTACAATGTTTAGAATTTTTTTGGAAGTCATTTCATAATTACACATGCAATATGACATCATCTGGATAAGATAGGCTACATTGAATTTGTACATTAAAAAAACTAAATCTAAAATAAAATATACTTTTTTCACAAACTATATAACCTATACAGTTAAGTGCAAAAGTTTGCATAACCCTTTTGTTTTTATGTTTCCACACTCCTTTCAGAATGTATACAAATAGCCTATAAGAGATTATATTTTATATGTAGTTCTGCCCTTCAAAAGCTACATTTTACAAAATTTGCTCTTATTTACACAAATCATACTGTTCAAAAGTTTGTACCCCTTGGTTCTTCTTATGTTGCCTTCTTGAGAATCAATAATTTTTTTGGACCTTTTGTAATAGTTGTGTATTAGTCCATCAATTGTCATATTCTGGACCTCATATATAGCCACAATTGGGAAGAACTCAAATGTGCAGAAGATGCAGAGAAACCAAATAATTTTACTGTAGTTGGGTTTTTCTTCACTGCTCAGGACAAAGCAGGGATTCATGAACAATTATTACACAAACAGTCATTGATCATCGAGAAAGCGACACACCATATTATAGGGCTGCACTATATTAGAAAAAACTGACATTGCGATATTTTGTTTTTCTGCGATTATATATTGCGATATGAAAAAATACAAGATGACTTCGCCAGATGACTTGAATAGCTCTATTTGAGAAGAATGAATTATTCTAGAATGATTGGGGTGATTTTGTAGGGAACTGCATCTTCATGGAAAATTTTAATTAAAAAAAGATACAGAAAATGACTTTACTTTTTGACTTATTTTGGGTAGTTTATTTTATTATACACTTTTAATTCACCATGGTTAGCCATACGTGCAGCAATGAACGTATAATAAACTCTGTACACAGTACAAAGTTCTGTTCACAGTACTCGATACCATTTTTTGTACCAAAGCAAAACACAAAAACAGGTTACTGAACAACATGCTCTCATATTAATAAAGCTGCATATTGCCAATTTTCTTCAAGATAAGAAATGCACAGTGACATACATTATGATTAAATAAGTCGCGAGCCATTGCGTTCTAATCTAGCTAATCTAGAGGGACGAGCGTCCCCGAGGCAGAGTCTCTCTCAGCCGGGTGCAGTTTCAATCTCTCCCCCTTAGATTCAGACATTTGTGCAACTCATAGAAGAGGCGCTGACTGCACAGAGAAATGCCAGTTTCTGAGTTTATAGTTATTAACATGATCTGCTTCTGTATTATTTGAACTTTAATAAAGCTATAACGCATTTAATATAACTGCAATTTAGATGTAACTCATATTTCCTTTAAAGAGCTCCGCTTATTCCACTTAAAGAGCTCTGCTTATTCCACAACGAGAGTGCTTCTGAATTTATTATTATTGTTTTTTTAATAATTCCCTAATACTTTGGGATCTACATAAGTGACATTTTAGAGTGCATCTGGACTGTGATCTGTGTAATTCTTCCTCTCCTCAGTCAGGTGTGAACTGCAGTGCTGCTCTCACGAGTCATCATTACAGTTTAATGTGATCTCATGTTACCTTAAATGAGATCAAAAGACATATAATGTCGATTAATCGTTCCAGCCCTAATGCAAATGATAATATGCTTTTAAACTCACCTGCTGTATTTGCTTGAATAAATCTGGCTGTCTGTCTTTCAGGTGCTTTATTAAGTTTGATGTGTTTCCTCGTTTCGTCAGAAAATTGTGAAAGCAGCATTTAAAAATAGGTTTTTGCTGATCTATGATGTTTCCCTTTTCACCAGCCTCAAATCCAAAGAATTTCCAAAACTGACTTTTTCCACTTCTTTTCGACAAGATACAGTTGAGACTCCGTAGCAGCATCTACTTTGCTTGTCGCCGTCTTTTGCTTGTTGTGAGCGTTCGAAAGTTCCCGACTCTGCATGGGAACCGGGTAGACCCGGTACTTAGTTCCGGAGTACTGGTATTTTTGACAACACTAGTAGACTATATGTTTATCTTACTGCATCGCACATTCTGCGATGTGACTATTGCGGATGCGCACATCGCGATGTTGATGCTGAAACGATATATCGTGCAGCCCTACCATATTAGAAGCCAAGGGAATGTAAACTTCTAAACCGAATCATGTGTGTAAATTCAGTTACTATTTTGTCATGTGGAATATATGGTCATAAAAAAGGTCTTTAAAAAGTCTTATATTTACCTTCATAAAACCTGCAGAAACCCAGTTTAATGTCTTTTCAGGCTTATTATTTTCCGCAGATGTATTTGAGCATTTTAGAGTACTTTAAATAATCCTTATATGTTTGTATATCTGTATGTGTGTGTGTGTGTGTAATTGAGCTTTAATGCAATGGTATATGTTACAGAGAGCTGTTGGAGGAGTTAAACCCCATCATCAAAGAGGCGCTCGAGAGAAGACCAGAGGTGAGTTGACCCTTGACCTCAATGTTGCACTTAAACTATGGGTCAATGTGTGGACTACCTGAAAAGATACACACGTTTATGCCCATCTATTCGCAATAAATTGTTTCATGAATAACATCTTTGTTTTTCGTTCGTGCAGAACATGAAGCGACGCCGGCGTCGTGATGTTCTCCGTGTCCAACTGGTCCGGATTTTTGAGCTACTGGCCGATTCTGGAGTCATCAGTCAGATGTAAGTCACGCACACATGACACCTCATCGTCTCGAACAAACACTGAAGGAGCCCCACAGTTAAAGTAAAGCTGCTTAAACTTACACTGGAGCAGAATAAGGAATTCTAGATTGTTCCAAACATATTGATGCATGTCATAAAGATTCATGAATTTTTAGAGAGGTAACTTTGAGGTTACGCTTTACAATAGGGTTGTATACGCAGTTGTAAACATGAAATAACATTGAATCATACTTCTAGAACATTTTGCATTTATACATACACTGGTGGCCAAAAGATTGGAATAATGTACAGATTTTGCTGTTTCGGAAGGAAATTTGTAAGTGCCGTTCAACTGATCACTAAGTATAGTCAGGACATTACAGATTTAAAAAAAACAGCACTATCACTATTTGAAAAAAAGTCATTTTTGATCAGTTAAATGCCACTTTGTTGAATAAAAGTACCAATTCCTTTCCATAAGAGCAAAATCTGTATTCCAAACTTTTGGCCACAGGTGTAAATACTATTATTTTATTTTTTTTAGTAAGTTGCTTACATTAACATTAGTTAATGCATAATATACTGATAAATATTAGCATACTTTATTATACAAAATTTAAATTAACCAAGATTAATAAATCCTCTTAAAATTGTTCATGGTTGCTTCATATAGTAATGCTATTATATTGTTTAAAGTTGTAAAGTGTTACCAAACGTTGTGGACAGAGCAGAGATGCACCCACATACCAATGTTTAATTGTTCACAGTTGTAAGTAAAGCGGTTTGTGCATTGTGTGTGCAGTGCGAGTGGTGGTTTGGATGGTGAGTCTCACTCTCTGAACAGCACTCTATTGGAGTATGTGGATCTGACCCGACAGCTTCTGGAGGCAGAGAATGACAAAGACTCAGACACACTGAAAGACATCCGCTGTCACTTCAGTGCCTTGGTGGCCAACATCATACAGAATGTACCAGGTACATGCATGGAAGGCCTTTATGTTGTTTTGTTTTTTTATTAAAGGTGGAGTGTGTAATTACTGTAGCACTAATGGCACAAAATGAAATTGCAAACATTTCCAATAGGTTTTTGTTGGAACACAGTTCTGTTAATACAAGTGATCTCATGATTGTTTGTGTTTTTTCAGTGCACCAGAGGAGAAGTATCTTCCCTCAGCAGTCTCTTAGACACAGTTTGTTCATGCTCTTCAGTCATTGGGCCGGACCCTTCAGCATTATGTTTACACCACTGGACCGATACAGCGACCGCAACATGCAGATCAACAGATACCAGTACTGCGCACTGAAGGTACATGCACACACAGCACACTTTCACACTTCACTTAAGACACATCATACAGTCTGAATTTGGAATTTAATGCGTTTCCACAGGCCATGTCTGCCGTGCTGTGTTGTGGACCGGTTGCTGATAACGTTGGTCTGTCTCCTGATGGATATTTGTACAAGTGGCTGGACAATATCCTAGACTCTCAAGACCGCAAGGTAACCGCACTTTACTTACAAATCCACAAATAATATTTTACATATTAAGTATTTTGAAAGCATCAAAATCTAGATCTGTATATTTCAAATAGGGCTTGGAAATGTAACGTTTAAATATCTGTGATTAATAGTTGACTGTTTAATGCACAAAAGAGAGATACGGGTTAGCTGCCTTTTATCTCTTCGATTCACCCAAAAACAGTCTCTTACTGTCATCTGAACAAGTGGCAAAAGCGAAACCGTGTGAGAGACACCCAGCGTGCGAATTGAAACTGAATGGCAGCCAGAGAAAATTATATTTTTGAGATTTAAAACTTCAGCTTATTAAACTTCTGCATTCAATTTGTTTTATATCTTTATGAATAGTGCTTATAATGCATTGGCGATTTTTTTTTTTTTTTTATTTTTTTATTTTTTTTTTTCTCACCAATTTGTAATGCCCAATTCCCAATGCGCTCTAGGTCCTCGTGGTGGCTTAGTGACTCACCTCAATCCGGGTGGCGGAGGACGAATCTCAGTTGCATCCGCATCTGAGACCGTCAATCTGCGTATCTTGGTGGCTTAGGAGAGCAGGCTGGAGTCACTCAGCACACCCTACATTCGAACTCGCGACTCCAGGGGTGGTAGTTGGTGACGATACTCGCTGAGCTACCCAGGCCCCCCGGCAATTTACACTTAAGTTTATTTTAGCTTAAAATGAATTGAATCTGCCCATTTGATCCTAATATTTTTTTAAAAGTCCAATATAAAACACTAGATTTTGCCAAAATTTTAATTGCAGCCTATCTACTGATTTTATGGCACATATACATGTATCAAAGATTTAGACCTATAAAAAATTCTAATTTAACTCTATACTCAAAAAAACATAATTCATTTAACATTTATATTTAAGTAATTACCGGTAAAATAAATGATGACTAACAGTAGGTTACTGTTCACAACCTCGGTTCCATGAAACATCGAGTGGAGAGTTCCACCAATGGGAAGGGCATCCGTACCTAACCTCTGCAGAAGCATCCAGTTGCACCAATTCTGGCTAGGCAGACAGAAGCGCATGTCCTATTGCAGGTAAGGCCCGCCCCTTACCTGGGTGCAAGATGCTGCCATGCCCCTCATGGGTGAGCTTTGAGGTCTCCTTGAGAGTGCAATCCATTGGGTTCAAATGCCAAAATTATAGCTTCCACAAGCCAATGTGAGAGTCATTGCTTAGAATTGGGATTTCCCGTGTAAGGGGGGCCCAAGAGATGAAGAGCTGATCACTCTTCCGAAAGGTACTAGTCCTATCCATGTACACCCGAAGGGCACATACAGGAGGACACAGATCATTCAGCCTCTGATCCTCTGCAGTGGAGAATGGAGGAGGGGGATAAGCAGAAAGCGTCATTGCCTCACAGGCGAACGCTGTGAATTATTTAGGCATAAATGCCGGGTTGGGCCTAAGAAAAACCTTATACCCACTAAGAGAGAATTTAGTGCACAAGGAATGAACAGATTCCATGCAAATCACTGACACATTTAGCAGATGCCAAGGCCAGGAGCAAAGCTGTCTTAAAAGACAGGGGCTCAAAAGGCTGTTGAGATAAAGCCTCCAGCACCATGGAGAGGTCCCACTCAGGAACAGTTCTCCTAGTAACTGGGAGTGAACAGCAGGCACCCTTCATGAATGTACGAATGACGCCACTGTGCTGTCAAACCCATTATGGCAAGCTGAAATAGCTGCCAGGTAGATCTTAATTGTGGAAAAAGACCTGCCTTTATCTATAAGGTCTTGTTAAAAAAACTAAATATCAGAGACTGAACACTGATCCATGTGGAGGGGGCACAAGCATTCTGAATAGTGGCAACCACACGTGGGGGGAGCCCCATCATGCTCAAATTTGCCCTCTCACAGGCCAAGCCCAGAGAGCCACCCTGTCCAGGTGAGGGTGGTAAGTCTCCCTATTCGCTTGAGACAGGAGGTCTGTACGTAACGGGAGAGGCCACGGTTGGGCATGCAAAAGAGGAATGATCTCTGCTAACTACAGAACCTTGAGCCACCTGGGTGCTATCAAAATGAGGAACGGGCTCGGCTCTCTCACCCTGGCCTTGGTGGGGCAATCAGGCACAGGGGAGGAAATGTGTAGAGCAGCACTTTGGGCCATGGATGGACTAGTGCGTCCACACCAAGGGTCGCGTCCTCTTCCTTTAGCGAGAAGAACATTGGACAATGGATGTTTTAGTGCAAGGCGAAGAGATCTACGGTTGCCTGACCAAATCTCTCCCACAGCATGCAAGTCCAATAATCCAACTGAGCTGTGAGTGAAAACAGAGGTCGCGAGAAGCGAATGTCAATTGAGGAACAGCAGCGCATGCAGGTCCTTGTATGCACCCTGTTAAGGGGCATGCCTTACCTGGCATAGGACATGCCCTTCTGTCTGTCTAGCCAGACTTGGTGCAATTGGATACTTCTGTAGAGATCATGTAAGGATGCCTTTCCCATAGGTGGATCTCGAACACGAGATGATGAAAGAGTAATTAACTAATTTATTTTTAGGTAACAACACACCTGTACACTTTATCTAAACCAGTGGTTCCCAAAGTCATTTGAGACAACGTATAATGTAAATATATTTATGATTATATTTTATTTTTTTAATGTACGATGTGCCATGATTGATCGCAATAAATCAAAGAAAACTGTGCGATTAACTGGTAAAATATTTTTTAATTGATTCACAGCCCTAATTTTAAATGTAGGTCGACAGATTTATCAGATTTATTTAATTTTTGCAGATTAACTGGTACCAGTACGGGGTAAAAATTAATGCAGATTGTGAGCTCATACATTTAAAAAAAGAAAGTCCCTAGTGTATTTCTGGCTATATAGTCATTTTTGTAGTAATATATTTTATTTTTTTATTTTTTTTTGTTGGTTGTGCACATGCGCTGTAAACTGCACCTGGGAGTTTTATTGGTTTTGAACATTTTCTTATATTTTGTAGTCTTGATGGGTCACCCCTTCACAGGCATACAGAGCTATATAAGCATAAAATATTTATTTATCACATTTTTAAAACTTTTGGCAGATTATTCAGAAACCAGCTTCTTTTTTCCTACCTTAGCTTATCTTAATTTATCATCTCTGCAAAATCCCTTACCGATCAATTAAATTTCCAAAAGAGGAGGTGAGACTTATTAACTGTGATATGCATGGACGTTTGTGTGCTCAGGTTCATCAGTTGGGCTGTGAGGCAGTGATGTTGTTGTTAGAGCTGAATCCAGATCAGAGCAATCTTATGTTCTGGGCTGTGGATCGCTGCTACACAGGCTCACGCAGGGTCGCTGCAGGCTGCTTCAGAGCCATCGCTAATGTCTTTCACAACAGGTACACACCACAATGTTCCTGTGATTAATGGCAACAGTCCTGCAAGTGACTATTTTTGTCTATCTGTTGGTTTAAATGTATATGAATAGATTTATTCTGTTTGTTCTCTTTTGCAGGGATTATCAGTTTGACACAGTGGTTCTGCTGAATCTTATTCTGTTTAAGGCTGCAGACTCTTCCAGAGACATTTATGAGGTTGCCATGCAGCTACTGCAGGTGAATAAATAAACTTAAGTTTCACATATCCAGACATTTGATTAGGGGCTTGAATTAATTACATGGTATTAATTAACTAAAATATGCCTGTATGTTAGATACTGGAGCCAAAACTGTTCCGTTATGCCCATAAACTGGAGATCCAGCGTACTGATGGGGTCTTGTCTCCAGCATCCCCCCTCCCTCACCTGTACTCTGTGTCCTACTACCAGCTCAGTGAAGAACTTGCCCGGACTTACCCTGAACTCACTTTGCCCATCTTTTCAGGTACAAATACAGAAGATAACAGTTAACAGAAAACCTGGAAATATCAGGACATTTTTTAAATTGTGATTTCCAGGTCTGGAAAAGTAATGGAAATTAATAAAACATTTCAAAATCATGGAAATTCCTATAGTGGATATTCTATTATTTTTCTTTGCTGTGCTCAGATCTAAAATATTTAATTTACAAGAAATTGCTATTTTTTAGTGTAATCTCTTTGGAATTAAAAATCCTTCAAACAACTGGAAATGGCAAATGTGGATTGGTCAGTGCCAAAAATAGTTGAAACCTATATGCTATGTTCAGAATTGCAAACCACCTTAGCCATTCTGTTTAGATGAGATTTCCACCAGTGTTTTGAGTTAAATGAGACAGATTCTCATTACAGAGGTGAGTCAGAGAATCCAGACAGCACACCCTGGTGGCCGACAGGTGATGCTGCATTACCTCCTGCCCTGGATGAACAACGTGGAACTGGTGGACTTCAAGCCTTCAGCACGACGTCAGGAGGAGCCTTCAACCACAGAGGAAGAGGAGGATGCCCATGAGAGAGAGATGATGATGATGAACAGCCGGCGTTGGCTGAGAGGAGAGGGCTGGGGCTCTCCACATGCCACTACCATGATTCTCAATAACCTCATGTTCATGACTGCAAAGGTAAACATATACATGCAATCTGTGTGTTAACTGTGATACAGAGTTTCTAAGGTCATGACCATTTGAGATTTTCTTTGCCAAGCAGATTGTGTTTGATTACAAAACGCTCTATTTGTTTTAGTTTTAGCACTAAATTAGCTTGATACTTTTACTTTAATTCCAAGCAATACTGTAGGTGCCTGACATACTAATGGAAAAATTGTGTTTAAATCATAATTGTAATCAAGAACCATGGGAAAAGTGATGGAAATTCATTGGTCAAAATATGTTGGATCCCTGATGGTACTAAGATGATGTACACATTTAAACCCAACCTTGTCTTCATTACTTTTTTGCAGTATGGAGATGAGTTTGCATGGTCAGAGATAGAGAATGTCTGGACTACTTTAGCTGACAGCTGGCCCAAAAATCTCAAGATTATCCTGCACTTCCTCATCAGCATGTCTGGAGTGAACAGTGAACCAAGTCTCCTGCCTTATGTGAGTGATGCCTATCCCAACCAATCAGAAAAAGATACCCATTGCCTGAGCAGACTGACTGCTATTGAGATTTTGGTTATATTACTTGGCATTAGTGCTATTACTTAAACTTTCTTTGCATTATTATTTAATTGTTGCAGGAAACAAAACGTGCTTCTGTGTTTCTTAATGTGTAGTTAATGTACTGTTTTTCATATGTTTTGCAGGTGAAGCGTGTAGTGGTCTATCTGGGCAGGGATAAGACGATGCAGCTACTAGAGGAGTTAATGTATGAGCTGGAGCTGACAGACCCTGTATGCTCAGCTGTTACTCACATGGATAACCCACCCTACTACCGCATCACTTCCTCTTACAAGATCCCCTCTGTTACGTCAGGTATATATACTTTTAACTACTCTGATTATGTTTCTCAACATTACCAGTAGTAAAGGTGAAATGTGTATATTTCCATTCTGACTGTCAGTGTGTTTTAAATGTTTACCTCTTATCAGGAACAACATCCAGTAGTAACACTATGGTCCCTGGACCTGATGGACACCATGACATCAAAATCAAAGACCCCAACATGGAGGACAAGTAAGAGTTCAATATTACATAGATACACACACATACTGTACTTTTCCTCTTCAACACAAGCTTTCACATTTTGTTGCCATCATACACTTTTATAATTTAAAAATTAAACTGAAACTTTCTGTATTTGTGCGCAGTTACACTCATTTGGACATCTACAGTGGTCTGAACAGTAATCTGAACAGACAGCATCATCGACTGGAATCCCGTTACAGTAGCAGCTCAGGTGGATCCTACGAGGAGGAGAAGAGTGAGTACATTAACATCACACACAAACTGATGATCCCTTCCTCATTTACATGAACCAACATCATACCTGTCAACACTCCCAATTTTACCGGGTTTCTCCCGTTTTTATACCCATCCTCCCGCTTTATTCACGACTTACAATTTCTAACGGTAAACACGATTTTCCGCATCCACACTTTGTTCATGACTTGAGAATGTATTTACCTGTAGGTTGGCTTACAGTGTGTAGGGTGTGTTAACTGACCGTCTTAAGTCCACACATTAAACTAAAACTATGGATTTTTTTATAAAAAAAATAAAATAAAGTTCAATATACAGTATATATGTTCAGTAAGGTGTACAAAATTACACAGATCCAACAATGTATGAATACGATCACTGAGTCATAAAGACAAGAAGTACAGGTGAAGGAATTTATTTTTTAATAAAAGTAAATAAAAATTGTAAAAAATGCATATGAACCAACACAAATTTTTTTTTTATATATATATATATATATATCTTTTATAAGTCATGGGTTAGGGAATTTCTCAGCATATATAAAATAATATCAACTCTTTACACAGACACATATACATTTACGTTTCGGTAGTTTACGCCAATAACAACCCAAGTCATGATAACGTGGCGTTAATTTCATGTGTTTTTCTCTTACAATACATGCATTCAAAAATTAACCTGTGGTTTCTCCCTGTAGGTGACTCAATGCCCGTTTACGCTAATTGGCGTCTGAAGGTTATGGACCATAACCGGCCTGAGCCCCTCCCTTTACCCCCCACTGGTGGCTGCTGGTCACCTCTGTTAGATTACCTGCCTGAGACCACCACCCCTGGAGTCTCCCTGCACAGGTGACACACATACTCAATGTGACTTAAATGAGGAATTCTTCACACTTATGTCCTCTTTCAGAACTAAACTCAGACCAATTATGTGGACCAAAATGTGAAAGAACTTTATCTGTACATTTACACATCAGTGTGCTTTCAATGGGTCTGACATCATTGGGGGCCTTTAAATATAAGCCAAAATTCTTCTGAACGGCTCTCAGACCACTGAATCAAACCACAAGGATCAGTGTTGTTTATCTCCTCAATCTTTGACCGCTGCATGAAGCTCATCTCATGAACTCTTTACAGGTGTAACATTGCAGTGATCTTGCTGACTGACCTCATTGTAGACCATGGGGTCAAAGTGGAATGGAGCGCATACCTTCACCTGCTTCTGCACGCCATCTTTTTAGGTAACAACACACCTGTACACTTTATCTAAACCTGTGGTTCCCAAAGTGTGAGGCGCGCCTCCCAAGAGGGCACTGCATGGGAGGCGCAGGGAGATGGCGGGATTGGAGAAATCCATTTAAAAAACACAAGCTGTATTATTATTATTATTTTTATTATTATTATAAGAGTAAACATTTGAAGTATGCTTCCAATCCAATTGAGTGTCAATAGTGCAATTGATTGATATATTTCAGCATGACTGTTGATTCTGTAGAGGACCTTAGTGAAGAGAGATGGCTGCCTTGCCAGTTTGTTTTGTTGGTACACATTTTAAAATAATAAATCCATTGTTAAATCCTCTGCTTTTGTGAGAACAGGGTTTTTTCTGCATTGGAAATATTTCGGCAGCTGCCAAAACGAAATTTCGGTCTTCCGAAGAAAATTCTATGATATTCAAATTAATTTAGCTTTTGCCTTTTTATAAGCGCTACATATGCTTCTCATCCTGAATGTGGATGAGTGCAGGATGCTTAAAGACTGGTTTCATGTGAGTGTTGTGCGATCCACCGAGAATCACATGCAAGGCGTGCTCTGCTCCTTCCTACTGTATCTTTGAGGCAAGCAGGAGCAGTTGCGTTCCACAGCATCAACCAGCTTCGCTCGATATGTGAGCTCCGGTGACAAGATAGTGCAGAGTGGATTACATGACTGTCATTTAACTGCGATTCTCTCAATATCATGGCACAGACGACAACATTTATGCAACCCATTTGAATCCTCCATGAGAATTTTCTATTTAAAGCGCTAGGGAGCAATTCAGCCATTTTAAAACGGCTACAGCACTGACATTCTGAACAGTTCTGACAAGGGAAAGGGAAAACCCCAGCTATTCACCAGCATTAATTACAAGACTTTTCACATCTACTAATCAACAACACCCTTACTAACATTTATTACGGTAATCTGTAACAGAATTCAAACTGAAAATTGTTTGATTAGTAAAGGGGGGCTTGACTGAAAACGTTTGGAAACCACTGATATAAACCATCACCGTTGAAAACAAGTTAATTGTACAGTATGGCTTCTAATGTTGTGTGTATTTGTGTGTGTAGGTTTAGATCATCAGCACCCAGAGGTTTATGAGCACTGCAAGCGTTTACTGCTCCACCTGCTGGTCGTACAGGGAACCAATAGCAGCGTCCAGTCACTGGCATCTGTGCTGCTGCGGAACCGGGAGCTTAATGAGCCCAGGGTTCTGACAGTAAAACCTGCTCTTCAAGAGTTTAACCTCACAGGTACATAAAAAACAATCAGATTGTCAAGGGATAGACTTTTTCCCTCACAAGGAATCCAACAAAAAAGACTACACAATTTTGAAAGCTCCATTGTATTTTAGCTATTTGGTCCATTTAGAAAAGTTAAAATGTTAAAGGTTAAATTTCCAGTATCAGTCACAACAAGCTGACGGTCGGTTATTGACATTGGCCTTGAAATTACATATCCGTGCATCCCTAGTTGGAGAAAATAAGAATAATGTAAAAGTGTGTTTCCTTATCTCTTAGGTGTCACAGAGCTGATGCCAGACCACCAGTCATCTCCAATGACGGACTCTGGCCTGAGCTCCATCTCCACATCATCTAGCATCAGTCTGGGCAGCTCAGCGCTTCCTCTCCTGCCCCCAACCCTTCTTAGTGAGGTGGACCTGTCTGCAGAGCAAGATGAGAAGGTCAAGATCCTCATTGAATTC
The DNA here is from genome assembly GCA_032164185.1 of Moxostoma hubbsi. NCBI lineage: Eukaryota > Metazoa > Chordata > Actinopteri > Cypriniformes > Catostomidae > Moxostoma > Moxostoma hubbsi. Next base: position 20,705,208 of record JAVLUX010000031.1, read on the forward strand.
ATCAGCTCAAGGTGAGGGTTTACTACAGGAAAGAACAACAAATAGTTTCTTCTTGCTTTTCTTTTACATTTTAAATTTGCTCCCTGTGGCACACAATATATGCAGTCTTTTAAACAATCCTCATTCCAAATTTTTGTATTTGTTCGAGTGGTTATGGAAAATAATTTACGTATTGTGGTGGAATAGCCCAATGGTAAAATATTTGAGCTGGTAACTGAAAGGTTGTGAGTTCAAAGCCTTGTCGAACCCTTGTCGAATCCTAGGTTACTTCAAGAAATTTTACCCTGTAATAACATGTCATGGAAAACCAGGAAATGTCAGTGCATTTTAAAACTGGGATTGTCATGGAAAGAAAAATAAATAAATATATAAATAAATAAGACATTTTAAAATGACTATAATTTTTTTTCTAGCTCGGCTCTAAAATATTTCATTAGCTACAAAATGCTCTTTGAGTACAATCTATATAAAAATATATTTTTTAAACCCTTTTCAGATTTTGTTTATTCATTAAAAAAATTATTTAAATAACACGTTCTTTATTAGAATGTAAGGAAACCTGGTTAGAGAAATCTAAGTTCTTTTCATTATAGGCGTGCAAGAAAAAATGTACATGAAATTTGTACTGCTCCACACGAGAAATTGTAAACAGTGTAAAAGTAAAATAAATCAAAATCTAATAAACACAGATATTGAGAAATAATAGTATAAAATCAGAAAAAGGCAAAAATACTTCTTAGCCGATGTACAGTAGGTATTCATTTTTATCTAAACCAAGTCTATCTAGAAAGTTATCTAGAAATCATTATCTATAAATTATCAAGTATAACTAGAAAGTACTCATTGTATATCAAACAATTGGTATGTATAGTCATAAACTGCAGATGGAGTCCAGGGCATGTGACCTCTTGCAGTTCATGCTGAGCAGCGCATCAAGATTAAATTATTTATTAGAATTCAACTTGCAAAGTTTGTCAGAATGATCACTTGCCAAATGTTGGCTATAGATACAGTACACTTGAAACACATCACAGAACAAAGCAATAATTAGCGATGTATCTGAATCATCATGGTAAAAGAAAGAGATTCTCCCATATATAACCTATCCATATGATTTTGTATGAAGCGCCTGTAATTGTCTCTTAACTAACACTAATTATGGGTATTTAAAGAAAGGAAAGAAGATCGGCCAGTTATGGTCTTAAGCTGGTGTATACATGCGTGAAGTTGAGCTACAAATCACATTGTACAATCGTACTGGAAATATTACCAGTGTCTTTAATATTAATCTCCATGTTGTTAACCTGTTACATTCATTTGGAGCACTCACGTGTGCAGCTGATCAGATCGGAGGTGACATCAAGCCAAGCGCTATAAAAAAAATGTTCTCTTCCTTATTCAGCCTTTGGTGGATTAACACCGTATCTAACTATACAGTGTTTGCTTATATTTTTAAGCAAAACCTTGATTCCACGATTAAAACAAAAATGTAAAAAGCCCTGTATTAGGGCACAAAAATGTTCTCCCCTTTTCTCCCCAATTTGGAATGCCAATTCCCAATGTACTATAATTCCTCGTGGTGGCATAGTGACTCGCCTTCAGTCCGGGTGGCGGAGGATGAATCTCAGTTGCCTCCGAGACCGTCAATCTGCGCATTTTATCATGTGGCAGTTGAGCGGGTTACCACAGAGACGTAGCGCATGTGGAGGCCCATGCTATTCTCCGCGGCATCCACACACAACTCATCACGCACCCCACATTACAGCGACCACGAGGTTAACCCAACGTGAATCTACCCACCCTAGCAACCGGGCCAATTGGTTGCTTAGGAAGCCTGACTGGAGTAGTGTTGATCATTCTTAAAGTGTGTAGAATAGAATAGTTCATAATAAAAACTTGACCCTTTAAATGGGGCTGGGTAAAAATATCGATTTTCCAGTCTTATCTTCCAAGATATTCTTTTCAAGAATATATTTTTTTTACTCTGTACGGCCAACCTATATAATGTGAGTAAATCACTTGCATATGCAATCAAATTTCACTCACCAGTGTTTGAGCAGTATTGTAGTGAAGAAGTTCAGCACCGAGATCCTTTTACCGTGCGTTGAGAGTAAAAGTTTGATTTCACTCATTCCGTGTAATGTTTCCAAAGATGAAATCCACGCAATCCATTTGTCATTGAAAATATCTTTTAAATGTCAGTTCTTAACAGTCAGTTGTTCATCATATACAAATGAGAAAACATTTAATTCAAATCACGCATAGCACAGATGTGGTAAAGAAGTCTTTAGAATCCACTCTCGTTAATATGCACCAGAACACTTCTGTGGGAGACTTGCTGATCTGCTGCTATTCTTAAAGACACCTCTGCAATGGTTGCTGGAGTCCTATTCTTAAAGAGTAATGTTTTAGCACTTACTCTACTTCTCAATGTACATTTGAAGTCAGACATTTACATACACCTTAGCCAAATTCATTTAAACGTTTTTTTTTTTTTTCATAATTCCTGATGCTAAATCGTAGAAAAAATTCCCTGTCTTAGATCAGTTAGGATCTCTATTTTAAGAATGTGAAATCTCAGAATAATAGTAGAGAGAATTATATATTTCAGCTTTAATTAATTTCATCACATTCCCAGTGGGTCAGAAGTTTACATACACTTTGTTAGTGTTTGGTAGCATTGCCTTTAAATGAACTAAATAAACTCCACAAGCTTCTCACAAAAAGTTGCTGGAATTTTGGCCCATTCCTCCAGACAGAACTGGTGTAACTCAGTCAGGTTTGTAGGCCTCCTTCCTAGCACATGATTTTTCAGTTCTGTCCACAAATTTTCTGTCTGATTGAGGTCAGGGCTTTGTGATGGCCCCTCCAATACCTTGACTTTTTACTGTTGTCCTTAAGCCATTTTGCCACAACTTTGGAGGTATGCTTGGGGTCAATGTCCATTTGGAAGACCCATTTGCGACCAAGCTTTAACTTCCTGGCTGATGTCTTGAGATGTTGCTTCAATATATCCACATAATTACCTTACTCATGATGCCATCTATTTTGTAAAGTGCACCAGTCCCTCCAGCAGCAAAGCACCCCCACAACATGACGCTGCCAACCCCATGTTTAACGGTTGGGATGGTGTTCTTCGGCTTGCAAGTCTCACCCTTTTTCCTCCAAACATAACGATGGTCATTATGGCCAAACAGTTACATTTTCGTATCATCAAAACAGAGGACATTTCTCTAAAAAGTTACATCTTTGTCCCCATGTGCACTTGCAAACTGTAGTCTGGCTTTTTTCTGGTGTTTTGGAGCAGTGGCTTCTTCCTTACTGAGCAGCCTTTCAGGTTATGTCGATAAAGGATTTGTTTTACTGGGATATAGATACTTGTCTAGCTGTTTCCTCCAACATCTTCACAAGGTCCTTTGTCGTTGTTCTTTTGCACTTTTCGCACAAAACTACGATCATCTCTAGGAGACCGAATGCGTTTCCTTCCTGAGCATTATGATGGCTGCATGGTCCCATGGTGTTTATAGTACAGATGAACATGGTATATTAAGGCATTTGGAAATTGCTCCCAAGTCTGAACCAGACTTGAGGAGGTCTTGGCTGATTTCTTTTGATTTTCCATGTTCTCAATCAAAGAGTCACTGAGTTTGAAGGAAGGCCTTAAAATACATCCACCGGTACACCTCCAATTGACACCAGTTAGCCAGTTAGCCTATCAGAAGCTAATTGTCTAAAGGCTTGACATCATTTTCTGGAATATTTCAAGCTGCTTAAAGGCACAGTTAACTTATGTTAAGTGTATGTAAACTTCTGACTGGAATTGTGATAGTCAATTAAAAGTAAAACAATCTGTCTGTGAACAATTGTTGGAAAAATTAGTCATGTCATGCACAAAGTAGATGTCATAAAACCACTTGCCAAAACTATAGTTTGCTAATATGAAATCTGTGGAGTGGTTAAAAAATTAGTTTTATTGACTTCACCCTAAGTGTATGTGAACTTCTAACTTCAACTGTAAATACTTGTAAATATTACAAATTATGAATGTAAATGATAAACATGTAACAATATGCAATAATATATATGCAATTTCATAGTAAAGTATTTATTGAAGAAAGCATTGAATTTTGAAATAAAAAAAGCTAAAATGTGACTGAAATTTTTTTTTTTTTTTAAATCTTATTTTCTCAATATACCAAGTTAGACAGTTCACTGTATAATAATGAGAAATCTTTTTTTTTATTTCATATGTAAGCATAATGGACATAACTGAAGTATACCTGAAGTATATATAAATCAAGAGCTTGTGAATTTGCATCAGCACCTAGCCCTGCCTTTAAATAATGTGTGTTTGTGTTTTAAATGCCAAACATAATTTGTTTTTATCAAGTTTCCCTGGATACATATTTCATTAATTTTAATTTTTAAGTTATTGTATTTTTTTCTCTGCCTGCAGCCATGTCTAACAAGAAAGGGTATTGTTGTCTTGCATGTGTGTGGGGGGGGGGGGTTGGTTTGTGTGTATGTGTGCTCAGTCTGATCTCTGTGTGTTTCAGAATGTTTGGTTTAGTGTGTGTTCATAAGTAATGGTTGTTCAATTGATAGCTTGAGCCGTGTTGGCATGTTTTTCCTTGTTTTGTTCTGTGTTTGACATTTCCTGTTATGTCACTTTCTAACTCTTAACTCCCTCATCTGTTGATTGGTTGGTTGGTTGGCCTGTAGGAAGCGGGGTCCACTGTGGAACCATGAAGACGTCTCTCCTAAAAACCCCAATATCAAGAGTGCTGATCAGCTTAGTGTATTCCTCCGTCATGTTGTCAATGTCTTCAAACAGACACCATCAGGTAAGAGGAAGTCTTTCACATGACAATAGCTAATTTGTTCAAACGCTTATTCTTGTGTTCTGTCCATTTTATATATATAAATTGTTGGTTGATGTACACATGCGCCAGATGAACGCCTTTGAATTGTTGCTCTACTTGCTGTATACATGTTCTCTCTGTTTTTTTTATCAGGAGTTCAGTTGGTGCAGGAGATGAGTGAAGTTGCTCTGCAGACCGCTCTGTCCTGCTCATCACGGCACTATGCCGGTCGCTCTTTTCAGATCTTCAGAGCACTGAAACAGCCACTCACGGCCTCCACCTTGTCAGATGTGCTATCTCGTCTGGTAGAGACTGTGGGAGATCCAGGAGAAGAGGCTCAGGTATGCTAGAAATATTTTACTGTTGCAGAAGTACCAATAGGACAGCAACAGTCATAATCAAACATTTCATCTTTTCCTCTCAGGGTTTTGTTATCGAGTTGCTTTTAACTCTAGAGGCTGGGATAGACACTCTGGCTGAAACGATGAAGAACTACGACCTGCTCACTGCACTCTCACAGTAAGACATACTCTTACACAATGTGGCCAAATATAATACAAGCAGAAAACTATAGTATGTGAACCCTTCGGAATGAACTGCATTTATGTATATATTTGTCTTAAAATCTGGTTTGATCTAAGTTTAATGAACAAACACAATCCGTTTGAACTACTAACACAAAAAATATTGCTTTGTTCTTGTACATATTAAATACATAATTCAAACATCACAGTGTAGGTTGTAAAAAGTATACCCCTAGGCTAATGAAGTAGCCAAAGGTAATTTGAGTCAGGAGTTGGCAAACTTGGCATCCAATTAATGAAACGAGATTGGAGGTGTGAGTTAGAGCAACTTTGACTTATAAAAAGCACTCAAACATTTTGAGTTTGGTATTCTCAAGAAGCATCTGCTGATGTGGACCATGCCTGGCAAAAAATTAGATCTCAGAAGACCTACGATCAAAGAATTGTTGGAAAGGGTTACAAAGTTATCTTGAAGAGTTTAGGTACAGGGACTAAAAATGGTTAAAAGATAGAAAACTTTATTTTTAAATGCTGGTAGCCGGTTATAACAGGTTAATTTTGTTCTGATAATTTTTTTAAGAAACCAAAGTCTGAATGGTTTATACACAGTTCATTTTTGTAACTACTGCACATCATGTTGCCTGTAAAAATGAAACATGTGCTTTGATCCTGAAGGAAACCACTGCATCACACATTTCTTTGCATAGTTGTCCATTGTGGACCATTTATGGAAAACATTAAACTGGCATGGTATCCATGGCAGAAAACCACAAAGGAAGCACCTGCTTTGCTACAAAAACATTGCTTGCGTGCCTGAAGTTTTCCAGAGACCACCTTAACAGTTCACAACGCTACTGGGAAAATGTTTTGTTGACTAAAGAATCTAAGGTTGACCAGCTATTACATTTTTAATAGTTTTCACTTTCTTTTTTCACAATACTGTGAATGTTTTATGGGATGTGTTCAATAAAGACATGAAAGATTATAATTTGTATGTGTTATAATCTTAAGCATATTGTTTTTGTCTATACTTGTGACTTCAATGAAGATGAGATCACATTTTGACCAATTAATGCAGAAAACCATCTAATTCCAAAGGGTTCATATACATTTTCTTGCTACTGTTTATCATTTATGGCATAATATTGATTACAGGTTTCCCACAGTCATGGAAATCCTGGAAATATCAGGGAATTTAAAAATTGTGTTTCCAGGCCTTGAAAAGTCATGAATATATATATATATATATATATATATATATATATATATATATATATATATATTGACTCTATATATATAGTACACTTTATTTACCTGAACATGGATGATTACTTGTTTGATTACACAAAAAATAACCTACTGAGGCTCTGTCTCGATCTCCTTTAGGGCCTCCCATGACCCTTTGCAGGGCACCAAGTTTGCCAGTAACAGAAAAAGTACTGGTCAGCTGAATCTCAGCAGTGGAGGTTTCTTGCATGCTAGTTACAGCCCAGCTCGCAGCAACTCTCTCCGTGCCAGTCTCATGGGTGAGCGCCTTGGAGACCGTCGCCGTAGCAATACCCTAGATGTCGCTGACCGCTTGGGCGGCAGCCATGGCAACTTAGCCCGCACACGCAGCTTATCATCGTTACGAGAAGGTGGTGTTCGTGGCCATGGAGGAGGAGTAGTTGGATGTGGACCTGGAGGAGGATCTGGGTCTGGTGAGGTAGTGCCACCTACCGACCCTACCAACCTGCTGGCGACGGTGTTCTGGATCGCTGCATCACTGCTAGAGTCAGATTATGAGTTTGAGTACTTGTTGGCGCTCAGGCTGCTGAACCGGCTGCTGGCCCAGATGCCCCTTGAGAAGCCAGACAGCAGGGAGAAGCTGGAGAGAGTGCAGACCAAGCTAAAGTGGTACAACTTCCCTGGCCTGCTGACACTCTTCCTGAAGGGCTTCACTTCAGCTGCAACACAGGAGCTCACTATTCACCTCCTCAGTAAACTCATCACTGTGTCCCGACAAACACTTATAGACCCCTCACTGCTAGCAGGTGTGCCTATGGTTTTGGGAATGTTTGAACCTTTTATTTCCTTAAAGGAATAGTTCACCCCAAAATTAGAATTTTCTCATAATTTACCAACTCTTATGCAATCATAAACTCGTATGACTTTCTTCTGCGGAACACAGATATTTTAATGGATGATCAAATATCGTCATTTGAACAAATACCTTTGTTTGTGTTCCTCAGATGCAAGAAATTCATAAACGATGAGAGAATTACCATTTTTGGGTGAACTACTGTATACCTTTTAATATAATATTGTCTGTTTGAACAGTCTATGTAGACCAAACTTAAATACAGTGAATCTTGCTTGTTGCTGTTTTCATTTATGTATTTAAAAACAATCTGTCCATCATCCTTTTCATATGTCATTTCCTGTTAGGTTTCCCACTAAATATCCTGTGCCTGCTTCCGCACTTGGTTCAGCACTTTGATAACCCTACGGCATTCTGTAAGGAGACTGCCGACCGTATTGCCAAAGTGTGTGCTGAGGAGAAGTCAGCAACACTAGCCAACCTAGCACATATGATGATCCTGTACTCAACTCACAGCTACTCGCGAGACAGTACCAACTGGATCAACGTGGTTTGTCGCTATTTGCACGACTCCTTCTCTGAAATCACCTTTAACCTGGTTACATACCTAGCTGAGGTGAGATGATGCCCCAAATATCTGTTACATTTGGCCAGTTTAAGTAATAGCAACAAGAGCAATGGTAATGTTGTAAACATTGTAATGTTTCAGAGTGCATAATCTCTTGACCTTTTGATATCTTATGTTTTAGTTATTGGAGAAGGGACTGAACGGTATGCAGCAGTCTTTACTGCAAATCATCTACAGTCTGCTGAGTCACATTGATCTGTCCGCTGCACCTGTCAAGCAGTTCAACCTGGAAATCATGAAGATCATAGGCAAATATGTGCAGGTAAATGTAAACCACATTGTGTGCCTGAAATATTTTTAGAAACATTCTACTGTTGTTAACACTTAAAATATCAGTTCCTTTAATGATGTGTTTTAGCATGCCTGTGAATGCAGAGTAGTCTGTGAATCAGTGTATCATTTGTTCATTGCATATTCAATTAGGAATTCAAAATCGGAAAAACAAAAAACTACTTGTTTCATTATTAGTTTACAAAACCAATATTAAAAAACAAATAATGACTTCTTTTTCGTAATTTGATTTAATGCATAAGTTAAAAATTGGAAATTGGAAAAATCGCCACTGGACACTGTGCTTTTTGATTATTTGATTTCACTAATATTTGGCTTGAATATTTGAGTCACACTTTTGGGTGGACCTGAAACCCTCCTTTCTTCTGATTGGTCAGCCTGCAACGTCGTATTCCTCAATGCTGTGAGACAGAATAAAAGTTCTCTGCTGTTTAATTGTTCATATAAAATTGTCTCAAGTTAATATTAAATTCTTTACCATTTATTCTCCAAAACTTGCCATGTTTATTGCAGCTGAGTTCTCTCTCTCATCAAGTAATCAGATTTATCACAAAAATTTACAAAAACCTTATTTTCACATTCCAAAGGTTGTAGTAAGTTCCCAGTAGATAGACTCACTAACTACAGGTGAGATTTTTTACAGTTAGTCAGTCTATACATTTACTTCAAAAAATCAAATATAATCTAATACAGTACTCATTATTGGACATACTGTAAACATCTCATCTGTAGGATGTCAGTCTATCCACTGGGAACTTACTACAACCCTGAAATGACATTTTAGTGAATTTATTTATTAATTTTATATAATCTAATGCTATATTAATATTATTGGATTTACTTTAAAAGTTTCACTTGTAGTAGCTCAGTCTATTAACTGGCAACCTACTGCAACATCTGGAATGTAAAAGTGTACTTTTAATGTTTTACGTTTAACTTGCATGTCAACTGAAAAAGTGATCGGACACAGTAGAATTTTCAGACGGTCCCTTTAGTATGTTAAGCAATGAAAGCGCATCGGAGCATTTTCAGTCATAATTCTGCAGCCACACCAACTGACATTTCTAAGTGCAGTGTTTTATGTCTGTATATTATAGTTAAATACCATTTATATTTATATACCACAACATCAAGCCAAGTGTACAAAATCTTTGCAAACTTGCTGCCAGCAGAGAGTGTGGGTACGAGAAACAGAATATCCAAATAAATATCGAACCTAAAACTAACTTTAACCTGCTCTGGGAGCTTAGATGTGAGGGACTTGCTCATCATGGAAATTATGTTAAAGGAAGTTCATGAAAGCTAAACCAGTGAATTTAAAATCAGCATTTTCACATAGCCTTCACATTTGTCTGATAATAAAAGGCACACAAAACTGCAGCGTATATGACCCAGTAGGTAAAGGCTACCCATATTCCCATTCAAACACATGGATGTTGGAATGATCTGATCTTGAAATTAGTACTCTTCGTTGCCATGCAAATACTTATTGTATTATATTAAATACTAAATGTAATGATATCTTCCAATGTATTTGTTATTATTATTATTATTTATAATTTTTTTATTTACTATTGTAGCTATTACAGTTCACTGGCATTAAAGTTCATCTGTCTTGATGCACCCTACTTTAAGTCTGTATATTAAACACATCTTGCTTTGCTTATTTCACTGCAGTATGTAAAAATGAAAATAAACCAATTTTTTTCTTACTCTTTGATTTCTCATTTCAAAAACGCACTATAAACCAATATAATTTAAAATGCTTTATTTAAAGCAATCAAACTATAACTGCCTTAAAATAATTAGAGTATTAGGACAAATGGTGTTCCGACTGTAAGTCCACTGTTACGTGGTACATGACTTTCCGGTTTTAATGTGACGTCTGGTCACGCTAACCGCGAATGCCAGACAATTCCCCAGTGCAGTGTAGACTACCAGTGCCCAACCGATCAACTGCACTGCATGGTACCACTTATAAATGAATAAAACAAGAAGGATAACTGTGAGACGACATTTGGCATACAGAGCAAGGAATTAATCCCAATAAACACCTTAAAATTGTGTGTGTGTGTGTGTGTGTGTGTGTGTCTCTCTTATCAGTTGCTTCACATGTAAATGATTGTCATATTACTGAATCGCATGAAGACGAAACCCTGTCTGTATTCAGTGAACAATTTACGGTAATGTGAAGGCACTGTTTCTGATTACTTGATGAGAGAGAGAACTCAGCTGCAATAAACATGGCAAGTTTTGGAGAATAAATGGTAAAGAATTTAATATTAACTTGAGACAATTTTATATGAACAATTAAACAGCAGAGAACTTTTATTCTGTCTCACAGCATTGAGGAATACGACGTTGCAGGCTGACCAATCAGAAGAAAGGGGGGTTTCAGGTCCACCCAAAAGTGTGACTCAAATATTCAAGCCAAATATTAGTGAAATCAAATAATCAAAAAGCACAGTGGCGATTTTTCCAATTTTTAATTTGAGCATTAAATCGAAATTACGAAAAACACGTAATTTTTTTTTTTTTTTTTAATGTTTTGTAAACAAATAATGAATGTTTTTCTGATTTTGAATTCCTAATTGAATATGAAATGAACGAATGATACACAGATTTCTGTGTATGTGTATTTTAATTCTCGTGTATATAACTTTTTGTTCCTCACATGCCTGTTGTGTTTAAATTGATTGAGAGAGGACATTGTTAGTGTGTGTGTTTGTGTGTACGAAAGGCCTTTGTGACACACTTTTGAGGAACTTTGAGCTGCATCGGTGCTTTCCTCCTCTTTGTTCTTTATTGAAGCTTTATATCTTGGAAGTCCCTGAAGATAACGTCAAGATAAAAGGGTGAGGAGGTAGAGTAAAAATGACTCAAGTATTTTGTTGTGTGTTTACACAGAGTCCGTACTGGAAGGAGGCTCAGAACATTCTGAAGTTGGTGGTCTCTCGCTCAGCAAGTCTGGTGGTTCCTGATGAGGTGCAGCGCTCCTACAGCACAGAGTCGACCAGCTCACCAGAGATTGCATTCACTCGCATTTTCAATAATTCATCCAAAGAACTGCCGGGGAAAACACTGGACTTCCACTTTGACATCTCTGAGGTGCTCTGTTTGCTGTCCTCCTTGACATTTCTGTATCGATCGGAATGTTCACCTTCAGACACTTTTTATTTAACCCCCTTTGTTTTTCTTTTAAAATGCTGTATTTCTATAAATGTCACAAAACTTTGTATGAATGACTCTTTAATTCCCTTTACTTGTCATATCTTATTTTGACTTTTTTTTTTTTTTTCAACCTGTGACCCACAGACACCTATCATAGGTCATAAGTATGGAGACCAACGCAGTGCAGCAGGGCGTAATGGAAAACCACAGGCCATTGCTGTGACAAGAAGCACCTCCTCCACTTCCTCTGGGTCCAACTCAAACGGACTAGTGCCAGTCAGCTGGAAAAGACCCCAACTCTCACAAGTATAGTCACTTATTGTTTACAGTGTGATTTTAAAGACCCTATTAGACCATTATGTATACATGCTAGAGTGTTCTTTTTTTTGGGGGGGGGCTGTGAATTGATTGAAAATTAATGAACTACTAAAACGAATACATTTTTATTTGATTCTATTAAACATGGTACATTAAAACTAACATTAAAATCAAATAAAAAATATTTATTTTATACGTTGTCTCAAAGAACTTGCGAGAAATAGATTAGTCATGATTGATTTTTATAATTTAATTATATGTACATGTTAAAATAGTTAACTAGACACATTTTACAGGTATAAATCTTTGATTCAAGTATATGTACAGGCCTACATGCCATAAAATCAGTGAGCATCCAGTAATTAAAAGTTTGGCACAATCTTCTGGAGTCTTCCAGTTGACTTTTAAAAAAATTAAAAAAAGAAATAAAGGATCAAATGGACTGATTCAATTTATATCACGCTTTATTGGCAAGATAAACGTAAGTGTACTGGACATTGCCAATGCATTTTTAGACACTTTGCATACAGATATTAAACAAATGTAATACTGAAATATAATTTGCTAAATTTAAAATCTAAAAACTATTTTCTCTGGCTGCTGTTAAGTTTCTATCATGTACACGTTGGGTCTCTCTCTCGTGCGGTTTCACTTTTGACACTGATTCAGTGACGACTGTGGACGAACATTTCCGAGCGTTGCAAAGAGATTACGGCATCTTACCCGGATCTCTCCAACACCTGGCTCACCACTTACGGGTGAAGTCTCCATTCTCCAAACAGTAAATTCGCTCCCGTGTTATTATGCCTGGCATAATAGACATGCGTGGCACGTAATGAATAATTGTGCACTGCTCCACACAATCAGTTTCTGTGCTAGGGTGTGCAGTAGAGTCCAGTGTGTACCTCAAAATATAAAAATATATATATATATATATATATATATATATATATATATATATATATATATATATATATATATATATATATATATATAGCTATATGCCAATTTTAGACACAGGGAAGTGAGAAAATAGATTAGTGAATTTTCAGGATGTGTAAACAAAAAAAGGGTGCTGCATTAATTGCGTTATTTGTTATTTAATGCATTAAACAGTCAACTAATAATCACAGAAATTAATTTCTCAGCCCTAGTATATTTTTAATCAACTTTTAAGAGTACACTTATATAGAAATGGCTTTAAACCTAATAGGCATGGACTAAAGATAACAAACCTACACTTTTTTTATGAGATCTTTAATTTGGAATAAGAACATTTAATTATTGAGCACTGGTTTCAAATGCTGTCCTTTTGTTATCTGCTTGCAGAGGAGAACTCGGGAGAAACTGATGAATGTCCTGTCTCTGTGTGGCCCTGAGTCTGGCCTGCCCAAAAACCCATCTGTACGTTTCTCTTCATATTACAGTTTTGTGTTGCACAGCGTGGCTTATTCGATACAATGGCTAATTCCACCTTTGTTTCTAGGTGGTGTTTTCGTCAAATGAGGATTTGGATGCAGGTGACCAGCAGACCAGCCTGATCCCCACTGTAGAAGAAGTGACACGGGAGGAGGAAATGCAAGCAGAAGATGCAGGAAGTGAACAGCAGTTTGGTGTCTTCAAGGACTTTGACTTCCTGGATGTTGAGTTGGAGGATGCAGAGGTAAGGGCTATGGATTTGACTTTTCCAAGTTCTTCTGCACTGATGCTCTAGGTTTAGCATATTTCCTCATAAAAATACTCCTGAGATCATGTTTTCCAACAGCAGTGGAAAGTCCATGGTTACATATATGCCAGAATTCAGAATTTGTTTCAGGCTTTTCAAAGATCCAGTCATGTTTTGCAGCATCATCCTTAACAAAAGTATGAACAGAGAGAAATGTGTGTATGTCTCTTTACTGTCTGTCTGTGAATATCCACATTATCTCATTGTCTTCACTCCCTAACACTTTTGTATCTTTTCTTCCTCTCTTGCGTCCAGGAGTTTCAGGTAAGTTTTAAGCAGATCTCATAGTCAGTAAACCCAGAGAAGCTTAGTGTTCTTATTCTCAGTGACTGAATGGCCTCTCGTCTTTCTCTTTGAAAATATTTACCCATTCATAAGTTTCACAAAACCCTTGAGGATTTATTTTTATTTTTTTATGATAATTGAAGCCATGAGTCCATGCCACAGTTATACAGTTGGTGCAAATGCATTTAAATTTGTTCTGCTTTTGCTTATTCTTTGTGTTAGTTTAAGTTGACTGCACATTATGGCTCTATTCTGAAACCTAGTAAGCTTCCTACACAGGCATCATTTTAAGCCGTCATAGACACTCTTAACGCAGAGGCTATTTCAAAAGTAGATGCCTTACTGAAGCCACATTCTAAGGCAGCATCTTTTTTTCAGAAGGCAATCTTTTAATGCTCTGCAACAAGCTTATTATTCAAAATCCATTCAAGATGGTGAGAGAAATAGAAAAATAGAAAAATATTCATTATAAATAGTTATAAGACATATATTGGTTTAATTAAAAAAATTGTTAAATCTAATTGTAAATGGATCGTTTTACCTAAAATGTGTGTGTGCCGAGTGTTTTTGTGCCATATTAGCTTAGCAACATAATGTCAAACTCTGTTTTGGATCCATTTCAGTCATGTTTCTGCCTTATGCCGGCATCACACTAGATGATAACTCAAATTTGTCCAAGGGTGTCACACCTAACGACTGTTTTGCAGTGATCTTGCACTCTTCAGTCAGTTGTTTGTCACCCTAGCATATACTGAATCCCTCTGACTTTCTGTCCTAGTCCCTGTCACATGGAGCTCGCTGAAATAACAAGAGTACCAAAACAATTGTAATAGATTGTATTAGGATGCAATAGATTAACTTTACCCTGTGAATGTGTGTGACTGTATTTATCCAATCAGGGATTCCGTTAGAAAGCGTTTATGCATTCACAGCTCTCAGTGAGTAAAGGATTTGCATTCAAATTTAACAAACTGTTCTGCCTCCACTTTCTGATTTTTATTTAATGTAGGAGAATCACAGAAAAACACTTGGTGACACAATCATTTAGGATTACAATCTGTGTTTGAGGTATGTGGTTAAGTGCAGTCACTTGATAAGACCACAAGAGCCCGTTGACTGAACACATTTTTTTGTTTTGTTTAATGTTCCAGTTGCTGGAACCATTAAATCAGCTTGGAGTCCAGTCAGTCAAGATATTAACAACCTCCCGCAGGCAGATGCTAATGCAAATTCCAACTCCTTCTACTGGCCGACGTTTATTTAAAATAATTTATTTTACTGATAATCAGAGCAAAAATCGGCTAGTTTGACAATGGCTTTAGAAGGCAGTAGACAGCAAGGCAGCTCACTAGGCTTTGAAACAGAGCATAGGTGTCCATTCAGAAGTCCCATATTTACCTTTGAGTTTTGTGAGATTTATATTCAGTTGAGTTACCGTACTTTCCGGAAATATAATCGCACCTGAATATAGATTGCACCTGGTCAAAATCACATTCTTGAGAGAAAAAAACAGAAGTCGCCTTCCTATTTAAGTCGCACCGACAGAGGTTGCATGTGGCTGCCATTAGGATCTGGGAGCAGCCCTCAGACATTCTTCAGCTGCTCAGTAGCCTGTTAAGATGCACTCTGTGAAGATTACCATAAGATCTATGCATTGTATCATGCATTATCTGTCCTTGTTTTAATAAGGAGCATTTGCTTTACGTAAACGTGCATAACAGTTTTTCAGATTCAGTTTTTTTCATGAAAAAGCACAACAAATAATCCACATCTGTTTATAACTTGCGTAACTCTATGCTGTATACAAATAAACAGCTTTTAGTCTGTGAGTAAAGCAATATGCCTGTTATATTTTATCCATTCATTAATGTTAGCGACTGTCTGTGGATATTTCGGGTATTTGCAGCCCTTTTGCTATACACAAATTATCTTGTTCACTGACTGAATGTTTTTACTATGAGTGTGATGAAACATCATTTTCTGGTGATGTGAAGAGTTGTGTTTGACAGCGGTCTAGAGTTTGTTTGAAAAATAATTTTATGATGGCACAAATATTTAAACTGGTTGCATGAAGTACTTTGTAAAGGCAAAATGCTCTGTATGGGCTACTTTAAAACTCAGTTACTTGCTGAACACCAGTTCTCTGATAACAGGAGTGAGGTATCTAACTATGAAAATCATCTAGGGGCATGACCAATCCTGAAACCACCAATAACACTGCAGATGTCAGTTGACAGACCAATGACAGCAGTGCTAAGGGAGTCCTGCCTCCCTGTTATAAGTCTGCAACAAGTTGGTGCAGACCTAACATAAAAACCCCTTTCCGTACACATTTTTTTCTTCACATGGACAAATTTACTGCTCACGCTAAGGATTGAATGAGCCAATATAACATCCAGCATATAAAATTAAAAAAAGGCTTTGGTTGGCTGACATCAATTATGTGTAAATATGTCGCTTCAGACTATAAGTCACAGGACCATTCAAATGATGGAATAAAAAAACGTGACTTTTATTCCGGAAAATACAGTACATCAATACGTTTTTGTGCTTTTACAAAGTAGAACATAAAGCATCTTGAAATGGTCCTTGTGTCATTTATTCCATTTTACCCAACTTCATTGTTCTATGTGGTTGTGTGTATTGTATTTTGTTTTGAGTGCAACTTTTTCTTTATAATGCAATTTTCAAAACCTATGTAGTTCAGGGTTGATCTGTTTTACTCAGCTCTTATTGAATTTATCTTGGTCCACCTACAGGGGGAGAGCATGGACAACTTCAACTGGGGTGTGCGGCGTCGCTCTCTGGACAGCATTGATAAAGGTGACATCCCATTCCTACAGGACTGCCAGTACTCTGGCAGCACGCCCAGCCTCATCCAACCGGAGGACACCGATGAGTCATCTGAGGAGGAGGTACTGAGCGCTAGCCAGATTCTCACCCGCTCCAACCTTGTAAGTCCCCTCTCCTCTGGGCCCCCTCCCCACAGGGGGCTCCGGCATGGTGTGCCTGTGTGCCAAATTGCGCTTAGATGCTGCAGCGGCCTTCCTAAGTGGGGTTAGATGCTTGCTTTCTGCTCGTAACCCGCACTTCTTTAGACAAGTGCCCTCCACACTGCTCCCTGCCACCAAGACAACTGTTAATTTTTAGCCCTCCAACCCCCTCTGCCCAATTGTTTTCCATTTTGATTCTCTCTTTTTATTATTTGGGGTAAGTAATAATAATAAAAATAAACTGTTTTATGTAGCGCCTTTTTAAGGTGCTTTACATAGAACAAATATAGAATTATATAGTGATATAAGATAACAAAGAATAAAGACAATATAAACATGCATATCAATATAAAGAAGACAAAATAAAACGTAATACAAAAATAGATTAAAAAGTACAAGCTTTCCTAAAATCACATGTTTTAAGATAAGATTGAAATGTGCTAAGAGTCTGTAAAGTTATGGAGACCAATCAGTTTTCTATTTCTTTGTTTCTATCTTTTGGTGGAGAGTTACTTTCTGACCTGTTTTCCAATCAGAGTAATGTAATACATGGGTTTAGTTATCTTGTGTGCTTGCACTAACTTTGCCATGATTATGTAGATATGTGGTTCTCAACTGGATTTGCTGCAGGACTCAGATTTTACACTGGACATTTTGACCCAATAACAAAATTGTTCATCGTACAGAAGTAAACAAAAATGTCTTTAAAATCAAGCATTAAATTTTATAATATTAAATAAAAAATACACACGTTGAGAACCACTGATTTAGACACTTGATAGCATGATCTTTATAACCACTGATTTAGACACTTGATAGCATGATCTTTATTACTGAAACTGCTTTGTATTTTTTTTTCTCATAAATGTTTCAACATGAGCCTAATATTTCTCTATTCTAAACCTCTAATAAAAACCATTTCGCTTGCTATGAGGCATGCGCTACTAAGCAGACCTAACAAAAAAAAAAACTAATCCTTTAATGTTGCTGAGTGAAAGTCATCTTCCTTTTTTTTTTATGTCCTTTTCCTTCCACTTTGTACTCTGTGTGAATACGTCTAAAGTATCTCTGCTGAAAGTTGAGTGTTATTTGTCTTGCCAGACTCACGTTATTCTAAAGGCATGCTGCATGAAGTCATAATATAAGTGAAATGAAATATGCAAATATAAAGACATCATGAACTACTTTTGATCAGAAGTGCTTGCATGTGGTATTACACTTAGTTTTAAAAGTTCAGGGCAGATACTAGTCATTCAAAGCAGATGCAACATGATAATGTTTTAAAGGAATAGTTCACACCAAAATTAAAATTTAGAGTTGCTCCAAAAATTTGACTACTACTTTTGAACACAAAATGGTGAATTTCTGAAGGATAATCCTGGCCAATTATTTCCGCATATTGAAAGTGAATGTGGACCACTTTTCTGGTGCTTTTTTATTGTTGTTTCGGAGCCTGACATCCCCAGGCCTCATTCACTTTTAATGCATGGAAAAATGTTGAGTTGAGGGAAAGAATTCACCCCAAAATAAAAATTATTTAATGTTTTTCTAAATTATTTATTTTCCACTTTACGCAGCTTAACAGTGATTCCGCTACTGATGACGCAATATCCAATCACATGGACTCTCTCCTGCAGTCCCAGGAGTCCTCCAGTAGTGTCCTGACTGAAGAGGCCACGCCCACTCCACCCCTGCCCCTCCTTGACAGCCCTACCCCTGAGACCGCCCACTCTGACAGCAATAGCAGCCAGCTGCCTGAGGTGGGATCAATCAGGAGTCTTGATAAATTTTGGCGCACGGGTGCTTTTTAGCCATTGCTTTTTGCTGTTTGCTCTTCTATTGAGCTAGCTGTTACTGTTTTCTTGCCTATTAAATTCCCCCATCGTCCAGTGGCGTCCCGCTGCTATAGTTTTATAAATGCTCACTAAATGATACTAGTGTTTCCAAGTGTTGTGTTTTAGATGCTGGGCACTGTCACATCTCTTTGTCCTCCAATTGTTTCCTACAGTGTAATAGCATCATGCCTTTTTCTTTTCCTCTTTCACTTGGTGTTGCTTTGTGTAATGACTACCAACATTGACATTAGATAATGATTGACTTTTATGCGGGTGGGGCTTGCTTGCTTAATTTGTGATTTGGGAGAGATTATCATCAGGGCCAAACATACACCTCAGGCCTGCTGTGCTAGAACTACCTCATTTGATCCCAGAAATGTTGAAAAACAAAGAGGTTAACACGAAGACTACTCGCTGCTATCTGGACCTGCAACCCTGTTGTGAGTATAAGTGAAGACTATCCCACCATTGCTTAGGGTTTAAAAGGCAGTATCCTCAAACATGGGTTTTCTGTGGATTTTCTTTATTTTTGGCCCCTTTGAATTACACCATCCCTGGCTGTTTTTATACTGGCCGATTAAAGCCATTGATATCAGATGATCAGTTTCCAGTGTCCATTTGCCAGCCATCAGTGTTACTCCAAAAAGCATCTGGAACAAGTTCCAGACATGTAAATTGCTATCGGGAGTGCCCGTAAATACAGCCAGGGATGAGGATAAATAGCATGTTAAAAAAGAACACTCATGTATATTGATATTGTCCTTTTAAATGCCTTTTATAGGGGTAATTCCAAAAATGATTTACCCATTCTCATATTCCAAACCTGTATTATTTTTTTTCACAAAATTAAAACATTTTGAAAGAATGTGCACACTGCTTATTTTCTATCAAGTGAAACCACTGAGACCATGGTCTGTCGAGCTAAAAATAAAATACAAATAGAAAACAGTGCTATATTCCAAGTATTCTGGAGCCATACAATACCATTATGTGATGAACAGATAGAATTTTAATGTATTTAATGATAACTTGCAGATAATGCTCTTTTTTTTCCATTAGCTTTTGTTTTCACTACATCCAATGCTTTTTGGTAGGGTGGGTAAAAATATAGATTTTCCTATGCATCGTGATCTTCATTTGAACAATCTTGATATCGATTCTTAAATCCCAAGGTCGATCTTTTAATTTATGCGCAACCCTCAACTACAATGAAAGGAAATTTCGCAGTATGCAACTTAAAAATATCAACTTAGCAATTGGCTGGTAAATGTTTACATTTCACTCACCAGTGTTTGTGTAGTGGAGTGGTGGACTGCGTGTTGAGAGTAAAAGTTACTCCTCGTAATGCGTGTCCAAAGATGACATCCACGCAACCCATTGAATAGTGCCTTTTTTAATACCCTTTCGGTCCTCTACAGTCAGTTGTTGATAATAAGAAAAAGAGATGTTTAATTCTAATCATGCATTTCACAAATTAGGTAAAGCCATTGGATCCCCTCTCGTTAACATGCACACCGTTAATGATGCTCTTTACAGAAATACAGTTTTTTGTTAAAGAGACAGTTTTAGCATGTATTCAACAAATATGCGTAAGTACATTTTATGCAATTAAACAACAAACATGTAACAACATATAATATATGAAATCTAATACCTTATATGTTGATTGATTACATGGCACAGCCAAAATGTGTCCAAAATGATGAAAAACAAATAAAATATAATTTGTAAAATTTATATTTTCATACTGTAACAAGTATGAAGGTCCCTTGTATAATTAACAGCATTAGCTAGGAGATCATTTTTTCTCAAATGTATGTAAAAGGAACATTATAACAAAAATACCCATATGAATCTATCAAATCGAATTGGAATCTAATCGAATCGAGAGCTTGTGAATGGGAATCGAAATGGGAAATTTGTATCAATACCCAGCCCTACATTTTGGTGTCATTGAGGTCAAACCCGATGCAATGCTTCAAGTACTGAAGATGTGCAAGTGACGTTTGAGAGTTATAGCAAATAAAATAATTTTAATTATTAAAATGTCAGTCTGTTACTCACACAAAGCTATTATAAGGCTTCAGAAAACTTGGATTATAGCACACAAGTTGTATGGACCACTTTTATGGTAGTTATTATGTTTTTCTGTACTTTTTGGAGCTTCACAGAGCCCCTAGTCTCTATACTGTATGCTTTCATTGTATGGAAAAGAGCAGCATGTAGATTCTAACAAAATGTTGTTTTTTACAGAAACAACAAAAGCGCACAGGTTTGGAACAATGTGAAGTGAATAAATAATGGCAAAATTTACATTGAAGAGCATCCAAAAGTAATTAAGCAAAAAAAAGTGGCACAGCCTGACTGAGAGAAAATATTTGAGACCACTAACAGGCTTTAGCCAGCTCTGACATGTTACTAACAGCTATCTGGTGATATTAGCAAAATTGTATTTTTTTCCATTTGATTGCCGTTTAGATGCCAAACGCTGGTACACTCCGGAAATGTCTTTAAAGATTTTACCACTGGTCAACCTTCGTACAACCAATATTGCTCAGATGATTTTCAATGAAAGTAAAATGGCATGTGTTCCCTGTTCACCATTCATAGAAGAACAGCCCTCACATTGATGTTAATGAATGAATAACTCCTGATCAGTTCTAGGGATGGGCACGATTAGTTGAGCACTCGGAAGTGACCGTAATGATTGATCATGAAAATTATTATTGATAATGATCATGCTTGATCTGACTTTTCACTAAATTCAAAATTCGGTGATAAATACAAAAATCTGTAAAAAAAAAAAAAAAAAAGAAAAGAAAAGAGGGGCCTTATTTAACATTTTTAGATTGATTGTTATGAATTTTAGCTGTATGTTTTGGTGTAAGTCATCACAGCAACAAACTCCAACACAGTGCAGTGATTTTTTTATTTTTTTGTCCGTGATAGAGACAGTGCTTAAAGCTCACCGGGGTTTAAAAATGTCATACTATTGAAATCGAAGAACAAATGGGTTTGACTTTATTTTGAACTAAATCTGTCTAAAATAAAGATGTTTTTGAGATTTTTCAGTAGTTCATAACCACTCGCCAGCCAGACTTTCAGAAAAACTGTGTACCGGCTGCTAAACACCCTCTAACTGCCATTGGTCCATGTCATTGGGAGGTGTGACACTAACTCCGGTTAGGTTGTTCAGTCAGTTAAGACCAGTACAAACTAGAACACATCGGCATGCAGTTATTAGCGAGCTGGTGCAAACTTAAATCTGTTTAATTGCTTGTGTGGTGACATTTTCCATGACATTGTTTTTCACACATCTGTCCAAAGTGAGAGATGCCTCTTATCATCATTCTTTTGACATTATTCTGGCCATTAACACTTTTATACACACTTTTATACATCTTTGCTGTAGTATCAGTGTCATCATAAAATACAATAACAGAATGTTACCTGTGAATGTTATGGTCGCATATAGCATGTTAGCAAATTAGTGCCGTGAATGCAGAATGTAAACATAAAAAAAATTACATATTATCTACTGCATATTACTTTAAATCATCATCAAGTGGTTAAAACAACTATTTTTACTGATCTCATGTGAATTTTATTCATAGAATGAGACATGAAGGCATTGGTGATTGGTGAAATGTTATTGTCACATTAGTTAAGGTCTTACATGCAGCGTTCTTATTTTTAAATGGACCTCTAAACGCCTCCCACAGTGGTGGACCAGGGTCTGAATGTTTGCAAACAGTATACCGTTGCTCAGCTTTTTCAAATTTCTTTTTGGTTTGTAGGGAAAGGGCTGGGAATCCATTCCCAAAAGAATATTTTTTTCTATTCCGGGGCATTGGGAATTGAGAATCAATTCCAAAAGCTGGGAAGCAACTCCGCTCGGGTGAATCGACACCACTCAGAGCGTGATATGTTTGGACTGTATATTTCCTTGACCTCTAAACTATGACACATTCCAGAAGACTTAACATCACTTATTCAAATTACAAATTATAAAATGATTGCATTTAAATTATCATAATTTCTCGACTGTTCAACCCGACTATAGTCCGTTAGCCATCAGTAAATCTCCTCCATTCTTTTTTTATATCTTTATGGCAATCGCACAAGACCTTCAATACATCAGACAGATGCTTTCCAATCCAATATAGTCTGTCGGTATTTTACTATGGATTAAACAAATAATTAAATGTAAAATTTATAACAGAATATTGTCATACAATAACATCTTCCCCAATCCTGATGTTACATCTGTCTGCAACCAGGAGATGGCAGAAGAGGAACAATTAACTGTGAGTTAGCCCGCAGAACTGAAAAAGCGTGTGCAAGTAAGGAGGCCTACAAACCTGACTCAGTTACACCAGTTCTGTCTGGAGGAATGGGCCAAAATTGCAGCAACTTATTGTGAGAAGCTTGTGGAAGGCTATCCAACATATTTGGCCCAAGTTAAACAATTTAAAGGCAATGCTACCAAATATTAACTAAGTGTATGTAAACCTCTGACCCACTGGGAATGTGATGAAAGCAGAAATAAATCATTCTCTCTCCTATTATCTGACCTTTCACATTCTTAAAATAAAGTTGTGATCCTAACTGAACCTAATCAGTACTTCCTCAGTCAAGCAAACTAGTCCAATGCAGTCATACCTCAAGAGCAGCTCAAGGGCATCTGCCCTGTCATTCTCCAGCTCTTAGCGTAATGAGTCCAGATAAAACCATCAATAGTCTTACTCATCTGCTTGGCCGACCCTTAAAAGCTTTCTGTAATTCTGCATCTACTTTGGCTCCACGCCACCCTCCCTTCTTCTGTTAATGCATTAGACTCATAAATAGATGAAGGAAGAGCTAGAAAAAAAGAAACTCAAGTTCGTTGTATTAGATGTTGTTGTTTTTTCTTGGTTGTCTGCTAAAGTAGGTTTGAATAAAACATGAGTCTAAAACAGAACAGTTTGTTCCCAGAGACGTGTTTTACTATCACTCATCTAGTTTGTTGAAACTTCATATGTGATTCGCCTCAAAGATCGTGAGTTTAGCTTTTATTTGGCATTGAGCTCCATTGGCAACTTTTTCTTCCTTTTTGTTATCTTCAAGAGTTCGAACCTTTAATTTTAAGCAACTAATGCTAAACCAAATATTTTCAAAATCATCTAGCCAGTGTGTTACATGATTGGTCGACTAAGGGGCTGTTCAGACTGTTTGTGTCCTTGTGCTTTTAGCGAGACGCAGCAGCATAGGTGTTTTAAGACATGTTTTTAAAAGTTGGAATTCTTTTTCATTTTAAATTAAAAAGAAAAAAAAAACACTTCTCGAATAACACTAAAAAACACTCCTTGAATATTGCAATTTGATTTTCCTTTGAGTTTTTGCCTGCCATGGACAACAATGAAACCACTTCTCTCACCAAAATCTTGCCATAAAACTCTTGTTAAAATAAGAAACTCTTGTTACGTTGCACTCCTCTCTGAGTGCAACATCATCTGACCCTTTAGTGATGAATCTAGCTGTACTTGTGTTGCAGGCGATTGGTGTCATTGCCAACCACTGCGGTCTCTGGCACAGCGTTGGGCACTCTAGTGCGAGCACGGCACCAGGTGTGGTTTGCCCAGTCCCCTTTGCCAGAGGTCTGTCGGAACAACTTGAGACGGTTGTCACTAGCACCTGGTCGAATCTTCGGACCAGCAGCACAGGAAGCTCTGGATTGGCGTGTTTTGGTCTCAGACTCATTCCCATCATGTAGGGACAGCTTCAGGCCCTATGGCACCCACAGCGACCCTGTTGCTCGCTATCAAAATGTTGGTGCAAAACCTACATTTAAGCAGTTTTGCCGTCGGAACCCCCAACCTCCACCTCCTGTGAGACATGAAAAGGAGACATAGAACTTGTCAACCCCCAAGTTCTTCCCGGAGGATTCTTTTCCACTTATTTTCTGATCACAATAAAAGATGGCGGGTTTCGGTCGATCTTAGATTTGAGGAATTTCAAATGTTTTCTAAAGTCCCTGCCATTCCGAATATTGCACACGGCAGATGTTTTACTGGCTGTTATGCCTCAAGATTGGTTTGTGACGATAGATTTAAGGGGCACCTGCTTTCATATTACAGTTGTCCCAGAACACAGGTGATTCATTCAGTTTTAATTTATGGGTCAAATATTTCAGAGTTCTCCCATTTGGCCTTTCTCTGGCACCAAAGGTGTTTTCAAAGTGCGTCCAGGCTGCACTGGAACAACTACACAGGAACTGCGAGAGAACCTTTCTGTACCTGGACAAGTAGCTTGTCTGTGCAGTATCACCACAGCAGGCAATGGATCAAACTCACCAGTTGCTGTACCATATTACGGCTTTGAGGTTCACAGTGAAATGGGACAAATGCAGGCTTGTCCCAAAACAGTCTACCCATTTTATAGGTCTGACACTCAATTCTCACACGATGCTGGCCTCCCCAATACTGGAGAGGGTACATTCAATTCTGACAGTGGTGAAGCATCTTCGGGTGGGCCACACTCAAGGCTACATTACTTTAATGAGGCTTTCAGGGAAACTCACAGTGGCAACTGCAGTGGTGCCACTGGCATTCAAACGTGTGGCTCATTCAGAAGCAGCTGTGTCCAGTGCGGGACAAATACACAAGGGTCAAAATCACACCATGTTGCATTCAGGCCCTGGCTCCATGTTCATGAAGCAGCTCCTTCAAAAGGAGTTCCACTGGGTCCTCCACCTTCACGGTGGGAAGTAATAAGGACAGGTGCCAGTCTTCTCGGATGGGGTAGAGTCTGCCACTGGAGAGGAGTTAATGGCATTTGGATCGGGGCTTTGTGCACAGCACATATAAACGTTCAGGATTGACAGCAGTGTTTCTCACTCAATTTTCAGACGGTGCTCATGGAAAAACATGTCTTGGTGCACATGAGCAACGTGGCAATGTTTTTTTAGATCAATATTTTCATGTGGCAGGATGTTACAGGGAGATTGGAAACTACACCAAGAGGTGTGGTGCAAATGATATGGCGGACTAATGGGGCCACAGTAGTCAATGCGTTCACAGACAGTCAGACAACGCACTGCCCTCGTTGGTTCTCTGACGGACGAGCCAGGATCACTGGGCCTGGATTCACAGGCTCACGATTGGCCAGACGTAATGTTGTATGCTTTCCCACCATTACTACTGATTTGGACAACTCTGTGCCGTGTGCGTGACTGCAGCCACTGTCTGTTAGTTGCTCCTCAATGGCCAGTGAGGCCATGGTTTCAGACCCTCCTGTCATTATTAGCAGAGCCACCTTGTCCTCTACCCAGAAGATCAGATCTGCTTTCTCAGTTGGTGGGGAGAGTTTAGCATCCTCATCCAGACCGGCTGAAATTGTTGGTGTGGCCACCGGACCTCTCTTCCTCACAGGAGGCCAGTGACAGTTTTCTGTAGAACCAATCATCTACAAAAAAAATGTTTGCTAGTATTTGGAAGGTGTTCTGTGACTGGTGTGCCGACCGTGCTGCTTGTCTTTGAAGACTGCATTACTCTTATCATTTACAACTGCAAAGAGTGCGAGTAAGTGTGAGTCCACACATAATCAGTGAGCACTCCCTGTTTGTGCTGGGGGCCTGATTTTTCTAATGTTTCATTGTGGCCCAATCCAGCATTTTTACTCAAGACATTGTCTCCACAATTTATAATATATGTTGGCTGCTCTGCTGCCAGATAAGGCTGACATGTGGCTTGAGCTATGTCCAGTTAGGTCTTTGAAGGTTTACATTGACAGGACAGCAGCCTGGCACAAGACTGATCAATTGTTAGTTTGCTTTAGTGATGCATACAAAGGGACTGCACTCTCCATGCAGAGACTAGTGCACTGGGTGACACTTTTTTTTCTTCTCATGCATACGAGTCTTCAGGGCATCCTGTCCCCTCATCTATTCATTGTCACTCAACGTATGCTCTTGCTGTGGTGCTCTCTACCTGCACTGATGCATTATAATGGGATTCCTCGTGACTGCGTAGGTATTTGTTTTCCACTAGTGCTTTCAGTACTGCCTCTGGCGGTCTGAAACGAAAGGAAATAGAATGCTGGTTACATGACTAAGTGGAAGATCGCCAGAGTCTCTGGTCACACAGAATTTGCGAGAATGATCTAGAGATCGAGCTGACGTGTTTAGGGGTTTTTATAACTAAAGACAGGTCATGTGTCACAGGGTGACAACTTTCAAATCCGAATCTCGGTCAATGTGCATGAGTTGTCCACTAGTGCTTTCAGTTCTGCCTCTGGCAGTCTTCCACTCAGTCATAGAACCACAGTTATATACGTAACCAGCGTTTCGCTGTGTGTGCAAATTATAATTTTTTTTATTTGGCCATTTTTTTAATCTAGATGTTGTTGTTTATGCATAGTGCTATTTTTTTCATAAGGATACGAGGTTCAAAGGTTGAAATTAAATACAAAATTTCAAGTAATCGATTACTCTAAATTTTTCTAAATGCAAATATCTTGTTATCGCCATTCCAGTCATATACATTTATGTATATTAGTAACCATGATGGTTGATGCATATTGTATGTTATTTCCACAGAAAGTAGCATGTGTTTGACAAAACAATTCAATATCATCAGCGAGAATTCACCTTGCATCCTCCATTATTCATTTTCATTTCACATAATAAAGACATCAGAAGTGGGAAGTAGGATCATTAGTAATCAACTAGTCAACCATCATGAGCCATCCGTACTTAAGATAGAATAACTTTTTGTGCTCTGTGAATTGTTTTTCTAGCCTCATAAAGTAGAAGACAAAATCAGTCATTCCTGCTTATTGAATTACTTGATTGTTAAAACTGTTGTTCAATGTGTGACTTTGTTTTAGAAAATATTGTTGCAAGTCCTGTGGAGTCCCTGTTGTCAAGGGTATAATTCATTTAAAAATGAAATGTTTCCTGTGAGTTTGATGCATTTATGGTCAGTTGTTATTTAGCTCGGTGCTCACATCTGATTTATGAATGGACATATAGTGCTTCCATTTAATATAGTTCCTCTGATGTCACAGCATTATTCCACTGCAGGTCACATTTGCATTGTAAGTGAATGGTGAAGAATTAGCCTTATGCCATTTATTGATTAGAAGCACTGAGCACATATAGCATGGCTATTTTGAGAGTGGCAATGTTTAAGAGTCCCTTGGTGATCTTAACTGTAAGTGTAATGTTATGCCTGGCCACCTGCTTTAAATGTGGGCTCAAATATACTGTCGTATTTCTATAGCCGCTGACGAGAGCCATGCAGAGAACATGTTTTCACAACAAAGTAGCTTCTTTGTTCTTCACTATTTGTGATGTTAAGCTGAGATTCTGTTTTTGTTCAATTATTATTGAATAAAGTGCTCACAACGCTGATATTTTCTTTCCATGTACAGTAGGTATGTGCATCTCCATAACTGAGGCCAATGCGATACGCATCTCGATGTATAGCCAACGATACAATACATTAAATATACCTATGAAGCAGCTACCGATGCGATACGATTCACCCCTATTACGATGCAGTGTGATCCGATTTCGATTAATAAGAAATAAAT
The DNA here is from genome assembly GCA_032164185.1 of Moxostoma hubbsi. NCBI lineage: Eukaryota > Metazoa > Chordata > Actinopteri > Cypriniformes > Catostomidae > Moxostoma > Moxostoma hubbsi. Next base: position 20,733,494 of record JAVLUX010000031.1, read on the forward strand.
GTATAATAATGTTCAATGTTGATATCATTCAGTTTTAACATTAAACCCAAAACACCTACAGCACAATGATTTCAATATCCAGGGCATTCACCTTATTCTGATGACTTGCACTGAATGGAATCAGACAGTTTTGCATAATCCGAGCAGCAGCTGCTGGTAGCTAGTCTCAAACACTGCTAGCTTCGCATTTTCGTGCTCTGTTATCAGAAGCCCTTGGAAGGCGTGAACCTATTTGTCATGACAACTGAATAAACAAAAATCTCGCCTGGTCAAATTGTATTCGTCATGTGCAAGTCAGACAGAAACTAAAAGAAGGAAAGACATTAAATGTATTTTTATAAAAATTAACGAAAGTCCATTTAAATTCTGTACGATCTACCAGCGTTGCCTTTGCAATCGACTGGTAGATCGCAATCAACGTATTGGGCACTCCTGTTCTATGTGACTCTCAGGACACGCATCAGTCTCCGTAGTTTTATGAAACGTCATGTTCACGTTGCAGCAGTGGTGATGAGAGACCGCGCTGGAGAAACAGTAAAGAGAGGAGAAATCGATCTACATATAAAATATTGGCCACAAATTATTTAAAAGTAATAATAAATAATAAAAAGTATAGTGCATCTACTAATAATTCTATATAAATAAATCTGTTTTTACCAATGCAGATATGTTAAAAACGATGCATCGCAATACAAATGCCAACTTGTATCTGATGCACACTTTTTTAAATCGATGCATCGCAACGTTAACTTATGCCGATGCACCGATGCGAATCGGTAAATATTACCATCCCTAATGTACAGTGGGTTTGAAATGTCTGAGTGTACATGTGAAAATGCTTCTATTTTGTTTGTAATGTAATATATATATATATATATATATATATATATATATTAATAATAGGTTATATAATATTATCAGCATAAATATTTTTGTGAAAAGTTACATTGAAAAATTAAAGCAATTAGTTTAATAGTTCAATAATGGAACCACATGTAAACAATATGAGGTTGAGTACATGATAATTGAATTCACTTTTTTGGGGGGGGTGATGATCCATGTTATCACAACACAATTTGATAATGTTCCAAACAGCATCTTGTGTGCTTTTAAAGAAGCATAGAATCTGACCTTTCATACAAAGGAGCTCACATGGTCAACGTCAGAAATGTACTTCTGCACAATTTCTAGTTCAATAATCAAATATTTTTTATTAATTTTATGATACATTTATTTTTGTATTACTTATCTGAACCCAACATGTTTTACAGGTTTAAAATAGATCTTGAATCCCAGATATTCAATGTGGACTCAAGATTTTTTTAACCACACTGTATTTATTGCCCCCAAAATACATTTGAACCTTTTGCCCCAGCTCCTGACTGCCCTCTGTTGTTGATGTTCAAATGTGCAGGATGCCAGTGTAACTGCAGCGGATGAGTTGAGCAGTAGTGTCAGTGAGGATACGGGGTTTGGCAGTGTCCCTCCTCTACCCTCGGACCCCACTGAGTTGTATGACATACCTGACTCCCAGGACCCCACCGATGACCTGGATCCTGCCCCCCCTCCACCACTGGCCGTGGACAGCCCACCTGGATCCCTCTTTGAGGAGGACTCTGTGTTGCCGCCACCCATCATAGACTCAGCTCTGGGCTCAATGTGCGAGGAGGAGACGTTTCTGCCCCTGCATGCTCTGGACTCGGCCCCTGATTCAGTCTGTGAGGATGATGTGACACTAGCTCTGAAAGAGCTAGATGAGAGGTGTGAAGAAGAGGAGGCCGATTTTTCCGGCATGTCCAGGTTGGTCAGTGATTTGGTTTTGCAACCTGTTACCCTTCCTTCAGATTTGTGTAACAAGTGAAAATCATCGAAGTGGTAAAATGTTATGCAAGTCAGCCACAGCTCCATTCCAAAACCTAGGAGATCTACCTTGCTGTCTACTGCCTACCTTCTGAGGCAGCATCTTAATCAAAATGGAACCTTATAACTGATCTGAAAAACTCTTTATAGGCAACAATTCAGTTAATGGTCACTCATATGCACCACACAAATGGCACTTTTCATGTGAAGCCAAGTCACAATAGAGTTTGACATGAACATATTGACAAGCAACCAACATGAAACTCCATGCATAAAATAAATACAATATCACACACATAATATAAGCAATTTTTAATTTGATAGAGTTATACCATGTGGCTGTTGAATATTCAATTCTGATTGGTTGATGGATGTTCTAAGGTGTACAGTTATTTTTCAGTAAACGCACAGCTATGAAGTAGTTCCAGGTCTTGACAGCATAACAGTTCCATATTACTTCACCAAATTCTATTAGTTAGAGAGCTGTTTAATCTACCACAACAAAATAACTAAATAAAAAAAAAAAAGACATTGGCTCGATAAAGAATGACAATCTATTTCTATAATATCCTAAATGTATTAACATTTCTATGGAAAGCACCCTTTGCTCTCATACATAGACACTCACGGGCGACACACAGAGCCTTGATGTCAATGCACTAGTGTTGTCAAAAGTACCGGTACTTTGGTACCAAGTCGATGCAAAAAATAACAAAGCTGTAACGATACCAGTGTTTCTGTAGTACCGAGTTTACTGTAATACTCTACCCGATACCAGCACGCAGTATGACTGATATATGACTGCTTTAAAATGCTCGTTTTGAGCGCATGGTTGGTTACTACTTACACTGAGCAGTTTAAAATACATAAAAATTGTGCCATTGTGATTTAATGTGGTGAGTCATGTAATTTTTCCCACCGCGTCCAATATTAAAATCAGTGCGACACACTTTGAAAAAGGCGTGGGTATTGTCGATATGGCTTCAAGATATGAAATTAAATTCTTCCGTCCAGCTGTTGTTAAATTTACATGTATATTTAGTTTTTTCGCTGGAGCAAATGGGTTGAAATTTGATTGTGTCGATTGTGTGAGTAGTATGCGTGTAATACAAGATCTGGCAACTGGACAACCTTGGAATAATATATTGATGTGATTATTCATTTAACAAGGTTTTGGCCATACAAATTACGGGAGTTTCCCGGGAGAAATAACAAAAATGGGACTGGGTCGGGAGATGGGTGTGAAATACGGGAGACCCCTGGGAAAAACGGGAGTGTTGACAGGTATGTCCGGAAAAGTGATGCTTACGGCAAAAAATACACTTAATAAAACCATGTTTCAAAATATAAGCTAGAGCCCTGAAATTGAAGAAATTTTGACCAAACTATATTACAACTGTATAGTTAAATGTAATATTCACGGCAATTATTATAATAATAATAATAGTAATAATTAAGCAATATATCAAGCAAGACTGCTGTTGAAAAAATGTTGGCAAAAAAATTAATTGACATTTTGAAACGTTTTAAGAATTGTTAAATTCTTCACGATTCCCATCCCAGTTTATAATCAGACCTGTTCCTCTTTCCGCATTTTACCATCTGTGATATCTTAAAATTCTGTGTAGGTAGCCAGCTCTCTAGGACCATAGCTAAGAAGTGTAGAATAAAATAGCAAATATAAACAATAAAAAATATTTTTTTGCCTTGAAATATGCAAACATGTTAATCAGCTTAAATTGTTTTTTTCTTACCAAAAATAATTGTATTTACCCTAAATGTGTTATGAAAATGTATTCCATTTGGGAATAGATATTTTAATCAGATTGTTTGTACAGAATGCCCCTTTTATATATAAGATGGCTTGTTATTTGGTTGCACAACTGCTGACCAGATGGCCGATTTCTGGCAGGAGCTCTGGCTACCCCTGGATATGAAGGGCTATTAACTGTAAATGGGTTAGGAATATTCATCTCTCTTTTTGATGCACACATGTAAATGTATGCGTGCATGTAAATGTATTCTGCCTTTTCAGTCCTGTAATATAAATGAAAGCGCTATCCTTTTGAAGTTTTACAATTGACTATAAGTGATAGTTCACCCAAAATAATTAAGACATTTCTGACATAAATTACTCACCCTTATGCAGCCCTTTTGCTGACCTCTGCCAATAAATTAGCCAGCCCTTGTCACCTCTCTCCAAACCGCCCCCCCACCTGAACGTGCACAATTGTTGATGAGCAGAGAGCATTTCTGAAAAATCAAGGCTGTGATATCTGTCAGGTAGTATGGAAATTGAGTGACATTCCATAAATGTTAAAGGTCTCTAAAGCAATAAAATATCAGAAAACCAATCAGATGTTTACATACACCTTAGCCAAATACATTTAAACTCCTGAATGTCAATTCCTGACATTTAATCTTAGAAAACATTCCCTGTCTTCGATTAGTTAGGATCACTACATTATTTTAAGAATGTGAAAGGTCAGATAATAGGAGAGAGAATGATTTATTTCCGCTTTCATCACATTCCAAGTGGGTCAGAAGTTTACATACACTTAGTTAATATTTGGTAGCATTGCCTTTAAATTGTTTAACTTGGGTCAAATGTTTGGGTAGCCTTCCACAAGCTTCTCACAATAAGTTGCTGCAATTTTGGCCCATTCCTCCAGACAGAACTGGTGTAACTGAGTCAGGTTTGTAGGCCTCCTTGCTCGCACACGCTTTTTCAGTTCTGCCCACAAATTTGCTATCAGATTGAGGTCAGGGCTTTGTGATGGCCCCTCCAATACCTTGACTTTGTTGTCCTTAAGCCATTTTGCCACAACTTTGGAGGTATTCTTGGGGTCAATGTCCATTTGAAAGACCCGTTTGCGACCAAGCTTTAACTTCCTGGCTGATGTCTTGAGGTGTTGCTTCAATATATCAACAACATTTCCTTCCTCATGATGCCATCTATTTTGTAAAGTGCACCAGTCCCTCCTGCAGCAAAGCACCCCACAACATGATGCTGCCACCCCATGCTTCACAGTGTTCTTTGACTTGCAAGTCTCACCCTTTTTCCTCCAAGCATAAATATGGTCATCATGGTCAAACAGTTCAGTTATTGTTTCATCAGACCATAGGACATTTATTTGTCCCCAAAAAAATATCTTTGTCCCCATGTGCACTTGCAAACTGTAGTCTGACTTTTTTTATGGTGGTTTTGGAGCAGTGGCTTCTTCTTTGCTGAGCAGCCTTTCAGGTTATGTCGATATAGGGCTCATTTTACAGTGGATATAGATACTTGTCTATTTGTTTCCTCCAGCATCTTCACAAGCTCCTTTGCTATTGTTCTGGAATTGATTAACACTTTTCGCACTAAACTACACTCATCTGTAGAAGACAGAATGCGTCTCCTCCTTGAGTGGTATGATGACTGCATGGTCCTATGGTGTTTATACTTGCACACTATTGTTAGTACAGGTGAAAGTGGTACTTTCAGGCATTTGTAAATTGCTCCCAAGGATGAACCAGACTTGTTGAGGTCTACCATTTTATTTCTGAGGTCTTGGCTGATTTCTTTTGATTTTCCCATGATGTCAAGCAAAGAGTCACTGAGTTTGAAGGAAGGCCTTAAAATACATCCACAGGTACACCTCCAATTGACACCAATTTGCCTATCAGAAGCTAATTGTCTAAAGGCTTGACAAAATTTTCTGGAATTTTCCAAGCTGCTTAAAGCCACAGTTAATTTAGGTAATGTAAACTTCTGACCCACTAGAATTGTGATATAGCCAATTAAAAGTTTCACAATTTGTCTGTAAACAATTGTTGGAAAAATGACTATTCCCTAAATGACTTGAGTGGTTAAAAAATTTGTTTTAATGACTTCCATGCATGTAAACTTCTGACTTCAACTGTATTTATGAACTATGTAGATGCGCTGCTTATGTTCTGCTGTGAGTAATAAGTATGAGATTCACTAGAACAGTGTTTGGTGATCTTATTTGACAGCAGTTGTGTTTTAGCCTGGGATAAGATCATTGCTTTGAAGGTTAGCCACCTACAAGCAAGTACATGATGTAACAGCAAAAAGTGCTCCAACAACTCACTTTATTCATTCTTATACACAGACACACATACACTCATTTCCTTTGCAGTGCTATAGATCATCCTGTAAGCCTCTTCCATTAACGATTAATACAGATTATAGACAATGATTCAACAGAGGGACTCTAAATAGATTTGTCCGCATGCACAGCATGATAAGGGTCTTTCCTTGCTCTCGCCAGCAACTTGAGATCCATTTAACAGAACAGGAGTCTGCAGCCACATGTGTGTGGGATCTGTTTGTATGCGGAGCAGTATTGCCAGCTTTGCAGCGAGTGGGGGTGGGCGAAAGAGGGAAAAACAGAGAGCGTCACAAATGCAGCGGGAGAATTCAGGCTTGTATGTGAGCTGAAGAGCGGGAGAGAGAACAGGAGCATCAGAGCTGAAAGAGTGAGGATGAAGATGAAGGCCGTGTCCTCCACATCTTTCAGCAGCTCTAGTCTGAGATTCTTCTATTCGGTCTGCTTTATCAAGCTCTTCGGCGCTACAGGCCTGTAAGTGTGTGCTTGTGTTTATGTTCTGGAGCTGTTTTCCTGTGCCTTTTGTAGTAGATTCGGACTGTAACAACACTGCAGTATAGGACATCTGCAGAGAGGGAGAGGGGGGAGGGAGATCTGAGAGAAGGAACAGCATGTTTCTGTTTACATTTTGTCTTTCCTGGATGATGTAATGCTGTGGTACTCGCCTCTCTTTATGGTATGTAGCTGAGGTTTGCTTTTTCCAAATCCGTTTACAGTCAAGATGAGGGTGATGCAGATGGATTTCCTGAACTCCAGGCCTCGCCACCTCCGTCGCCCTTTCTCTCTGCTATTTTGGCAGCATTTCAGCCCGTAGCCTATGATGATGAGGAGGATGCCTGGCGTTGCCATGTCAACCAGATGTTGTCAGACTCGGATGGGTCGTGTGCTGTGTACACTTTCCATGTGTTCTCGCGACTATTCCAGGTGAGAGGAAATTAGTGTGTTTTGAACTAGGGTTGTCAATCAATTACAAGATATACTGATTGGTTAATCAATACAGTCACAAATAATCACATACATTTTTGCAAAGAAAAGTCCAAATGAAGAAAGCTCATATATAAGACATTACATTACTGTGGCTGATGATAGAAACATTGAGTAGACATTATAAAAAGTGGCTTTAGAAGTAAATATATTGTTCTTCCATACAATGCAAGTAAATGGTGACCAAAATTTTGAAGGTCCCAAAACAACATAAAGGCAATATTTAGGTCCTTTTTTTTTTTACAATCAATCCCCACTTTCACATTCTTTATTTGTTTTTTGCTATTTAAATTCTTAAGGAATGAGAATTTTTAGTAAAAAAGGACTTATTGATCTGTTTCTTACACACACTTATCATATTGCTTCTGAATAAAGGGATTAAACCACTGGAGTTTTATGGATTCATTTTATGCTGCCTATGTGTGCTTTTTGGAGCTTCAAAATTGTGGTACCCATTCACTTGCATAGTGAAGTGTGTGAAGAAGTGGAGGCCATTTTTCTTGGCATGTCCAGGTTGATTTGTGATTTTCCCATGCATCTCTGTCTTTAGCACATTCAGAGGAAATTTGATTTGATTACTCATGCCTCTGTACGCTTCCTTGGGGAGGGGCTTCAACGAATGGGAAACCAGTTCCTAAGCTCTCTTGAGGTCATGACCTCCTGCTCCCAATGCCCTACAGTTCTACTGGATGCTGAAACTGTGAGTTTACTGCTCTCCACTCTGGAGTCAATGTACACTTCCTCTGCACCACACACTTGAATACTTGCTCTCGAATCAAGACTCTTTAAGATTGTTTATTGATGTTTCGTTTAGATGCAATTATAACTACAAACCTTATATCCATGTCAAATCATTTATCTGCATGTGTGATATATGACATAATAATTTAAAATGATGGTAGATAGGGCCTGGGTAGCTCAGCGATTAAAGATGCTGACTACCACCCCTGGAGTCGCAAGTTTGAATCCAGGGCGTGCTGAGTGATTCCAGCCAGGTCCCCTAGTAGCCAAATTGGCCTGGTTGCTAGGGAGGATGGAGTCACATGTGGTAACCTCCTCGTGGTCACTATAATGTGGTTCTCGCTCTCATTGGGGTGCGTGGTGAGTTGTGCGTGAATGTCGCTGAGAATAGCATGGGCATCCACACGCGCTATGTCTCCAAGGTAACACGCTCAACAAACCACGTGATAAAATGAGTGGATTGAACGTTTCAGACATGGAGGCAATTGGGATTTGTCTTCTGCCACCCGGATTGAGGCGAGTCACTACACCACCACGAGGACTTTGAGCGCATTGGGAATTGGGCGTTCCAAATTGGGGTGGGAAAAAAATGTATGGTAGATAATGTAACTCATTTGTTTATGAACTGTTTGTTTGTTTATTACAGCTGGTCTCCTGTGGGCTCTTGGAAACACTGAAGTTCAGTGTTTTGGAATTACAGGAGCATCTGGACACTTACAACTGCAAGAGAGAAGCAGCTGAACAGGTGAGATCACTGCCCATACCTCACTATCTACCACTGTTACAATCCATGGCCATTTGCTAACATCAATATATATAATATAAAAATAAATATATTATATATTATACATACACTTTGTATATAAAGTAGTTACTTCCATGATTTAAAGACCTGCATTTTAGATTTTAAAGGTGAGTTTCAATTGTTTTTGTATTGTCAAAATCCAGATTTGTACATTTTCTAAAGTGAATGGTGATTCAAAACTCACCACCACAATGCTAGGGTGGTTGCTAGGGCCTTCTGGGTTGTTGCTTGGTGGCTGCTTCCCAGCCCAAGTCAAAAGAGTCTGCCCCCTATTATAGAGGAATGGATAGTATAGAATATATAAACTATGATAATTACTTTTGTAGGCTATATCATTCTGGCTGACATGGAAAGTCAATTTACAGCCTCAGAATTTTGTGTGCAGATCATTAGCAATGTGTTCTATAAACAGCCTGCCTCTAACGTTCTTGAGGTAGGGTTATGTAATGGAAAAGAGAGGGAGGCTTGGACAGCAGAGGAGAATAAGCTGACAGTGCATGCACATAAAGTGCTCCTTGATGTCTCTTTGCAGTTATTGTTATGTTTAGTTTGGACATGAGTTGATTTAGCCAGCGTTAGTTTCCGATAGCACCCATCTAGAATCTGTGGCAGTCAATTTCCATGCACAGTCACTAAGAATAGCCTGACAGAGTCCCTAAATCAGTTAGCTGGGCAGACAGCCTACAGGAAGGGGAGTAGAGGGGGAAGATGGGTGAGTGGATGACATGGGGAAAGTAATTGGATGAGACACAAGCACTGCCTCGAGAGCACTGTGTCCCAACCCCCTATGTTATTAAGCAGACCCTCTTTAATTTGCCAAGGAGCCCACTGTTATTAAATTTACCTCTCGCACACAAGCCACACTCTCCCATTTATTCTATTTGTCTTTCTCACTCCATTTTTGTTTCACACTCATAGAAACAACATCTGTTTTTACCCCCCAATCACCCATAACATCAGCATTTACCGGGGTTCCATGAACATGGAAATATTAGGAACCTTTAAAGAGATAGCTTAACCACAAGTGAAAATTCTGTCGTCACTCACTCTCTTGTTGTTAAAAACCTGTTTGAATTTTGTTTTTGTGCAGAACACAAAAGGAATTGTTAGGTAGAATGTTCACCTCAGTCACCATTCACTGTCAAGGAAAGGTGATTTAGAAAGTAACAGAAGTCAAATAATTTGTACTGAAATTACTTTTAAGATGAAGTGAAGTAATCCGATGTGTAGAAACCCTTATTTACAGATGAAATTTCAAATCTGCCTTATCACATCAGGGTTCCCATAGATCCTTAAAAACTCTAAAATGTCTTAAATTCAGTTTTCCAAAATTTCAGGTCATAAAAAGTCATAAATATCTTAAATTATATAACAAAGGTCTTAATTATCATTTAAAGAGGTCTTAAATTTGGGGGCAGATATGTCCTACTGTGATTATCAAACTTCAAAAGAATTTGATTTAATTAAATAAATGCATGCACTGCGTCCTTCATATTGAAAACACGGCACTGTTGTATTTTCTTCAAGCACTCGGGGGCTTGTGAGTGTTTCCGGCTGTTTCAAAGCAGTTCACAATCATTAAGTCATATCGGAAATGTATGACAAGTGATCACTAATGATCAACTGTTGATGATGATGACAATGTTTACTTTTAATTGTTTATATTGTAATATGTTGTAGATTATTGTAGGAGTGCACATTTTATTTCCTGTATTTGTTTGAATGAGCAGCTGGAACAGTGAAGCGCAAACATTTTAAATGTTTTAAATGGTGTATTTAAGTGAAAAGTTCTGCGCTATGAGTCAAATCTTTTTATTATTATTATAATTATTATTATTATTTTTGTCCTGGTATTTGTATTTTGGTTGCACAATAAATTGCATCAAAATTTTACTACATTTTGACTCTTGACTCTGCCTGGCCTATTACAGGAAGGAAAGGAAGGAAAGACTAAGAACATTTAATATAAGCTCTCAATTTTAAAAACTATTGGCAGATTAATTGCCTTACAACACATTATCGTATCAGCAATTCCAATATTGGTCGACCTCTAATTTGTATTTATATAATGGTGCCTAAACCAATTATAATGTGATATATATATATATATATATATATATATATATATATATATATACACTCACCTAAAGGATTATTAGGAACACCTGTTCAATTTCTCATTAATGCAATTATCTAATCAACCAATCACATGGCAGTTGCTTCAATGCATTTAGGGGTGTGGTCCTGGTCAAGACAATCTCCTGAACTCCAAACTGAATGTCAGAATGGGAAAGAAAGGTGATTTAAGCCATTTTGAGCGTGGCATGGTTGTTGGTGCCAGACGGACCGGTCTGAGTATTTCACAATCTGCTCAGTTACTGGGATTTTCACGCACAACCATTTCTAGGGTTTACAAAGAATGGTGTGAAAAGGGAAAAACATCCAGTATGCGGCAGTCCTGTGGCCGAAAATGCCTTGTTGATGCTAGAGGTCAGAGGAGAATGGGCCGACTGATTCAAGCGGATAGAAGAGCAACTTTGACTGAAATAACCACTCGTTACAACCGAGGTATGCAGCAAAGCATTTGTGAAGCCACAACACGCACAACCTTGAGGCGGATGGGCTACAACAGCAGAAGACCCCACCGGGTACCACTCATCTCCACTACAAATAGGAAAAAGAGGCTACAATTTGCAAGAGCTCACCAAAATTGGACAGTTGAAGACTGGAAAAATGTTGCCTGGTCTGATGAGTCTCGATTTCTGTTGAAACATTCAGATGGTAGAGTCAGAATTTGGCGTAAACAGAATGAGAACATGGATCCATCATGCCTTGTTACCACTGTGCAGGCTGGTGGTGGTGGTGTAATGGTGTGGGGGATGTTTTCTTGGCACACTTTAGGCCCCTTAGTGCCAATTGGGCATCGTTTAAATGCCACGGCCTACCTGAGCATTGTTTCTGACCATGTCCATCCCTTTATGGCCACCATGTACCCATTCTCTGATGGCTACTTCCAGCAGGATAATGCACCATGTCACAAAGCTCCAATCATTTCAAATTGGTTTCTTGAACATGACAATGAGTTCACTGTACTAAAATGGCCCCCACAGTCACCAGATCTCAACCCAATAGAGCATCTTTGGGATGTGGTGGAACGGGAGCTTCGTGCCCTGGATGTGCATCCCACAAATCTCCATCAACTGCAAGATGCTATCCTATCAATATGGGCCAACATTTCTAAAGAATGCTTTCAGCACCTTGTTGAATCAATGCCACGTAGAATTAAGGCAGTTCAGAAGGCGAAAGGGGGTCAAACACAGTATTAGTATGGTGTTCCTAATAATCCTTTAGGTGAGTGTGTGTGTGTGTGTGTGTGTGTGTGTGTGTGTGTGTGTGTGTGTGTGTGTGTGTGTGTGTGTGTATATATATATATATGTATATATATATATATATATATATATATGTGTATATATATATATATATATATATATATATATATATATATATATATATATATATATATATATGTATATATATATATATAGAAAACACTTGAGTATTTTAAACTTTTTGGATCGGTTTGTTTTGGTATGGGATACAGTACTAAGTTGATTTGTTCAGGTCTTGAAAAAGGTCTTAAAGTCTTCAACTTGATTTTAAAAACACTACAGCAACCTTGCACATGCCGTTCGCAACCTCACACACACAAACATAAACCTCTGCAGTTCTCTGCTATTATGGAATAATGTGATTAAAAGTGTGTTTCATCTCCCCTTCCCCCTACAGTGGTTGGAGAACTGCAGAAAGACCTTTGGTGATAAAGACAGCAACCTGCAACACAACACTCAAACTCAGGTATGAACAAATAACACACTTGTGCTTCACTGTGTTATTGTTGTGTGTATTTTGTGTGGTTTTAAATGTTTTACACATCAGCAGATTGATTACCTACACCAAGGACTGAATGAGCCATAGGCGGCTCTGTAGCATCCATGTAATGATGCCCAACTCGCATCTGCACAAATGCCCTGGACTAAAATCCTTTAAACAGCGCCCACGAGGTAGCCATGCCTCTGGAAGAATGAGCTCTCGAGCCCTCCGGTGGTCGCAACAGGTGCTATCATGATATGGGTCTGCTCTTAAAAGAATCAGATTGAAAGAAAACCTGATTACTCTCCCTCAATGCCTACATTCTTTCATCATACAAATGTAGCGTAAACTGGACACAAACAGTGGAGCCGCTTGTCCTCTGATGAGGACAAATGCGGCAGGTGAAAAGTTAGCAAATCCACCGGCTTACAGCTGAGCGCAGAGTCGCTCACCTTAGGCACATAGGCTGGATTCATTTTAAGAGACACTCGATAAATCCTCAGCAAAGCGCATACAAGAGTGATGAACTGACAAAGCATGTATTTCACTAACCTCCTTTGCAGTTGTTAAAGCCAATAATAAAGCTGCCTTTAGCGAAAGGAGCTTTAATTCTGTACTTTCAACTGGCTCAAAAAGTTGCTGAGAAAGTTGCATTCAGGACCACGGACAGATGACGTATCCAGTCACTTTGATTCTCTGTTAAAAGGTCATATATCCCTCATAAAACTGCAAACAAGCGGGTGTTGACCCATTGTATTCGAGTCAGTCCCCACATGACAAGCCGATATGGTGGTGAGATAAACCTTGATTGTAAAAAAAGGCCCTGCCTTTTTCTAAAAGTTCCCGCAGAATACAAAAAACATCTGCCACTGAACATAAAAATGGAACAATATATCTTTGTGCACACCACTGCTCAAACACAGCCCATTTACGATCATACACAGAGCTCGTTGAAGCAGTTTTCATGCTCTGAATCATTTCAATCACCCTGGGGGTAAACCCGTGGCACTCAAATTTAGTTTCTCACAGGCCAGGCTCAAGAGCTACTCTGTCCGGAGTGTGGTGAAATATTTCCCCCTGTGCTTGCAACAGGTAATTCACTGTGCAGCGGGAGCTGCCAAGGCTGGGCGCACAAAAGTTTCCCCGGCCAGTTCGGGGCAGTCATTATCACTGAATGGCCACAATCTCGTACTCTTTTTAGAGTTGGAATGATCAGACTCAGTGGAGGAAATGCATAAAGTATTGCGTTTGGTCAGGGATGCGCTAGAGCATCCACACCCATATGAGCACCATCTCTCGCCAGAGAGAAGAACAGAGGGCAATGAGCGTTTTTGTGCAATGCAAAGAGATCTACATCAGCTCTTTGTCTCATTTATTTTGTATCCCAGATTCTCTAAATGAAACACCAGCATTCTCTTATCCATCTCTGCTTGCTGCTGTGACGCAAGCAGAGCAGTAGATCATCTAGATAAGCAGACACTATGAGACCCGTTAATCTCAGCGACGTTAGCGCTGCCTCCATTTGCCAACACTCTCATTAAATTGTTTGTGCATGAATCATGTAACACAAAACTTGGTTTTATTCCACTTCTGAGTCCTCTGGGCTTGAGGGGTGGAAAACAAACTCACTTCTTTAGGGAGGAGTGGAACAAAGACTGCGAGTGCTGTTCACCCACTCCATGTCCCGAACCAGAACACGAAAGAAGGAAAGAAACCTTGTTTCTCGGCTTTGGCTGTTTCGGCTGTGAAATTCCCTGCCCTGACTGCTGGGGCAGTGGGGGAGGTCTGGTCTGTGTTCCAAAACCAGATTTTCCACCCTAAAATGGGTTGTGAACCCAGAACGTGATGGTTGCGGTGAAGTGAACAGTGGATTTTCGGGGAAGGCAGGTCTAGAAGGCTTCCCCATCTTTTTTCCTTAAATCACACTGCTGCCACATTGTGGACACTGAAGCCCCGAAAAGGGCTTTCGGATCCACTGGGGCATTGAGGCGATACACAGCGGGTGGGAATCCTTTGCCGAGATCATAGATCAACAAGTGCAAGTACGGGAGGGATCCTTCCCCTTTGCTCTGCCGCTTGGTGTGCTCGTAGTTGACACAATTCCGATTTTCTAGGCACTCAAAGTGCTTTACATAGTATAGGGGGAATCTTCTCAACCACCACCAGTGTGCAGTATCCATCTGGATGGTGCGACGGCAGCCATAGTGCGCCAGTACACTCACCATCCACCAGCTATTTGTGGAGAGGAGAGAGTAGAGTTATAGAGCCAATGAATTGATGAGGATTATTAGGAGGCCATGATTGAGAAGGGCCAATGGGGTGAATTTTGCCTGGACACTGAGGTTACACCCCTACTCTTTACAAGAAATGTCCTGGGATTTTTAATGACCACAGAGAGTCAGGACCTCAGTTTAACATCTCATCCAAGACAGTGCCTTTTTACAGTATAGTGTCCCTGTCACAATACTTGGGCATTAGTACCACTCCCCCTGCTGGCCTCCCTAATACCTCTTCCAGCACCAACCTTGATTTCCTCAAGAGTTCCTCCATCCAGGTACTGGCCAGGCTCAACCCTGCTTAGCTATAGTGTGCAACCAGGCAAGAGCTGCAGGGTCATATGGCTGCTGCCATGAAAGAACCAGAACTCAAGAACACAAAAGCAGTTAACCACAATGTGCCACTTGATTCTGTGTTAATCCTCTTAATGTGTCAAGACCGGCCAATCTGCCACACCACCACAATGTGCTGTAGAGGTAGAAGCTTTAACAGCTCGAAACTCTGTAGAAAAAACACAAACCCACCTCGATGCTGATTCATACCACCAGGAGATAATAATATAAATACAGCAGAAAATATATTCATATTGACAATGAATATACTCGCAGAAAGAATAGCCGCATTCTGTGACATACCTGAACGGCTCGCCTAATTAACTGTTAAGTGACCGGTTCTTACGAGTTCTGCTGAGGATAGCTTCCAATGATCTTCACAGGGAAGAGAATGAGAATGAAGTGGGCACCTATGACAGTGGTTTATATAGGGAGGTGGGACTCCCTCGTCACTGCTGTGATTGGTCTGTCAACTGACAGACTGGGTGTTACTGGTGCTTTCAGGATGGGCCACGCACAAGACGTTACCCAGAGTGAGATACCGAAGGACTGTTGGAAAGAGAACCGAAGTGAAGATTTTTATTTATATTCTTTTTGTCCATACAATGCAAGTAAACAGGTGACAGTCCAAAAGGCATATTTAGGCAGCATAAAAGTAATCCACAAGACTCCAGTTGATCAATTAATGTTTTCTGAAGCAAACCAATAAGTTGGTGTAAGGTACTAAAGTCAGATTTTATAATGATGTCATCATCTGCTTCAGGACAGAATAATCCTACTTTTACATTAGGCTTTCTTACTGCAACTTTGAAAAAAATTTGCAAATCTTTAGGTGTCTTACATTTGAGTTTACATAAAAACAGTGAAAACATATTTCAAGTTATTTCTTTCCTAAAATGCATCGCATGTTACTGCAAACTTTTTGTCATTTTTAATTATCAATGAACTGCATTATTTCTCTTTCCATCACTCTTATGGTGGTCTTGGGGTGTTATGAACTCACTAATGTTTGGTCTTTCTCTTATTTCCTGTTTCCTTTTTTTTTTTGTGACCTGCTGTCCTTCTTGCTTAGCAAATGGAAAAGCTAGCAGTAAGTGGCTTATAATTTTTTCAAGCCTTCCGCAATCCTTTCAATTCAGCCACACACACTCAACATTCCTCCATTCCATACTGATTTGAGCCAGAGTTTATCTGTGCCATCATTCTAAACCAATCAGAATTCAGAACAAATCTTACATCTTATCTCTTAACACCGCTAAAGACTTATAATTCATGATCATTCATCATTACTTTATGCTTCATTAATGGCTCAGACTTAAATGAACCTGCGGTGTACTTATGGTTTTATCTTTTGCTACCTAAATGCTAGGGCTTGGCGATACAGTTAAAAAAAATTATCAATATTTTTTTAGGCTTTTGACAATCATTTTATGTATTTGTTCTAAAAAAAAAAAAAAAAAAAGTGGTAATTTTTTTATAACTAAATATATTTTATACTAAAACTTTTTAACTGTCAATTTTATGTTAAAAAAAAAAAATGTTTTTATTATATGTACAGAAATCAACAATTAAAAGTAGCATAAAAAGAATTGCATAATCGTGTCCTGTGAGAACACAATTAGGGTTCCCAACCGTTCCGTATTTTAGCTTCTCGTGTATTGTGTGAGAGATTGTCTGTGTTAAAGGTTTCACGTACACAACACTTGACAGAAGCGGTCATGAGAAAGATCAGTGCATGTTTTCTATCAGAAGCAGGATAATTTTAGCAAACACAAAGCATTCGAGTGCATGGTCATTTTTCTCACCATTATGATTACAAAAACCCCAGTAATTCACAAAATGACATTACATTGCATATGTGCTCGTTCTAGGAGAGACTAGGAGAACTCTAGTCTGATGTTAAATGACGGTGAGAAAAACAGCAGCACTTTAAGTACAAAAGTGCAATATAGTACAGGTTTAGTTAAAACACCCTTGAAGATGAACCAAACATTGCCAAAACAATGAAACTGTAATCAAAGGAGAAATACACTACATTTACATTTACATTTATGCATTTGGCAGACGCTTTTATCCAAAGCGACTTACAGAGCCCTTATTACAGGGACAATCCTCCCGGATCAACCTGGAGTTAAGTGCCTTGTTCAAAGACACAATGGTGGTGGCTGTGGGATTCGAACCAGCGACCTTCTGATTAGCAGCCCTGTGCTCTAGCTAGCCACCACCTCCACTATTTCATGTTAAGCATTTTCTCTCCCATAAAAATGTATTATAATGCATAATTGCTTAAAATACTACTTAGACTTGTACTGAGACAGTGGTGGTGCAAGGCCAAATGTATTTACTTTTTGTGATATACACTCACTGAGCACTTTATTAGGAACACTATGGTACCTAATACAGTGCCTGACGTGGTCTTCTGCTGTTGTAGCCCATCCGCCTCTAGTTTCGACATATTGTGCATTCTGAGATGCTATTCTGTTCACTACAATTATTCAGAGTGTTTATCTGAGTGTTTATTACCTCTCTCATCAACAAAGGATTTCTGTCTGCAAAACTTCCTTTCACTGGATGTATTTTGTTTTTGGCACCATTCTGAGTAAATTCTAGAGACTTGCAGTGCATGAAAATCCCAGGAAATCAACAGTTACAGAAATACTCAAACCAGCCGTCTGGCACCAACAATCATGCCACGGTCAAAATCACTGAGATCACATTTTATTTGAACAATAGTTGAAGCTCCTGACCCATATCTGCATAATTATATGCATTGCACTGCTGCCCCTCAAATGGCTGATTAGATAATCGCATGAATACGTAGGTGTTACAGGTGTACCTAATAAAGTGATCAGTAAGTGTATATACTACTATCTACAAACTGATGAGCCCAATTTTAAACCGAAAGCTGGTTCCTAAAGGGAACGGAAAAATGTCTTAAACTAAATTATGGGGAAGAAAACACTTGACAAAAAAATATTATCTTTATCCATTTAGTGCATAGAGTGCTCCAGTTGGATCTCTTTAACCATTCCACAGCATCTCTCGCTGGTGCCCTGCTGTAAAAAAGAAAAGAAAGAAAAAGTCCCTTATTATATCCCGTAAAGCTGGAATGTCCTCTATTTGACACGAGAAATTGACAAACTCAATTGCAAAATGGATTGCTGTCAACTGTAAGCTTATGTTAAAAAAACATATAAATATTGTCTGCCACAATAATACAAAATATTTCAATTTCAAATCTAATATATATATATATATATATATATATATATATATATATATATATATATATATATATATATATATATATATATATATATACTTGTTATTACATAATAACATATATTATTATTTTTATTAAGTTATCTTTATTTGTGGGCCTTTCTCAAATAGCAAATATTGATAATGTATATGTAATTGATTTATTAATCATCATGCATTGATGAATAAAAATCAATACAAATTTTAATCTAATTTTAATATTAAAATTCTACTCTGAATTCAGTGAACATTATTTATTGAGGACACAAACAAATGGTTGAATCTGAGTTTTTAATTGATTTAATGAAATGGACAAATAGTTCAGAGACTATATTTAAAAATCAGTCTTAACATTCTAATACTCACTAGTCACTCAAGGTATCACAAAATGAGTCTGGCATGCTATTTTCAAACAGCGCATTTAAAATCATCACAATAGACACAATGTTTCTTAGTTTGGTATCACCAACAAAATCATTACAAATATATTATGAATATTCAATATATCGCCTAGCCCTACTAAATGCTAATTTGCTAACAGGTTTTTTGCATATGCTTTTCAAAACATGTATGAAACATTTATTATGCATTCAGTGTGTGAATGGAGTGTGTTCATGGACATCTGATCAGAGGATGGATAAAAAGGAGTTGCTTAGATTCTTTGTTCCTGTCATGTTGCATGCCAACATGCCATTCTGTCTGGCCCCTCTGATCTCTCCTGACTTCATATAGTGTATCACTCCAATCCATTCTATTTAGTTGCTGATCTGAAGCTTTCCAAAATCAAAGAGTGGAAGCACAGGGATTATCACTTTCACTCAGAGGTTTGTTCAGATTTGGGAACCATACAAGGGCCATTCTGCACCATCTCTGGTGTTTAGATGGGCACAATGCAGTGTAACCCTTATAACCCCTCCTTTCCATTTCAAAGCCAAGATATTCATGCATTCGTCTGCTCATCCCTCCATTTATTAGTTCATCTGGCTGTCCGTTCATCTGATCATGTCATGCCATTACTGACAGTGCAGATAATTAAATCTGACATTGATAAGATAATGGTGTAATGATATTTCTCTATCTCTGTCTCTCTCTAGGAGCTGGAGTTGTGTAGAAGGTTGTATAAACTACATTTCCAGATTCTGCTGCTCTTTCAGGCATACTGCAAACTCATAAGCAGGGTGGACACTATCAAGAGAGAGGCAGAGGTCTGTATATCTCCTTATACATGCATCATAATTTCTTACATATAGTTGGAGAGTACAATTAATTTGTATGTAAATGACACAATTATAATTCACGCAAACAGGAAATAGATTTAATTTGTGCAATTACTTGTGTTTAGTCAGTACACGGTTGCATTTGTAGGATTTTCAGAAGCACTGAACACACAACATTACACTACACTACACACTAAGGTTGAAAATCAACCAGGCCAGCTGTAAGATACTGTATCTTTATTAGAAAAAAATAAATGCTTTCATCAAGGTAAAAATTGCCCTTGAAAATTAACTCCAGGGGGCAAGACAGACTTTTTCTCAGACAGTGTGTGAGTGTGTGTCAGTATCATATAAGATTCATATAATGATCTGTCAGTGTAACATCATTAAGCTCACTGAGAGAGACTTATGCTGAACACAGACCAGAGCAAAGCCATTCAGTCTGTCGTCCATCAATACTAAACCCACTTATACTTTATAGACTGTACACACAGACATAGACTTCCTCTGACATACACCGATCAGCCACAACATTAAAACCACCTGCCCAATATCGTGTAGTTCCCCTCGTGCCACCAAAACGGCTCTGACCTGTCGAGGCATAGACTCCACAAGACCTCTAAAGGTGTCTTGTGTCTGGCATCAAGACGTTAGAAGCAGATAATTTACATCCTGTAAGTTGTGAGGTGGTGCCTCCATGGATTGGACTTGTTGCTCCAGCACATCCCATAGATACTTAGTCCAATTGAGATCTGGGGAATTTGGAGGCAAAGTCAACACCTTGAACTCTTTGTCATGTTCTTCAAACCATTCCTGAACAATTTTTGCAGTGTGGCAGCAATCTTTAGGTTGGTGGTACGTGTCAAAGTAACATCCACATGAATGCCAGGACCCAAGGTTTCCCAGCAGAACATTGCCCAGAGCACCACATTGCCTCCACCGGCCTGCATTCTTCCCATAGTGCATCCTGCTGCCATCTCTTCCCCAGGTAAATTACGAACCCGGACCTACACATGATCTAAAAGAAATCGTGATTCATCAGACCAGGGCACCTTCTTCCATTGCTCCATGGTCAGGTTTTGACACTCTCATGCCCATTGTTTGGCCCTTTTGGCAGTGGACAGGGGTCAGCATGGGCACTCTGACCAGTCTGCGGCAAGACAGCCAAATACGGAGCAAGCTATGATGCACAGTGTATTCTGACACCTTTCTATCATGGCCAGCATTAAGTTTTTCAACAATTTGTGCTGCAATAGCTCTTCTGTGGGATCAGCCCAGACGGGCTAG
Organism: Moxostoma hubbsi; assembly: GCA_032164185.1. Classification (NCBI taxonomy): domain Eukaryota; kingdom Metazoa; phylum Chordata; class Actinopteri; order Cypriniformes; family Catostomidae; genus Moxostoma; species Moxostoma hubbsi. The sequence continues at coordinate 20,754,240 of JAVLUX010000031.1, forward strand.
CCTTTGTTCCCCAACGCATCAATGAGCCTTGGGCGCCCATGACCCTGTTGCCGGTTCACCGGTTGTCCTTCCTTGGATCAGTTTTGGTAGGTACTAAAAACTGCATACCTGGAACACCTCACAAGACCTGCCGAGCGACCTGTCGCTCTTATCCTTACGCTTGACCAGTTTTCTTGCAATTCAAGAACTGACTGTTCACTTGCTGCAGGTGCCATTGTAACGAGATAATCAATGTTATTCACTTCACCTGTCAGTGGTTTTAATGTTGCGGCTGATCAGTGTGTGCGTGCACTGAAAGGCTTGTAATCACAAATGTATAGCCAGATATTGTTATATTTGGCTTGTGTATTGTCAGTTTAGTCACTTTTCAGGAGTGAATTAGCTTTAATTGAATCAAAATATTGTCTGATTTAAAATCATGATGTTCTGTGCTTCTCAGGTGACTAACATGTCAGAGGAGCTGGCCATATTAGAGAGCTGTCTGAAGGAGGCGGAGTCAGGAGGTGATGGACAGGAGGGAGTGGTGGATTTTGAGGTAGACCAGTCAAGCACAGAGACAGCCATCCACTCAGTCATCGAGAGTCTTCGAGTACGTGACTTCCGCACAGCCATTGCTCAAGTGAAAGCCTTCAGGTAAGCATACAAACACTTTGACTCACTCACTCATTGAAAATATATACTATAGGTTGACCAAAATTAGATTTTTCCATAGTCTTTCCTGTACTGTTGTCATTTATTTTTGACGATAACTGATAGTTCCTAAGCAATTATCGGCGCAATTAATCAGCAGAAACACTAAATTGTAAACCTCTAATATACAGTGGCAAGAATTACCTGCATTTATGTATAAATTTGTCTTAAAATCTGGTTACAATAATGAACAAACACAATCTGTTTTAACTAGTATTACACAAATTATTGTATTGTTCTTGTACATATTGAATACGTCATTCAAACATTCACAGTGTAGATTGGAAAAAGTATGTGAACCCGTAGGCTTGTGACATCAACAAAAGCTCATTTGAGTCTGGAGTTGGCAAGCCTGGCATCTAATTAATGAAATGAGATTGGAGGTGTGGTTTAGTGCTGCTTTGACTTATAAAAAGCACTCAAACATTTTGAATTTGCTATTGACAAGGTTCCACATCAGGGAAGCATCTGCTGATGTGGACCATGCCTCGCAAAACTTTTCAGAGATCTCAGAAGACCTACGTTCAAGAATTGTTACTTTGCATAAAGCTGGAAATGTTATAAAGTTATCTCGAAGAACTTAGATGTTCATTTGTCCACAGTTAGACAAATTGTCTATAAATCAAGATGATTTAGTACTGTTGCTACTCTCCCTAGAAGTGGCTGTCCAGCCAAGATGACTCTATGGCACACCACAGAATGGTCAATGAGGTAATAAGAACCCTAGAGTGACAGCTAAAGACTTGAAGGAATCATTGTAACTGGTTTACAGCTGTGTTCAAGAGTGTATGACACGCAAAACATTAAACAGCCATGGTGTCCTGCCTTGGACACCATGGCCGTTTAATGTTTTCCGTGTCATACGAAAGAAGCTGCTGCTTTCCAACAAAAACATTGCTTCACATCTGAAGTTTGCCAAAGAACACCTTGGCACTCCACAACACTACAGGGAAAATGATTTGTAGACCGATGAAATTGAATTGTTTGGGAAGTACACACAGCACTACATATGGTGTAAAAAGGGCACCACAAACAAATATGATAACATCATTCCAACGGTGAAGGGAGCATCATGATTTAGGGCTGCTTCGGTGGCTGGACTGCTTGCCATCATCGAGGGAAAAATTAATACCGAAGTTTATCAAGATATCCTACAGGATATTGTCAGGGTGGCTGACAACCAGCAGAAGTTGGGTGATGTAGCAGGACAATGACCTTAAAAATAGAAGTATATCCACTACAGAATGACCTCAAAAAAAAGAAAACCCACCTTTTGGAGTGGCCCAGTCAGAGCCCAGACCTTAACCCAATAGAGATGCTGTGGAATGACCTCAAGAGAGCCGATCACACCAGACATCCTAAGAATATGGCTGAGCTGAAGCAGTTCTGAAAGGAAGAATGGTCTAGAATTCCTTCTGAATGTTGTGCAGGTCTAATCCGCATTTACCGGAAATGCTTGGTTGAGGTTACTGCTGCCAAAGGAGGGATTGACCAGTTGTTAAATCCAAGGGTTCACTTTACCTTTTCCACAGCACTGTGAATGATTAATGGGATGTGTTCAATAAAGACAAGAAAGATTATAATTGTTGTGTGTTGTTAGCTTAAGCACATTGTGTTTGTCTATACTTGTGACTTTGATGAGATGAGATCACATTTAATGCAGAAACCAGCTAATTACAAAGGGTTCACATCCTTTTTTTTACCACTGTATTTGTTTGTCCAATGGAAGACTAACAGAGTGTTTGGGAATCTGAAACCTGTTTAAAAAAGCATTTATCATTTGTATTATGGTGGCGTGCTCAGAAATCAAAACGCATTGTAATTTCCACATAACATTTTTGCCATCCCATTAACCTTTTTTCTTACACTGCTCTATGGAATACTTGATTCTGAGTGGTAAATATGGCATTCTTTGGTCAAATATATTTGTATAGTGTGCTAAATTATAAAAAATATATTTGATCATTGTCCCTGGCATTGATTTCCAACATAGCTGTGCTAGATTCATGTCTCTCCTAGTAATCTATGGTCCTTTATCAAAAATCATTTAAACTCAAATCGGTATTTAATGTCTATTTATTATCTTGTTTGGTAAGTAACTATGTAATAAGCAGGATAATTAATGAAAATGTATATAGAACTTTTCTGACATTTCTGTCACTCAAAACGCTTTACACTGTGAACAGAGGACTCTCCTCAACCACCACCTGTGTGCAGCATCCACCTGCATGATGCAACAGCAGCCATAGAGCACTATTGGTAGACAGGAGAGTTATAGAGCCAATTAGTGGATGGCCATGATTGATAAGGGCCAATGGAGGGAGAATTTGGCCAGGAAACCGGGGTTACACCCCTACTCTTTACAAGAAGTGCTCTAGGATTTTTAATGACCACTGAGAGTCAGAACCTCGGTCTAACGTCTCATCCAAAGGACAGTGCCTTTTTACAGTATAGTGTCCCCATCACTATACTGGGGCATCAGGACCTACACAGACCGCAGGGTGAGCACCCCCTGTTGGCCTCCCTAATATCTGTTCCAGCAGCAACCTTAGTTTTCCCCAGGAGGTCTCCCATCCAGGCACTGACTTGGCTCAACTGGTCTTGAGCTACAGGGTGATATGGCTGCTGGCTAATAATCAAGTCATCTGGTCATTATTCCAAAATAACCCTCCTCAGGGTGATTCAAGAATTTTCTGATTTGCATCAAGGTCTTGATTACCCTGTTAATAATGACCGTCTGACTTTACCTACTTAGTTTTGCATAAATCTGTTGTTTGTGTACTTCTCTGTCTTCTATGTTACCTCCATTAAACCTTCTACTCTCTCACCTTCTCTTTCTTTTACTGTCACTAATTTCCCTCCCTCATTCCCTCAGGTTCCTGTGGCCTAATGACATATTTGGCAGCGAGAAGGATAATGCTGTGCAGACACTGCTGCACATTTACTTCAGGCACCAGAGTCTGGGTCAGACGGGCTGTTTGGCTGTGGTCGGCCCCAGCAGGGATCTTTCTCAGGCCAGCGCACGCCTCATGGAGCTCAACCTCCAGATTCGTGAAGCTCTCTGCCAGGCTCAGACACAAACACACCAGACACGCATCCTTTCCCCGACCCCCACACCTCACATCCAGACACAAATCGACACTCAAAGCACAGTTCTCAGCACTGGACTGTGAGAGTTTCAACAGATCCAGACTGGGTCAGAGCGGGAGAGCAAGAGCTGAACTCTCTTCCTCTGCCCAGAAAGAGGCTGGGGGTGATGAAATTGTTTGGGGGATCCAGGTAGACTTCACCTCAAAGGGCTAAAGAATGTGTGGATATTAGTTACTCAAAACTTATGCACGTCCCACTTTTTCAACCTCCCTTTAGTCTCCTTTCTCAGAAATAGTTCAACTCAACCAAATGTCAAGCTGCAGTCAGGTGAAAAAGTATGATGGACGGGATTGGTCAAAACCATTCGTAGGAGGGACACTGGGCGATAATGATGCTAAATTTGATGCTTTTTGGCGGAATGACCTGAGTGTGGTGTCCTTAGAAGAATCTGTATCCATATGCACTGAAGTTTGGTGACCTAGAACATTATTGGAATCATTCATGGTGTAGAACGGATGGATTGGTGAGAGATTTGTCAATCACAAAGAGACAAAGTTTTCAAAAGCATGCTTGAAAGAGAAAAGCCTGCAACAAATATTTTTTTGAGAAATTTATTTTTAACAGTCTTAGGTTGTAAATGTTAAGATATTTAACATGTAATTGTAAGCTGGGGGCTGTACCCTCTGTGTAAAGAGAGGTTTATCTGTTTAACTTTATTGACCTTTTTTGGGACAAACTTTCAGCTTTCACTGGGTCGCTCTTACAAACCCCTTAATCTATTACCAAATAAGTAGCTGCCTGTTGAAAACCATAGTCTTGTGTAAGTGTGTGAGAAGAAGTGTGTGCGTGTGTGTTTGACATAGACTGATATTTGCACACACAATCTCTCTCAAACATGCACGTTAACAAATTGAGATGCACAGGTGAAGTGCAAACTGGCTGAAACTCATGGAAATATCAATAACTTATTTTACTCTGTATAAATTTTAGAAAATGTATAGTGTAAAAGCAGTATTTTTCCCTTGTATATTTGTGTAATGCACTGTTAAATCAGAGAGAGTTCAGTAGAGAGTAAAGACTAATGCAAAAAAAATAGATAGTTGAATAGCTTTTAAGTCAATGACTACCCTCTCCTTTATAGTAATATGCCACCTTAATCTTCTACATTTTCCAAAAAAATTAGCTAGGCTGAGGTCAGAGATCAGTCATCTGTTCTTTCCTCTGTGACGGTTTCCGTTTTGCTCAGCTGAGCTTTGCCATATGCATTCCTTTAATAACCACTGTGATTTCCATGTTGGCCCAAAATCCCCCACAGAGGCTACGCTCGAGCCCCTGGTGTGGGGACACTGGGGCTCTCTCTTATCCCTAGACTCAGGGCTTCACTGAGGGTTTGTGGGCTCTGTAATGCTTCTGACAGGTGTTGCTTGCTGAGCTCCAAGGGTGGTGGTGGTGTGGGAGGGGGGGGTAAATTTTTCATGGCTCATTGAAAAATAACATGTGTTCACTGTATTCATTCCTCTCAGAGAACTCTTCTGTTGCTTATTTGGTACATTTTGAATGATGTTATTAATTATTTAATGGATATATTATTTACCTGGAAGAAAATACATAGTTTTTATCTAGATTATCAGATTTTTTTTCCCCCCTCACATTTCTCTCTGGTTTGACTGATTTACCTGCTTTTCTCTGTAATGTTAAATAAAAACCTGATAAGCAATGTCTTTTGTAAGTTAATTAGTTTTACTCAATTGTTTGTTGTAGATAATAGGGCTGGGTATTGATACAGATTTCTCTATTTAATTCCTATTCACAAGCTCTTGATTCAATATCGATTCATATGGGTGTATAAGAGACATTATTCTCTGAAAAATAGGTCACATGGATCTCTTTAGACTCTATGGCCTATAATTTGTGAAAATATCTTTGACATTTTCTTCAGCTACTTCTGTTCCAAAAATAGTTACATGTTAATTACTTTTGTAATTGTTCATCTGAATGAAGTATCCTCTTATTTCATCAGGGAGACTAACTCACAGCTGTAATGCAGCCAACAATCCCAATTGAAATATTAAATGTTTTTAGGCTAATTTTGCATTGGCTTTATAATGTATTTGTTTGGAATATCATACATTTAACCTTCTGATGGTCTTTGTTTACTGTTTACACTTCTGGTCTTTGGGGTTTATATTACCCCAACATTTGATAGAGTAATTGTACAAAAAATATACATTTTTAATCATACAAATAATATATTTTTTTTGTTTACTTCTCATCTATTCATTAATGCTGTGTTTTGGGAGATATGAAGTACTTTTGTACCCATTTACCACACAAATCCTCAACTACACCATTAGCTTGCATATGAAATATTACATTTTTATGAAAAAATCATTTAAATGATGATTTAAATTAAATTAAATTTGTTTCTGGATATTGATCTAGGTGTTAGGTGTAGAAGTATGCAATCTGCTGGTTAGAGATAAACCTAAAATTATTACAGTTTAAGAAATACATAGTTTTGACCAGTAGAGGCAATAGAGAGCCATTCATTTTACTGGATGTGGCCAACTGCTCTATCACAAAGTTTGTGATACATTTTGTGAATTTATATATATATATAAACATTAGAAAAGACATTTAAAATAAATATTCTTTCAAATAGATTTCTTTTAAGTTTTTGATGCATTTTGAAATGCCTTTTTTTACAAAATGCCACAGAAATTTGACAGAAAAATGCCACATAAGACAACACCTAAAGGACAAGACTTGGAGTCAGATTGTAGTTGCATATTACTGATTTTAATGAACAAAGTGTAAAAAATAATAATTAACTTTAGAATGCAAAAGAATTGAAATAAATATTATGTAAATAAAACCAACAGCAATATGCAAAAATGAACAGGAGTGAAGAGTGAACATCGAATAACAAAAATAAAAAAAAAATGTAATCACATTCTGAACACTGAACATAAAAGCAATAACAAGCTACAAAAAATTATATGTAAAACACATGGTAAAACAACAATCAGTCCACACACATCTGGCACAAGAACACCGTGTGAGTACCACAAATGGCTCTTTTGCAGTTTGCGCACTGCTTGTAAGTTTTCGTATCCTTGGCCCATGGACAAATCTGACACCTTTTTCGCTTTGGTGGTGGAGGTTCAGTGGTGGGCCCTGGCTCGTTGGACGAATCCTGTTGTCTCTTCAATATTACTGCAGAGGCTGGTGTACGAGGCATGTGTTGTCATCGCTCCATGTGAGGGGACACCAGGGCTTTCCCCAGCTGCTCTAGAAAGAGCCTCCTTTTCATACTCTTCCCTCTCTCCCATGATGGATTGACTTCTCTCCACACCACAAAGGCATTTATGTCCGAAACATCAAGGATTATGGAGAAGACAACTATTGGCCACCGATTTGTCTTGCGCTTGCAGCTGTAGCATGCAACCATCTGCAATATTTCAAACACACACAAACAAATTAGTAGATCTGCTAGAAAAAGAAATACCAATCACTAACTCACCAACTTTGAAAATTAGCAAAATGTATGCATTCATCAAATCATAAAATTTGTAAATACCTTGTCAAGGTTGTCAACTCCGCCTTTGCAGCGATTGTAGTCCAAGATGACCTCTGGCTGCTTGTCCTCCCTGTCACTGATTTTGGCATCCTTGTGACGTGCTCATCAGCAGCACATTTTTATGCCTTTTGGGGCAATACGACACAAGACTGTGTGTCGCAGTGAAAACAAAAAGAGAGGAAAACACAGCTCTGTCTCTCGTTGTCAGAAGAGCAGGTGGGAGTTCAGGTTTGTTTTTCCGAACTGTGCCAACCATGGTCAACTTCCTTCTCAGGAGCTCCTGGCCAAGGGCATACGAAGTGAAGAAATTATTACACGTAACTGTGTGTCCCTGGAGACCAGTGGTCAAATCAAGGACCACACGCATGCCCTGATTTCTCTCTGGCTGTCCAACTCGAGGCTTGCCGGTGTACACTTGCATGTTCCATGCATAACTCGTCCTGGCGTCACATGCTGCCCAGATTTTCACTCCATATTTCGCCGGCTTACTAGGCATGTACTGCTTGAATGAGCATCGACCTCGAAATGGCACCAGGCACTCATCCACCGTTATGTCTGAACCAGGGTTGAACATTAGTGGGAGACGCTCAACCCATAAATCCCACAGATCCCGAATTGGTGCCAGCTTGTCATTTTCACGGCGAGCAGATCTTTTGGCCCTGTCATCAAATTGGATGACTCTTGACAAAATTTTACATCTTTTCAGAGTCATGACAGCACAAAAAATAGCACGCCCAGTTTCAGCCTCCCACAAACTGGACAGGGCCTCGTTGTTGGAACGGTAAACTCCGGCAAGAATGAGCAGACCAATAAATGCCTCCATATCTGTCCAGTCCACATCCCTCCAGTCAGCGCCATATACACGCTTTCCTTCCAAATTTGTCATCTCCACCAAGATCCTTTGGATGCTTGATGGAAAAAATAATAAAAAAAGATGACTATGTCCTCTACACGAGAACATGCGTACCTTGTTGGTCCAGGTGTCAGCTTTGTAACTCGTGCAGCTGAAGCTCTCCCTGGCCCCTGTGTAGGTGGAGTAGTAGACCAGGTTATTTGCTCATTTTTAGAACTGAAGGTTTGGTCTACATCTTCCTCCTCACAGTCCTCCTCCGATTCCTGGTACTCATCTTCCAACCCTGTGTTTTCTTCAGGGGGATTGGAGTCTTCTGGCTCAGTGTCTTCTTGGCATGATTCAGTTTCGCTGGAATCCAGCACATAGTCCAGTGTCTCTCTTTGCCATACTGCCAGCACAGAATGAACTGTGTGCAGGACATCAAAGACCCTCTTTTATAGCTTTTGCTGGGAACAATTTCTTTGTTTTCAAAACACAGTTCCAGCTCTTTCATCTCAACGTAAACTATCTAAAGTTGTGTCTGTGTGCATGCATTAGGTCTCACCCTTTTATATCTTTCTGCATTTGTGCCAAATTCTATCAAAATGCTCTCTGGGGCAGTCATACGTGTGTTTTTTTTGTGTGTGAGTGAGCGAGCATGTCTTTTCTACATTTCATGTATGCTCTAGTACTAGGCCTTAATTTCTGTGTGAAAATTCAGATTTATGCTGGATTTGACTCTTTTTGACACATTAAGATTTTTTTTTTTTTCTCGCATTTCCCATTCATTTCAATGTGGGGTCATATTGACCCCGAAGACCAGAAGTGTAAAAAAAATTTTTACATACCTATAGAACAACCGAATCAAGCCCAGTTTTTTTGTGCGTGTATAGATAATGTAGGAAAAGTCACAAAATCTTATTCCACTGAGATGAAGGGAACCATTTTTATTTATTAAGGAAAAGTTGATTTGGGTCAAAGAGACCCCAAAGACCATTAGAAGGTTAAATATATACACAATATCGGATTACCTATATTTGCTATAATGTGCAGTCATGGGAGCTCACGGCATCACACCATTTCTAGCATGAAGGATAAACCTGAACTAACCTCAACTGCAATTAACAGCTTTTGACTCATTTGATAATGTTGACTTTCTTTAAAATTAAACTATTCAAAGATGATACCTGGACTCCACTTAAATTTAACATGCAATGTGTAACTTTTATATGGTTTAAAACTGTGGAATAAGGACATCACTTACCATTTAAAAGACAGCATACATGAAGTCAGCAAGCATGAAGGCATTATTCCAATAATTTAATGCAAACCACACACAAAAAAAAAGTTATTTTCTGGAAAACCAAAGTGGAGTATGGATCACAATGATTCACAACCAAATAGGAGGACACAAGGTGCCCTTATTAGGGTGTGAGGAAAAAACCCATTGCCCTTTCTGTTAAAGGTACAGTTCACATGAAAACAACTTTTCATTTACACTCATGCAATCCCAGATGTGTAGGACTTTCTTCTACAAAATCTCTCCGGTTGATCCTCACAATGCAAGTGAATGGGTACCAAATGTTGAAGCTCCAAAAGGTATCGTAAAAGTAATCCATACAACACTAGTGGTTAAATCCAGATCTCCAAAAGCTATAAAAGTGGGTGAGAAATGGATCAGTATTAAAGTCTTTTTACTATAAATTCTGCCCGCACAGTAGGCTGCAATATGCACAAATGCGAATCACCAAAAAGAGAATGTGAAAGTGGATTTATAGTTAAAATATTGATTGGTTTCTCACCCATACTTCTATTACTTCTGAAGATATGGATTTAACCACTAGAGTTGCACAGTATGGATTACTCTGGTGACCACAATTTTATGCTGCCTCTGTCCTCTCTGGATCTTCAATCACATTGAAAGGACCTCCAGAGCTGAAGTATTCTTCTACTGAACCAAAACAAAGATTTTTAGAAGTAATATCTGGTATATACACACTTCAACCTTCACTTTTTAAAAAAAAAAAAAAAAAAAAAAAAAAAAAAACCCACACACACGTACTGCCCTCCACACAAAAAAACTCATGGCTTCAAATGTGCTAGTAATTGCCATTTTATTTCTTTTCAGATCTGGTACCTTCGGTTTAAGTGCAAATTAAAGCAAACAAAAAGTAAATTAGACTGGTGACTGATGGGCCTGTTTCACCAGTGCAGTCTAGGAGCAAAGACTACTGAAGTGGATATTCCAGCTAGGCAACAACCAAGTTTGACAGCAAGTCAAAGATCTGCTAGATGATGTATTTGAAGCTGAATGTGCTGTCACAGGAGAGCCGCTTGCCCTTGCAGCGGCCACAGAGATCCTGCCGGTGAGGTCTTTTTGGGTCCACATGACGTGATGTTACAGAACACGTGCAGCGGGTCTTCTTGCAAGTCTGAAAGAGATGGAGTTTTGGAATGATTTCTTGTTCCTACAGAGGCACAATGGGAAATGAGCTCTATGTTGTTCTCAAAAGTTGGCTACTTTCAGTTTTAGCGAAGACCAAGCTAAATTTGTCTGACATAGACTAGGTGGGGTAAACCGGGTATAGAAAGGCTGGTTTACCTGACAGGTTATGTCCTCAACACGGTATGGATTAAATGACTTCTGACATGTTCTGCAAAACTGCTTGAAATACACCTGTAAATGACCGTACAGGTTTGATCACTTTAAGTGTAATGTGGGCATTTGCAACACTTCAGATTATATGGAGAAAAACAATCAGCAATTTAAATCTTAAATGAATTACATATCTTAAACTGCAAGGGTGATAAATACCTTGTTTGTGCCTTGGACGCACCAAACATAAGCACTTTCCCAGCGCAGGTTGCAGTCTTTGCAGTGATAGTAGCCGTACTTCTGCTCCAAAAACTGCATTTAAGAGAAGATGTTGGGCATTATATTGGTCGGTCACCATTAGGGTTGACAACCTGGCAACAAAATGTTAAATTCCTGAACACCTAAACGATGATCGAAAAACATATTGCTGGCCATCATACAAGAAAGAGAATGCTTATGATTGTGTACTCGTTTGAGATGGAAATGACTGCATAGAATTCAAACAATATAAATACAAAATTTTAGCCTATTTAAGACACACCTACTAATTTCATACAGTTCCATTAAAATGAAACCCCCCCCCCCCCTCAACAAATATTAAGTTAGGAGTTTTATGGAATTTTATGAAATTTAAAGGAGTTTAAAAAAAAAATAAAAATCGTGTTAGTTTGTGCATGCACGTACAGGTTTACTTATTCTAGCAGTATGCAAATAGTCTATGGTTCACACGGAGTTATGTATAAAGTTGAAAAATAAAAAAGTACATTTACACCAAAAGGAAATCAAATAAAGGTTCATAAACGTTTACTCATATCTTAATGATTTACACAAATTCCCATAAAATTAGAATAATCTTTTATAAAAATATAAATAAAACACTAGTTTTAAGATTTGAATTGTTAAATTCGTAAATCACATTTCAATGGAAATTTATGAAACTGAAATGAAAAGGCCTTTTTCCTTCGTTCTTTTGAATGTTGTCCATAACAGGACAGGAAAACAATGTCCAAAATATATAAAACATTACAGTAACTGTTCATAAGTTAAAATTATCTGAACAAACCAGTTCATTAAAATTCATCCATATTTCTTAAGATTCATATGAGAATGTGTTCGATTCTCCTCCTTGCATTGGGTGCTTATAATCAATGGTTCACGGGGGAGAATGGGTCCAGAAAATACTGAAATCCCGGTACATTTTAGGTCCGGAAATGGGAATTACATTTAGATGGCCAAAATCAAGGACGATCCTGGAAAATCTTGGGCAGGTGGCAACCCTAGTCACTCTTCACTTTCATTGCATCATTTTGCCATTTAATGAAAGGGATTGGTGACCGAGATAAACAATCGTATGTTCCACGAAGTCAGCCAAACGGGTTAGGAACAACAGGAGGGTAAATTACAACGTTCACGTTTGGGCGAACTATCCCTTTAAGAACGCGTCTTTTCACGAGAACCGATAACTTCTCACCTGAAATCTTACTCGAGCCTTGAATTTTGGTTCGTCTTGTCCGGTTTTTACAGGCTCACATCGGTTTTCCTCATTCGTTTCGGTCCGTTTTGTATTTTCATTGTTCTCGGGACTAAGCGTTTTCTTGGACTTCTCTTTGGTCACGTCTCTCTCAGGACTTTCACCCTTATCAGAGCAGTCCACCTTCTCCGAGTCCTCAGGCTCCGCATCCTCCTCTTCGTCGTCCTTAATGAGAGACACCAATCTCCTGGAAGCGACAGGAGAATACACGGCTTGAGTGCGCGGGAACCGGACGCCTCCGCTGACGGGGCTCCCGGGTGTCTGGACCTCCTGCCGCCTCTGGCGCAAGGCCTCGCGCTTCCGGGCCAAAAGAGTGCGCGGACCCAGAGAGCACTGGACGGACGCGTCGGTCTTCGGGTTCACTTGCACGCTGATGTCTTTAGTGTTGGCTTTTCTCAGACGCGGGATGAGGTTCGGGTTGATCCGAGACAGAATGGACTTCAGCTGCGCCCTGTCGTGGTTGTCGAAGTAGGTCTCACCCTCCCCGTAATTGGCAAAGTAAGCTTTCTGTCTCCAGCTCTTGAATTTGGGATATTTGTAGGAATAAGGATTGTAAGAGGAGTAAATATAGTTGTCGACTGTTTCGTTACCATACCTAGCCATTTTTCGCTTAGCCAGTTGTGGCAACGGACTGACTCAGTTTAAGTAGGCAAAGGGAAGCAAATTAGGCTCAGGTGTGTAATTAGATGTAGGCCTACTTAAGAGTTGACGGGAAAGTTCGGAGGTTTTGCGTCTGCTTTAAGGAATATTCCAGGTTAAAGAAAAGTTAAACTCAATCAACAGCATTTGTAGTATAATTTGTATTACCACAAATATTTATTTTGACTTGCCTCTCCTTTTCTTTAAAATAAAAAAAATGAGCTGAAAATCTCGACTCCATTGAGGCACTTACAATGGAAGTGTATGAGGGTCTATCCGTAAACTTTATAATACTCACTGTTTTAAAAGTGTAGACATAAAACATATTTGTTAAAATGATTTTAGTGCGAAAACATCACTTGCCACCTTTTCTGTGTAAAGTTATAGCCAATTTTACAACTTTAAACCCTAAAACAACTGTAAAAAATTACTATTTAAACAACGTTACAGCTCTAATAATACATGAGTTTTATAGAAATAATGTAAGTGCTTTTATAAAACGATAAACTTCACGATTCTGCCTTTTAAATCCTTTAAAAACTGCCCCATTCACTTCCATTGTAAGTGCCTCACTATAACCCAGATTTTTTATTTTTTTTTAAGAAAACAAGGGGTCAAGTCGAAATAAATGTTTGTGGTAATCAACATTATGCCACAGTTGTTGTCGACTGAACTTAACTTGTATTGAACCCGGAATATTTCTTTAAGGGCTGCTCACACCAAACACATTTTTACATCCATCTACGGTGGTTTTCCCGATTGTTTTTGTGCAGCATTTTTGGGAATCATATGCGCGGGTCGAATCAGCTAACGTTCTCTAAATGTTCTTTCAAACGTATGAACAAACGTTCTCTCAGTAACGTTAACAGAACGTTCTTTCAACGCTTTCTCTTTGATAAACGTTCTCAAAATGTTAAGCATCATTTCTTTTTTCATTCATTGTTAGTGGAAAGTTCTTTAAAAAATTTCAACATTTTGTAACTTTTTCCAGAAAGTTCCTTTAACCAAGAAAAAAAATGTCTTTGTTGTCCGTTTTGAATGTTCCCAGAAAACATTCTGAGATCATAACATTTTAATTTGTATAGATACTTACAGTGTGCTGCCTATGTAGACAGCATTTATATGTTTCATGACCTAGCCACAGTCTGGCAATTATATTATGACATATTACAAACATTTCTTCAAGAAAGCAAAAAATGATAATATTAGATGCTTGTTGTAAACATGTATTAATCTCGCAGGTGTATATATATATATATTATTATCAGAGGGAAATTTACAATCAAAATATCTATTGTATTGCCAGGCTCTTCACCTCCTTTTTTTCCAAAACCATATCTCACACTGGCATGCTCTTGTAGTCTTTGGTATTTGTCACATCATGTTTTAAAGCAATGTTAAACTCCATAATTTTCCTAGTTTTGGAACCAAAAAGAGACAGACAGTGGGTTAAGAGTGCAATATGCAATGTGAATTAGCCCTAGCATCCTCTGGGTGCACATTAACACAATCAAATAAGCCAGTGTAATCCATTTACTGAGGTAATTGCAGGATTAATTTACAGACAGCAGTATCAATATTAATGGCTTATGATTTGCAGACCTCTGTGACACTTTCGAAGTGTCTTTCACTGTTACATGTTTTTTTTTTTTTTTTTAATGAACAAATGACAAAATTAATGAAGGGTCATTCTGTGTCAGTTCAACCAGAGGTACCTGGCTCAATCTTTTTTTAGATATTTTTTTTTTTACTGGTAAAAGAAAAACATAAATGATGGTGAAAGCAAAAATATTAAATTCCATGGATCAATATTTACTGATTATTCCATTATTTTGTAGAGGACGATGAAAATTACAATGTTCCCTTGTGATTTTGAAGTAAAATTACAGGTAAAAAAAAAAAAAAAAAAAAAAAAAAAATATATATATATATATATTTGCATTATATGTTAATATGGCACGTGTTTGTGTTTTTCACAATTTTTTGGCAAACGGCTTATAATGCAACAAGGGGAGCTAAAATGAACTGATTTTTGATTTCAGTAATAGACTATATCTATGTGTAAAAATAAAATAATCATGGACACCTTTCTACAATTGTTTTTTTTTTTTAAATGTTTACCTGCATTTTAAAAAAGAGCGCCTCACTAAGGTATTTTGTGTCTAAACCTATTACCATTCTGTTTATAATTATTTGAGAAATCTTTCCCAACATTTGCATTAACTTTTAAATTTGGCAGTATAATTTATGCTGATGAAAGAAAATGCCATTGAATGGTAGGCCTACTAGCCACATATTTCTAATCTGCATGAACATCAAGTTTATCATCTTGGTAATATCTGACTTGGATCCTCAACATTTATATTGCTGTGTGATGGCACGATATTAGTTTCCATTTTGACAATCTTGCATTATTTTTTGGCACATATTAATTAGAATGCTGTGAGTGAGTAGTTAGAAATTCAACTGTGAGTGATGACATGAATAATTCTTAATGTATATACATATCACACAGGTCCATTGAACATAGTGAGTAGCAAGTCAGTTATTTTGCCCCTTATACAGGCGTGGGGCTTCCAACAACATCCTGTGACTCTAGCATGATGACGTTGGGGTCGTTCACTGTTACTGCACCATACGTTGAATCAAACGGCACATCTTCTTCCTTCATTCTTCTGTAGCTTATGTTTGTGTCATCATCATCATCCTCCATTAGGTCCTGTTTATGTAATACCTCCTTCCGATACATGCGGTAAGCCAGAATGAAGATGCCAGCCTCGGCTGCCTGGAAAAGCGCGTAGAGCAGGGGAAACATATACATGCCTCCCATCAGCTGTGGTGGGAATGCCAGCTTCAGGATGGCAGTGCAGAGCTGCACATTCTGGCAGCCAGTCTCTAAAGACACTGTCCTTCGGCTGTTGGGGGGGAGATCGAAGAGCATTGCCAGGCCATATCCTGATGCATAGCCGGCCATGGGCATGAACACTGCCACCAGGTAGACTGAGGCAGGGATGGTGGCCAGTAGCTTTGGTCCCAGCATAGTTCCAGTCATGATAAAAAGCATCAACAGCGTGACCAGGAGAGACCACAAAGACACCTGGAGCAGAGGCACAAAGCACAGATAAACACAGCGACCTTTCTAAACTCCCAGTACATTGTTAGACATAACCCTGGCCAAGAGGAACTGGCTGAGATGACATTAGTTAGCTGTAAACGGTTTGCTCAAATAAAGCCACCATATATGGCTGCAATGGGAGCAATTAATGTGACATATTTATTTATGACCTGGGGAATTCATTCTGAAAGAAGTGAAAAGCAAAGAGAGTCTCATGATGAAACAGTATCATATAAAACACGGCATATATAAAAGGAGAAAAAGAGGAACAGTGACAATTCAGCAACCTACTTCTATCCACTCTACTTAATGTGTACCCCCTCCAAAGCATCACTCTGTCACACACATCTAGAACCTCCTCCTTTATCTCTTTATCACTCTCTCTCTCACCCCCACCCCTCCCACCATACTCTATCTCACAGTCACCACTGTGCCCTTACCAGGCTGTTCTAAGATAAGCTAAACTGAATGGAGGAACCCATGCGCGCATGTGACGTCACCTTTCCCTAGGCAGTCCGGTCTTCTTTTAATGGCCAGACATTGTGAACATTAATGTCATTTGAAAGAAAACATATGTGACCCATAACAACCAGTGATATTTGACATAAAAATCTAAATATTTGTATATATGCTCATTTTATTATGATGAAGCTATTCCACTTAAGGCCTACCAGAATATGGGGAATCCTTCAAATCAAGAAAATTGCATTTTTGCTAAAACATTAAAACATTATTGACATGCCTGTGACACTACCCAAGTGCACTCAAAATTTAAACACTGATCAACTTTTTCATGTTAAAGTTTCTTTGAGTTACCTTAAGGATGATGTCGGCCACTCGAGTGTATCTGTGTCTAAGCCAGATCCCGAGTCCGATGGGAATAAGCGTGCTGCAGAGGGTGAGAATGATCGCACCGAAGGGGAGCAGGTTTACCACGGGGGTGTTGATCCATGCACGACTGTACATCCACAGACACAGCGGCATGAGCACGAGTGCTAGGAGAGTGGACGAGATGGTCATGATGATACTGGAAAACAAAACCAACCAGAAGCAATATATTACCAAAGACATTCAAGTGCTGACTTAGTAACCAACCTTTAATTAGGTTTTATGAACTTCATTATAGGTCCTTTTCGTTGATATCAATGCATTATGTATCATTAACTAACAATGAGTTTGTTCATGTTAATTCATAATGCATTAAAGAATGTTAACATATACAACTTTTCATGTAAAACATGTATTGTAGTGTATGTAGAAATTGACCAAGATTAATACAGTAAATGCTGTAGAAGTGTTGATCATTGTCAGTTCATGTTTACTTCCCAGCTAACAATTTTTGGTTCCTAGAACGGAAAATTATTTGTTATGTGGTTCTCAGATTGTTCCCACAACAGACATTCTAACTTTCTTTTTGGTTAGCAAGGACTGTTCTCTTTATGTTTGGAGAACGTTCCCCTAACAGTCTCTGTTGCCTTTCTGCAACCCTGCTATTCCTCAGTAACAGTGTTAGGTGTAATCCAATTACAAAATAACAAGTTACTGTAATTTTATTACTTTTAGTCAAAAAGTAGTGTAATGCATTACATTTTAAATGCATATAATCTGATTACATTTACTGTCTTTCGATTAATTTAATACATTTTATGTACATTATAGGGTTATACTTATTTCTAATATACACTGATCAGCCACATCATTAAAACCTGCCTAATATTGTGTAGGTCCCCCTCGTGCTGCCAAAACAGCGCAAACCCGCATCTCAGAATAGCATTCTGAGATGATCATCTTCTCACCACAATATTCTGGCGGCACAATGGTGACCTACACAATATTAGGCAGGTGGTTTTAATGTTGTGGCTGATCGGTGTGTTATTTTTGTTAAATACATAAACTGTGGCCCTGTAATGAGACATTTAAGAAGGAAAAATGTGAGGTGCTGATTTGTGTGTAACAATGAACAAGGAAGTAATATAGACATTTTTTTGAATTTGTTGAGCAGAAAAGTGTTTTAGAAAGTATCTTAAAAGTAAAGTAATTAGCTATGCATCAGTAATCGATCTACAATCCATGTCATGTTCTGACCAATTAATCATTAAAATAAGATAATCACATAACCATGTGTGGTTATGTGATTAAGTTTTATTTTTATAACCATAAACAAACCTTCACAAAACGTTGCGGTGGGGTTTTTATTCACCATATTATGTGTAATATGGTGAACAAAAACCCCACTGCAACGTTTTGTGAAGGTTTGTTTATGGTTCTAAAAATAAAACTTAAAAAGAACCATTACATTCTAGTATACAAGTCCTTCTAAGGTTGTCCCACAAAAACTTCTCTGCAACGTTCTGAGAATGATAAAAATTGGTTCCCCAAAAAATAATCAAATGGAAACCATAAGCTAATGTTGAGAGAACGTTCTGTCTTTGCTGGGTCAAGGTAAATTCAATCTTATTGTAAAGTGTTACCACTTAATTCACTATCCAAAACTCAGTGCTAGTTGCTTTGATGAAATGAGCCTTCGTTTTTATGCAAGTCATTATTCCACACTGTAAAAATAAATACAAAAAGGAAAACTCTTATTGGCTCTAATCTTTTTGCAAGAATGTTGCGTAGAAATTTTGCATCTTTTATTTTCTGGGTCTATTGAACATATTCTCAAAATAACTTTACATCCAACTGGTATATATCTAAATTTCATGTTTGAGTTCAACATATAGCTACCTGAGGTTCATGTCTCCATTGACCAACAGTGACATGATGTTGGACAGGTTGCCCCCAGGGCAGCAGCCGCACAGCAGTACAGCCATAGCGGCCACATCGTTTAGGGAGAAGGCCAGAGCCAGGAGGAAAGCAATCAGGGGCATGATAACAAACTGACACACCAGCGCCAGCAGAACTCCTATAGGTTTGCGAATGTGCTCGCCAATCTGACTGATCTCCACTGTGCAGCCAAGCCCAAGCATAGTGAAGCACAGGACAAACCCAACAAACACGTTAATTCCGTGACTCAAGGGCGAATCCCAGAACGCGATGATCAAGTGAGTGGGCTCTTCGGATGGGGAGAATGGACCGGCCAGTAGCCCCGCTGGAGTCAAGGCAGTGCTGAGGGTGTTGACCACCACAGACAACGGCTCTTCAGTGGCGCGCAACTGAGCCATAGAAGGGCTCTCATAGACGCCGCCACGATCCTCGGAGAAATTGACGACATCATCCGTGAAGTTATGAAGTCCACTGAGCGCGGCGGTGCTCGGCACACTGGAGGTCTCCATCGCATCTCCGGGGGACTGGAGCTCTCCAAAGGATCCTTCAGTCTCCGCTGGTGTCCCCTCCCTGAAACGAGATTCGTGCAGCAGCGCGATCCCCTAGCGGCGCAGAATCATTTTAATTCTGTCACCAGTGACTGCAGGGGCGAGGCCTCCAGCGCTCTGAGCGCACGGTGGCACCGGGAGGGGTTTGCCAATATTACGCACGTCATGAAATGCCATTTAGAGGCGCCATCCACCCAGATTGGCTTTGAAGCTGACCAACACGAAATAGATAACCAAAAAAAAAACATTGAGTTAAGTTCTCCTTGTCACAGGTATAGGTTGTCAAATGTGAAAGAAATTGTACTTGTTTGATTAAATATTTAGATGGCAAATAACATATTCACATAACATGCGATTTTCACTAACTGCAAAGGTAATATAATAAGTAGCTCATACAAAAATGAGACATGTAGTTTCAAATAGTTTTAGATGAATTATACCATGTCATGACACTGCATAATACTGAATGTCAACTAAACACTGCCCTCAATACGCACGCGCAATTGCTGTTGAAGAATAAACTGACTTTGCAATTCTGGATGTGGACATTTATATTTCAGTGATCAACAATAATTTTTCCTAATTTATTTACAATAATAAAGTTTTTCCTAATGGACATATTTAAATTAAGATTAGATGGTGATTTTAAGTTCAGCCAAGGAGCTAAATTCAAAGTTAAGTGTCATTAAATGTATGAGTCCGGCTACTCAATGTTTCAAGTTAGAGGGGAAGTTCACCCAAATATTGAAATCATTAACTCACCCTCATGTCATACCAGATGTGCATGACTTTCGTTCTTCTGCTGAACACAAAGATTTTTAGAAGAATAATCGCAATATTTCAGCTCTGTAGGTCCATACAATTCAAGTGAATGGTGAAAAACATTTTCAAGCTCCAAAATGCACATAAAGGCAGCATAAAAGTAATCCAAAATATTTCAGTGGTGAAATCTATATCTTCAGAAGCAATATTATAGGTGTGGGTGAGTCCTTTTGTACTGTAAATCTCCCTTTTCACTCATTCTTCTTCTTTTGTTTTTGGCAATTCACATTCTTTGCATATTGCCACCTACTGGGCAGGGAGGAACATTTATAGAGAAAAAGGACTCATATATTTGTTTGTTTCTCAACCACATCTATCATATCACTTCTGAAGATATAGATTAAGCCACTGGAGTCTTATGGATTACATTTATGCTGCTTTTATGTGCATTTTGGAGCTTCAAAATGTTAGTATCCATTCACTTGCATTGTATGGACATACAGAGCTGAAATATTCTTCTAAAAATATTTGTTCATGTTCAGCAGAATAAAGAAAGTCATCTGGGATGGTGAATATTCATTTTTAAACTATCACTTTAAGAGCAATAAACATGTGTATTATAATTAAACATGAAACTTCTCATTTAAACTTGGGAGTTTAAGTTAAAAACAAAATAATGTAACTGATTGCCTCATTTTTTTTCCTGCTAAGTATAGCCTAAAAACTGATTCTGTTCAAATTGCCTTTTTTTTTTTTTAAAGTCGTTTTAAATAAAGACCTCTATTTGTTTATGGCATTTATTGTGTAACCTCTTGTGCATTGCGCAAGGCTGATGTGCTTCAGCAGAAACATAAATCATTTACATGTATTGATCTAATACTGGATTGCTATGAAGGGTTAGTATAAACGTTTTCTTCTTTTTACACATAGAAATAATGCTTCAGCCACAAAAACATCATTATTTGTTTACCCCCTTTTTCAACATAACAGCAAGTGTAACACCCCTGCATTTCAGACAAAGCTGTTTCAAATTATTTTCTTTTAAGAAACATCTTCTGTACTTCTGTACACATTCACCCTCTCTCTCTCTCTCTCTCTCTCTCTCTCTCTCTCTCTCTCTCTCTCTCTCTCTCATTATTTACACAAGTGACGAATGTTCAACTTTCCAGTAAAGAGTGCTGGAGTAACACAAGTGATTTAGCAACATTTTCGAATAACTCGACATCATAAAGGCCATACAATTATAAGGTAAGGAGTCTTATTTTATGTTTTAGCTATTAAAATTGATAGTTCAACCAAGAAATATAATTGTGTTATCATTATCTCACCATAGTGTTATTGCAAACCATTTCTTTCTTATGTGGAACACAAAATGAAATGTTAGGTAGAATGTTAGGAACTGACAACCAGTCACCATTCTCCATACAATGAAAGTGAATGGTGAGCCTGTCATTCTGCCCACGGGTCCGTTCACACAGAATTCGTTTGTGGGTCCGTGCGCGCTGTTTTTCCTAATTATTTTCCTATATAAACTATGTCACCCGCACCCGTCGCCCTGTGTCTAGACACCTGCATACTGTTATATCCGTAGAGCAAAGACGCGTTTAGTTGAACGGACCTTAAACAGGCAACGAGGCTCAAAGCACATTTGATTTTAGTTTCTCCCAAAACAACAAAAACTATATGCCATTTTACACTGCACAATTGTTCCTGATCCATGAGATCATTGTGTAAGTTTGATCCTGATGTAATTTTATCTTATATTTAACCATTTTTAAAACGTTGCACAATTTTGTCGCTAATGAGAATTCTTGAAATCATCACATTTGCTTTTACTTATTTGTGATTTGCAGTTTTGTTCGAGGTGGTTAAATCAGAGTTTTTTTTTTCATATCTGCCCAATAAGTGAAAGGGTAATATTTGGGCTAAAAAAACAATAAAACACTGAATGAAAAATGCTCAAGTGGGCTCACTGATCCAATCACAATGGAGATTATTCTTGTTTATAGAATACTTGAGATGTTCTGAAATGCCAAAAGTGATTGAAATTAACAGGAAATGTCGAAACATTTTCTGAAGTGGTTACTGAGTAAGTATTATCTTAATTTGTTACTCAAAAAAAAAACATCTTACTGTCTGTAAATTATTTTATATATAATATATATTGCTACATATATATTGTATAAAATAAAGAAATAAATGGTCATATAGGGATATTCAAGTCTTGAGACTTTACAGGTCAAAAACAACGTGTGATTTTTAACTTTCTACCTCTAAACAAGAGGGCTCTATCCATTAAATGTCTTGGAGTAAAGACCTCCTCAAAAAGAAAAGAAAACAACAACTCTTTAGCTGCTCGAAACAAACCAACAGCTTATTTGATCAAATTCCATTACAAATGTCTATACAGTATCGATCTGAACAGCTTGTGAAGATGAATTCCTGGCTCATGCTCGCGCTCGCGGTGATGGTAGTCTTGTGTTGCCATGACGCCCTCTCCTGTCCAAAGCGATGCACGTGCCACTTCAGCACCAAAACAACTGAGGTTGTGTGCCCTGATGCTGGCCTATCTCATTTCCCTGGAGATGATCTCCCAGGCAACACCACCGCCTTAACCATCCAGTTCACCAACCTCAGCGTGCTGACCTCTCAAGACTTGGGAGCCATCCCACTCCTGGAGGAGCTGCACCTGCCCGGCAACAAACTGAGCAGCTTGCCAGCAGATCTTCTGAAGGGCCTTCCTCACCTACACACCATAGACCTCACAGGTGAGTGTATGTATATCATACAGGGGGACATAATAAATACTAAGAAATTCTGAAATTCATCTAAAATGTTCAATTCAATCTAATTTTTATTTGTGCATATTAGAAGAACTTTCACAAATGAACTTCTCTGTATTTTCTAAATTTTCTCTGAAATCTGCTCAGATAATGAACTGCGGGAGCTTCCCCCACGTGTTTTCCATTATGCTCCACTTCTTAACCTGGTGCTAAAAGACAACCGCATCTCCAGCATCCATCCAGACTGGCTGCCCAACAACAGCAATCTCACCTGGTTAGACTTGTCGGGAAACCATCTTATAAAATTCCCAATGGCCCAACTTCAGAGTCTGAGCAACCTAAAGATTCTGCATCTCTCAGAGAATAAACTTGAGGAGCTTCCAGTTGGGTGTCTAGATGCTAACTCTGCTCTAGAGAGACTTCATTTGGAGCAGAACAAAATCCTGTCCCTGGATGTAAAGGCCTTTAGCCACACTGCTAACCTGACTCAGCTTTTCCTGCAGAAAAATAAACTGGAGAGCATCCCACCCACTGTTTTCCAGGGACTCGACCGCTTGGAGTATATTGACCTCAGTGACAACAGGCTGCAGTTTCTGCCCCCTGGCACATTAGATATTAATACCAGTTGGGTGGAGCTGAACTTGAACCCCTGGCATTGTGATGCTAAAATAGAGTACCTGTGGAAGAAACTGAGCATGGAGTCCTTACAGTCAGAGCCCAAATGTACTTCACCAGAGAACCTGAAAGACCGTACCATCGCAACACTTTCCCGCAAAGAAATTGGCCTGCCAGAGTGAGAGAAATCTGAAATAATATGGTTAGGAAAATGTGAGGAAAAACAAATGTTTAAATGAGAACAACTGATAAAAAAGAAGGTACAGTAGACTTTTATAGCAACGCACCACATTGGATGTTAATGGTCAAAACATACTGTGTAACAATTGTTTTTTTGTAAACGCTAGCATGGTATTATACTTTGCAAATAAAACAACATTTGAGAACGTTGCTAACTGCACACAATTGTGACAAGTGGCTTAGCAGTTATTTTCTTAAAGCTGAAGTGTGTAACGGAATTGCATAAACTAACAATGTTTTCCAAACAGCCCCCATGGTCAAACCAACTAGCCCCGCCCCCAACACATGCCATTGGTTTATCAACGTTGTTGGGCGGTTTTAAACGGGTTCCTTAAAAACTGACTGTGTTCACAGTGTTTCGAGAACATTAACATATGCATGGCTTACTAGTTGTCTCTGCATATTAAGTTAGAATATGAGGAAGTATTTTAACAGAAAAAAAGTAGACACATAAGATTATTATCAAGGCCTTCTAATGCTTCTAAAATATACGCAGATGGTTTTTAAAGGACAACTACAGATTCAAATGCAACACATGTCTATGGTCAGCAGTGAAGTCCTCATTTCAATAACCTTTGGACACATAAATGACAGACCACACACCAGTTTCCAGCTTTTATTTGAAATGTGATTTAACGCAGGGGAAACCAAGCATCATGTTTGTGGAGATATAAAAGCCTTTACCAAAAACAATCCACAAAATGGCATTTCATGTATTCATGACCATACTAAGCTCAAGCATCCCACTAACTCTATATCTCACCACACTGAGGCATCTCCCCATTTAATAAATAAGCCTCTTTTCAGAGAATTTAGTCATAAATATCCAGGGATTTTTATAACGTACTTCTGTTACAAAAAGCATATAAATGTTATCAAAGCAATTACAAAAATCAAACTAAAATTGAGCAAGAAATGCAAAAAACCCTGAAGTAACTTATATTGGCAAAATAAAGCAATTGGCACAAACCAAAAACAGTTGTAGCAATCACAGAATTTGATCAATTATAGGCACTAATTTTTCTCTTTTCTTTTCAAAAAAAAAACTTACGCCGTTTCATATGTATGAAGTGTGCAGCGGGATGTCATTACGATGTGTTCAGGTGGCACAGCCTTTTAGCAATTTCAATGACAACAAATTACATGACCAGGTATTTTCCCAAATTAATAGTACATAACCACACTGCACTTTACCCACTGAGACATGAACCGATTGACTTTTTGAACAGAATTTGATAATAGCAACAGTTCATCCAATTCAGTTATTCTCAAGCCTGTATTTTAGTTAGGACATGCAAGCACAAATTGGGAAATTTGCCTTTTACTTCTTACTGATCTCTGTCTCAGCCTCATGACTGTCTCCTTAAGAAAAAGCATAATTTCTACAGTATATTCGAGGACTCAATTTAAACACATTTGTTCGCAAATTCTAAAATGTGTCCAACATTGTTCAGATATCAAAAGTGCTTTGGAAACTTAGCTTTGCATTTGAGGTTCAATAATGACGTTCAGAAAGAAAAAGCAAAAGAAACGTATGCGCATACATTTATAGAACACAATTCTGTGAATACTCTTTGAAAGAAATATTTTAAATAATGATTTCAAATAAATAAGTCACATAGATATGAAAGACATTCTGACAGAATGCAATTGTCACAGTGGTGACTATCGCCAAAAAAATCATTCTGATTTGAGTTTAAAGAGCCAAATGTTCAAGTCAATTTGCAACATATTAAAAAGAGATTGCCACTAATCTGTTACAGAGAAAATAATTCAATTGTCTCATTTCTTCTGTGGTGGGGTGATTCGAAGCTGTTTGCAGTACAGGTGCTGTTTGGTAGGTAAGGGCGGCCCGAGTGGCTGAATCCAGGTCTGTTTCTTTGGCTTTTTTTGGTGTCCAGCCTGCCTTCCACATCTATGAATATCAAATCTGATGTCAACTGGAAGAGGGTATAATCAGTTGTTTGGAAGAATGAGCCTCTTATTTGTGGGGGTTATAGTTGTATCTCAATAAAGTGCCAGGTTATACTGAGAGTCTGTTTGTGCTGTTGATTCTGGGCATGCTCAGTAGCAGCCCTCTCTCCAGCTCTCATCTCTGATACCACTATATGTCCTTGGAGCTGGAAGAGACCTGCAGAACAAACAACATACTTAGTACACACACTTCACATATATTTACTAATGTACATTTCGCATGGATTCTTATTCTATTAGAAGTCATTATAATCGTACTTATAGGAATAGTTATCCCAAAAAATATCATAATTTACTCACTGTCATGTTCCAAACCTGTTTGACTTTCTTTCCAATGCAAAACACAAAAGGAGATGTTTCCATGAATATCTCTGTCCATCTTTTCAATACAATATGGACATTATGGAGACTATTTTCATGAGTCCACAAAAAGCAGCACAACGCACTACATCCTAATGTAAGTGTTAGAATTAATGCTCTCTTAAAACTGTATAAATGCAATTTTGCAAAGCGCAAGTGGCTGTGGGTGGGAGTGTTTGCGCTATCTTTAGGTATATGCATGCAATCTGTTGGTCTACTGTTAATGAATTGGTGCAAAGCGCAATTAGTGCAATGACCTATTTTTCAAGGAAAGCAGGTCTTTTCTCAGCATAATGTCCAAACTCGGTTCCTGCATATGCAGTTTGGAGATTCCAATTCCACCTCCAATTTGGAGGTGGCAATAAAGTCCATGTCCAAACTGAAAATACAGTGAAATCTCTGTCCATGGCAATCACTGTTTAAGCCGTTTTATGAAACAAATATTTATGAGATTTGTATTAAAATATCTTTAGGTCATGTTTTTTTACCCAATTATCATTATTATGTTTATATTTACAATTGTATTTATGATTAGTTTATATTGGTATTTTTCCACATGTTGTCAGAGTGATTTTGAAGTCACAGCAAAAGGGGTTGGTTGAAGAAGTTGGAGGGGGTAAAATGTTTGGAATTGGTATTTTTTAACACTTCATTTCATTTGAAATGTAATTTGACTTTAGACATATTTTTTGTTACATTTTTTCATGTTTCAATGAATGAATGAAATATTTCAAGATCAAAATCGTGAAAAAAAAAGTGCAGTGTGTTCTAATACAATCACTGTTAATACTAGCAGTATATAAGTAGATGAAAATGACATTTTCCATACAAAAGGAGCGTGTCATTGTAATAGAAATGCCTGACATTCAACAAGGATGCAGTTAATGCACAAAAGAACTGGATTCATCTGGCGATCGTGTTTTCATAAAAAAGGTATGTAGTCCCATTCTGATATTGCGCGTTTTCATTTGTACTCCTGGCACAAATAACTACATTTCTGTTTCTGGAGCATTGCTATCGTGAAACAGAGATCAGATATCAATGTTGAACCCTTAGACCTTTGAAAAGTAATTAATTTGTTAACATTCATTACATATATAGACGGTAAATGATATATTAAATGTAAGCAGAGTGACGTCACCACCGCGTGCGGGGGAATTGCACATCAACAGGTTAAACAATAAAACTAACATCAGTTGGACTATGAGGCTGAGAGATAAAAGGTGTCATGTTGTCCTGTGTGTGTACCTGCGCACAGGCTGGACCAGTTTGCTGCGAGGCGCCGGTAAACCCCCTCCTGTGCCAGCAGTGGGGCGGGGCAGGCCACTGCGGGGTGGGGCCATAGAGCGTGTGGGTGTGGCTGTGCCTGAACCATGATTAGACATGACCTTCATGGGTTGCCGGAGAGCCAGGGGAGATGGGGCAGCGGGAGTCCGCAACTTACTGGATGAGGGCACTGCAGACAGAAAGAATGACACGTGGAATAAGAAGTCAAGGAAAGGAATAAAGGATTGATAGACAGAATAGAATTCTATTAAAAGATAGAATAAAAAAGGGGATGCCACATTAAAATATGAACTGAAACATTACAGACATTTCATAAAAGGCACTGATGCATATTACAGACTGAATAAAGAACGCAGAAGTGCTTTTATTCAGTAGATTGTCTTCTGTCTGTAAACTACCTGATGCAAGCCATTCAAGGGATAACAATCACGGGTTAATGGGAATAGGGTTTTAATGGCAAACAAAAACTTTTGATCGGGATGCAACCCTGAATACCAACCCGATGCAATTAGAGACGTACAATTCATTTCATGAAGCTACTTAAACATCATCATAATGAAACAAACACAGTCCTATGTAACATGTAGAGGAACTAGGGCTGGGTATTGATACAGATTTCCCGATTCGATTCTAATTCACAAGCTCTCAATTCGATTCAATTATGCTCACAAATAAAAGAAATTCTCTCCCAGCTAATGCTGTTAATTATACAGGGGACTTTCTAACTAGGTACATTATGAAAATAATAATTGTACTAATTATATTTAATTCATTTATCATCATTTCAGTCCCATTTTAGCTTTTTCAATTGAACAAATCCATATAATATTATATGTTAATAATGATATATTTGACATGTTTTTTGTTTAATTGCATAATTTGTACTACTGTATTTACATTGGTTTATTGAACACATGCTAAAACCGATATTGTCTTGTTAAGAAAACCAGCATTTCTGTAAAAAACACCAGTAGATGAGCGCATGTTAACGAAAAGGCTTTATCTCATCTCTCCTACACGCGATTAGCATTAAATGTTTCCTTTTTGTTGTTTTTGATCAAAATCTGACTGTAGAGAACAAAGAATGTTTTAAGAGGCATTATTTTCCAGCCAAGTTGGCCTGGTTGCTAGGGAGAGTAGTCACATGGGGTAACCTCCTCGTGGTCGCCATAATGTGGTTCTCGCTCTCAGAGGGGCATGTGGTGAGTTGTGTGTGGATGCCGCGGAGAATAGCATGAAGCCTCCACACACACTACATCTCCACGGTAACACGCTCAACAAGCTACGATTGATGGTCTCAGACATGGAGGCAACTGAAATTCATCCTCCGCCAGCCGGATTGAGGAGAGTCGCTACGCCACCACGAGGACTTAGTGCATTGGGAATTGGAGAGACAAACAAAAAACAAAAGACGCATTATTCACTGACATATGGAGAGAGATCACATGGATCACATTTCTGGACACATTTCATGGAACAACTTTTACTCTTAACACACAGTGAAAGGATCTCACTGCTGAGTACTTCTCCAATATACTACACAATTACTGGTGAGTGAATGTAAACATTTATCAGCTAGCTGCCAAATATATACATTTTAGTCACATAGCATAAAAATTGGTTGCATATTTGAGCGATTTCCTCTCAGTAAGCGTGTTTGGTCATGTAAACGCAATAAACGAGGTTCCTTTACAAGTTCATAAACTACCTAAGAATAAACCGGTCGACACCGGTAGATTTTTGCCCATTTTGCGTGGCGTGTAAGTAAACACATTTACAGTGTGTTCTCACCAGCTTATCATATGTGCGCATGTGTTGAGCACGTATCTTCACGGTTTGATGTCAAAAGCGGATACCGCAATAATTTCAAATCTCATGTACACAGTGTTTTCTTTGTCAGATTTTTTAAATAAGCTGATTTGTGGGAGTAATCCGCATATTGGTGAGCATGTAAACATGCTCATTGTAGTGGAGTGTTGTGTAGAGTAAAAGATTGATCTTGGGATTTAAAAATCGATATCGAGATCATTCAAATGAAGATCGTGACACATCCGGAAATCAATATCATTACCCACCCCTAAGAGGAACTTTAACATTATGAAAGTACCACAATCACAGACCTCAACAGAATGCTCACTTGCATTACTGACAATCAACACAAAGTTGATATAAAAAAATGAAACAATAATTTGCAAAACATAAATGAACAAAGAATGGATGGATTAAAACAGCCTTGATTACAGTAGTTGTTTAGAATAATTGTCATATTACTCAAGTCAAATACGGCCCCCTGCTTGCAAAAATGTGTTTAAAAAAAAACAAAACAAAAAAACACAGTACAAACACAATCCATCATTCACGCACAAAAACAAATATCACTGTAGTGAAAATCTGCATCATCAGTGTATACTCACTGAAATCTCCTTCCTCTCCAAAGCAACACGAGAGAGGAACTGGGTAAAAGATGGAAAACAGAAGTTGGGTTTGTATCCGCTCACGTCGCTGACCAATTCATAGTCAAAAATGTGTCAAATGGCTCAGGGCTTGTGCCAGCATGTATTTATTTCAGTTACCTTTGCAAATGATTTAAATAGAGAGTAATAAATAAAAGAATCAGATAACTGGATGACATGGCACATATGCACGAAGATCCCTCAAAAAGTATTCAGAGGATCATTTGTAAGGGATCTCAACAGCATCACTAACTATACAATACTTCAAAGAAACTGAGAGAGTAACTTTAAATCTAAAAAATACATCGCAATGATCAAATCCACAACTGCACAAATACAACTCCTGAGTCAGTACTGAAACTCAAGCAGTCGCCACTTGTGTCTGTCCACAGCAGATGCATTGCAAGAGAAAAACTAAACGAGGAAAATTAAATTTCATCAAAAGCGGTTCCCTTCCTTCCGCAATTTGGAATGCAAATAGAGAGCAACCAACAGCTTCCGGAAGAAAAAGTCCCATCCATTTTCTCCAAAGAGAATATGATGTATAAATCTTTCAAGACAGACCTAGCAGGTTTATAAGCAATGATATATACGCCCATAGAATAAACAAGTCAGTGCAGGATTTCAACTCCATATTTAAAAACATTGTTTAATTGTCAACATTTTCGAAGTAGTACACTACCCATACCAACACTGAAAAAGTCAGTTCAGAAAACAGCTTTAACACAAACCAAATTTAGTCTTGGTTTCATACAAAAATAACCCTAAAATATCTTGCATCATTCTCCTTCACTCTTAACATATGAAAAGGTCATATAGGCTTATTGTCTGGATGACCCAATCAGTTCATTACCTCGTAGAGACGTAGGGCTCTGCAGTCTCTCTTTTGGTTTTGGGGAGGAGCGATTAGGCACTGAGAACCTTTGGGGCAGCGCTGAGATGAGAAACAAGCACATATTATGTGTTGATCCAGGCTAACTTGAACTCAGCCACCACCTCCACCTGCAGGCCTCCAACCTCAAACCAGAACTGATTCAGAATCAGTATTAATCCAAGAGTTTAGGGTATGCTAAAAGATGGTCAGCCAGGGTCGGGTTTAATTAAAGGCAGAGACAGCCATTCTTCAGAACACCACTTCTAACTAGCCACCAGAGGGCAACACAGCCAAGAGAAAAAAAAATTAGACCCTGTGAGAAGGGAAGACAGGAGGCAGCACTTAGCAAAGTGTGGATCTAATTATGTCCAGACAACCAGCATCTCAGCCAAAGACAAAGTGGGTGAGAAAGACAGAGGCAGAGAGAGAAGAAAGAAGAGAGCATGCTAAGCAGGAAATAAAAAATATTCAAAAATGTTGACAAGGGGAAAATTCTATATCCTTAAACTCTGGAATTCTGCTTACATTCAAAAAGTCACTTTAAGCAAGCTGATGGGGAGTCTTGGCCTGTGCTGTTTAAGAGATTAATGCTGGCCTTTACTCTTAGGCACTGAATGCATTATCTATTCTAATCTATTAAACATTCGAGCGACTCTACCCTCTCAAGAGACTTGGACTGGATAAGGTAATAATTGAAAAGAGGGCCTCATTAGGCCCTTAGTCATTTTACTTAACATGGATAAAATTTCCTTCAGTGAATATGATCATACAGGTGCAACAGCATATGATAAATGTAATATAAAGGCTTATCACATAAACTATCGTTTTTCTGTGCCACATTAAATATGCCTTCAAGATCCAACATCTAAAACATTCCTAATAAAACATCTCGTAATTTACAAGGGCTTTGTTTGGAAAATAAGTCATGCTAAATTAGTCAGAAATGTATGCCAAGATGCCAAAAAATAAAATAAAAACATTATTCAAGAGAATGTGAAAATATTAAGAGTCCCAGCCAGCCAGCCAAAACACCAAAGATGCAGTTAGAATCCCATTAACATTTATGCACAGAATAACATTTATGATTAATATAACATGCAATGGAATCCAATGAATGGTGTGTGTGTGTGTGTGCGTGTGTGTGTGTGTGTGTGTGCATCTTCTGTGTATGTGAGGGAAGCAGACATAACATGTCTGTGGACTTATTTTTACTCAATATTAATATTTTAGGTTAAAATATATATGATTGCACAAGTTCATATCTTAAGTCCTGAAATTGGTCAACATTTAGATTGTGCTTTTTAAACATCTTTTCTGCATTTGCTAGTTTATTCAATTAGTTCAGCAAATTAATTTGTACAAAAACTCCCATGTAGTCTTTGAGGTTATAAAAGCTGTGCAAAATAATACAAAAAGAATAAGTCAAATGCTATTTATAATAGTTTTAAATGGATACCATGTCACACCTCAACTTCTCACAGTATTTTATGTCAAACGTGTGTTTATATGGATGCGCTGTTTATTGACAGTTGGAAGCTCTGCATGTATGTGTGTGTGGTGAATGCATGGATGGGAGTGTGAATATTTACTAGTGAACTGACTGGTGTGTGTGTGTGTGTGTGTGTGTGTGTGTGTGTGTGTGTGTGTGTACACTCACTGGCAGACTGACTCTGGTGTCTGGGTGACCCTCCATTTGGCACTTGCAGGTTTGACTCACAGCTCCTGCTGTTCTTCACCGGCTCTGCAGTTGGACCAGAGCTGGTTCGTGTGAGGTTAGGGAGACTCCGCCTCAACTTTTCTGTATGTGCACAAACACACAAAGGATGGAGGAAACCATAAATTAGAGTGTAGTGATTGTATTAAATGGATTTTCCAAAAATGAAAATTCTTTGATCATTTACTCACTCTCATGCCATCTCAGATGTGTATGACTTTCTTCCTTCTGCTGAACACAAACTAAGATTTTTAGAAGAATATTTCAGCTCTGTAGTTACATATACAGTGAGGAAAATAAGTATTTGAACACCCTGCTATTTTGCAAGTTCTCCCACTTGGAAATCATGGAGGGGTCTGAAATTGTCATCGTAGGTGCATGTCCACTGTGAGAGACATAATCTAAAAAAAAAATCCAGAAATCACAATGTATGATTTTTTAACTATTTATTTGTATGATACAGCTGCAAATAAGTATTTGAACACCTGTCTATCAGCTAGAATTCTGACCCTCAAAGACCTGTTAGTCTGCCTTTAAAGTGTCCACCTCCACTCCATTTATTATCCTAAATTAGATGCACCTGTTTGAGGTCGTTAGCTGCATAAAGACACCTGTTCACCCCATACAATCAGTAAGAATCCAACTACTAACATGGCCAAGACCAAAGAGCTGTCCAAAGACACTAGAGACAAAATTGTACACCTCCACAAGGCTGGAAAGGGCTACGGGGAATTTGCCAAGCAGCTTGGTGAAAAAAGGTCCACTGTTGGAGCAATCATTAGAAAATGGAAGAAGCTAAACATGACTGTCAATCTCCCTCGGACTGGGGCTCCATGCAAGATCTCACCTCGTGGGGTCTCAATGATCCTAAGAAAGGTGAGAAATCAGCCCAGAACTACACGGGAGGAGCTGGTCAATGACCTGAAAAGAGCTGGGACCACCGTTTCCAAGGTTACTGTTGGTAATACACTAAGACGTCATGGTTTGAAATCATGCATGGCACGGAAGGTTCCCCTGCTTAAACCAGCACATGTCAAGGCCCGTCTTAAGTTTGCCAATGACCATTTGGATGATCCAGAGGAGTCATGGGAGAAAGTCATGTGGTCAGATGAGACCAAAATAGAACTTTTTGGTCATAATTCCACTAACCGTGTTTGGAGGAAGAAGAATGATGAGTACCATCCCAAGAACACCATCCCTACTGTGAAGCATGGGGGTGGTAGCATCATGCTTTGGGGGTGTTTTTCTGCACATGGGACAGGGCGACTGCACTGTATTAAGGAGAGGATGACGGGGGCCATGTATTGCGAGATTTTGGGGAACAACCTCCTTCCCTCAGTTAGAGCATTGAAGATGGGTCGAGGCTGGGTCTTCCAACATGACAATGACCCGAAGCACACAGCCAGGATAACCAAGGAGTGGCTCTGTAAGAAGCATATCAAGGTTCTGGCGTGGCCTAGCCAGTCTCCAGACCTAAACCCAATAGAGAATCTTTGGAGGGAGCTCAAACTCCGTGTTTCTCAGCGACAGCCCAGAAACCTGACTGATCTAGAGAAGATCTGTGTGGAGGAGTGGGCCAAAATCCCTCCTGCAGTGTGTGCAAACCTGGTGAAAAACTACAGGAAACGTTTGGCCTCTGTAATTGCAAACAAAGGCTACTGTACCAAATATTAACATTGATTTTCTCAGGTGTTCAAATACTTATTTGCAGCTGTATCATACAAATAAATAGTTAAAAAATCATACATTGTGATTTCTGGATTTTTTTTTTAGATTATGTCTCTCACAGTGGACATGCACCTACGATGACAATTTCAGACCCCTCCATGATTTCTAAGTGGGAGAACTTGCAAAATAGAAGGGTGTTCAAATACTTATTTTCCTCACTGTAATTGTGAATAGTGACCAAAACTTTTAAGATTTAAAAAGCGCATAAAAGGCATTATAAAGTAATCCACATGACTTCAGTGGTTAAATCCATATCTTCAGAAACTATATGTTAAGTGTGTGTGAGAAACAGATCAATAATTAATTCCTTTTTTACTGTAAATCTCCACTTCCACATTCTTTTATTTTTTATTTTCTGCATGCATATAGCCAGATAATAGGCAGGAAGGAGAATTTACACTGATCAGCCACAGCATAAAAATGAACTGGCTAATATTGTGTAGGTCCCCCTCGTCCATGCTATTCTGAGATGCGGGTTGGCGCTGTCTTAGCGGCACGAGGGAGACCTACACAATATTAGGCAGGTGGTTTTAATGTTGTGGCTGATCGGTGTATAGTAAGCAAAGGACTTACATATTTATTTGTTTCTCATCCACACCTATCATTTCGATAAGATATGGCTTTAAGCACTGGAGTATTATGGATTACTTTTATGTTGCCTTAATGTTTTTTTTTTGGAGCGACCAAATTTTTTTACCCATTCACTTGCATTGTATGGACCTACAGACCTGAAATATTCTTCTAAAAATCTTTGTGTTCAGCAGAAGAAAGTAAGTCATACACAACTGAGATGGCATGAGGGTGAGTAAATGATGAGAGAGTTTTAATTTCCCTTTAAAAATTGCAAATATTTCTAGCATTTGTTTTCCTAATAAAAACAGAAGCAATCTGGGTAGTTGAAGTATTACATGTCTAAGAAATAATATTTTTAAATACAAAATTACAAAGTTAAACCATGGAAATGTGTACTGAAAAATATACATCTTAGGTCCTGTACTGGTTGCTATCTCAAGTTCCCAATTTTTTAACATAAACTTTTCAACTACACATATCCATATACAGAAATTGACTTCTACCTTCATTCTTAATGGCATTGGACTGGGAGTCATGGCCCTGCAGAGAGTGTCGGGGCTGCTGAAGGCGGCTCATGATTGGTTGGGGAGATCCACGGCTGTACTCTAACGAGCGGACGGGTGAGCGAGAACGGGGTGAGTTCCTGGGGGAGACGTGAGGGGAATGCCGAGGGGAGGGGCTAAAGCGATTGACAGGCGTGTGAAAGGAATGGTGGACTGCGTCCTCGTCATCCTCCAGGCTCTGTGCGTCTAGCTCTTGATCACTCAGTGTTCCCCGTCGCAACGATTGGCATGAGGAACCAGAGCTACGACGAGACGCTGTTGCAGCGTATTCTTGTCTTAAACCTATACGGAGGGAAAAACAGATATTGAAATTTACAACACTTAAATCAAAGAGTTTACAATAATAGTACATGATGATAGTTTTTATTGCTGTAGTCCGATTATTAATCATTCTTGTGTCAAAAACCTGACATGAAACAATTTTAAATTAACTCTGCATACTGGTTATCGGACACTTCCAGTATAATTTTTAGTAGTATCAGATGTAAAACAACAATATTGTCCAATCTCTCTAGTTATCAACCTTTTGAGCAGCTTCATAATCAAATTT
The DNA here is from genome assembly GCA_032164185.1 of Moxostoma hubbsi. Taxonomy (NCBI): domain Eukaryota; kingdom Metazoa; phylum Chordata; class Actinopteri; order Cypriniformes; family Catostomidae; genus Moxostoma; species Moxostoma hubbsi. Next base: position 20,790,103 of record JAVLUX010000031.1, read on the forward strand.
GTAATAATAACTGCTTTTATCAGACTAAAAGGTGATATGAAATACCCAAGCAATACGAAATCAAAGCTCTATAAAAAAAAATGACTTCAACAGAAAAGAAAACTTCACTCACTCTCCTCCTGCATGCGGGCGAGTATCTGCACATCTGTGACATCATTGAGTTTATATGTGGTCGACGAACCGACAGAGTCTTCGTCCATCTCTGATGTGCTTAACTCACTGTCTACTGAGGACTGAGGGCTCACGGCCTGAGCGTTTCGGTCAGCTGAGCCACGCTGTTGACCTACACACATACACACAAAATAACAAAGAAGAAATACATTAAATGCATCAACACTAATAAATAGAGAATGGGAATAGTTCATCATTTTCAATTAGATAATCATAGGTAGATCTATAAAACCCTGGATAGCTATCTTGCGTTTACAGCTTAAGTCATATGGGCTATGTTTGGAATTGCACACTAGTGCTGTCAAAGAGCTGACAAACCAAATTTAAACTTTTCCCCATCAGATTTTTAAATCGATGTTGTCTCCTATGTCAACAAGAGTACACAACAAATCAATATAAACCAATCACTATCCTGTTGTAGTGACTGTTTTTTTCAAAGAACATCTCTGGCTGTTAACAAATGTGCTCTGTTCATTTTCTCAAATATTATGTAAAAAAAAAAAAAAAGTAAAACAAGAAAAGAAACGCTTCAATGGACAGTTCTGAGTTAACTTAGATTTGCACAGTAGCCTATACTGGTGCCATATTACTATAGTACACTGTGCACTATGTTTTATTTGTTGCACTGCATCTAATTTAGCCCAGGAATTGAAGTCATCATCTGTGCTTGGCACACATACTAAATTAAAATGCTTATTTTAGCATTCGAATGTGCATTTTTATAATAAATTCTAAGAATATAAAAATTCTAATAAAGTACATTTTACAGTAAATCTCCACTTCAACATTCTTTTATTTTTGGCAATTCGCATTCTGTGTACATATATCCAGATAATAGGCAGGAAGGAGAATTTACACTGATCAGCCACAACATAAAAACTACCTGCCTAATATAATGTTGTTTCGTCTCCCTCGTGCCACCAAAACAGCGCCAACCCGCATCTCAGAATAGCATTCTGATATGATATTCTTCTCACCACAATTGTACAGAGCGGTTATCGGAGTTAAAGTAGACTTTGTCCGTTCGAACCAGTCTGGCCTTTCTCTGTTGACCTCTCACATCAACAAGGCATTTCCATCAGTAGAACTGCTGCTCATTGGATGTTTTGTTTTTGGCACCATTCGCTGAGTGAGCAGCCAAAAACTCTGCGTACATACAGTATGCAATTCATCTTATCCTGTAATTCTGTGTCTAGCTGTTGTATTTCTGTATGTAATGGAAGCTTTTTATAAGAGGCCAAATTCCTTGTGTGTGTGAGTGTGTGTGTGTGAGAGAGAGAGGGAGAGAGGGAGAGAGAGAGAGAAAGACCGAGAGAGACCGATGTGATTTCTGATGGCATCAGATAGTAATACCAAAGTACTTTGTATACAACCATTTATGCATCATTCTGTAGTTGCATGGTGCTTCAAGGTAATTAAAAAAAAATACCATTGTACTTCACAATATTACCACATTCATTTACCATTGTATTAACATGGTGCTCACAGCTAATGGTACACGTCCAAAAAACATGGTAATGTCATGGTACTGCAAGTGTTTTTGTGTAGGCTAGTAAGTGTTTTGATACTCTTTTGGTTGGAAAGTTTCTTTACCTGCAGAAGTCGTTTACAAGCTGAACTTTAATAAAGACTTTCTTTATCAATGGAAAACAATAGGAACAGGGCTCCAGACTGTAAGGACTGAAACAAATATATATAATATATATAATATAAAGTCACACACACACACGTTTGGTTTCCATTGATTGATTGTAGATCCACTGCAACCAGCGTTATCTTTATTTGCAGTGTTATAAAATATTCCACAAGCTTGTTGACGAGTGAGAGCACGCGCCATTCAGATTGAATTGTGAAACGATTCAGAACGCTTTCCAATCACATGTGAGCAATTAATTGTAAAGAACTGACACAAATGAGCGATTCATTTGTGATCAGACACTTTTAGTTCTGATTCAAAACCGGCATTAGTAAACACCAGGTACAAGGCATGATGTAGCGGTGTTGCTTTTTTTCAACGCCACGCCACTACCTTGTCAAAAATATAGATTTGCTACTGAAAAGCTACTATATTTAAAAACTAGCAAAGCTACCTTCTCGCTACTCAGAAATGTAGTTAAGCTAATAGCTTTGCTATTTGTAGCAAAGTTACTGCCCATCACTGCATTTCTATACAAAATAGAATTATAATACCATCATCTGCAAGTTATATCCTGGAATGATGCCTAATTTTTTTTACTTTTATTTCTTAGTAATAGTGAGCAGTATACTGTATACTTTGTAGTGTGTATACTGTGCACAGTATTCAGTTAGTAAGCTTATATTCCATTCCAAACATGGCCACAGAGTTCTTTAGAAGTAGAGGAGGATTTTACCTGCACTGCCAGGCAGAACAAGTTGCTTGACGATAGGCACTCTAGATGGAGTGGCTGAAGGAGAGTTGAAGCCACTGCTGTAGGGACTGTTTGCTGTGTTTGTGCTGTACGGGCTTCCGCAGCCTACTTGAGGACTGTAGGAACTGTTATACAGACTTCTCCGCTTATTTGCTACAAGAGAAACAAACACAGTAAGGGAGGGATAAGTGCAAGCATATCTTTTTCTTGTCTTGTTACTTTTAAAAGACATCCTTCATTAAAGAGGAACAAATGCCTACGTGTGCAGATGTACTCAACAAGTTTTGCTTAATATTATTCATCTCTGTGTGTCTATTTAAGCATACGGCATTGCCAATACAATATTGTCCTGCCAGAGTGCAGTGCATTTCAGACAATACAGTCTATTCACAGCCTAAGACAGTCTAAAAGGACAATGCTTCACTCTCAGATGCACACGCGTACACACACACACACACACACACACACACACACACACGAGCCTTGGTCACTTAGTGGAGGGAAATGCCATTAACATCCAAACATTTCTCTCGAACATAGAGACTTAATGTAGCCATTGAATTGTATTAAATTTGCAGTTGCAGATGCAGTTGTCTATGATTCATAAGGTCACGCTCTTGTTCCAGCTACAGTAGTACACTGCTCAGGCTTCTGGGAACGCCAGAAGCTAGAGAATCTAAACTCCATTTGTTTAGTGAGTGAGACTCTACTGTCTCAGGAGCAGAGACACACTTCAACTATTTTCCTTGTGGATACACTATCACATGATGACTGGTTCACTGACGTGTGCGCGCGAAAGAGAGGGGACGATAACATACTGTATCTATAATCTAAATATTTTTCAGCCTTTTTATATATTTAATATCTGAATATTCATGTATTTGATCTGTAATGGCTGATGTTACTTATTTAGCCAAAAATATAACAATTGTGATTATATCAAGTCAATTACATTCTATCTATTGTCCAGCCCTAGTTTGAGTATGTGTGTGTGTGTGTGTGCGTTTATGTAGCTGGACACTCAAGAGGTCATTACAGCACTTTTCCCCAGACCTCCTACTCTTTCCTTCCCTCTTTCTGTGCATGCATGCATGCATGCATCCTCCCTTCTCTCTTTCTTCACAAATGACTTTCTCTCTATTCCTATCAACACTCGGTGTGTGCTTTATTCAGGGAAACAACAACATGCCCTCTAAACTCACTTCCTTACAGTTCAGCCACTGAAATGTTAACACAACACCATAAGGCATTCTGACATGCATACATGCACAAAAAATATCCATTAAACTCATAAACAGGGAAAATGGGAGTATACACATTTGTATGTGACTGGTCTCCAAAATAATGTTGTTGATAGGGGTCAATACTCTGGATTAGCTGCTGTTACTTTAGTCAAGACTATCAAAGCTCCGCTGAAGCTCTGAAATCTCTTGCAACCAATTGCATCATGGCAAGTTTGAATATGTGGAAGACCAAATAATAACCTACCTATGACCTTACATTATAGTCTGTTTCTCACTCAGTGATCATATGGCTTCAGAAGTCTTGGACTATAGTGCAGAAGTAATATGGACTACATTTATGGTGCATTTTTATGTTTTTTTTACTTGGGTCAAACATTTTGGGTAGCATTCCACAAGCTTCTCACAATAAGTTGCTGGAATTTTGGCCCATTCCTCCAGACAGAACTGGTGTAACTCAGTCAGGTTTGTAGGCCTCCTTACTTGCACACACTTTTTCAGTTCTGCCCAAAAATGTTCTATCAGACTGAGGTCAGGGCTTTGTGATGGCCCCTCCAATACCTTGACTTTGTTGTCCTTAAGCCATTTTGCCACAACTTTGGAGGTATGCTTAGGGTCACTGGTATGCTCCAGACAAAAAATGAAAATTATAAATTTAATCTCGGTTCGTTTTAGCGTTCACGCTGACATTTGTAACACCAAACCTAAAGATACAAAACCAAAGGCATCAGGGAAAAGACACGACCTGATTGGACAGCTTTTATGATGTATATTTTTTGACAGAACTTAACGAACATCCAAAACAATGCTGGTGAAATGCGCTCGTTGGATGTATATATGTATAAATGGTGGTATTTTTACCAGCTGAGAACAAACTAAGAGTTAATAAAATGTGTAAAGGATTCAAAACAACAGCAGGAATTCCCCTATTTTTGGTCTGTTTAGACATCTTCGGTCCATGTTGGTGTTCATATATCAATTGAACCATCCCAGAGTTCATTTGGAAGTGGACTGAGACCCACTTTTCAGGCAGTCTCGGTTCGCTGGTTTAGTGCACACCAAGGTTCGGATGACAGCGTTCACAATTGTTCAAAAGAACTGCACTAACAGTGCAATCGCACCAGAGTTCGTTTTAATCGAACCAAACCTGCCAAGTGTGAACACCCCCTTAGTCCATGTGAACTTCTGACCCACTGGAATTGTGATATAGTCAATTAAAAGTGAAACAATCTGTCTGTAAACAATTTAAGTTAACATGACTTGTGTAATACACAAAGTAGATATCCTAAACAACTAGCGAAAACTATAGTTTGCTAATATTAAATCTGTGGAGTGGTTAAAAAAATTGTTTTAATGACTTCAAACTAAGTGTCTGTAAACTTCTGACTTCGACTGTACAAACGGAAAGTGCCAAAAAAAACGCCAAAAAAACAAATCTCCATTTAACTAGATGGTGAAATTATTATTATTTTTTTTACAGAAATATATTACTAGTGTATAGTAAAATGTAACGTTCAATGTAGTAATAACAATAATAAATAATCAAATAGAATTAATAATTACATTATATTTAGGCAACATCTCACAAGTAAGAGTGCTGTTGTACTGAATCAATGTTTTCATCAATGCTTTCATTAATACTGTGATGCTCTGCTGTGGAAAAAAATAAAAACGGATTTCATAGGGCCCTATATGTAAACACAACAGATAAAACACTAACTGCATACAGACTAGACATATGGGGTGAAGGATTGCTAATATTGAAAAACATGAACACGCAAAGTGTGTCATATGAGTGTTTTGCAGTGTCTTCAACAAACAGACACTGACTTGTCGTTAAAAACTTGCCTGAAACAATGTAGCTCACAAGTCAGACAATCTGCTCAGTCTGGTCGATATTGTAATTTATTATAGCCTAAAACTGCTGACTTGGACAGGAAGAGTCAACCAGACTGGTATAAATTGACCAACCACAGATGCTACCATAGTAATAACATAATAATAGACTGACATCATGAAGTGGTAACTCGTTCAAATAATGGCACAGTAGTTTCTGAATAAAAGTTGTGGAGATGAAACCAAAGACATAAGTGGAAAATACAGTGCATTCAGAAAGTATTCAAACCCCTTCATTATATTCACATTTTGTTATGTCGCAGCCTTATGCTAAAATGCTTTAAATATTTTTCTCACAACAATCTACACTCCATACCCCATAACGACAGAGCAAAAAAAAAGATTTTTGATAACTTTGCAAATTTATTAAAAATAAAAAAACTGAAATATAACATTGACATAAGTATTCAGACCCTTTGCTATGACACTTGAAATTTAGCTCAGGTGCATCCCATTTCTCTGGATCATCTTTGAGATGTTTCTACTCTTTGACTGGAGTCCACCTGTGGCAAATTCAATTGATTGGGCATGATTTGGAAAAGCACACACCTGTCTATATAAGGTCTCACAGCAAAAAATTTTCAGCTGCATTGAAGTTTCCCAAGAGCACAGAGTAGAGGGTAATGAATTGGTTGCACTTAAGAAAATGCTCACTTTTGAAGGACTAAAAAGATTAAAAAAACTGTACTATTCTCCTTGGCATGGAAAATAAAGGCTAATAAAGACAGTGGGGGCTCATTACAGGATAAGGGTCCTGGGCTTGAACATCTAATGACCATTGTATGTCAGGCATGACCCATTTTGAAGGGGGACAGAGAGAAAACCCCATAGTAACAAAAGGTCAGAGCAACATTTAGTTGCTTTAGTTAAGTCAGAAGTTTACATACACCTTCGCCAAATACATTTAAACTCAAGTTTTTCACAAGTCCTGACATTTAATCGTAGAAAACATTGCCTGTCTTAGGTCAGTTAGGATCACTATTTTAGAAATGTGAAATGTCAGGATAACAGTAGAGAGAATGATTTATTTCAGCTTTTATTTCTTTCATCACATTCCCAGTGGGTCAGTAGTTTACATACACTTTGTTAGTATTTGGTAGTATTGCCTTTAAATTGTTAAACTACAAACGTTCAAACATTTTGCTTAGCCTTCCACAAGCTTCTCACAAGTTGCTGCAATTTTGGCACATTCCTCCAGACAGAACTGGTGTAATTGTGTCAGGTTTGTAGGCCTCCTTGCTCGCACACGCTTTTTCAGTTCTGCCCACAAATTTACTATCAGATTGAGGTCAGGGTTTTATGATAGCCCCTCCAATACCTTGACTTTGTTGCGCTTAAGCCATTTTGCCACAACTTTGGAGGTATGCTTAGGGCCATTGTCCATTTGAAAGACCCATTTGTGACCAAGCTTTAACTTCCTGGCTGATGTCTTGAGGTGTTGCTTCAATATATCAACAACATTTCCTTCCTCATGATGCCATCTATTTTGTAAAGTGCACCAGTCCCTCCTGCAGCAAAGCACCCCACAACATGATGCTGCCACCCCCACGCTTCACGGTTGGGATGGTGTTCTTTGGTGTTCCAAACATAACGATGGTCATTATGGCCAAAAATTAAAACAAAATTTCATAAGACCAGAGGAAATTTCTCCAAAAAGAAAGATCTTTGTCCCCATGTACACTTTTGGAACGTTGGCTTCTTGCTTGCGGAGCAGCCTTTCAGGTTAGATCAATATAGGGCTCATTTTACTGTGGATATAGATACTCGTCTACCTGTTTCCTCCAGCATCTTCACAAGGTCCTTTGCTGTTGTTCTGGAATTGATTAGCACTATTCGCACCAAACTATGTTCATCTCAAGGAGACAGATTGCATCTCCTTCCGGAGTGGTATGATGGCTGCGTGGTCCCATGGTGTTTATACTTACATACTATTGTGTGGCAGAGCTGGAAAAAAACAAAACAAACAAGCTTTTGTTGTTGCCGTCCCTCGAATAAAATCTGAAATGAAATAACGGATGTGAGGTAATTGTGTGTATATAAGGTGGAGTCATCAATGGAAAAGGTTTGGGAAGTAAGGAGGAGAAAGAGTGCAAAGCGAGTACCTGAGTGAAGAAAGACACAGTCTCATCAGCTGAGCGCACGCTGTGTTTAGGGCTGGAGCGATTTCAGGAGTGTTCCGAGGAATTGTGCTCGAGCTTCGAATTCCAGCGCAGAGCGTGGGTGAACTCAAGAGCTGAAATGTGTTTCAGCCTGGATATCTTCATTCCCCTGGTAATCTTTACCAAGAGTAGCGGTTCGGCAGTACAGCTTGCTTCACATACACAAACACCGGCGCCACTTCCGCCAACGCATTCATTCATGCACCTCATCAATAGTTGAGTATATGAATTTCCTTTCTTTTTTTATTCTACTAGAGGGAACATTATTTGACATTAATATTGTTGTATTTTCCCTTTATTCTTTTTTTTTTTTAAATGGTTGTTCGATGAGAACTGGACTCTTGAATCTGCCGATTTAAATGCGGGTTTTGAGCAGATCCTCAGCCATATCACTATTCTTTTATTTTGTTTTTCCCCTTTCCTCAATTGTTATATTATACGTGGTATATTAAGGCATTTGGAAATTGCTCCCAAGGATGAACCCGACTTGCGGAGGTCCACAATTTGTGTTTCTGAGGTCTTGGCTGATTTCTTTTGATTTTCCCATGATGTCAAGCCACTAAGTTTGAAGGTAAGCCATGAAATACATCCACAGGTACATCTCAAATTGCCTATCAGTGGCTAATTCGCTAAGTGCCTAAAGGCTTGACATAATTTTCTGGAATTTTCCAAGCAGCTTAAAGGCACAGTTAATTTCTGTTACTTTTAAAAAATTTGTTTTAATGACTTCACCCTAAGTGTATGTAAACTTTTGACTTCAACTGTAGGCTGTTTAAAGACAAACACAGACTGCGGGAGAATTAAAGAACTCCAAGTGAACCATATAAATAACACTAATAGCTAAGAGCAATTCACATGAGTAACCATAGAAGACACTGTGACAACGACAGACAGACAAAAAAAGAGACTATGAAGAACATAGGAAAGTACAGAGAAGGAACGCAACAATACACAGAGACTAGAGCCGACCGATATGTGATTTTTGAGACGTTACCGATTTTGGTGGCCAACCTAGTTCATTTTTGAGCTGGAATGAAAACAGACCTTTTCTATGAGGATTGTGCACCGACATGACTATGCAAAGGTACTCAAAAGGCTTAAACAAATATTTTTATCAAAGAATATTTGACATTATTATTATACATTGTCAACAAATTCTAGAAATTAATACTGAGAAAATAAAGAATAAATAAAATTACAATAAATAGCTAAATAAACATCAGTACTGTATGTTCACTATCCGTCAATTGCTGACCATTTAAATAAAGAATAAATTTAAATTATAGCTAAATAAACATCAGTACCCTTTATATCAGTCAGTTTCTGACCATTTATATAAAGAATAAAAATAGAATAAATAGCTAAATAAACATCAGTAGTACTTGTTTATATCAGTCAAATGCTGACTATTTTAATGCTGCCAGTCAACTAGGGGCAGGTTGTAAAACAAGAATTCTTAAAGATTAAAGATATCAAAATGGAAACAGTGTACTCCCAAGTGTCTAACAGGATTGAGATGAATTTGTGAATTTCACTGCAGGGGCAAGATAAGGTTAAAGAGAAAGAGTGAAAAGTTCATGGTTAAGGGGAATGCAAAAGTATGCAAAACCTGAGAGAATCTGAGAACTTGCACAGAAAATATTTGAATAAACACAATTAATATTGGCACGGATGTTTTGTCAGTGGAGCATGTGATCAAGTCCAAATCCTAAGAAAACCTCTATCAACCCCCTGTGACTCACTTTGTTCTCATGAGTTATGCAACCATGGCAATGACTTCAACCTTCTGGGATTGTTTGCATTTCTGAGGAAAGTGTGAAGCCCTTGGATGGGTTACCATGGCTAGAAAAAACAGACACAGCAAACAGCAGACCCACTGCAATATATCTGCCATCTAAATATTTTACAAAGCAAAGGAGAATGCAGTTATAAACTTTAGAATAGAAGCATCCAGCTCAAAGCTAACTCTGTGGCTCTGTTACAAAACCTAGTGAGATTTACATTTACATTAATGCATTTGGCAGACACTTTTGTCCAAAGCGACTTACAGTGCACTTATTACAGGGACAATCCCCCCGGAGCAACCTGGAGTTAAATGCCTTGCTCAAGGACACAATGGTGGTGGCTGTGGGGATCGAACCAGCGACCTTCTGATTAACAGTATAGTGCTTTATCCCACTTCACCACCACCACATAAGATGCAATGTTGTCTGCTGCCTAGTAAGGCAGCATCCTAACTGAAATGTAATTTCATAAGCCAGCGATTTGGAACGCTCTACATTGGCAGTAACTCAATGTAGTGTCACACAAATACACAAAGAAATGGTTTGAGTATTTCTGTTGCTACTGATCTCCTGGGTTTTCCACAAACAACAGCCTCTAGGATTTACTCAGAATAGTGCCAAAAACAAGAAACATCCATTGAGTGGCAGTTCTATTGACAGAAACGCCTTGTTGATGAGAGAGGTCCACGGAGAATGGCCAAACTGGTTTGAGCAGAAAGAAAAAGTCTATAGTAACTCAGATAACCACTCTGTACAATTGTAGTGAGCAGAATAGCATCTCAGTATGCACAACATGTCGAATCTTGAGGCGGATGGACTACAAGAAAACCATGTTGGATTCCTCTTCTGTCAGCCAAGAACAGAAAGCTGAGGCTGTAGTGGACACATGTTCACCAAAACAGGACAGTTAGAGGTGCAGTATGTAAGATTCAGAAACAGTTGTTATTAATGACACCTGTTGTCATTAAGTGAACTGCAGTCAGCTACATGTTGCTCATGCAAACACTCCAGAGACGCGAGCGAGCGAGCATTGACTAAAACAATGATATAACGTACAAAGAGGTTGAATGTGATTCACCGGGATCATGCTAACAGATGAGGTAGCATAATTAAAAATACAGTTATGATTGTTTTACTACAAATTTTGAGACTAAACTAAAACTACTTATCGGCTAACATAGCATACTGCTACACACATACACCAACATACTACCAAACTATACAAGAGTTTACTATTGCACTGCAATGTTGCACTATTGTATGTTCTGTATGTCATATGTTGTACTACGATAAAAAAACGGCGTATTTGCTTAAATGTATCCTGTTTACCTGACTTCTAGTCTAAAGAGAAGATCGTTAAAATTATTTGAAAGTTACGAAGCAAGGTAGCCTGCAATTCATCAGCGTTAGCAGGCAAGATCAAGTTTTCTAAACTGTAACAGATCAATCCATATGGCACTATATTTCACAGGCTTTGCAGTTATGTAAGCTTACCTGTCCAATAAGAACACCACCAATTCAGGGTTGATTTTGATCCCCAAAACTGAACGAAGGTCCCTCCAGGAATCAAATGCCCTGCTGATGTTCATTCTAGTTTTCGCTCGTTCACGATCACATTCCTGCTTTGCCAGATGGGATTCAGTAGATACATTTTTTTGGCTTACTCAGAGTTTGTGTAAGAGTCAGTGTTGTGCTGGGAGCCAGACACTTGCTGGATTCCATCTCTAAGATAACATTACCTAGTGTGGCAGTTTGTGGTCACTGTTAAATAGTGGAAGCACTGAATCAAGGCTCTGAGGCATGTATAAACATCAAATCCTTTGGATTTTCCTGGTAAAAGCAACCCGCTCCCTTCCCATGAAAATCAGTCTACAGGCTTCAATAGTCAACCTAGGAAGTCCAGGAAGGGCTAATTTTTTTAAAGTTGCATTACAAGCCGTTCACACATTGGCAAAAAAAGGTGAATATTATATGAAAATTGTTACATATTGCACCTTTAAAGCCTCCGCTTTCTGCTGCATGTTGCTGAAAGTACTTATATGGGGACGGTTTGGGCATGTTTTATGCAAATTACTAACTTGAGGAACACGCTCCATTTAGAATTATCCATAACCTTTAACATTAGAAAGAAAGTAAGAACAAATTTATGTGCGCACGTACGCACCGATGCTTATCTGGTGGAAAGTTCTCATAAGAACTTTTCCTGTGCGTATAACTACACAAAATGCATGCAGTTATAAGTGAAAGACCCATCGTGCTTAGTATTCATTATGTTGCATGGTCTTTAACTGCATCGTGGTTCCAGTAGTCACTGGATTTCATTCACTTTCCTACCACACAGGAAATAAATGACAACAAACCAACTCTGACTTAAGAGCTTATAGGAGTGCTGAGTCAGGCCAAAAGTTCAACAGATTCTTCAGCCTGCTATGTGGAATTCATTAATCTGTGCAAACATGCTTCTTTCTCACATACACTCTCTCTCTCTCTCTCTCTATCCCTCTCATTCACACACGCACGCACGCATTTATGCATTCTGGAGTAATAGGCCTATGTCACGAAAAAAATTGAAGACCAGAAGTACGTCTTTTAGTAGGGATACGGCTCTTCCGGTTAGCTTTTTACAATGGCGGAGTCCGATAGATACCGCTGGACCAAATCTCTCCGCAACCTGCCTGAAGTCACATATGAGCAGCAGCATCCACTACATACATATCTGCATCCACATCCACGTGGGTATAGTTGTGTTCTGAGACAGGTTCGTGATTACCGGCGGCAGACTGTTCGTCCTCCTCTACCTCAGACTCAGCACCAGCCTGAACGCCCTCCGCTACTCCTAGGCATGTGTTAACAGACGACAGGGCTGATTATCCCCCCAGTTATTCCAGGGAAACCGGGTTGGTATAGTATTGGCTTTAAGTCTATTCCGACCACTTTCCAAGACGTAGATGCTCTCCTTTTCAAAATGCAAACTGCAAACAAAAGTGCTGCCCCGGAGAATATTAAAAGAAGGCCCCTCATCCCTCCTTATTAACCTAACCCAAGACTTGCGGAGTGTTTCGTCCTTCAGGAAAGCGTAAAAGCTGAGGTATGGCTGTCTACGTCCTGATGCAGAGCAACCCGGTACACTACAACAACAGCTGCGGGTGTAGCCTGCCATTGTTGTTATAGCTCTAGTCGTTCGCCAGTAAGGTAAACGTTTCTATGGTAACAGCGAGTTGGACCAATCAGCAGACGTTGCTGCTACACTTAGGGTTGTGGGTAGTGTAGTTTTTTTTTTCATAAGATCGCGGATAAAACATGTTTTTCTTAAATCAAGGTTGATTTCATACGAACATATAGCTTCTACAGGAGCAAAAACCTTCGTTTCACAACCTCATAGCTCGTGGTCAGTCTACCTCGGATGGTTTAGACATTATGGCTGATAATCTAAATCCTTATCGAGAAATACTGTTGACCGGAAGTTCTGAATCCTTACTCCGCGTTCCGGAAGCAGGAAGTGTGACATAGGCCTATACTCCGTTCTGAAAAGGGCAACAATAAATCACACACTGAGAAACAAGCACTGAAAGAGAGAGAGAGAGAGAGAGAGACAAAAAGGAGCTAAAAGGTGTGTCCAATAGGATGGAAATTTTAAATGCATCCAACACGCCTGCACTGGCTATCTTCACTGTCTTGGCAAAGGCTCTAGGGAACCAGCGATGACTCAGGTAACCTAGAAACCATGCTACACACCCTGCACAGTCAGCATGGGGTGTATATGCACTAGCAATAGGTTTGTGTGAGATTTACACAGGAAAGGAGGTGAATGGGATTTCTTTTATTGAGAGATCTTTTGTTGCTTTATCAAAATACAATGCAATTCTATTATCATCATCTCAATCAATGTCTTCTGCAGGTCGTTTGTACTCAAAGTTATAACTGAATAATAGTAACTGAAACTAATTGCTCTTTTTTTCCTTCCACTTATCTTGGAAATGTGACATGGAAAGGTTAAAAGGATGAAATTCTGCTATATGCACTGTGATGACGTTACAATTCCATTTAGAACAATGATATCATACACCCATCTCTCTCACACAATGTCAAGTAAGATTCACGTCTGGACCTGGTCCAAATTGTAATCAAAGGCTGACTCTGCAGATTGGATCTTTTAATGGAAAACTCTGATCTATGATCTTGGAGTTATCTGTAAAGTCACTCAAGATGATACCAGTTTAGAAAGCAAAGTCAAGTGCAGGAGAATGCCAAGAATTATCTCTGATAACAGTAAAAGTCACTTACTCCACAGTATAAGACATTTGTGTGCCACATATTGCTGTATCAAGCGTGTGATGTAACATGTTGTGAAAGTCTCGGTTAGGTGGTCACATGTCAGTATGGTGGTGCGTGGACAGTCTGTGTCCTTCTATAGAGAGTTGCTCAATTTAAGGCATGTCACATGGGCATACCTGACTATAAACAGCAATAGCCCTACAAATAAGACTACAAGTGAAACCTGTCATAACTCTTCTCTACTTACAATTAGAGGAGAGATAGACAGATGTGTACACAAACACACAAATGTAGAGGTTCTCAAAAGCCCAGTGAACATGCTAGGCCTCATGTTGAAAACATATTCACACATGGTACAGACTGATCACAGCAAGGAAGGGGGATGAGAGAGAATCAGAGCCAAAATGGAGCTAGGTGGATAGGTAGAGAGCAAAAGAGAGAAAATTGAGGTCAGAGGAAAGGAAGAACTGAGATTGAAAAAGAAGCGATGAGTTTGAATACAATCAGCACAGATAGAGAGCCGTGACACTTGTAGTATAAAAGTAGAAGCTTATGAAAAGGTGAAAAAGTTGAACGAGGTTCAACTTGCAAGTCCAATCCATTCAGATTTTTGCTTGCCCTCCCAATATTTTTAGCACAAATAATGAAAAACAATATCTTTAAGCAACATTTTAAAGGTGTCATATATATATATATATATATATATATATATATATGATTATTTATAAGATATATTTTCTATATATATATTATAGATATATTTGTACAACTGTAATGAAACAGATGTAATATACATCAAATACTTTTGCTGGAAAATGACTGCATATGGTCTAGTGGAAAACATTACTGATGCCATGTCCACACTAAAATGTTTTTGCTTGAAAACTCAGTTTTCCGCTTCCTAACGTCATCATTTTCCAAAGTGTGTGGTACTAGATTGTGATTTCGAAAGCATCCTTGCTGGAGGAAAACTCCAATGCAGTGTGGATGAGATCCGCACACACACAGAAAAATCAATGCACATTCAAATGGAAACTTGTGGCCGTGGCCAGATTTCTTTATAATTTTGAACCCATTCTAATTAATTCTTCAAAACAGTCACACATTTTTAACAAAACTCAAAACCTCATTTATGCCAGGCAACTTGATATCTTTACCTTAAGTGACACATTTATATCAGCAGAATTCCCAAAACATCACAGAAAACCAAATATTTAAGTTTTGCAAGGCAGAGTAATAAAATAAAAAAAAATACAAAATGATTTGTGCGCTTGGTACCTGACATGGTAATGTCGAGTCTGTGTAAGAGAGATCGTTTGGCAGACTCCATATCAGGACTGGGGTTATCAAGAGCCTGTCTGCACCACACAATGGGACTCAAGACTTTCTGCAGAGGACTGTTCATCTTTGCCTCATACAACCTGCAGAAACACAAGCAAGAGGTCAGTCACATGGAATAAATATGCTATCATCACAAATTATGCACACAAACATTTAATTAAGAAACAGAGCTGCACCAGCTGCCAATATTTAATCGGCCAATTGTGGACCAAATTAAAACCATCAACATATAATAAGCATGAAAACACTGACATGAAAAAACAATGGTTTATTTATAATGAACAAGTAACACACTTTGTAAAAACTCTGTGATTTCAAATGCACAGTCCAGAAATAATATGCTAATAGCTACAATATATAGAAGTTGGGTTGGCACTAGGTCTGGGCAATAAAACCATCTCAAAAAAATGCGAAAAAAATTATTTTCGATGATAAACTTTAGAGTAATTTTCGTTATTTAGTCTATGTTCAACATCTAGATGATAGAATCAGGTAACTCTTGCTAAAAATGCAAGCAGTTCGGTAAAGTTATAAACACAACTAGCTAACAATATGACTGTCATGAAATCAGTCTGTTAGGAAGATTTAGCAGGCAGCCCTAATGTCATGAAAACCAGCCATAAGGCTCAGTAGCTGCTAGCTGAACACAACAACAACTCCAACATCATAACCACTGCTGTTTAAGTACAATATAGTTAAAAAAAAAATAAAAATAAAAATTCATGATCCATAGCACTGGTCACAGGCAAGAAAGTATTTCTTATTCTTGTGATGTTTATTGGCAGTTGGAATCTAGCTTATGGTGTAATACCGACACATACTGAACTGGACTGTGGAGCATCACAAGAAAGTTTTTCAGTGGAGTCTGAAGAGGATGAAATTGGCTAAATTTAATCAAAAAGAGGTTACACATCTTATGTAGGATTAAATCCTAAACTGTCTATACAGTTGAAGTCAGACATTTACATACACTTAGTTTGATGTCATTAAAACTATAGTTCTGGCAAGTCGTTAAGGACATTTACTTGCTTGACAAGTCATTTTTCCAACAATTGTTTACAGACAGATTGTTTCACTTTTAATTGATTATATCACAATTTCAGTGAGTCAGAAGTTTACATACACTAAGTTAACTGTACCTTTAAGCTGCTTGGAAATTTCCCAGAAAATTATGTCAAGCCTTTAGGCAACTAGCCAATTAGGCTATTTGGTGTCAATTGGAGGTGTACCTGTGGATGTATTTTAAGGCCTTCCTTCAAACTCAGTGACTCTTTGCTTGACATCTTGGGAAAATCAAAAGAAATCAGCCAAGACATCAGAAAAAGTATTAAGGACATCCACAAGTCTGGCTCATCCTTGGGAGCAATTTACAAACACCTGAAGGTACCATATTCATCTGTACAAACAATAATATGCAAGTATAAACACTATAGGACCATGCAGAAAAATCATGTGTGAGCAAGGAGGCCTACAGACCTGACACAGCTACACCAGTTCTGTCTGGAGGAATGGGCCAAAATTGCAGCAACTTGTGAGAAGCTTGTGGAAGGCTAAGCAAAATGTTTGACTGTTTTGAACGTTTGTAGTTTAACAATTTAAAGGCAATACTACTAAATACTAACAAAGTGTATGTAAACTACTGACCCACTGGGAATGTGATGAAAGAAATAAAAGCTGAAATAAATAATTCTCTCTACTATTATTCTGACTTTTCACATTCTTAAAATAAAGTAGTGATCCTAACTGACCTAAGACAGGCAATGTTTTCTACGATTAAATGTCAGGAATTGTGAAAAACTGAGTTTAAATGTATTTGGCGGAGGTGTATGTAAACTTCTGACAACTGTACTTTAAAAGGTAGCTTACCCTTTGGAGTTTCCTTGTAAACAATCAAGATATGTTTAATTCATTATTGAGGTCTAACTAGACTAAATGTACATGCTAGTCATTTTATTTTGACAGTTCTGGGTCATAAAAATGCAGCTATCAGAAATGCTTCAGGGCAAGACATGCGCAGTAGAGTTCTTAATCCTTTGTTATTGTTTATGTCCTTGAAATGGTCTTTGTTAAATGTGGTATTGATATCGGCCAAACATTTTCAGTTCATCCCTAATGCGGAGTGAAGTTTTAAGATGCCTTGATTAGTGGTGGCCTATTCAGCAATACACCCTTTCCCTTAAATAAAAACTGGCCTTCTGCCAAATGACCCAATAAAAGTTTCTTTAATCCTCAGGGTAAGGTGTAAACTGCACTCTGTACACAGCTCTTTCATATTGTGCAAGCCAAAGCACTTTGCTTAGTCATTGAGACCTGAATTAATCGGGCTGCATGAAAGCTCTGGTTTGGCACTGTTTAGGTCAGCTGATCAAGGAGTTTGATTACTATCTGGTAAATATAGGGCCAAATGATTATGACTAAAGTATTTTAGTAATTTATTTTTTTAGAACCAAGTCAACCAGGACAATATAATCAGTCTGCTTGTGGAAATTAAAGTTGTCTTTTATTAATTTGTGCACATCCCTTCATCCATCCTAACTGGTATAATTGTAAACTTGGCAATACTTCAGTAAATCAAATGGATTGCTGAAACACACCAGTTAGTGTCCAATGAGTAATCCAATGATTAAATGTATGTATGTTAAGAGCTTCTAAAAGGCAAGATGGTTCAGAACTGACAACTGTCAGAGACCATAAGAAATGCATGAGAAATATAAGAGGGGAGTGTGGGGGGGGGGGGGGGGGGGGGCAAGATAGACAAGATAAACAGAACAGCGGCACTGCATAAGTCTTGATTTCTGCTGACCTCAGACAAAAGCAGTTGTTGTTGTGGATCACATCACAGCAGGAAGTGAAGTGGTCAACAACGTTTTTGACACAGCATCCTAAAAACACAGTGCTTAGGTGATGAAAACTAGTGACACATCTAAAGTAAGACACTCACAAAGTGTCCGTCTGACAGACGAGTAAAATAACAATTAAAAATAGAGCAGAGATCTAGGTTTAATGATATAGAAATAAAACTAAATATTTTGACTTTCAAAGATATTTTGTATTGTCTAAATGCTTTACTAGTGTGTGTCTGTATATGTGTGGCCCTGCGATGGACTGGCGACCTGTCCAGGGTGTACCCCGCCTTTCGCCCAATGTTAGCTGGGATAGGCTCCAGCCCCCCGTGACCCTGTACAGGATAAGCGGTTGAAGATGAATGAATGAATGAATAAATGCTTTACTTAACTGCTGCCACAATATAGATGAACAAGATATCATTTTAATTTTCTGAATTATAGCCTAATATTATATATATATATATATATATATATATATATATATATATATATATATATATATATTTTAATTATATTCTAAATTATTTATGTGAGGGCCTTTCATATTCATGAGTACAATTTTTATTGACTGACAGTTCTTAAAAAAAGAGGCCATGAAAACAATTATCATGTATGCATGTTATGCTTCTTTGATTTAAATCTGCAATATGAAAGATTTTTTGGTTAAAAATTAACAAATTGCCATTATTGATTGAGTACATAAACAATCAGTGTTCAAACAATGTCCTTACTGTATTTTGAGGTGTCGGGTCTGATTTGGTGCGAAATCACTGGCTTATGACGTACATCCTTGCGTCATTACGTCATGTCCGTGAACATAGGAAAGAAGTTGTTTTAGTTTGCGAGTAGCAATTAAAAAGAAGAAATGGAGGCCTGGGTAGCTCAGTGAGTATTTACGCTGACTACCAACCCTGGAGTCTTGAGTTCAAATTCAGGGCATGCTGAGTGACTCCAGCCAGGTCTCCTACGCAACCAAATTGGCCCAGTTGCTAGGGAGAGTAGAGTCACATTGGGTACCCTCCTCGTGGTCGCTATAATGTGGTTCTTGCTCTCAGTGGGGCACGTGATGATTTGTGTGCGGATGCTGCGGAGAATAGCGTGGGCCTCCACACGCGCAACAGCTCTGTGGTAATGCGCTCAACAAGCCACGTGATAAGATGTGGGGACTGATGGTCTCAGAAGCAGAGGCAACTGAGATTCGTCCACTGCCCCCCAGATTTAGGCGAGTCACTACGCCACCACAAGGACATAGAGCATTGGGAATTGGGCATTCCAAATTGGGGAGAAAAAAGTTGAAAGAAAGAAACTACAGTGCAGTCTGTAACACTCGCACAGTTCCAGACATCATCACAACAATCTGGATGGCTGTTAATCTGTAATCCGTTTGGCGAAGTTGTTTACCAGCTTTAATGAATGGATATGTTTTCTGGTAAGGTTGTTGAAGCTTATATTGCTTGTCATGCTTGTATGAATCGATCATCAATCAAGTGTTATCCAATCGCAATGTATCTACGTTGTCAGTGGAAGTTACTGTGACATGTTTACTAATATATATGACTTCTGAAATTTACTTCTTGTAACTGTTATATTGCATTTTTAAGCATATTTTTTCATGTTTAATAAAGTATATTTCATCCCCATCATTATTAAATCCTTATTTTATGTTTTTAGTTTACTGTGTTATTGTGAGCACTGCATAGACATACCATTTTAGTATTACAGCTCACTTGAAATATCAACTGAAGCTGTACAATATAATAACAACAATTAATGTATAAATGTCATGTACATATGTAAACATGCCATTCTATGTTATGTCCTACTTTTTTATATTCTGTCTCACTGTAATGTTCTGTGTGCACTTGCTTGTTTCTCTTATTACCAAAAAAATTCCTTGTGTACGTGAGCACACTTGGAAATGGGGTTACAATGGTATGAGATTTTTATGGTATGATAAAGAATATATCACGGTATTACACAATTATTATTATCAGTTACAATGACCCTTAAAAAGAGTGAAAACAGAAGTTGAAAAAAAAACATCAGCTGTGTGAGCTTTTAAAGTAATGTCCTATGCTAATTAACAATTAGCATATACTGTAGGTGCGCAACAGTGCAGCCAGACTGCTCCTGTCTGTAGCTTTAACTCTAAGGTTCTCAACTGGTTTTGCTTCAGGACAGATTTTACATTGGAAATGAAGTGGCGACCCACCATAGTCAAACGTAACCTGTATTTAATGTATCCTGTGTTGCATTTCCTTTTATGTTGCATAGTTTTGTTCATGGTTTTCAAGTACAAGGAAATACATCGTGACATTATTTTTGTTGTTGACATCAACAGGAAATTTTCTCTCCCCCATTTAAAAATTGAAGAGCATATTTACTTATATGAGCCCATTATTATCCCGTTTGTTTCCTAATTTCAAACATAATTCAAACAGAACATACATATTACACAGGAGGAAAGGCTCCTCATTACCGTGGTTATGTCAGTGTAGCTAGTCTTGAATAATAATAATAACAACAAATTATAATATTTATGAAACAATAAATACTAGCTGAAACACATCTTGAAAATTGCCACTGTTGATACAAAATGAGGTTGTGGCACGGTGGAGGGCGGGACCGGGGCGTGATTACGCACGTCCGGTCCCATATTAGGCTAATCAAGCCACCAAGAGGGTTAAAGGCCGAACGCGGACGATGTGCGTGAGAGAGAGATCGTTCACGGACATATCCGTCGTCTTATGTGTTTGTCTTTTGAGTTTCTCATTAAACCTTTAAGTTATATGTCAAGCCGGTTTCTCGCCTCTTCCTTGCCCGTAAGCATGAACTTCTTTACAGAGGTTTAATAGCTTCTACCTTTAGATTATTTCATATGAAACTATAACATTCTGTCAAAATATACTTTTACTCATGTAAAATCATGAAACAATTTTGCAAAGGTGATGTATAATGAAAAAAAAAATGAGTGCATAACACAGTGTTGCTCTTTTCCTCCTCAGTGCTGTTTGACATGTCAGGGCTGCCTACGGTTTGAGAGGTTCGACTTGACTTCCTCCATAATGCTTTAAACTAGAAAAGTCTCACTAGAATTGAAATGGGTCACATCAGTTTTGAGATCTGCACGCATCAATATCAAGGGAACCCCGGTTGTTGCACGTGCCAGACAGCATAGTATGTCATGATCGCGAGCTGGTTCTGTTACACTCGTGCAAAAGTGCAGAAGAGAAGTCTTTAGCTGATTGTGAGATTATCATTAAATCTGCCTTGGGAGTCCTAAACAGGCCATCACTGTTGTCTGCGACCCAGTCCGATTAGACCTGTGACCCACCAGTTGAGAAACACTGCATTAAACTCACACAAACTCTCACTTATGTCAGGCTCGCTTCTCTCTGACATTTTCTCCGCTGCACATGTGTGTGTGTGGCACAAGTTGATGAGTCTGACAGGCAGTCGAGGAGGACAGGAGATGCGCAAGGGCAGGCAAGATTCTCCGTCCGGTTACATTTTTGTTTCTCAATACCATAGATTAGCAAATGAATATGGTATGCCAATTTTCATACCGTGGTATACCGTGAAAATGGTATACCGCTGCAAACCTACTTGGCAATAAAGCTCATTCTGATTCTAATAAAGTCTTCCATTGAACTTGTATCAACCATATCACAAGTATCACCTCTTAAATTGATAAGTGTTGGTCAATACAGTGTTTCCTGCACCGCTATTCAGCTGCGGTGCAACGCCACTTCTGAATCTCCAGCGCCACGGTGAGAGAATGATACTCAAGTTGTGAGCTTGCAGTCTGAATTCAATGTTATGAGATAAACATTGTGTAGGGCTGAATGATCCATTGAAATAAAATCTAAATCAGGATATGACCTTATGAATATTAAATTGCAAAGGGCTGTGTCCATATTGTCTCCAATCAAGCAAACAGTCTGCATGTACCACGCACTGCTCTGTAGAGCTCCGTTCGGTCGGTGCTCCCTCCATGAATCTCATCTCATGCACACAATAATGATTGGCTTATGTGTGTGTGTTTCGAGAATGCCCATGGTGATGCGTACAAGGGCCTGAATCGTCAAATACATTTAAACATTCAAAAAACATTGTTGTTCAATATTCATACAGTTGTGGCCAAAAATATTGGCACCTCGGTAAACAAAGTCTTAATAATTTATTGAAGCAAAGTAATTGAAAGGGGGGTGAATTCTCATATTTAAATGAATATTATTCTCCAAAAAACATTTGATTTTTTTGCCACACAATTATTGGCACCCCTAGAAATTATTATAAGTATATCAGAAGTACATTCCCCATTCATATTTTTTTAAAATGTTGTACACCTGGGTTACAAGGAACACAAAATTGTTCAGCCATGACTTCCTGTTTCACAGTGGTATAAATATGAGGTAACACACAAGCCAAATTCTCTTAGTCATCCATCACAATGGGTAAGACAAAATAATATAGTTATGATATGGAGTAGTGGTGGCATAGTGGGCTAAAGCACTAAACAGTTAAGCAGAAGGTTGTCGGTTCGATCCCCACAGCCACCTCCATTGTGTCCTTAAGCAAGGCACTTAACTCCAGGTTGCTCTGGGGGGATTGTCCCTGTAAATATGCGGCAAAATGATGTTGAGCTTCACAAAATGGAATGTGGCTATAAGAAAATAGCTAAAGCATCGAAAATACCCATTTCCACAATCAGGGCAATAATTCAGTAATTTCAATCAACTGGAGATGTTACGAACCGACCTGGAAGAGGACGCGTGTCCATATTGTCTCCAAGCAGAGTAAGGAGGATGGTTCGAGTGGCCAAAGAATCTTCAAAGATCACAGCTGGAGAATTGTAGAAATGTCTTGGGGTCAAAAAGTTTTAAAAACTACAATCAGACGTCACTTACATCACAAGTTGTTTAGGAGGGTTTCAAGAAAAAAAAGCCTCTGCTCTTATCCCACAACAAACTCAAGCGTGTTCAGTTTGCCAGACACTACTGCAACTTCAAATGTGACAAGGTTCTATGGTCAGATGAAACAAAGATAGAGCTACTTGGCAGCAAACATAGAGATGGTTTGACCCACACAGAGAGATATAGCCTTATGGAAAAGTACCTCATGCCCACGGTTAAATATGGTGGTGGATTTTTAACATTGTGAGGCTGTTTTTATCTTGTTCTGATACATGGTATCATGGACTCTATCAAATACCAACAGATAAAAATCAAAACCTGACTGCCTCTGCCAGAAAGCTTAAATATGGCATGGTTGGATCTTCCAGCAGGACAATAATCCAAAAAAAACAAGAAATAATTTTTTTTTTTTTTTTTAAATGGTTCACTAACCACAAAATCAAGATTCTGCCATGGTCATTTTAATTCCCTGGCCTGAACTCATTGAAAACCTGTGTTATGAACTGAAGAGGAGAGTCCACCAACGACCTCTGAATATGAAGGATCTGTAGAGATACTGTATGGACAAATGGTCTCAGATCCCTTTCCAGGTGTTCTTCAACCTCAACAGGCATTTTAAGAGAGGACTCAGAGCGGTTATCTTGGCAAAGGGAGGTTGCACAAAGTATTGAATAAAAGGGTGCCAATAATTGTGCCACACATACATTTGACAACATTTTTAGTTTTTTGATAAAACTTGTGATGTTTTCCTCTTACTGATTCCCCGATGCATGAGCATATATATGTAAACGTGAGGGACAGTAAATATTTTACAATGGTGTGTATAAAGTTTTAAATATCTGTGCTTTTCCCACTGTACTCCCATAAATGTTGAATTCTTTCTGGTGTGTGTCTATGACTTTAGTTATTCGGTCTGTTCACTCACATGTGCACTCCTCAAAAACCTGTTTAAACGCTGCTTATGTGTTAAAATGGTCACATTAAGCCGCAATCTCCGGGAGAAACCTAGGTGTGTTGAACCATTTTCTCTTAATCCCTTAAACAGAGGAAGGAAATCAGCGTTCTTATTTACATGATGTTTCAGAGCGCCGCTTACTGCAAAAACCCTGGAATAAACGGTTTTCTTAAAGGCACTGTAAGTGCATTTTTTTCATGGAAATGTTTGCAAATAATGTTACTTACTCCCTGAGAGATATTACTGAAATAAGTGTTATAAGATATCTCACTTGTCTTTGTGATGGCTCTAGACTCTGTAATAAGCAAACAAAAAGTGTCCGCAGGCCTTGGTCAATTACATTTTCTGCCTGTCAATCATTTTTCGCATTTCATAGTATTGTAGTTGCAGCTCCTTATTGAGGTTTAATGTCATTTTTTGCTATGTTGCTCATAACTGTTGTCAGCCGAGGGTGCTATATTGCTGCTTTTGTGTTTGACAAATGTTTCTGTTCAATATCGGTCTCAATAAAACGAATTTAGTATCTCTGGAGTGTGGGGTTTTGGAAAGAGGGGGTGTGGCTTATCCAACAGCTCAGTTTGTGGGAATTCTAGAATGCCTAAAATAGTTTACAATCCAGATTTTTTTTTTTTTTTTTTTTTTTTTGAAATGCAGCCGATTCAACTTAACTTGAATTGAACCCAGAATATTCCTATAAACTTCTATCATATACCTATCGTCTGCAAATATGCAGATATCTCATTTAAACAGAATTAATTCACAAAACTTAAACAAATACAATGTTTTCTTCCTGTGCAGCACTCATATATCTTCCTCTGAGAAATGTATTCTATCAGCCTGGACCAAAACTGTTTCTCTGACTCACAAATGTTTCATGACCATCAGTTCTAACACTGGATATTCCCTCACACAGAGAGAGAAAAAGAGGAGGAGGATATGCATTTCTTGTGGCAAGCTATTCTCCTGTGAAGCAAAAGAAACTGCTATAAAAGCAGCATTTACATTTCAAACAATAGATCTGATTTTGGATTACTGTGCACTGACTGATCATGTCACAGGTTCATTGATTTAACACACAAAGTATATTTGCTTACAGAATGCCTTGAAATGGGATTGATAAGCCTGAGACCCATATGAATCCTTTGTGTGACCTTAAACACCACTAAATCCTTTATAAAACAATCAAACACCATATGCTCTTTTCCTATCATAACAATGACTAAGACAATTAAATAAATCACATACACTCTTTGCTGTAATTACTTGTGATCTGTTAGGTTTGATAAGTCTGTTTTAGTCCTACCAACTGTAATGAGTAAATCTAATAATATTTTAATGCAATAACAGATGTTTTTTTTTTTTTTTTACTAAAGTGAGCTCATTCATCTGCAGGAGTCCAGCTGTTGCAGGGATTTCCCAGCACTGTGCTACCACTACAAAGTATCCAACCAAACAGGATTGAGTGTCTGGATTACAGCATTCTGAGAGGAAAGTCTGAGTACATTGACCTAAGGCACAGAATCTCTCAGACACTTATTAAAGCAAACACAAACAATGGATTACACACTGAAATAGATCCAGCCAAACAGGATGACGCTCATTATGTTCACAAGCATACACCGACGGTATCTGCAAGCACAATAAGAAACAGAAGCCACATCCCAGATTAGTGAGCAAAACACTTACATACATGGACCACAATCTACATTCAACTACTATACTAATTCATTATTTTGAAAAGAACTGAGGCACACAAGCAGTTGACAAGTACACATTTACTAGGCTGTGTTGTCAGTCATAGTGAATTTTATGATTTTTGTCATTTTAGTGTTTTTTTAAGCATTTGTGACCCGAGCAAACTTGCAATTGTCTTGAGCATTGTCAAAAATTTGCGTGATATAAAACAAATCAGCAACGATATATAATGCAGTATGTACATCTAGTGGAGCTGATCTGCTTGAGCCTGTCTGAGGCCTACACAAGACAGATGCAAATGCCTAATTTGTGTGATTTAAATGAAGATGTTGAAATATGACACTATTGCTGTCATTCAGCATATGTGGCTGTCAAGAAAAAGTCCTGGTTATATGTACCCCAAATGAATACAATATACATGACAAAAAAATACATATATATTAAGATCTTCTGCATTTGTGACATTATTTTTAGGGCGCTTAAAGGAATATTCAGGTTTTAATACAAGCTCAATCAACAGCATTTGTGGCATAATGTTGATTACCACAAAAATGTATTTTGAGTTGCCCCTCCTTTTCTTTAAAAAAAGCAAAAATAGTAGTTACAGTGAAGCACTTACAATGGAAGTGAAGGGGGCCAACCAGTAAATGTTCAAATCTTCTTTCAAAAGTGTAGCCACAAGACATAGACAATTTGCATGTTAACATGATTTTAGTGATAAAAATGCTCACTAATCTTTTCTGTGTAAAGCTATAGCCAAATGTACAACTTTGCTCCCATGACGATATAATGCCAACAAACCCTAAATAATTACAATTACTAAAATTACAATTTAAACAACTTTACAGCTAAAATAATACATAAGTTTTAACAAAGATTTAATGCAAGTTCTTTTTTAATTATAAGCTTCACATTTCTGGCTTTAATGGTGCACTCAGTCATTTTTTTCATTAAAATTATTTTGCAATATACTGCACGTAGGAAATCAAGACCACTCACATGAAGTGAAAATTAAGAATCCAGTCATATCAGTAACCTTATAAAAGTTGTTTAATTCTACATGGAGAGGGTCCGCACATGGGGGCTGCCATGTTAGAATCACATGACCAGATGAATACTACTCGCTTAATCTCTGTAACCGTCCTGTTATTGGGCACATTCACTCATTGATTAAAGTCATCATGACTGACTGTGAATACTACATTTCTACAATGGCATCTGAAACCTGTTGATTTTAAATTATGCTGTATCCAAAGGTGTCAGTTGCTGGGTTTCCATTCAAAATGTTTCACATTCTTTAAGCGCATTTCTAAAAATGCAACTTAAGAAAATACAAATTGTTGCACGTTACCATCCACTACATAATGCGCATTATCATGATGGAGCAGCTGAATGACTTCTCCCTGCTTTGAGGACGGTTTTATTTGCAAGAATGGAGCAAGTATCTCATTTTATTACATGCATCCAATAGACACCGCAGAATAAGTGTAATATCTGATATAATGTGGGGTGAAATAGCTGCGATGCCCACACACCGCCAGTCTCCAAATACCTGGGAGCACCCGCTCTCTAAACTGTCCTGGCAGATCATGAGGACCCACTTTATCGATCACCTGTGCTTTAAAAACTTCCAATGACAAGCACTATGATCAAAGAATTGTGTGTGGACCTTTCTGTGGGCTAGTCACATCAAGCTATTGCACACTCATGACACATGTACGAATGGTCAAAACATGTAATCGTTTTGTGAATAAACCTTTTCCGTCACCTTAATGAACATTTTAATTAATGCAAAAATCCCCCTCGTCCTAGTGCATACAATTTTAAGCGAATTTAGAAAGTGTATTCGTCTATAAAACATTTCCTTTCAGGATTTCTTATGCACAATTTCAAAACGCACATAAAAATAGTTGGATGGAAACACAGGAATAGTAAGTTCAAGATGACACAAAGGCAAAAGTTACTGAGTGCAACATTTAACCCTCAAAAATTGTCCCCATTCACTTCCATTGTAAGTACCTCCATTTTTTCTTTTTATTTTTTTAAAGAAAAAGACAGACGAGTCAAAAAAATAATAATTTTGTAATCAACTTTTTGCCACAAATGCTGTCAGTTGAGCTTAACTGCGGGTTTGTACTAAACCCGGAATATTCCTTTAACATTTTCACCCCAATTCCCACTACTGTAACGCATCCAAACATTTTACTTTTCTATTTTAATTTACTGTATTGGCAGTACCATGGGAGTACTACTATAATGATGATTACTGTGAAGTTTTTGTAATTATATTTTGAATTAAGAAAATGAAGACTACATTTAGGACCATTAAGATTTTTTGCATTGTGGCATTACGTTCAGGACACTTTATTATCTCATTACTGTAACGAGCCCAGACATTTTAATTTTACTATTCCCATTGTTTTCAATGATGATTCTCATTACAGTAAAGAGTCCGGATATTTTACTTTTACTATTCAAATAGTTTTCAATGATGATTCTCATTACCGTAAGAAGTCCGGACATTTTAATTGTACTATTCCCATTGTTTTCAATGATGATTCTCATTTACACAAGTTATTTTTTTCTGTATTACCAAAAAAAAAAAAAATGTTGTACAATGATTCTTGTAATAAAAATGAGAATATTTAAATAATTTAATGAAAATGTCACAAAAAAAAAAAAAAAACAAGAACATAAAATAGGCTTCATTTTCTCTACCACAAATTTATTTACAACTCATCAATTATTTTCTTAAAAAAAATGTTTTTAAAATGGAAGTGAATGGGGCAAATCTGTAAATGTTAAAATACTCACCGATTCAAAAGTATAGCCACGATATGTAAACAATATGCGTGCCATCATCATTTTAGTGTGATAAAATTGCTTACTAACCTTTACTGTGTAAAGTTATATGCAATTTTACAACTTTGTTTCCATGACAACGACACATGTAAAC
Organism: Moxostoma hubbsi; assembly: GCA_032164185.1. Lineage (NCBI taxonomy): Eukaryota > Metazoa > Chordata > Actinopteri > Cypriniformes > Catostomidae > Moxostoma > Moxostoma hubbsi. The sequence continues at coordinate 20,818,728 of JAVLUX010000031.1, forward strand.
ACTGTAAGTCCGCTAAAACGTCGATTTTAACTTAACTTTAAAGCTCAAAATATATGAGCTTTAACAGAAGAATTAATGCAAGAGCATTTATAAAATGATCAGCTTCACATTTCTGCCTTTAAACCCTCAAGACATTGGGCACCATTCACTTCCACTGTAAGTGCCTCACTACAACCCAGACTGTTGCTTTTTATTTTATTTTTTTAAGAGAAGAAGCAAATCAAAAATGTTTTGTGGTAATCAACATTTTGTCACAAACGCTGTCAATTGAGCTTAACTTGTACTGAACCCAGAATATTCCTTTAGGCCCAACTGAAGGGCTGATGAAAATGATCCACAAATCAGAAATAACCGCAGGACAGGCCGTGGCGTGTTGCCAACTCAATCATTCCAGTCAGCAAACTGTTGCTTACAACACATAAACTGTGTTCCCAGAACGAGCCAGTGATTCGATACACTTGGTTTCGAGACAGCCTTTGACAGACACGTTAGGTATTAATCACATTGAACAGAGATGACTGACAACCGGATGAACATCAGTGAAAATCGTTCTGCAGTCTACAGATCGAACATACTCAAAGTAACACCAGCCCTAAGCCAAAGGGGCAGTGGAGCTTATACAATGCAGTAACAATACATCAAGCACATTCCTCCAAAGACTCGTCATTCTCTGTGGCGTCTGCACACAGCTGCGCTCGCCTGTCAAGCAGAAAAACGTATGAAGGGTGTGTGAGGTTATTCCTCTGATCAGCGTTCAACAGCAGTCTGCCTGTACTCACCAGCTGTCTTCCTCTTCGTTCAGGCAATCCATGTCCTCCAGATCGAGGATCTCCACCTCGTCCAACACCGAAGTTTCCCCGTCCGCGACATAATCCAGCGAATCGTTGTAATAAGACGTGACACTCGTGTTGGAGGTGGCACAAGAAGCGCTGTCACTGTCATATCCCCCTCCGTAACTGCTGCCGTGATATGACCGTCTTGGGCTCAGCCGCGAGTTCTCCAAAAGCCCACTGAAACCCCTCGATCCGCCGAACCCCACCCCAGTGAACCCCGCCGCTGCCTCTCCCGGGGAATCGTACCCGGCGCTCACGGGTCTGGGGTTACCCGACATTCCGCCGGAGAAAGAGGAAGAAAGCAGGTTGGATCGGCTCCGGAGCTGCTCATTCTGCTGCTCGAGTTTCTTCACCAAGTCTTGGAGCTTCCGTACCTCCAAGTCCGCGTTTATGTTTGAGTTGATATCCTCCATGATAGAGCCACAGCCGGTTGTGTCCCGTTAGATTTGATTAACTGCCACCGAAGTCAACAAGTTAGCGTGCTGTTGTCGGAACGTCTTTAAAAGGTGCGCTGTCAACGCCGCGGCTCGCAAGTCACTAATCCTATCATCGTCGTCATCTTCTCCGGGCATTCGTGCACACTGTCGGCTCCGTCGCCATCTTTACTGTCCGTCAGTCGCAAAGTGGAATATAGTTTGAGAAGCGAGAGGTGCGAGACGTCATCACGTGTTTCAGCGGGGACGAGCACGTTTGGGAGCGACCCATCCCAAGAGCGCGCATTTTTAACTACGATAACCCCCACGATATATATATATATATATATCATATAGTTACTTTTGATTAATGAAAGATTATGTTGTCTGAAAGATGGTAAAATTCTTCAGAATAACACTCTTGTTACCCTTATACAACAATATAAGTTATAGGATAAACAAAGGTACCTATTTGCATGTTGAACGTTTGCATCTAAAGGCTGTTCCTGAGATGCATGTTGAAATCATTCAGTGTCTCAAATTTCTTCGATTTGTTTTCTTTTCAGTTTAAAAAAGAAAAATTACACTTAGTTTTTTTTTTCTTTTTCGTTTTAATGACAAAAGCAGTACATTTATATGTTCAGGCCATCCCAGTGTATGACTTTCTTCAGCAGAACACAAAAGATTTTTTGAAGAATACCTCATCTCTGTTGGTCCATACGATGCAAGTGAATAGTGGTCAGAACTTGAAAGCCCCAAAAGCACAAAGGCAGCATAAAAGTAATCCACACAACACCAGTGGTTAAATCCATATCTTATATGATAGGTGTGGATGAGAAACAGATAGATATTCAAGTCCTTTTTTACTGTATATTCTCCTCAATGCCCAGTTGGTGGCGATATGCACAAAGAATGTGAATATCCAAAAACAAAAGAAGAAGAATGTGAAAGTGAAAATGGAGATTTATAGCAACAACAAAAAAAAGACTATTATATATATTAATATCTATGTTTCTCACCCTCACCTATCATATCGCTTCTGAAGACATTTAACCACTGGAGTCATGTGGATTACTTTTTATGCTGCCTTTATGTGCTTTTTGAAACTTGTTCAAAAAGCACATCAAATGTTCTGGCCACCATTCACTTACCTACAGAGCTGAGATATTCTTAAAATTACTACTCATTTGTGTTCTGCAGAAGAATGTTATACACATCTGGGATGGTATGAGGGTGAGTAAATGATGAGATCATTTTAATTTTTAGGTGAACTATCCCTTTAAAGTTATTTCTAAGGAATGGAAATAGATCAAATGTTAATTTTAATGGCACAAATTGTGCACAAACAAATGACACCGGTTTGGAGCGATTTAGACAACATGGGGTGGAGAATGACATCACCGCTCCCAAAAACATTATTGCTATATCTAAGGAAGGGAAATAGTTACAGCATTTGTTTTAACGGCACAAACCAAGCACAAACGACCAGCACTGCTTTGGAGTGATTTGAGCGAGATGGGGTGGAGAGTGATATCACACAGCCCAAAAAAGAACGCTTAATATCTCGAACACCAAACTAACACAAACGTTAATTTTTGCAGCACAAATCAGCAAACAGCACAAATGAATGGAATAGTTTTGGTGATTATTTAATTATATGTGGCGCCAACTACACAAATGTTTAGAAGCTTGGCCCTAGGGAGACACCTACACATTGAAGTTTTTATTAATACAAAGGGGATTAAACCATACTTACTCATGTAATAAGCTTATTATACAGTAAATCCATTTATTTACAAATGAGAATGTGAAATGTTCATTAGATTTTTTTATCACGATATATTGTTTTTTTAGTACATAAAGTACATGACCAAAACGGGTGATCATGAAGTGATTCTGAGTTTGTAGAATAGTGCATAGTTCAGGTGTCAGATATGATTAAAGTTCAAAGTGTATCTGACAATGCAGTGTCATCCAGAATGCCTCCTGACCCTTGCCCTGTCACCTGAGAACCCTCAGCCCCGCCCCCTCCATCTCCTCCTTCCCCAGTGTCACTCTGACTGGTTAATGTATCCTCAAGTCTGTCCTGGTCTAAGCTCATTTCCTGTGTCTCATCAACATGCTCTTCCTCCTCCGCCTCCTCCTCTTCTGCATCCATTTCAAACACACGTACATGCCTCAGATTGGCACTTAGCTGATGAGACAAGAGAAGAGACATCATTTACATATGCTATATGACAGCTGTAGGAGTGTTGCATTATTGTTGATCATAATACTGAATGCTTTCTTGTAAATTCAGTGGGTCATGTTTTGGGCATAACAGATGTAGGTGAGCACAAAGGAAGATAAATTCAGTTGTTTTTTGACAAGTGCACCATTTTTTTTATTTGTCTTGAACTAGGAGGTGAAATGTCAGTTTTGAACTTTAAAATTGGAAGTACCTGATCCTAAAATGTGGATTTAATAGAGAAATATATTTGCTTATGTTGGATAACTTTGAGTCAAGTTTTAAATAAAGAAACTGAAACTAAAACTAAAACAAAGGAATGCAATTTATCTGAAGTCAAAAGCCAGGAAAATACAGACACTACAACAGCTTGAATCCTTGTTGAATCCTTGATTTTGATTGGTTGGCAGACACTTCAAAGTGCTGATTAATTGCATGGATTTAAAGTATCAGTTGCATGGATATAAAGTAAAAAATGCATTTTTGCTCAACCAGTAAAAGCGGCATGGGCTGTTGGAAGCTGTGTGGGCTGTGTGATAATTGGTTGCATAAGAAATGTCTTGAGATAAAAAAAAAACATTATATAGACATGTGGTATCAGCAGAATAATTTAATCCTATTAAATAATTTAGAATTTATGCACCCCCAAGGTGGTTATAGTAAAGTTACATTAGGCTATTATCCAAACGTAAATAATCATATAAAATTCAATGGTCTGAAGTTAATTATTATTTTTGTAAAAAAAATAAAACTATATTTCCATATCTATAAAACAGTTTTCAGTCACTTCTCACTTCTCTTTCAAAATGGTGTTATGTTGCAAAAAAATATTACAGTCTCCGAATACATAAGTCAGGCATGTGCAGTATCATTGAAAGCTTAAAATCTGAAAAATATGATATTTGTAAGACATAAAATACAAACATCTCTTTTATGTGCCAATCACTGCTTCAGTAAGCCCCAAATAGCAAAAAACTTGATATCTGTTTTTAACTTAGTAGGTAGTTTTCTAAAAAAAAAAAAAATAATAATATTTTTTTTTACTTGCCTGTGAGCTTGCATGTGTGAAAAGCATGCTAAACAAATCACTGGAAATATATGTTATCGACATTGATATTGATGATATAATGTTAGACATCTTGCAAAGAGGAGGATCGCAGCTTTCTAATGACACCTAGAGTGAGCTTCTAGTCCACTCAGAGGCCGAGATATTTGATGTAACAATGGGGGTGGGGCATGAACTAAAAACTAGACTGAATGTCTATGGACGTTCACATCTGTGAAGGCTAAAATGTGTTAGAGTGTTCAGGTCGGCATTTCGTAATGGAAAGTGATAGAGAAAAAAAATGTCTAGTACTTGCTGCTGTCTAGTGGAATAAAATAAGACTTTTTGAAGGGAGATGGTGTGAACAGAACCAGAATTTCTTACAAAGTTAGGACCATAAAAAAAAAAAAAAAAAAAAAAAAAAAATATTATATATATATATATATATTCATAAGACTGTAAACATATACAATATTATTTATGAATATTGGGAGTCTATTTTGTTTAGTTTTTTTGGTGGGGTTTCTGAAAAAATCTGACAAATATTTTTACAATTAGTTCACATTATGTGTAAATGTGAGCTTTAAATTTTGGATTGTGCAAAATTGCAGACGGCAGCCCAAATAATGCTCCAGAGCTAAAGAAGTAAAATTAAACCGATACATAAAATTCAAGTATTTGGAAATGATCAATGGCGCACTGAAGGCTGTCACTCTTACCAGACAGGCCACTTTGCGAATCCCATTAACAACCACAAACTGAGCTTTGATGTTCTCCAGATCTCTGCTCTGGTTTCCCCAAGTCAGACCTTGGACAGGGATCCCTTTAGTCTGCTGCTCCAATCTGAGAGAGAGAGAAAGAGAGAGAGAGACAGAGAGACACACACGCGCGCGCGCGCGCGTCAAGAGAGCTCTTATTCAGTACCACCGTTGCAAGCATTGACATTATTACATTGTATTACATTATTTTGTTCAAGCTAAATATGAGATTCAACAGGTTGCTGATTGGTGTAAATCAATAATGAGCTGCACCTGAGCGTAAGGTCCCAGGTGAACTCCTCCTCCCAGCATAAAGCAGAGTTTAGAGGAAGCTGAACAAGGACACGCATCTTATTCTCATCATCTTCCAGACTTTGCAATATCACAGTCAATGTTTCATCATCATAGAAACGGGCATCAAGGCAACCATACATGGAGTCACTAAAATAGCAATTGTACTGCCATTAAAATAGTGATGCAACACACTAACAGAAATGCATAGTCAAATATAGAAATAAAATGGCAGTATGTTTTTGTTTTTTTCCCTCATATGGACTTACACAGAATTTGATGCTGGCACTTCATCATCTATACTGGATATACTAGAGTTGAGAGGAGAGCTGATGTTAAGGGCCACCAGTCCATTAGGCACAGACCTAAAACACACATATACACACAAATTATTATACATGTCAATTTTACACAATATGTTTCTTTTTAAAACGATAAAGAAAAGTTAAAAAGACAAACTCCAAGCATAAAAGAGAGAAGTATTTATACCTGCTAGGGTCTGTTGCTCTCCTTAATATAAAGATTTTAGAGGGAGAGATTTCTGGCATGCAGAATACTACATAATGCATTCCAGCCTTCTTATCATTCCACCTGCATTGGAAACATGGTGATCATAACACTGTTTAGAAATATTATTTGTATTCCATGTGTACTTTATTATAAAACACCTTCTTTTTTTTCAATTTTACAGATATAACTAAATCACTTACAGTGATGGCAGCTCAAACAGCCTTTGTGTATTTTCAGAGCTATCAAAAATATAATGAAAATATAAAAATAATTAATATCAACAGTCAGAAATAATATAAACCTTGATTCAGTAAATCAAAATTAGGACAATTGCTGTCAGGATTGCTGCAGAGTTTTTAAAAATCAAATGTAAGACTTTTTAAAGACCTGAACATATAAATTCTACTGTATTTTCAGAACGAACCCAAAATGTAAAATAAATCATGCATCACAGACTCTTTTACTGAAGTTGTTGCACACATTCAACAAGCTGCTTATCAGCAAAACAGTGTATCTGCCAGTTTAAATACTCAAGACATGTTTTCCAGTCTTCACTAACTCCATGGAAGAATTATATTTAATCATATATCTTAATAAAATTGGTTTGTGCACAATTAAAACATGTGAATTACAGGTTAACCAATTCTGTATTTTACTGAAATGATAATAATGTCTTAAAGACAGGTGATAATCGATTAATCTGCATATAGTTTCTAAAATAGACTAAATGTTAAATGTGTTAAAAGGGTTCTTGGTCTTTACTTTATATTACAGGGCAGCCCAGACAGAGGCAACAAAAGTCTAAATTGAATAAAATCCAGCAGTTTATTGTGCAACCAAAATACCAATAATAGGGTTTCCACTCTTTTCAGGGCACAATTTTCCAGAACATTTTTTGTGCCCATCAACTGTAATATTTAAGCAAAAATAGATGCGTCCATTTAAATCGAGCTTTCATTTGGGCATTTCTGTGTGTTTTTGACAGTAGTTTCTCACCTCCAGATAAGCAGTTTGCTACATGGCCAGTGAGATTTTTAATTACTGTAAAGCTGTGATTTAATTAAATACAAACATAGTCTGTATGTGTTGCGCACTTCAGAGTTACATGTAACAAAAAAATTGTTTGCAACACATTCAAACAGTTCTATTATACTAAAATATTTTCCAGGACAAATTATTATTTTCCAGGCCATTTAGGTAATTATATTTTCATGACTGGAAAACTACACTGCAAAATTCCAGGTTATCCAGGTTTTCCAGGATGTATGGGAATGCTGCAATAATAACCAAAAAAAAAGATCTGGAGAATAACACAGGATTTTAACTCAAATAAAGCTCGAAATTCACAGGGGACTCTTATGTTGAAATTAATTTTCTCCCAGCTGAACAGGCAAACAGATGTGGGGAATAAATATGCACCCTTACAAACACCTACAGCCGTGGCCACAAGTATTGGCAGTGAAATACATTTTGTGTTTTGCAAAGTTTGCTGCTTCAGTATTTGTAGATTATTTTTTCACATGTTTATATACTGGAAAACAATGATAAGCGTTTCATAAATTTTAAAGGCTTTTATTGGCAAAAACACTCAATTTATGCAAAGAGACAAAATTTACAGCGTTGACCCTTGTTCTTCATAACCTCTGCAATTCTCTCTGGCATGCTGGATGTCAGCTTCTGGACCAAATCCTGACTGATGCCGATCACAATTTGTGGGCTTCTGCTTGTCCATTCACCTTTTGAGGATTGACTACAGGTTCTCTATGGGACTAAGATCCGGGGAGATGCCTGGCCTCGGATCCACAATTTCAATGTAATGATTGCTCCTGGATCGTTTGGAGAAGTTGCTCTTGCAGGACGTTTTGATACCATTCTTTATTCATTTCAGTGATTTTGGGCAGAATTGTGAGAGAGCCCACTCCCTTGGATGAAAAGCAACCCCACACCCTTCACTGTTGGCACGGGACTCATGGTAGCATTCACCTATTCTTCTCCGGTATTCGATTTTCCAGATGTCCCAAACAGTCGGAAGGGGGCTTCATCAGAGAAAATATCTTTGCACCAGTCTTCTGCTGTCCAATCCTTGTACTTCCTGCAGAATTTCAGTCTGTCATTGATGTTTTTCTTGGAGAGAAGTGGCTTTTTTTTTCACCAGGCCATTGTCCAAAAGTCTTCGCCTCACTGTGCATGCTGATACACTCACACCAACCTGCTGCCAATATTGAGCAAGCTCTGCACTGGTGGTGACACGATTCCGAAGCTGACTCCTCAGGAGGAGATGGTCCTGGCCCTTGCTGGACACTCTGGGACATCCTGAAGCCTTCCTCACTGCAGTTGAACCTCTCTCCTTGAAGTTCTTGATGATCCAGTAAATGGTTCTTTCAGGTGCAATATTCTTTGCAGCAATTTCCTTGCATGTGAGGCCATTTTGATGCAAAGCGATGATGGCTGCACTTCTTTCTTTAGAGGTAATCATTGCTAACAAGAACACAATGATTGGAAGCACTTCTTCCCTCCTTTTATAGCAAACAGTCTGCTCTTATAATCTAATCAGAATGATAGTGATTTCACCTGACTAGTACTCGTTCACACTTTCCCAGGTGAACAGTGAAATGTTGTTTTTTTGTTCATTTTTTTGGCCAATTAAGCTTTTTGCAATTATTTAAAATGCATCTGATCACTCTGCACAATAATCTTGAAACAATGTGAATCAACACCACAACAACTGAAGCAGAACAATTTGCAAAACATAAAATGTATGTCACTGACAATACTTTTGGCCACGGCTGTACAATGTATTACAATATAAACACTATAAAGTAAACATTATCATATAACAAATATGAGCAGTAATAATGGTGTACATCATCAGCAATCACTTGTCTTAAATGTCTGGTACTCACTGAGATTGAAACGCTCTGGAACCCCTGAAAACACTGAATCATGAGCTGCCCATGTGCCCATTCACTTTAAATCATGCAGCGCGTACAGACTATTTATTTATTTAATACAATTTAATCCTTTTACAGTTAAATAATCACATTAGGCCATCTCAAAATTCCTGTCTTCCTGTCAAAATCCCCAAAATGCAAGAACTCTTTAAAGGGATAGTTCACCCTGAAATGAAAATTCTCTCATCAGTTACTCTTGATTTAATTCCTGTAGTGAATGACTTACTTTCATCTGCTGAACACAAAACAAAGATTTTTGTAAGAATATCTCAGCTCTGTAGGTCAATACAATGTGACCAAAACTTTGAAGCTCCAAAAAGCACATAAAGGCAGTAAAAAAGTAATCCATATAAAATTCATATCTTGAGAAGTTTAGGTTTGGGTGAAAACCAGATCACTATTTAAGTCAATTTTGACCATAAATCACTACGTTTGCTTTCACATTCTTTCACATTTTGAAATGGTAAAAAGATATGGATTTAACCACATGAGTCATATGGATTACTTTTATGCTGCTTTTATGTGAATTTTAGAGCTTGAAAGTTCTGGTCACTATTCACTTGCATTGTATGGACCTACAGAGCTGAAATATAAATACAAAAATATTTGTGTTCAGCAGAAGAAAGAAAGTCATTCACATCTGGGATGGCATTAAATTGACTAAATGACTTTAGAATTTGAATTTCTTGGGTGAACTATCCATTTAAATGATAATTAAGACTTGTTATACCATTTAAGATATTTAAGATTTTTTTAACCTTCAATTTTAGAAAACTGAATTCGAAACGTTTTAAGACATTTTAAGGACCTGTGGGAACCTTGTATGTTATTTGCAGTACTTAAATAACAGTATGTTCGCTATGGCTCAAAGTGGTTTTAGGTGGTTCTATTTCAGACTGTTTCTTGATTTACAATGTGAAACATGGATTACCTCTCAGGCAGCGTATACAGTTTTAAACACACGGCTTGTTTTACTGAACGCCCAATGACCTCCTGAAACACAAACACATAGGCATATGATCAGGAATCAGACGCATTATTAATCTGGAAAAGAGTGGTCAGCAGAAAGGGGAAAGCATTACAGTTAATGTTTCTATTATATTAAGCTTGAGAGATGTGACAGGAAACATCATATTAATGGATAGAGTATGTGTGTGAGTAGGTAAGTTAGAGCCTTCCCGGATAGAGAGAAGAAGAAAAAGTATACATCAATGTTGTGAAAGGTTGTGTATTACAGAGAGCAGAGTAGATGTAAGCAGATAGCTCTTTGTTGTGGACTCATATTGCAGCTCATGTGTTTTACAACTCTTACTTATGTCTGTCTACAATTCAAACAAACATAAAAACACTGACTCAGCAAACACAAACTTACCCAACCCATAATAAAAGGCTGTAAACAGCTCAAGATTTGTCGCTCCAAATTATGCAGTTTCAAAACAGAGTTTGTTTACCGAGTTTGTTTACAGCATGTGTCTGTAACAAGGAATTTAGATGGGCAAGGAGGAGGCAAGAACCGGCTTGATGATATAAATAATAGTTTAATTATAAACTTAAAACAAAATACACAAATACACAAATACACAAATACACACACACACACACACACACACACACACACACACACACACACACACACACACACACACACACACACACACACACACGACGGACATGTCCGTAAACGAGCTCTCTCTCCTGCACCATACTCTGCTATCGGCCTTTATCCCTCTCTGAGGCTTGATTAGCCTAATACGGGACCGGGTGTGTAGGATCATGACCCGGCCCCGCCCTCTGCCCTGCCACAGTGTCTGACATCAGAGACAGAGAAAGTGAGAAGGTGTGTGTGATAGAGACTCACGGCTGGTTTCTGTAAGCACAGATCAATGGTGCCTTCCATCATTTTCTTGACAAAGTGCAGAGACTTATGTGGGTTTGTGGGGAAGAGCAGTGGACTGTCTGCAAAAATAAGTAGCAAACTAGTTATTACATTTTGTTCTATTCAAAAAGGGCACAAAGGCAGCATAAAGGTAATCCATAAAACTCCAGTGGTTTAATCCATGTCTTCTGAAGCGATCTGATCAGTTTCAAATAAGAACAAACAAAATGACAACCAATTTTTCACTATAAATCTTGACAACTGCAGTCTCCTTGGCAATCATGACTTCAAGATCAAATAAACGTCCTAGCACTTGATGCATGCATCAAGAGCTAGGAAGCATAATCAAGCTTGAAATCGTGATCGTGCTAAGAAACTGCAATGTCAAGATTTATACTGAAAATGGAGATATATTTTGGTCTGTTCTCACACTAAATCAATCAGATGTCTTCAGAAGACATGGATTAAACCACTTGAGATGGTGACCTTACCTTTCAGGTGAGTACTCTGCTTAACAAATGTCACCCATTGGTTGCCCTCCATGCTGGGCGGAGACACCAAGTCTTCATCTTCATCCTTCAAGTACTACAAGAAATCGATCAAGCATGTTACAAAATGAGGAAAAGAATTTGCACTTCTGTGCAAAACCCCACTATTATGATTATGAAGGCCCTCACCTGTCCGACACGCTCAACATTAAAATACTTCCCTTTCCGATCAAATAGCTCTTCATTCTGGAATGGGGGAAAGAATGCGAGAAGATTAGCTTTAGAGGGGCTCCCCAAATGTTTTTTAATGTTAAATTATGAGACTGTCATTCACTCACAGCACTGAAATGCTCAGACAGGAAGTCAGCCACAAAAGCCAGATCCTTCTGAGTCATCTGAAATAAACAACACTAACATTATTTACATCAGAAATATGACTCAATATCAATGGTCAATCTCTCAATTATAGTAGAATCAAAACATGAAAAGCCTCTTGTCTAGAGGTCGACCAATAGTGGATTTTGGTGATACGAGGTGGTGGAAAATTCTGATAACCGATTAATCGGCTGATAGTTTTTAAAATCAATTTATAGAATGCTAAAAACCTTTCTTAGTCTTTCCGTACAGTGACTGGGACAGACATTGGGGCTACAAAAGTCCAAAATGAATAAAACCTCAAATGAATTTTATTGTGAAACCAAAATCCCAATAAAACCCCCAAAAAAACGCATAACGCTGGACAATAAATTCACATACTTTTTCGGGACTCTTATTTTGAAATGAGAGACTTGGTTCCATTACAGTGCTCTATATATGAGTATTTACCAAATTAAGCTTTTTATATCCTATATATTCACCAGATTATATATATTTTTTATATTATTCATTAGTTTTCATTAGTTTTTCATCAAGGTTTTTTATTATTCATTATTATTATTATCGTTGGAGACACGATGTATGTGAGGATGTGGCATGTTTCCATATTGTCGCATTTTTCTTGTCATGCCATCGCTTCAATTTAGAACACTTGATTTATCAAAATACACGATAAAATTGACGATAATCGATGGTTCCAAAAAGCAACTATTGGCACGCTTAATCGGTAAAACAGATATATCGTCTACCTTTACACTTGACCCAATCATACTAATAATAAACTGTCTTCTTCTAAAAATCATTCTCAATCCATTCTTTCACCACAGCCTCTCACTTTCCTCTCTACTTGTCCTTCTCTGAGCAATTTGAAACTTTGTACAATAGTACTTCTCATATTACTGCCTCCTGAGGATGAATCGCTTTTGCCTTATTCCTCTTTTGTAAGTGGTTTGGATAAAAGCATCTGCTAAATAAATAAATGTAAATGTATAATGAATGAGTGTGCATAATTATTTGCACGATTTCATCTCCCACAATCACCATTTTCTTCACCCACAATCTTTCGTTCTTCATGTCTGTCAATTTCTGATTCATGACCCTCACCTTGTTAAGCTCAGGAGGAACATGATCTTCTGACATTCGAAGCATTGCTGTGAAAAAGCAAAAACTGTGACATTACAAAACACATGCACATTGCACACAGATAATCTGAAAGCTAATGCTCATACAAAAGCCACATCTTACCAACATACAGCCAACGGAAAAAAGCTTTAAAGTTCTTCATACTCTTATCAATGACTCTAGAATCAAGACATTGAGAGAGGAGTTAGATTATGAAATGTACAGATACTCAAACCCTCCTAGAGGACAGTGTGGATATAATAAGATTAAACTTACTGTAAAAGTTCACTTGCCTTCAGGGTGAAAGCGCCCACTGCTACAATAGCATCTATAGAGAGACATAAAGGTAGCGGACATGGAATACTTTTTAGAATCTGTTTTAGCATCTTGCTAATTCTAAAAACTTTTTTTTTTAATGACAGAAAATGCATAATTATATATTTTAATAATTGGAATTAAATTGATCAAGTAGAATGATTTAAACAGTCAACTGAGGGAATATTACACCTGCAAGGCATAAATAAATGTCTCAGATTAATCAGGAGTGATAAGAGTATACAAAGTCAGACTTTTACCCTCGATGACCGAAGGGTCCAGGCCGAGAGGCTGAAACTTCTGCTTCCAGAGTGCCATCCCTTTGACCTCACTCAGATGATACAGCAGAGCCTCTGAACCACTGTGTGCACGTCAAGACACTCAATGTACATGCATTGATCTAATGTTGGTTAAAGGGCTATTGAATTATACATACCTCTGCAAGTGACTGATAACAAGTTTCTGGATACTTGAGTAGGAAGAATCAATAGACTGGCCCAACATTTTCAAACCCTGAGCAGTTAAAAAATACTTTTATAACAAAATAAATTAGTCATAATTGTGTGAATAATGACAGAAGCTACTGCAATTAATACAGTGAGCCAAAGCTAATTCCAGATATATTTACCTTGACTGTGAGTTGATTCATGAGCAGAGCCTGAAGTTCAGGGCTGAAAGACATAAAATGGGATTATATGTTCTATAAATTCACAATTTTAAAACACTTTAACTGTCACTACAAGGACTACTAAAGGGAAAATATTGTGGGTTAAAGACTCATTAACAGTTATCTGTTAAGGCAGATTCTTGCACCTTCCGACCTTTTTTAAAAAAAAAGATCAACAATTAGTTGAGATGTATTGAGCTCTATGTAATATTGTCAAATCGTCATTTTTATTTGTATAGCGCTTTTAACAACACACATAATTTCAAAACAGCATTACAGGAAATCATGCATTAACAAAAACAACAAATTAAACAGTAATATCTATAAAGTCTTAGAGTGATCATTGTGTAGTTTGATGAAATATTATTGTAAATTGTGTATACAAATTAAATAATCAAATAATAATTGAATTTAGACCCCCAGTGAGCAAGCTGAAGGCGACTGTGGCAAGGAACACAAAACTCCATAAGATGTTGATTAATGGTGGTAAACCAGACTCACTGTGGGGGCCAGATCCCCTCTGGCTAAACAACATTAATATAATGCCAACATTAGTTATTTGTGTGCAGTGCAAGTCATCTTGTGAGGATGTTTTTTAGCTTCTGCTCTCCCTTCAAAGTGATAAAGTTCTAAAGACCAAAACAAGATTTGAAGAATGTCCTGCTTAATTACACTGAGGGTGATGATTTGATTCACAAACAGTATTCTTGTTTTTATACTTTTAATCAGCTACAAAACTATACTCTACCAATCAGTTGAGAAAACAGTTAAAAGGATCAAGCTTAAGATCATATGGTGCCCTCCGCTGGACATTTAGAGTAAACACAAACTTTAGTAGATTTAGGGCCCTATTTTTAGAGCGCTACTTTTTAGAGATGAATTGTTTTTTATTATTATTATCTACAGTATGTCTTGTTGCTGTATTGTATTGTTGTGCACTGGAAGCTCCTGTCACCAAGACACATTCCTTGTATGTGTAAGCATACTTGGCAATAAAGCTGATTCTTCTTCTTCTTCTTAACCAAAAAAATAAATTCTGTCATCATTAATTACTCACCCTCATGCCATCCCAGATGTGTATGACTTACTTTCTTCTATAGAACACAAACAAACATTTTAAGAATAATATCTCAGCTCTGTAGTTCCATACAATGCAAGTGAATGGTGATCAAAACTTTGAAGCTTCAAAAAGCACATACATGCAGCATAAAATAAACCATAATACTCAAGTGGTTTAATCCATGTCTTCTCAAGTCATCCAATTGGTTTTGGGTGAGAACAGACCAAAATATTACTACTTTTTCATTACAAACCTTGACATCATCAGTCTCCTTGGCAATCATGATTTAAAGCTTGATTACACTTCCAAGCACCCCTAACACATCTAGTGAGTCATGAGTCAAGCACTAGGCAGTGTAATCGAGCTTGATCGCTTAATCATGTCCGTGCCTTGAGATTGCAATGGTAACATGTACAGTGAAAAAGGAGTTATATTTTGGTCACCCAATTATCACCCAAAGTTGATTAGATCGCTTCAGATGACATGGATTAAACCACTGATTCATATGGATTACTTCTATGCTACCATTTTGTGTTGTATTTAACTTCAAAGTTCTGGTCACCATTTACTTGCATTGTATGGACCTACAGAGCTGAGATATATTTCAAAAAAATCTTTGTTTGTGTTCTGTAGAAGAAAGAGTCATACATATCTGGGGTGGCATGAGGGTAAGTAAATTATTCCTTTAAGTGCAGCGCTATGCGATATGTCATATGTACCAAGTCATTAGGCATTGTCATTACATTTCTATATTTTACATTGCGAAATTTCACGCAAAAAGCGCTAATGGGCTAGATGAAGAGCAATTTAATTCTGAGGTTCTTCTCCGCAACCTTACATAGGACAAGCGGCTATAGACGATAGATGGATGGACACACAAATCATGTCTGGTATTAAAATGTATCGATAGCTCTTGGATACCATCTTCTGTTGGAATCCCTAAACTGTAAATGCAGGAACTGAGTTTAGACTGACGCTTAGAATAGACGTGGTTCTCAGCTTATCATCTTAGCACAATGACCTATTTCTCAGGAAAATAGTAAACTTGCGCCAGTCTATTAACATACAATACACCTACAGTTTACATGCATACACCTGCAAATAGTGCAACCACTTCTACCCACACCTACTTGTGCTGGCACGAAATTTGTGTTTAGAATTTTAGCGATCTCAATAAAATAAGATGAGACGCAGAGCACAGTCATTGTGCATAGTGCTGCAACTAGTGATTTTAATAGGTTAAAATCTTTTTTTTTGAGTGTAAGAAAATATAACTTTAGAAGGATTGCCTTCAGAAATAAGGGAATGAATTAGGGGGCGTTCATTACAAATAGGTTGAGAACCACTGCATTAAACAATGACAATGACAGAATAATGCAATTGCACCTTTAAATTTGCCTCAAACACTCTTTCCTTAGCGGATTCTTGTGAACAATACCATAGTTATAGGACAGTAAGCACATGTACTTTTCAAAAAGAAGTAATCCAAACATCTATTAAGTAGAGCTGTGAGAATTAACAAGTTAATCACATGCATTAATTAAAAATGTTTAATAGATAAATTTTTCTTAATTGCAATTAACCCATTTACCGTTAATACGGCAGCATAAACACTTGTTTGAAGGGCGGAACCTTTGTAATGTGTCCGCCCGAGTCATTACACTGACGCACACTTCACAACACACACACACACACACACACACACACCAGAGCCCTTCTACCAAGGTGAGCCTACAAGCTTAGCATAAAAAAGTATAACCCGTGGTCCCATAGACATTCTATGGGTGGTACACTCGTAACACGCTAATTAACCATTACGCTCTCTCCTATGATAGAGCCACAGAGGTTGTTATCTCAGTAAATAAAAAACTCTCCGCACACACACACACACAACAGCGCTTCTGTGATAAAAATGATGAAGAAAGGAACTCGTAATGCTATTTGATGTACAAAACAAAACAAGCCCAGATGGAACTTGTACTAAAAATCAAATATTTTTCCGCTTGTGTAAGGCACATTTTAATTACCACAGAAGCATATCAACTCTTAACTACCACAAAATGCAGAATGAGATGGTTTTGATTGCAAGTGCTCTTCATGTGGATTTTAAAGTGTCGCTGGCGTTGCCACCCTGATGCAAATCATGAGCGCAGCTTCATGATTGCTGTAACAAAGCGGATAGCCACAGTCTATAGGCACACTCATGTTTTTGAGTATTTGAGTTTAAGAGATTTAATGCGCATAGCAATGAATATGAAATCTAATGGGGGACTAGTTCTTTCAATTAGTCAAACTCCCACTTTGACTTTGGGAAATGTTTAATGTTACTTGAACTGGTGCGATTTTAGTGCAATTCTATCTATGTAATGTGGAAGCTTTGTTTGGAAAATGTTAAATAAGTATTATATTGTTACAAATTTTTCCTTTCTTTCTTAAGATAGAAATAAATGCATTTTGACAGGAAAAGAAGTGTATATATAGTGTCAAGTTTCAGCACTTTCAAAATCTGCAAATAATCATGATTAACTACAAATAATTAAGCAATTAATCGTGATTAATACATTTAATCAACTGACAGCACTTCTATTAAGATGTTTTAAAGATATAGTATGTTCTTAGTGTTCCTGTAAAGGGTTTTTAGTATTAATTGTGTACCTTGCATGACCCCACAGCAGTAACTCCAGAAACTCATCCTGAACCTGAGTGCTTGTGTTCTTTTCCTGTGAAACCAGAAAAATAATATAAAGTCTTAAATGCCTCATAATAAACTAAAGAGCAAAAAGAGCCTATTACAATTGCTTCCCAGAAGCTTTTAAGGGTCTCATTCATTTAATATTTTATGTTTGCCTGCTTGTGATTGGCTACAGTGTGATGACATCTAACCTGGACAAACTTAGTGAGGCGGAGGTCCATCTGCGTAAGAATCTCCTCCCATGCTTCACACATACAGGTGAGAGAGAGACGCAGGTACTAAAAGAAACAGAAACCAAAAGATAGAGGGAAATGTTTGTTCTGTGCATCTACTGACAGGACAACTGCAAAACTCAGGAGCTTTTTAGAAGTTCATGAAAACCCTCACCTGTAGCAATGTTGAAATATGTGTAAACTTCCGTGCCATCTTGGTCAACTCGGGCAGACACGAAGCAAGCAGCCCAGTGTCCAGCTGCAACGGACAATCCACTGATATTACACTGATTTATGCCACACGATGTAGAGATGCCACATGTAATCTGGTTTAAGTCTCTCATCAACCTGTCTGCACTTTGTTTGTTTGCAATCTGTTACTACTGCAAATCACAGGCTGCAACAAAAACTACCTTCAATAAGTAAGTCACATACATTTATATAGGACATGATTACAAATAGGCTATTTCTTGCAGTTTAGGTGGTAAAGTTTCTGGATGTTTGGATTAACCCTTTACATACAGTAAGCGGCCACTGTACACATTAAATTGAACAATCAAACCAAAGAGAAGATATAGTTTTGTAGTAAAAGAGAGTCCGAAAAGCATTTAGTATATCAAGATTTGAATTTGAGGTTTCCATGCCAACACTTTACCTGTATGTAATGAATCTCAGGATTGTCTTCTGTGGATCTGATCTCTGTAATAACGGAGAGGGACTTGAGGTCACTGGACAGTCCAAGACTACGGCAGGTTCCTGAGATCTGAGAGAGACATTTAAAATAAATAATTTTAAATAACTGTCAGAGAGGAAGGGAGAGTGTATTTGTAAGGATCGGGGAAAAAAAAGCATTTTTTGATCACATCTTACCCCACCCAGCGTGGCGATCTTATATAAGCCATACGCATACAGCTCTACAAACCCAGAGGGCCCACCCACCACGAGAATATTGAGCCTGCAATGCAAATGTAACACATCAATCAAAATACATCATCAGGAGAGTCTCAGGCTTACCCAGTCTTAGATCATTAGAGGACTGACCTCACGTCCCCCAAAAGGGTTGTGACTTCATCTGATTTCTCTTCACTGCATGAGAGAACACAAAACATAAGGAAAAACCAGAGCATACAAAGCCACACAGTCAACAACACCCACAGTCACACAGCCAGTCTCACACATGCAGACTGCCAATCAATAAGTGAAGATTTTGACAAAGAAAAATATAATCAATGATTAAGCACATAAAATGTAATCTTACCTAAATATCTTCGATGTTGTGCAGTAGCTGAACACACACACACACACACACACACACACACACACACACAAAAGGAAACCCATAAAAACTATTGGAAAATGTGAAAAGCTTGTCAAGAAAAAATGCAGGGGTAAAGAAATGGGTCAATCATTGTTCTCAGGCATATAAATCAGAGCTTTTCTCAAAGCCCGTAACTGGTGTTAAATTAACCTCGTCAACGAGATCTCTGTCAATCACTGAGGAAAACATTAGTTGACCAAGGGTTTTTTGATTTCCTTCCAAATGAACCGCTTTTAAAGGGGTTAAAGGTATAGTTCAACCAAAACTGAAAATTAACTCATCATCACTTTCATGCCATCCAAGGTGTGTTTGAAATTCTTTCTTCTGCAGAACACCAATGTATATTTTTAGACAAATATCTCAGCTCTGCGGGTCCATACAATGAAAGTGAATAGTGACCAGACTTTTGAAGCTCCAAAAATCACATAAAGGCGGCCTAAAAGTAATCCATATGACTCCAGTGCTTTAATATATGTCTACTGAAACGATTTAACCACTTTGGGTAAGAAACCGATCAATACACCAATCCACTTTTACTATGAATCTCAACTTTCATTTTCACTTTAAGAATGTGAAAGTGAAAGTGGAGTTTTATAATAATTTAAAATGATTTACACATCGAAGACATGGATTTAACCACTAGAGTCTTATGATTACTTTTATGCTGCTTTTATGTGCTTGTTGGAGCTGGAAAGGTCACCATTTCCTTGCATTGTAAGGACCTACAGAGCTGAAATAGAAAAATCTTCTAAAACTCTTCTTTTGTATTCTGCAGAAGAAAGAACTCAAAAGTCATACAGATCTGGGTTGGAATGAGGTTAATTAAATTATGAGATAATTATAATTTTTAGGTGAACTATCCCTTTAATTATCATAGTCAAATGCTTATTATTTATACATGAGATTATTAACTATATCGACAACATACAGGTAATTTTACAACTTATATTTGCACAGACATTGAAGCTAACTAACTGGTGTTATTGAACTAAATTATGCGTTAGTCATAATATGCATAATTTGCATTGCGTAACTTGTGTTGTGAATACACTGTTTACGTAAAAGACACGCTGCATGCAAAGCAATATCCATAACTGGCTAAACACAGAAAATTAATATGTCTCTAAAGCATAAAGAATTCAGAATACAGTTGGCTAACTTCTAAAGAGTAGTTAATACACAAGTATACTCATTTTATGCGATTATTTCAGAAGCTCAAGTTTTAAAAGGAGTTTAAAAACAAAGACAGTTTTGCAGGATTTTGTATGTAGCCAATCTCTTGATACATGTTTAAATGTAGAACATGTGTTTGTTCAAATGTATTTGATTAAAGCTTCTGGTCTGTTACAGTTTGACACGTTTTTGTCATTTTGCACATTATCATTAACTAATAGATTGAATATTCATTGAATATAATTATATGCCATTTTAATTCATTTGAGTCTCTCACTTTTTGGGAAGGGTGGGTAACTTCGGAAGGAAATGGCTGGACTCATCCTCTGACTCGCTGAATGAGGACAATGTGCTAAGAGAAAAAATAAAAAGGTTCAAATTAAGTCACTTACAGACAAACAGCACAGATCCTCTCTATGTAACATTTAAAAGCACACACACACACACACACACACACCTGCTGTCATCTTGCACCTCCATCCAGTGCATGCAGGATGCTGGGAATTGCACTGGGAACAAGTGGAGGATCTCTGCCTTCTCTGCATTACACAGCACCACCTGCTTCAGGTCTCCCACACTGAATGCCAGGACTGTTGACAACAATCAAATGTTATATAATGTCACGCTGTAATGCATAATGCACACAGGTACCTTAATGCATGGCTATTTTGCTCTGGACATGGAGAGCATGTACACATTATGCTTTATATACAGCAATCATAATATTAATTCAATATACTTTTCCCATCAGGTCTCCAGGCCAGTGATGTGATCTCTTTTCCTGTATTCTCATTGGGTGGTAAACTCCAAACACGCTGGAAGTTGGCAAGGCGATGCAGGAGAAGCTGTAATGACAGATTAGTCTAATGATTCTCCTTCACACCTGTTTCATAGTTTCATATAAGAATGTGTTTTAATGGCAAAAGAAGACCCAATACATCCTTATGAGAAATTATATTACAGTGACATATTAAACACCACATAAAGAAAATAAACTAAGATCCCAACCTCTCCTGCAGTGTTAGCCAGGGCAATAAGATCTCTCTTTGGAGACCAGGCCATGTACAGAATTGGATTTGGGAGCTGTTTCTCCCCGACCTGGCGAAAAGCAGGCATTGCTGAAACCCTTCGGAGGATCTGAAGCCAGTAAACACAGATTAAATGCTAATCAACTCATATTAAGAGTCTTACAAATCACCGATGAGTCCAGCATCACAGACTAGTGCCATCTGCCGGACATAAGACGAAGATAATAAGCGAATCTTTTAATGTTAACACGTTACAATAAGTTTATATTTGCTAACACACTGAACAACACTTTTACAGCATTTAATAATTTTTGTCCATGTAAATTCCACTATATATTAGTACATTAATGCATTCTGAACTTTTATGAACAATCATATACATCTACATTAATAAAGATTAGTGCAGGCAACAACAACAAAAACACTGTTTAATGTTAGATAATTATATATAATTAATTTGCTAATGTTAACGAATGGACCCTTATTGTAAAGTGTTACACTTTAATGTACTTCAGCCGTTTAAAAAGCCGTTTTTAAAAAGAAAGACACACATTAAGTGTTACAACAGCATGTATAACTACTGTATAGAGAACATTTAAGCGTAATACTGCGATGCTGCACATTAGCCAGATTTAAAGATTTTGTGCACTTACTAGACAGATAGCGATTGATTTTGATAAACTCTACAATACAGTTCTTCTTCTTAATTCCTATCTGGCGTTTAAAGAAACAGATTTATTACATTTCTAGACCCACATTTCAACTGTGAACAGATGCATGTTCATAAAGCGCATGCTACAGAACAACCATCTTGACCAATGAGAAATCACTCTGAGACGCCAATGAAATGATGACTACGGAAACGCCCATGAGACAAAACACTTACCAAAACGCAAAACGACTTTTCTATATCAGCCGTGGAAACATCCAGCGGCCCCAAAAGGTAATTTTTTAGGAGGCATTTTCTGTAAAAATAAATAAATAAACGACAAGCAGACCTAACCTTTCATTGGGTTTCAATGCTGCAGCAGCAGGTCACTGTTCAAAACGACGGGGGAAAAAACAATACTAACGTTACTTTAAACATTTGGACACGTTTTAGCTGTCGAACATTAGTGGGCTATGTACAGTACATAAGTAGTGCGATGAATTACACCTATGGTTGCTTTTCTTGTAGTGTTGCCAACTTTTGAAGTTTCAAAATAAGGGACATTAAACTTCTCCACAGTTTTAGCAATAAATGCATTGAGGTAATATGCGTTTATTATATTATTATGTATAATAATGTATTTATTATACATTTTTATTATTATTATTTGTTTATTTTTCCCTTCACCTGTACTTGTCTTTATGATTGTATTCATACATTGTTTGATCTTATTAAACATTTATATAGAAAAACTCCACAGATTTACCACCTTTTATGGACTTTTCTGACGGTCCCTTAACCACCGTAGGCAAATTTCCCAATTTATATCAATGTTAAATTTTCAATCTGGAAAAATTGGTACAATACATTCTTATATCTTTAAATACCGGGTGATCCAGTATTTTACAGGAGGGGTGGCAACCCTTTCTGCTTGGTCAGCTAAAGTGAGCTTGAATTACATCATAGGCCTATTACTTGTGACCTGTTGGTTAAAAGTATGTAAAATAAATAAATAAAAAATGGCTAAGAAAAGGTCTAGCTTTGTTTTGATCTGGAATCTCAATGTAGCATGCTTGAAATTTAATTGCAAATGAAAAAGAGTGTGCCGTGCATGGGGGTTTTAGCTTTGTTTTTATCTATGTACACATTAGAGGGTTTTTTTCTTAAGCATAATCTCTTATAAACTTTATTTATCCCTGTCTGAAGAAATTGCAGTGCTGCTGCAGCCAAAATAGTTGTAGAAATATTACAGGTTCAAGTGTTGCTCTTTAATCTATTTTGAATACTATTCTGATGCTATTGAAACTTTGTTGTATGGCACTTTTCATACCACTGTCTCCTTAAGATGATTCGCTTATGTTTTCCTCTATTGTAAGTCGTTTGGATAAAAGCGTCTACCAAATGAATATATGTAAATAATGTTGATAACCACAAAAACAAAATTGACTCGTCCCTCCTTTTCTTTAAAAAAGCAAAAATCGAAGTTACAGCGAGGTTCTTACAATGGAAATGAATGGGGCCAAATTTTGGATTGTTTAAAAGCAGAAATGTGAAGTTTAAACTTTTAGAAAAGTAACAATACTAATACTTCTATTAAAACTTGTGTATTATTTGAGCTGTGAAGTTGTGTAAATCCCCATGCAGCATCACTTAAAATCAAAAATTTTCAGATTCAGATGCCATTGTATAAATGTGGTATTTTTTTTATTAAATGTAGTTACTTTAATCAATGAGTGAATGTGCCCAATAACAGGACGGTTACTGAGATTAAGCGAGTAGTATTCGGCTGGATATGTGATTCTAACATGTGAGTCTATAGGAGTTAAACTTTTTTAATGAGGAAAAAATTACTGAGTGCACCTTTAAAAGTCATTTAAAAAATACAATATACAGAGAAATACAGTCATACATGTGTCTGAGGCTGGAGTTAGGCTTTTAATCAGTCAGTGGTCTGTACTGTGTGTTTGAGCTGTGAAAGATAGTTCCACTTGTTCTTTAAGCGAGGCTTAACTGTAATCAGTGGACTGGTGAGAAACGGGAATAGCTCTGTGCTGTCAGTGTCTGTAAAGTGAATATGATAAGTGTCCTGAAATAGACTCCTACTGCACCACTCACAGCCACATATGCCTTCTGTCTCGAACACCTCTCTTCAACCAGCAGAGAGCCTCACATTTCTTTCTCTAGTAAATAAACTGACTAAAGGTCTTTAATCCCAAATTCAGAGCCATGTGTACTCATAACATGAGAGGTTGGTAAATTGGTTCTGGGTCATTCAGAGAGGGAGTCACAATGCCAAAGAACATGAATTAGCTGATCTTATATCATTAAGTACACATGTAAGAAGAGTTAACTATCTGCCAGTGGGAGTTTGAGTTTGTAAACTCTTTGATAGAAGATTACAGTAGTATGACAGTCATTTGTTGTGTCCCCATTACTACATAAAGCATTCTGTTAATGGCAGGGTGTCTTAATGGAATAATGATATATTTAGGGAATGAGCTATGAGTTTAAATTAAGAACCTTGACTGACACACACTTGTTCTGAAACTGTCATGTCTGCATCTGTACATGGATTTGTAATGCTTACAAGAGTGAATATTACTTAAAATAGTACTTTACATAAAGTAGTACACTCCAAAAGATATTCACAGGGGTGGCCAGGCAGGGTCCAGCGATCAGTCTGTGGTGTTACATTGTGGGGGGGTGGGGGGGGGGGGGGGGTGCGACGACTAACTAAATTGTGCCCAAGACAAAAAATGACCAAAACGGCAATTGCGAGTGGGGTGGCCAGGCTTCGGTCCATGGTGGCCACAGACACCTCCTAGCTCCACCCCTGCTTATGAGCACTAACAGAATCCATAATACAGCAGTTAGGAAGCAGAAATGTATATATTTGATTTTAAATACAAGGTTTTGCATGTGCAGACATAAATGCCACATGTACACATTTAATCACACATTCACTATAATAACAAAAGCTTTTGTGCAATTTTTGCAACATAAACAATAATTTCTGACTTCTACATTCATAATTGTCCAAAATAAAGAAGTAGCAGGCATTTAGGACAAAATCCATTGATATTTCTCACTTTGCACTGATATCTAAACATTACAGTACATTACATACGATCGGGCATACGGTCCGATCGTATGTAATGTAATGGTGCATCCAGAGATGGTCGGAACTCCATGCAGCCCCTGTGCAGTTCTACATTGGAAATGAATGACTTCCACTCTTTTGTCTGTCGTTTATCAGATGCAGTGAAAAGGCGGCTTAATACATTGAAAACTGTCTCCTTTAGATTAATCACTTACTTTCATCATTTTGTCATTCTAAATTTTGTCTGCTAAATAATTGTCCCATTTTTTTTTAACAAATAAGTCCCAAAACCCCAGCCTTCTACTTGCTACCTCCTAAAAAGCAGCCATGCTCCCCATTTCCACACACTACTCTGAAAATGAGGGCACTCCATCTGACTTCTATCCCCTTAAAATAATTTGCCTTCCAATCATGAGACTGGTCAGAACCCAAATTTTATATGATTGTCCCCCAAATTTATGACCACCCCATCATCCAAAATACAGAGTCTGGGACAAAGTAAAAGTAAAATAAAAATTTGAGTGCTCAAAACATCACACATACAACTCTAAACTTTCAATCAAAAAACTTTGATCTTAACACACCCACAAAAAACATGGATTGTGTCTCCATCTAATGAATGGCATCACCAGCAGGTGGGTGTGTCTTTAAAATCAAGGCTATACAATCTAGAGGGGGTCCAATATTCTCTATGTAATATCTTGAATTATCTTGAAGGTGCCCCATTTCATCTCTTGATGCAGACTTGACATTTTTAGAATCCTAGCCCACACTTCTTCCTCCAATAACAAGTTTAAATCTTTCTCCCATAATCTCTTGATAGAAGTTAAAGCTCCATCCCCCAGACTCTGAATTAGCAGGGAGTAATACACTGATGCCTCATGACCTTTTCCAAAAACAGTAATCACCACTCCCAGAGTGTGAGCTACTCACCAAAATAGTACAGAGCAGGTGGTGCAGCTGTAAATACCTATAGAACTGATGTTTCTGGCCAGAATGAGAATAGAGATGAAGGATGGTTGCAAAGTATTCACGTATCCAAAACAAGCACTGTCTTTTGTACAATCTATGAGTGAGTAAACCTTTGGGGTTTTTCTCATGATAGTGGATCGACTCACTATTCATTGACTCTACTGTTGGAGGAAGTTAGGAACTATTTTTGATTCTTTTTGCGTTGGCTCTGTCTGGCGGCTGGAGTCTTTTTGATGGAATAACACTTTTCCTTAAAGAATCTTTTGCATTGATGGAAGATCGCGGCCAAATTGAGATTAGACACTGTGGATGACCACAATTTGGACATGTTTTTTTAGTGCTGGCTCAAGTAAAAGCAGGGAAGTCATTATCTTGATAAATAAACATCTACAATTCAAATATCTCAAACAAATTAAGGATAAATTAGAAAGGACATTGTTTCAACGATTACAATTCTCAAGGTCTTCCAGCTTCCCCCAAACACGTTCCAAATTTGGTCGCTAGCGGATTAGCAGCGAATCCCTCTCTGATAACTCCAGATAAATGTCGACATGGTCGACAGTTGACGTTGAATTTCTCCCGCTGCACCATCCAAACTGAGTCCATGGTCTCCGGCCCTGTCAGGGGTATCATCTTGAGCACGTAAGTGTCTTTTTAATGTCTCCAGAGCCTAAAGATTTTGAATTCTTTGACATATTGACTTCAAAGAACAGTTATGTAGCAGGGTGTATCGAATCTCACCGTTTAAGACACAAAAATAATAAAAAACCAGCAACGTGTGCAGAGCTCGCCATTCACACTTCCGATCCCCACATGGCACCACACGACTCTCCAGCTTTTATTTGCTTTGCTTATTTTGTTGTGTTGTTCATCCCTGGGCCACCGTACTCTCGACTCACGCTTGGATGCTTTAAGTACATAGTAAGTAATAGTAAGTACAGTAAGAAGTGTTTTTACATTTCAGAGTTTCTTTATTTTTGTTTTTATACTGTATTTGTGTAATTATCAGACAGTACTTTGGTGCCATATTTTGTGCTAAAGTACCACTGTACATGCCTTTGTGTATATGAACAATGTCTGTGTGTTTCTTTGATGTGGTGTGGG
This sequence comes from Moxostoma hubbsi, assembly GCA_032164185.1. Taxonomy (NCBI): domain Eukaryota; kingdom Metazoa; phylum Chordata; class Actinopteri; order Cypriniformes; family Catostomidae; genus Moxostoma; species Moxostoma hubbsi. The sequence goes on from JAVLUX010000031.1 coordinate 20,845,907, forward strand.
CACATGGATGCTCTCTCTCTCTCTCTCTCTCTCTCTCGCTCTGTCTCTCTTTCTTGCTGTGTAACCTGAGCTAGGGGCCAAATTTAGCAGATGGGACAGCAGGCCACCACTTTTGAACCAGCACACCTTATAGCACTTCGAAACTTAAGAATCCAAGAAAGATAAAGGAACAATTGGAAAGAGAAAGACCCACAACTCCTTGGAAAAAAAAGTGTCAAGTCTTTTTTATTTGTTTTATTTTCTGACATAGAGAACTTCAGAAAACCTGGAACCTTCAGACTGGGACAGACTTTGGCAGAAACTGACTTGAAGGTAAAAGAAGGCTGTTTTATATATATATGGCATTGTCAAATGATCCTGTATGTGTTAGTTGAGTTCTGCTAAACAGTGAATTCAACTCAACTGTATTAATAGATCTAGAACGCTGCTCAAATTGTGAAATGAATGACCATGTGTACTGCACTGTTTGGTTTCACTGTATGTTCAGTTGACTATTTAACTCTATTTTGTAAGGCATGAGATACAGCAAATACGTCTTGAGTTTCACAGACTATTCTGATAAATAATACTTGCATCAGAGATGGAAAATGAAGCATATCAGTCTGTCAGTCAGCCACAATTGTTTGCCTGTCAATTAGCTTTCATATTCCATTATCTATAATTCATCAATACAGAATGGAAGGCAAAATTTCCACATGAATAATTTAGAAGGAGTGTGTGTGTTGTGTGTATGCTTATGTGTAAAAAAAAAAAAAAAAAAGGACTCTTGACTGGGAGGTGTTTGCTGCTGTGAATCGCAGCCCTTGAGGATTAAAAATAACAGCTGGCCTCCAGGACGCCATAATGGGGAGAAAGTCACACTGTCACGTACCTTCATGAACATACATACTCGCACACCTTTACATACTGTACACCACCAGGTCACTTTACCTAAACATTGTGTATACAAAGTCAAAAATGACAATACCTGCACACATACAATTGTGTGGCATCAATTAATAGACCATAAACAATATACAGTACATGCATAAAAAACACTTTACAGTGAAAAAGAAGTCATAAAGTTAGCAAGAACACATGAACGTGTCTCAGACATGTGCATGGTTTATTCACACACACTGGCCACTTCTCCTGCATGTATCCTGCATCGATGTGTATTCTCAGAGACCTGATCTGTTGTTGACACTGTCTCATATTAATGTTTCACCAATGTGCGGTATGTCAGACCAAACACTTTCCTTGAATTATGGCGAAGGATCCTCTCCACAGGTTATTGAGAAGATGATCATTCACTGTCAAGGTTATTTTTTCATCTGTTTTGTTAGTTAAAGTCAAATCCACAAACAGAGTCATTTACAAATTTCAATAGAATATCTGCCTATACATAAAACATTACATAACAATTTAATTTCAATTGAAAAAAATAACGGGCGGCACGGTGGTGCAGTGGTTAGCACTGTCGCCTCACAGCAAGAAGGTCATGGGTTCAAACCCCGGTTGCCCCGGCCTTTCTGTGTGGAGTTTGCATGTTCTCCCCGTGTCTGCGTGGGTTCTCTCCGGGTGCTCCGGCTTCCTCCCACCATCCAAAGACATGCAGGCTAGGTTAATTGGTGTCTCCAAAAAAAATTGCCCTAGGTGTGGATGTGAGTATGAGTGTGTGTCTGTATATGTGTGGCCCTGCGATGGACTGGCGACCTGTCCAGGGTGTACCCCGCCTTTCGCCCAATGTTAGCTGGGATAGGCTCCAGCCCCCCGTGACCCTGTACAGGATAAGCGGTTGAAGATGAATGAATGAATGAATGAAAAAAATAACATTCTTTTATTAGTATTTGGTATGTTCACTATTTGCTTTAATGATGACATGGACCCGAGCTGGCATGGAATTCATAAGTTTGTGCAAAACCTTTTTGAGAATGTTCCAAAGAGTACAGGTGTCTTGTTTGCTTCAATGGAAGTAAGGAAATCTGACATTACATTTAAAAGGAATTCACATGGTCAATGTCAAAAATTAGTTTACACTAACTTTGCACTTTATTAAGAACACTATGGTCCTAATAAAGTTCCCGACGTGGTCTTCTGCTGTTGTAGCCCATCCGCCTCGAGGTTCAATGTGTTGTGCATTCTGAGATTCTATTCTGTTCACTACAATTGTACAGAGTGGTTATCTGAGTTACCATAGACTTTCTGTCTGCTTGAACCAGTTTGACCATTCTCCATTTACGTCTCTTATCAACAAGGCATGTCTGTCTGTAGAACTGCCGCTCACTGGATGTTTATTGTTTTTGGCACCATTCGGAGTAAACTCTAAAGACTGTTGTGTGTGAAAATCCCAGGAGATCAGATGTTACAGAAATACTCAAATCAGCCCATCTGGCACCATCAATCATGCCATGGTCGAAATCACTGAGATAAGATTTTTTTTCCCCATTCTGATGGTTGATGTAAACAGTAGCTGAAGCTCCTGACCCTTATCTGCGTGATTTTATGCACTGCTGCCACACGTTTGGCTTATTAGATAAATCGCATGGATAAGTAGTTGTACAGATGTTTTTAATAAAGTGCTCAGTGTGTGTATTTTGTAATAATATTTTCATAACATAACTTTACATTTGTCCTACGTTCTCATTTAAAAAAGTGAAAAAACTTTTAAATTAGATTTCGAATCCCAGATTTTCAATGTAGACGCAAACATGTTAACACCACTGTAGCCTAGCCTATTGACAAAATAAAATGTACAGTTAATACATTCAATAAGTTGCCTCTTGTAGTTCATCTGTCACACATATGCTACTTGAGCAAAATGAAAATGAAAATTTTTAACCAAAACAGTATATATTTTGGATGTCTAATTCATCTAACAAACCTGATTCAACTCATCAGTTCATTAGTAGAGGCTCCATGGAATGAATTGGCGGTGTCAGATTAGTGAGACACATAAAATGTACAGTGCCAGGGGGTTTCCAGAAGCTGTATTGAGAAATACTGGAATAATGAATAGAGATTGATGTGGAATATTTAAGAACAGCATGACAGTTGAGAATATGAGATAAAGGGAGCAGTAATATTAAATGGCTCTCATGCCTTGTTGATTCTCATGATGAGCCATTGTTAATGCAGGACAGCTGTCGCCAAAGAATGCCAGCCTGAGTCATCCTACGACAACTGCCCATGATCCATCTTTGGTGTGTGTGTTGCACTGGTTTGTTGAGCTGTAATGGTGGCATCCCCTGTACTAAATTTAAAATGTCAAAATTCGGGTACCAACCAGGTTTAGGCCTGTCAAAATTAATAGTTCGCCCCAGATAGCTCTAAAAGCCACCAATTACATGCAATAAAATAACAAAATAAGAGTGTATAAAATTTCAAAGCATAAGTGTATTTAAATAAAGAAAACAGTAAACAAAGGCAATGAGTCAAAGACATAAATACCAACAGAACAAATAGAACAATACAAATATAACATAATAATTATTCAAGTGTGTGTGTGTGTGTGTGTGTGTGTGTGTGTGTGTGTGTGTGTGTGTGTGTGTGTGTTTGTGCAGGAGAGAGAGTTAAGGCAGTAGGAGTGTTTGTGAATGGTGCACGCTGGTTCATGGAGAGTTTGCAATATACCTGAATGATGACTGTGGGCAATACTGCAGGACGCGGAGTGAGAGTCTAACAATAGGGAATAAAGTTAGGTCAGAAGAATCTAGGAATCACCTGGCACTTCCACTTTAGAATTTTCCATCACACCTTGACCATGGAGCTCTTCGGCAGTTGCAGATCCTACGAACTCATGCCGCCCCACTTTTACTCGAGAAGTGCAATAAACGGCTATGACATCCAGGCCTCACTCTCTGGTGATGAGCACTTGTCAAATTAGTCCCTTTGTTGTTTCTTCCTCTCTCCTCCAATCACATTCCTTATCCACATCACAGTACAATGCAGCAAACTTTCTTTCTCCTTACACAACTTGGCACACCAAAACTTCAACTCACCCCAGTCTCAAATCTCTCTTCTTTTCTGTTTTGTCAACAACAACCATCTTCCTGGTTACCGCTAACAAGCAGCCATTTTAGTTGCTGGCGGTGGATCCTTAAAGGGGCAGTGTGCAGTTCTACTCTGCCACAGAGCACATGCGTGTTGTGTACAACATAGAGATGGCTTGTCCTTGTCCTGATTGTTAGTGATGTTTGTTATTAGTATTAGTAAAGGTTTTTTGAAAATGAGATGCTGGAATTAATTCAGTCAGCTTTTCTTCAACTTTCAAGAGCAGCACATACTGAGGGGTCTAAAATCTGAGACTGCATGTCAACATGCCTTTATTCTGCTTTTGACAGCATGCACTCAAACTGGCAATTGATTCAAGTTTGTACAAAACCTGATGATCCATGTTATCCATCATGATTTGAAAATGGTCCATAGAAAATGTTGTGTGGTTCAGTGGAAGCAAGGAAATCTGTTAACATTGTGGTCAAAAATCACTAATATGTGGACCAAGAAATAGAGCAGAATCTTAAAGGAATATTTCAGGTTCAATATATCAATCGACAGCATTTGTAGAATAATGATGATTCCCATAAAAAAAATATTTAGACTTGTCCCTCCTTTTAATTTAATAAAAGCACTTGCATTAATTCTTCAGTTAAACTCATGCATAAGCATGATAAATACTCCACATGCTCATAAGCATGAGCTGTAAAGTTGTTTAAATCCAAATTTTTATGGCCCTTTCATGGTTTTAGGGTTTATGCCGTTACATCATCATGGCAACAAAGTTGTCAAATTAGATATAACTTTACACAGAAAAGGTTAGTAAGTGATTTTATCACACTAAAATCATGTTAACATGCATATAGTTTACATTCTTGTGGCTTGAAACAGTGAGTATTTTAATGTTTATGGATTGGCCGCATTCACTTCTATTGTAAGTGCCTCACTGTTTCTCAAGAGGGACGAAATGAAAAAATGTTTTTGGTAATCAACATTATTCCAAAAATGCTGTCAATTGAGCATTACTTGTATTGAACCTGGAATATTCCTTTAAATATTTCTACATGTTATAACTTTTCTTTGTTTTACGATTATAAAATCTTAAAACTTTCTTTGTTTCCACATTTATATCCATAGATTTTTGATCCCAAATATTTAATGTGGCCATAAACTTTTGAACCCTACTGTATAATCACAATAAGAGCAAATTATCAGGTATTTTAATGTGCAATATTTTTGTGTGTGATAGTGAATGAGCTTTTTTTTCTTACGTGTGTATCTTTTTGTATTTGTGTGTTGCAGGATGCAGGACAGAGACTGGAATGACACTTTTCCGTGCTCTCTCCTGATAAAAGAGGCATGTCCTCCAGGGGGCGTGTCTCTGGAGGGGGATGGGGGCGTGCTTTTAGGGGCATCTCTTGATGGTGAGGTTTACTTGAACTCTATGGCTGAGCTGGAGAGTGGGGATGGGGACTCTCCAGAACTTTCTGCTTTCCTGAGCCAGGACGAGATCAGTCGCAGTCTGGACCTGGCTCGGGAGGCCATGAGTGACGCAGGTGACCCAAATGACCTTGGTGAACCCCCAGTTCCTACAAAGAACCTCCCCCTTTACTCAGAAACCAAAGACCAAACCCTCCCAGATTCGGAATTAACTCAAATATCCCAGTCAGCTAATGTCGAATCAGGCAAAGTCTCATCCAGTCAGAGTATGCAGTTCAGCAGGCCTAATCAAGCTTGCACTGCCCCTGAATCACCTGAAAGGTTTGTCTGCCAAAAATCTATCATACCAGTATATAAGCAGGACCGACCCCGGTTAGTCCATGGAGGCTTGGAGCTGAATGAACGATCTGCTTCAGCTACCGAGTTCTGTAGCCGAGCTGCCACTTTCATTGAGGAGCTCTCTTCCATCTTCAAAGGCTCCACACATGTGGATCACCAAGGTGATGAAAACGCTTCCTCACCGGACAGCGGTTACCTGTCTCCAAGGAGCCACCGGTTGGCTGCACAACAGGCTCAGCCACCTTCATCATCTTCCTCTTCCTCAGAGCCCCAGCAGGAAGACACACACCAGGGCCAAGCTGGTTCAGATATGGCTGTACATCAGGGGCGAGGGGTTAGTCTAAATGGACCCATGGCTCCACCACGCTTCACCCAGAAACTGAAAAGTCAGGAGGTGGCAGAGGGTAGCCCAATCCGCCTCGAATGCCGGGTGACAGGGAACCCCCTTCCACTAGTGAGGTATGATAACTATGGTTTTATGCTACTCAAAAGTTTAAAGCCGAAGGGTGTTTAATTTCTGTGTCGCTAATCCCACCAAACAAAATGGCAAAAGTATAGATTATTTTCAAACCCCCAACAAAAACTCCATACTGCACTTTTAAAGGGACAGTTTGCCCAAAAATGAAAATTCTCTCGTCATTTAATCACCTTTACCTCATGCCTCCCAGATGTGTTAAACTTTCTTTCTTCTGCTGAATACAAAATATCTCAGCTCTGTAGGTCCATATAATGCAAATGAATGGTGACCAAAATTTCGAAGCACCAAAAAGGTACATTAAGGAGCATAAAAGCAATCCACATGACTCCGGTGTTTTAATCAATGTCTTCTGATGCAACCCAGTTGGTTTTGGGTGAGAACAGACCAAAATTTAACACCTTTTCCCAATGTATTTCTTGCCATTGCAGTGTCTGGCCACAATCATGATTTCAAACTCAATAACACCTAGTGCTGCGGATTGGGTCTGCATAGAGAATTTATTTTTACATAAACAGGCCATCACGCCAGCTTCAGCTCACACATCAGTAAGCACTCTTCGTTCGGGAGAAAGGCAGAAAAGAAAAGGACCGCTAAAAGAGCAATACGGCAGATATATCTGCCTGGGACGAACCACCTTTTTAATGTATTTTTATAAACACTTGTTTAAATAAATGTAGAACAGCCTTAACTGCATAATAACAGAAAAATCTTGTGAAATATAACCATTTTAACCTTGTTACACTTGATTCATGCACATTGCGCTGGATGGCACTAGGAGGAGTAATCAAGCTTGAAATCATGATCGCAAAGGACGCTGCTGATGTCAAGGTTTTCAGTAAAAAAGGAGTTATATTTTGTTCTGTTCTCACACAAAACCAACTGGATCGCTTCAGAAGACATTAATTAACCCATTGGATCCATGTGGATTACTTTTGTGTGACCTTTATGTGCTTAAATATTTTGGTACCCATATACTTGCATTATATGGACCTACAGAGCAGTGATAATCTTTTAACAATCTTCGTTTGTGTTCAGCAAAAGAAAGTAAGTCATGCACATCTGGGACGTCGTGAGGGTGAGTAAATTATGAGAGAATGTTAATTTTTGTGTGAACTTTCCCTTTAACTTTAATAAACATTACAATGCTGCTGAAATGCTTTTTTCCCCCATTATTTCCTTTTTGACAAATAATAGCCTATTCTGTTACTGCGTATTCCTGACAAAAAGCACCATATTTTACACTTTTTTTAGACATGGTCTGTGAAAATCCATTCTTTTGACTTAATAAAAGTCTGTCATAAGTAAAGAATTCACAAGTTTTTGAAGTATCTTGGAGTACTATGTCAGTATCATGAAATATGAATATCAGTCAGTACCATGGTATTACCTTGGTAATGGCACGGTGTCTTTTTGTTTTGTTACAGGACTATAATCTTTTTCTTGTCTCATCACTCTTTTAAATGTTCTCATCTCTGCTCCCTCACTTTATCATTTTATCTCTGCTGCTTCCATTCTGACCTCATCACCTTAGTTTTGAATGGGTAGCCTACATGTCCAAAAATGGTAATTCCATGGGATTTTCTTCATGAAACACAAACGAATATAAAAAACAGCTAATGCTCCGTGCAAATTCAAAACGAAATTTTTGCTCCTTCAAAGGATTCTGCTGTGGGAGGGGACGCCACTTGAAAGCTGTTTCCAAACGAAAGTGAGAACATGAATGGGCCCTTCCACAAGATGAATGCTGCATTCATACAGTAATGCCGTGTTCCTTTTCAGAGTACCCACTTCAAGGGCTCTGCACCTCGGAGTGAGTAGGGCATAGGGAGGATCACTTGCGATTAAATTCCACCCCTGATCTGCTGTAGCACGCAGTTAAAGGCACATATGCTTAATTTTCTTGAATAGGCCTATGCCTGTGATTTACAAAGAAACCTCATAATAACACATTATTACTGTTATTGTGAGATTTGTATTTAGTTTTATTTAACTATTTAAATGTTATTATTACAATTTCTACTTTTTTTCTGGACGACCAGAAGGGCAACTTTAGATTTGTGAATGAAAGGGGCTCATGCCCCTCCTACCACCGTTCTGTGCACGTCACAGAATAAGTTTGATCAAAGTGGGCATTGAGGAATACTAAAATTTAAGTTGGGTTAGTTGTGATCTACTACTATTGTTCTGACAAAAATACAATGGTGAAACATGGGCCTAACTGATTTATGTTTTATGAGGAAAAGACCTTTTGAGACCTTTGCTAAACTTCTGCATCCTTGGTTGATTCACCAAGCTCTATCAAACCAAGAAGAAAGAGAAACAGGGTCTATTCCTTCTATAACCAATACATATTTGTTATCCATCAGAGTCCTGTCTGCTTATAGATAGCTGCTATGTTGTTTACTGTGTGAATGAGAACTTTTTTGGCTTGGGAAAGAAATACGGGTCCACTGTTACTTAATGATTCAGGAATTTGATATATGGTTTTCTTGCCAATACTGGAAAGTGAAGTAACAAACACATGCTATTTTTAGAGATTCCATTGCAAGCCAATCATGCCTCAGTCCTCCTCAAAGGAAGTGACTCCTTAATACTGTGGAATCTCTGAATGATTCCTGCAGATGACATCGTCAAATTCAAAAATCTAATTTTATCCAAAAGGAACACAAATTTCGGACCTTATCAGTGACTCTTCTCTTTAGGAATTCAAGCTAGCTAGCCACCATGAAACCATTTTGTTAATGGTCTAAACAGGAAAACAGCCAACTGAAATATTTAGAGCAGATCTAGCAGTGCCATTGTGGTACATTCCTGCTTTGACTCCACCTGACCATTGCAAGCATTGAAATGCTTTATTGTATGCCTGTATACAAACACAACAGTGGCACTGAACAGAGAGTCCAGGGGGTTGAAATAATAATTTGAGACAGACAGGTGTAGGTTTCACATATATTCTTGATGGTGCTGCTGGCACATGACAGGAATGTTCCACAGTGTGTATGGACAGAGTGTCTTCTGAGACCTCAGCTGAAAATTAGTTGTGGCATTTCAGAAACAGATCACAGCATTTCTTTGTTTGGTCTCATTACTGTGTGAGAAGGGTGGTACAGCTGGTGTTTGAGTGGGAATGTTTTTGGTTTCTTGCTTTTGGCAAACACTTTTTTGGAATGTTTACTACAGTTTGTTATCTTGAGCACAAACGTGATTGTGATCTCAGTGTTAATCTGCTACCTCCATCCCTCTCATGAAATCAGAATTTGAATTTTGTACATTTTTTATGATCAGTGTTCTTTTAGGTTTGAGGCTATCAAAATGCAGATGTACTCTCTTTCAGTAAAAAAGGACCAAAAAATATTGATTACTCATCTTTTATCCAAATTTTTTATCCAATTAAATGCTCTCTAGAATGAGAATGTTCCTCCCCCTATTACCACCTGCTTCTGACTAGCAATAGCAAATCATGATTCACGGCTGTGACCTAACTAAAGCCTATTGCCTATTTAAAGAAAATAAAGCCCTTTGATACAGTGTGTCCTTTCCCAACTTAATCTTTCAATAGGAAACACGTCAACAAAGGGGAAAAATGCTCGTCAAGCCATTTCATGGTGTCTTTCAAATTAAAGCTGAAGTAGTAATTTTGGTGACACTAGAGCCACTGAATGCAATTGCAGAAATAAACAATGTTTTCAAAATAGCTTTGTGATTAAGTCAGTTACTTCCACCCACAACTGATGACATTGGTTGAGTTGTTGGGGCAGGTCTAAGCGGGTTGCTCAAAACAAACAAAGGAATTTTTATAGCACTGCTGAGACACAGTTTTTACAGTTTCTGAGAAAACTAACCAATGAAGGGCTTACTTATAGGTGTCTCTGCATATTTAAGGAATATTTCACCCAAAAATTCTCTCATCATTTACTTACCCTCATCGCATCCCAGATGTGTGTGACTTTCAGTCTTCTGCTGAACACAAAGAAAGATTTTTAGAAAAATATCTCAGCTTGTAGGTCCATACAATGCAAGTGAATGGTGACCAGAAAAATCACATAAAAGGCAGCATAAAAGTAATCCATAAGAATCCAGTGGTTACATTTACATCTTCATAAGCAATATGATAGGTGTGGGTGAAAAACAGATAAATATTTAAGTCCTTTTTTACTATAACATTTTACTTTCACATTCTTTTTTCTTCTTTTTTTGTTTTTGGCGATTTACTTTCCTTGTGCTTAAATTTAGTAAAAAAGGACAACTATTGATCTGTTTCTCACCCACACCTATCATGTCGTTTCTGAAGATATTGATTTAACATGAGTCATGTGGATTACTTTTATGCTGCCTTTGTATGCTTTTTGGAGCTTCAAAGTTCTGGCCACAATTATCTTGCATTATAAGGACATACCGAGCTGAGACATTCTTGTAAAAATCATAATTTGTGTTAAGCAGAAGAAAGAAAGTCAAACACATCTGGGATGGCATGATTTTTGGGGGGGTGAACTATCCCTTAAAGCTGAGATAGAGGAAAGAATTTAACACTTAAGCTTTAAAAGTACAACTCAACATGTTCTCTAAGAATTTTTAAAATACTTTTTTTTAATACAGCTGATCTTACATTTCAACTGATATTACTGAAGAAATATTTAAAACAAAACAGAATTACATTTTCTATCATTCTGTTTGTCCTTTATTGCAATAACCACTGGCATTGTTTTTACACACATGCAAGACTTGCTATTGTTGTTTCCACTGCCCACAAATCAGTGGATATTCAGCAGTGGAAATATATAGACACTGGCAACAAGCTCTCTGGTATGGGAAGTGCATGACCGGATCAGGTGAAGCCATCTGGTTGACTAATTAACAGCTTTTTGTTAAAGCCACAGCAGATATGCACTCAATGATGTACATCTCTGATTTGGAATGAAATAATTACAGACAACAGAAAGATTCTATAGATTCTGTTGTTAATACAAATGTAAAAATAATAGCGTGTGCCAGTGGAAAAAAATAGAAGAGTGATTTGGCAAGAACATGCTGGTCAACCAGTTTCATCAGCTAAGTTTTGCATGTGAACAGCATGGCTATGCTACACTATCACTTAACCAGCATAAACCAGCTTGGACATGCATGGAAATTCAGGACATTAGTTTCAGCCTGCGTTTACCTGTGGTTATTATCGAAATGAAGTAAAATTGATACATAGAGTACAGCAATTAATCAATATGTTTTGTTCAAAGAGATTTGCTCGGTGTTGAAAATATTAGGAAATATTGTTGTGACTAAATGGAATTTGGATGTTGAAATTTGATCAGAGGTGGCAATTGGACAGAAACATTTGAGTACCAATGTGTTCTGATCATCACAGCACACACTATTTCCTAACCTAGCAACAGAGGTTTGAGGTCGAGCTGGAGAGGGGCTACAGTGAACGGGGATTTCTGCACACGTGGTGGTGCATAATGAAAGGAGACGGAGATACACTTGGACTTCATGGATGTGGTGGTTGCACACTGGAAATGCAAATCCTTATCCTTATCCCTCTCCAACTGCAACTGGACCTCTTCCTGTCAATATAAATAGTCTTTGAGCCGGCATGGAGGAGCCAGGCTCTGGAATGCGGGCCATGCCATGACTTGACACTTTCCACATGGCTTTACTTTCTTCACCTTCTCAGGGAATATCTAGGTGTTCAACAGAGTCAGATCAGAGAGAACAAGCCAACAGGGAGATCCAGACATCCATAAGAGGTGTAGAAGACACACATAGATTAAGTCTGGTGCTGGTGACATTGCCTCAACATGCCAATTTTTTTCTCTAGGGATAAAAAAAATTTGCTTTAATAACAATGTGTCATCAGGGATCCTACACCTTTTGACCAATGAATTTCCAGGAAATTCCGTGACTTCTCCAGATGTTTGTATTTACTGCAAAAGGATGCTTTAAAATCATTTATAGAGATTGAAACCATAAAGAGCCATTTCTACCCGATTAAATGTTATAAAATATATCAATTTATATTCACTGTAGAACATCTCCATGACTTTTTACGATTGTATGCATTTCTAATGTCTTATCCAGGCATGGAAATCACAATTTTAAAATTCTCTGATATTTCCAGATTTTTTTTTTATTTTATGCATCACTGCTGTCGGTAACACTTTTGATAACATTAGTTGAAGGGATTGTTCACCCAAAAATTGTAATGATCTCATCGTCCCATATGTGTATGACTTTCTTTCTTCTGCTGAACACAAACAAAGATTTTAAAAGAATATTTCAGCTCTGTACTTTCAATGCAAGTGAATGGCATTGAATGACTAGTCCTTTGAATCTCCAAAAATCACATACAGGCAGCATAATAGTAACCCACATGACTCCACTGGATTAATCTATGTCTTCTGAACCAATGCAATTGCTTTGGGTGACAAAGATAAATATTTAACATAAAGCTCCACTTTTACTTCCAGAATGTGAAAGTGGAGATTTATAGTAAAAAATAATTTTTAAATATTGATCTGTTTCTCACCCACACCTAGTATAACTTCAGAAGGCATGTATTTGTCCACGGGAGTCATATGAATTACTTTTATGCTGCATTTATATGAGTTTTGGAAATTCAGCATTCTTGTCAGCATTCACTTGCATTGAGTGGACCTACAGAGCTCAGATATTCTAAAAATCATTGTTTGTGTTCAGCAGAAGGAAGAAAGTCATACACATCTGGGATGACATGATGGTGAGTAAATGATGAGAGATTTTTCATTTTTGCGTGAACTATCCATTTAATGCATTAGGTATCATGAACTTACAATGAGCAATATTTTTTAGAGCATTTATTAATCTTGGAATTTATAAATATACTATTGTTCATTGTTAGTTCATGCTAGTTCATATTGAATAAAGTAAAGTTTTGGAATCAAAAATGTAAACAAAAAAGTTACTTAGATTTTTCTATGGCTTTTTAGCAGAAAAACTTTCAAAAAATAAGTTTTCATTTTAATGAAGATGATTAAGTACATATTTGAAAGTCTCTTAGAATGTGACCTGAGACGTTTTGATTTTTGGCCTGTAGGTGGGAGTGTTGCATTTCCAAATCGAGTCAGAAACATTCACATCTCTGAACATAGCAAAATGCTTCCATAGATGCTCAATATAGATACTTCAGAGATTATATGCAGTAGTTACATATCTCAGGGTTATATTTATTGGGATATGTTTGTCATGGTTTGCATGGACTGCACTGTAGACCCTAATAAGTTAACAGAACTCAAAAAGGCTGTCAGTTCCATTAATAAACTCACAAGATTAAGTTAATAAATCTTTCAGATGTCATTTTTTACTGCATGTTAATTGCTCTAAACTTGAAACATTGAGTAAGATAACTCACACATATTGATGGCACTGAACTGTAAACATAACTCTTTGGCTGAATGTAAAATTAAGAATTAATCAAACGTTTCATATATCAAGAAGAGGTAAACTAGTTAGTACAGTGAAGGCTGAGTGTCCAAACTGAGATGTGAATTTCTTAAAGATCAGGGAACACCTGCGGATAAAACAGACTTCAGTGCACATCCTGTACATATAAACACCATATTATATATTCAACAAGTAACAAATCAATAGGCATGTAACTCCTATGCTTACTCTTTGTTAATCATTTTCCAGTTAATGATAATATGTTACCTGTATTTTTAAGATTTAAAAATTGTTTTGAGCATAATTTGTCAAAATGATTGCAGAAAATCTATTTTTAATTTTATTGTTTTTACAATTCTTGTGCCACTATATTGTTAAGGTGGGCATGGTAGAGGTTTGTTTCACCACACATTGTAGATCCTCTGAACTTTATTTCCAGCATGAGATGTCAGCTCCACTTCCAAGATCTTATCCTACAGTTTCTTCATATTCATATTGTGTAAAAATGGAAACTGTGACAAGAGTAAATAGAGTGTGGCTCCAATTTCAACAGTAGACAGTGTTACATTTATATAAACAGACAGATCTCTCTTGTGTGTATATATATATATATATATATATATATATAGTCTCCATAATTTAAAGCAATTAAATTATTTGAGTATAAATAATTTTGGGGGGGCAAAATCATGCTTAGAAAGTACACTTTACTAAGCCCTATCAATACAGGATAACTGTATTAATCATATTTATACACTGCAAAAAGTGGTAACCTACAGTGTTTACCTATAGGTAACAATGGAATACATTTCTATTTGACTTTTTTCATTAATTTAGTTGGTAACCTAATCCAGTCAAGTTGATTCAGTCAATATTTTTACTTAATTCTGCCACATGAATCACATATATGAAGTTACTTTACAAAACATGTTTTACAGTGCATTGTCTGCTGGCTAAAGTGGATATCTGTAGATTGTGATCAAATGTGAATTTCATGTGCATAATCCATGAATAACTTGTGGATAGGCCTATGTAGTTACATCAAATGTAAACACATCTCCCATTATTCAGTTTTTAGTTTCCCTTACTTTCACAAAGTCATGGGTGTGAATGTATTCTCACGCACTCTTTTGAAATCCAATCGTGTGTGAAGAAACGGCGCCAATTTTCTTTTGCATCTACCGAACTTGTAAAATACATCATCAGCATGTGTCAGGCCTCTCTCTTTCCCAGTGCAAACTGTGGTCTGATCTCCCATTAGAATACATCATTTTGAGTCAGTGAGCTAACACACTATTCAAACTCCTTTAGGTGTTGTTTGTTAAGCATTCATCATTTAATGTGCAACATCATCAGTCAGTGTCTGATCACTATCTGATCCAAGATTCTTTCTTTTTTCTTCTGGGTTTTCTCCTGTGTGTTAGTGTGGAAGACCTCTTGGAGAGCTTCTTGGGACTTATAAGATGATTATTGAAGTAAAATATGATACTACTTTTGTATCCGAAAGATATGGCAGTTTGAAAATATTTTATTATTGGTGCACACCGCATGTGTGGTGGATAAATAATGCAATTTCCTAAGAAATTCTATTACAGCACTATAATACAGTAAAATACAGACCTAAGTGTTTACACTACCAGTCAAATGTTTGGACACAGCTACTCATTCTTTATCAGAGGTGGGTAGATTAGCCAAAAACTGTACTCCCATGTATTATGGAATTATTATTATTATTATTAATGGAAATTCTGTAATCATTCACTATCATGTTCCAAACCTGTATGCCTTTCTTTCTTCCATGCAACTCAATAAGGAGATGTTAGACAGAATGTTGCCTGTGTCACTATTTACTGAATGTTTTTTTCTCTCCATATTTTGAAAGTGAATGGTGACTGAGACTGTCAGTCTCTAACATTCTGTCTGATATCTTTTGTTTTCCTCAGAATACAAAGGGTCACACTGGTTTGGAACAACATGAGGGTATGGAAATTATGACAGAATATTAAATTATGGCTGAGCTATCACTTTAAAGAGATAGTTTACCCAAAAAATAAAATTCTCTCATCATTTACTCACCCTCATGCCATCTCAGATGTGTTTGACTTATTATATTTATTTTCCACTTTTTTAAAAATAGAAAAGTCATCAAAACTACAAATTAATACAGATGGAAGAATGATAATTATGTACGCTAAAAAAAACAACAAACAAACAAAAAACTGATTCTTTGAAGGTTGTTCAGTTTACTTAATAAAAATTATTTTTTAAAAAACAACAACAAAAAACAAAACTCAATTCTAGAATATTTTGTAGCAACTTGATTTCATTGCATTCTATATATATATATATATATATATATATATATATAGGTTTACTTAATCCATGAAGAATTTCAGTCTGGATTTAAGCCCCATCATAGTACAGAGACTTCTCAGAGTTACAAATCACTTGCTCTTATCATCTGATTGCAGCTGCATTTCTCTTTTAGTACTTTTAGATCTTAGTGCTGCCTTCAACACCGTTGATCACGATAATCTCTTGGTAGACTCGAGAATACGTTGGCATTTATGGATAGGCACTAGATTGGTTTAGATCCTACTTATACGACCACTACTTCTTTGTAAGTAGTAGTTTTACACACTACTGTGTAAATGAGGAATTGTAGATCAAACTATATTTAAGTATATAGTACAACAGGGATCAGTCTAAAGGGAATGTTCACCCAAAAATGTTCACCCAAAAAATCTCTCATAATTTGCTCACTTTCATGCCATCCCAGAAGTAAATGATTTCCTTTCTTCAGCAGAACACATTTGAAGAAAAATATCTCATCTCAGTAGGTCTTTATAATGGATGTGGATGGTAACACGATTTTTGATGCTCCAAAAAGCACAGACAATCAGCTTTAACATCATCCATACAACTCCAGTGGTTAAATGAATGTCTTATAAAGTGATACGATCACTTTTTGTACTAAAAATATACATTTTTAAGAACTTTTTAACAATAAATCATTGCGCCCGGTAAGCAGCAGTGTGTACATTCACGAGAGGGCTGAGGTCACGAGGTCATTCCTGCGATGGCATGGCAACATTCCATTCATTGCAGCAGACGCTCACGTCTCCTGAGCTCTCTGTCTCTATGAGGCTTGTTGGTCCAGCCTCCTCCATCTCCCTGTGCTCCTGCTCAGTACTCAGGCTCAAATAAATATGACATATAAAAACATGTATCTTCTCTTCTCCTCTTAAATCAAAATCTTCTGACATCTTTGTTTAAATTTGCTTCAATTTGTTTGCAGTGTTTGGTCTGTACAGCATTACTCCTACACAGTTGTAAACAGCGCTGCTCTTCCGGGTGTGTCGCGCAGGCGTCACTTCTCGCGTGAACATGCCGATGCCAATACGTCACGCGAGAATCTGCTAGACCTCAGCCCTCTCATGAATGTGCATACCACTACTTAACGGAAGCAATTATTTAGAGTTAATACTTAAATATTGATCTGATATACATTGAATTAGTACTTAAATATTGATCTTTTTTGCACCAAAAGTGATCGTATTGCTTTAGAAGACTGTTATGTATGGAGAATGGAGCTGATTGTCTGTGCTTTTTGGAGAATCAAAAATCTTGTTACTATCCACATCCATTATAAAGACCTATTGAGCTGAGATATTTTTCTATTTTTCTTCGAAACCTGACGAAATTTCACAATTCTCCAAGTTTACAGAGTGTATCAATGATATCAAAGATTGGGTGGCTAGACATTTCTTTCTACTCAATTCCTGCAAAACAGAGGTACTAATTATTGCTAAAATATAATCTGACTCTCGTTGGATGTACTGTAACTTTGTCTTGTACATTTGAGTTTGGACTACATGAATACTTTTTGTAGCACATATGGAAACTGGGCAGGGGATTTCCATTTCCCAGTATGCCTTGCATGGGACTGGATGGTGTGAACAAATGTTGAACTTAAGTTTTATTTTATGCATTTTTAAGCAAAATGAGAACAGGAGGAGATTTGTTCATGTTTTATGTTGTTCTGTTCTGTATTTAAATGAGTGTCTGTTAAGATGGAATTTAGTTTGACAAACCTAATAAAGATGAGTTAAAAATACTAAAGAACATTGATTTGACCTAATCCAACTAAATTATTTTGGCTGTATGAAACTGACTTAATCTAAATGAAAAAAATGTAATTGCTTGTATAAACTTTCTCAAATTCAGTTACGTAAGGGGAATGATTTTTTGAGTATAGTGACCAAAAGAGTTTAACCAATTTAACTTAACTTAAACACATTCCATGCATTGACATTTTCATGCAATTACCCTGTTCGGGAAGTCAATGTGGCCAGCTGCTTGCTTGACTTGTCTTTTAGTGATCCATCCTGACCCGAGGATAGTGACCGTGTGACATCATCTCTATTAGAAAGGAGCATATCTTCCTCTTTTAAATTTTTCCACTTAAACCATTAGTCCCAATCATTTGCAGATGTGGAGAGGCAAGGCATTATGTAAACATTAGCTTTGGCAAAAGATCAATAGGTCCAAGGCTTTGGAAGTTGATAGAGGTGCCTCTATAGATTTATGCCTCCAAGGAATGAAGCCCAGAGAGCCCATGTTTGTAAGTGAGTTTGTTTGCATATTTGGTGAGAATACCAACATGTGCCATGAAGCTGTAAGTTATTCTTCTTCTGTACACAGGTGTGTATGTGTTTACATACTTTACTGTAGTTTGGGGACAAACTTGAATAACAAATTCTGACAAAACCTCCCTTTGGAGAACTCATTTGTAAAAAAAGATTGATTGATATATATATATATATATATATATATATATATATATATATATATATATATATATATATATATATATATATATATATCTTGTTGTATTTTGAAAAGTTAAATGATATAATTTAAGTTCTAAAAATACAATAAGTTTCCTTTTAGGGGTATGGTTGGGGCTAATATGTAGTTATTATAATGACCTTTATATAACAACAATACAAGTCTATGGTATGTCCCATTTTAGATAGCTATGTGTGCATGTTCTCCACAGAATTTCACATCTGTTTCTATGTATTGTCTTTAGGGTTGTACAGTCTTTTGAGAATTTCCTTTGTAATGTTACAGAATTACTTTGGTAATTAATCATAGTGATACAATTCATTCTTCATTCATACATCAAGTTGATCATGCTATCCACCCTAGAGGATTACTGCCACATCCTGATACACAAAGCCAGCAGCAAATCCATTCTGCCTACAGCAGAATACAAGAGCACACATGAAATATTCAGCATTCAAAAGTGAGAAGAATAATTTTGTGCCATTTAAATGTGCATTGATTTACCTTGAAAGCTAATAACCACAAAAACAGAATTTAAGCTAAGTGAATTTAACCACATTATTTATGTAAATCAGCAGTTTTCAGCTGCTTCAGGTGTGGAGTACAATAAAGTGTGGACCTAACATACTGTAGAACCAAGATTATTTATCTTACAAAAGTAAAAAAAAGCTAAATTATTAACAAGTCAAAGGCTTCTAAATGTTTCTTACATTTTGATGGTTTTATGCTCTCAGCAGTCACATAAAACCATGTTTATCTGTGCTGCAAGTGGACCCGTATATAATGTAGTCTGGGTCATATCTTCTATTACCTTGCATAGTTCTGTTTATGGTTTTCGAGGATGACTGCATTTCACGCATAATTTGGCTAGCTCCTATGGTTAGTTGTACTCTATTGTTTGCATCTAGTATATTTTTCACTCCTTTTCTACCAATTGAGATATTTATTTGTTTTCTCTTTTTAATTATTTTGATTTCTATTTTCATTTCTAAATTAATCGCATTCTGTTTAACAAAAATAATTTTGTTTATTTACTATGCCATTAGGGAATTTGTGTGGAGATAGGTAATAAAATGAAGTTTCTGTTAGAGAGAGAGTTATTTCGAGTATGGTTTCATTTGTCATTCCTGTTGTCTAAACTCTTGTTTAGATGCTTTATCTTCTGGTAAGAATCATAAATGTTGCCAGGCAAATCGGTCAACAATGGGAGTAAAAGTTATCAGGCAACAAGAAGAATGTTCCATTATCTTTGATAAAGTGTCTGTCAACTGACTGCATGTTTATGAATCTAGGAAATAAAACAAATATCTCTTGTCCGTGAGAAGGTGTACACTTCATAATTTTCAACCTGGCTTCTTATTGTGAAAGGGGTTTAACAAATACACAAAACAGAAACACAAACAAATATAACACAAACACCATCAGAACACAGAGACACATAAATACAAGTACACACGCACTACACACAGCAGGAGGACACTGTTCTCATTATAATAAAACGAATTGGAAACAAGGTGACGAGGAAGTTTTGTTCACCCATGGGAGCACCTTGTGTGTGCGTGTGTGTCTGAGCATATGTGGGTATTCATTACGTCTCTGGTTAATGGCTCTATTGCATTTTATCACTCGTTTCCCTTGAGCATGTTCTTTGATGAGGATTCCAGATCTTAGCAGGAGATCCTCCCTCGTACTTCTAAAATTGCCCCTTGCAGTAACTTTCAATAACAAGCTTGGGTTTCCGTGCCAACGTTCTCCCTTTCACCCCACCCTATTGAGAGACAGAGACAGAAAAAAGAAAGAAAGATGTTGTTAACACTGAGTTCTTTATGAATGAATATGAAATTGTTAGGATTTACACTATTAAAAAAGTGGATACATGCAGTTGTTACTTTAAAGAAAAAGCTCACCCAAAAATAAAAATGAACTCATGTTTACTCATACTCATGCCATCCCAGATGTGTGACGTTCTTTCTTCTGCTGAACACAAACACATTTATAGATAAATTTCTTAGCTATGTTGGTCCATATGACGCAAATGAATGGGTACCAAAACTTTGTCGCTCCAAAAATCAACTAAAGGCAGCATAAAAGTAATCCATAAGACTGCAGTGGTTAAATCCATGTCTTCTGAAGTGAAATGAAAAGTGTGGGTGATCAATATTAAGTCCTTTTTTACTAACTTTCACATTCTTCTTTTATTTTAGGCGATTCGCATTCTTTGCCACTTATTGTGCATATAACACTTATCATATCGCTTTTATGCTGCCTTTATGTGTATCTATGTAGGACCTTCAAAATATATTACCCATTCTCTTGCATTGTGAGGACCTACAGAGTAGACATTCTTCTAAAAAAATCTTTGTTTGTGTTCTGCTGAAAAAAGAAAGTCAGACACATCAGGGTTGGCATGAATGCGTGTAAATGATGAGAGAATTTTCTTTTTTGGGTGAGCTATCCCTTTAATGATCAGATGATATTTTGTTCTACACTATGGCCCTATGTTGTCATTATGTTTTCTCTAGCTCATTCTGATACTGTTGGTATGATGCATTGGACTTGAGAAACCTTAAAGTGCCGAGATGAGCACTTTTTGCTGTCACTCTTAACCTTAGAAGATATTTAAGTTGTAAACATAGTTAATTTTTAATTGACTCAGGACCAGACTGTGTCCACCCCTTTTTATAGAGGTTTTCAAGGGATTTTGTACCACTTTTTGGCCTTATACAATTAAAGAGCCTTTTGACTGTGTGGTCCGATTGTTGTTTAACCTTAAACACCTGGTACTCTCTTTGTTTACATAGTTTCTTCAAATGCTAACGGGACGGAACAGTGATGCATTACCGTTTTGTGTGAGACTGAGTGTACAAGATGTTCAGACGCAATCAGCAGCAGTCAGAAATGTCCTCAAAAGGACGCACAACTGCTTTGTTTTTGTTCAGTACACAAGGTCATACCTGCAGTGAAGAATCCTTGATGCCTGTTATTTTAAAGCCAGAAGCAGAATGAGAGAGAGGGAGAGAGCAAGAGTGAATAAGGATGTTTTCTTCCCTTTACCAACATTCTTGGAGTAAACCACAAGAGGACTTGTCATGCAAATAGAGCATTTACTAACTTGAATTGGAATTTAAGAGGGGCAAAAAAGGAGTAAAGAGGAGAAGTGTGGATATGTAGGGAAAAATCTTGCTTGGTAAAAGAAGGTCAAAAACAAACAGAGTGAGACACAGTAAAAATGGGAGAGCAAAAAATGAAAGCTATGAGGAATTAAAGTTAGGAAACATTTTGGTTGGCTGCAAAAGAAATCCACAACTGTGTCACTGTGCAAGCTTTGTTCTGGAGTTAGCATGCTTACATGCACTCAAGGGTGAGGTAATAGAGGATTCAAAATAATATGCCAATTAAGAGTGATTATTTTACTTTCAAATTATCACCAATGCCACCGTTTGATCTGTGGGAAAAGATCTGTCATTTTCATACCTGCTCTTGTTTGGTAAGCAGCAACAGCTTATGATGTCATCACATAATCATGAGTCTGTCTGAAACTGCGCTGGGTGATTCAGGTGTGTATGTGTGTGTGTGATACATTTGAAACATAACGATCAGTGACCGCTGACCCCATATCTGTGTGACATGTGCCATTGTGTGTGTTTATGTGCATCAATCACTATCATGAGTACTGAGAAGTTTCAACTTGCCTCCATAATGGAAATGCTGACCTTACTTTTGGCCTAAATCCCAGCCCATCATAACATTACGTACAGATTTTCTCGACACGCGCACAGTCCTCATCCGTGTGCATCTTCGACGCATGCGGCAGCCGTTGACTCTAACAGATGATCACAAAGAAGTAATAGTGCGTATGCATCGAACACACTTTTATTCACTCACAATCAAAAGAGTATACTTTGAAAGGCAACGCAGTCGACCGGGCACGATCCGATCCAGAAAGTCTAAAAACAAAATATACACAGGTCCAACATCTCCTTTTGTGTTCCTTTGGGAAAAAAAGAAACCCATATGGGTTTGAAACAACATGAGGGTTAGTAAATAATAACAGAATTTTCATATTTGGGTGAACTATCCCATTAAGCTGTCTTTTGTGTATGATAATCTTTTGCCTGCATTATGCAAGCAACGGTGAAAGACTGAAGTTCAGAACAGTATCTGTGTTCAGCACAGGGCTCTCACACACTGGGAGATTGATTCAATTACCGTTACTGTATGATGTAACCCTTAGCAACGGTGTTCCCATAAAGTGCTGTTGTGTTTTGTTTGTGCCAAGATGACAGTGCAGTGCACAGAAGACACCCGGGAATAAGAAATAATAAAAAAGGAAACACACATAGATATTCAATAACGCACATAAAAATGTGAACGTGCATAAACACTTATTGTAAGAGATCTCACTTGTGAGGACATGGAAGCAAACACATTGACTAAAGTATGTTTAAATGTACTGCAATAATCAGAATAATACAATTATCTATATTCTGATTAGGCTTTTTACTTGATCTGCTTTTTATTAGAGTTATTCAATAAATGCTATAATGCACACTAATGACTTTATTAAACACTGATGGCTATAGTCTGTGTTATAAACAGGAAACTATGGTGATTACATGACTTCAATATTCATCTAATGCTCCACATTTCTTTATCTGATGATGGTTATTCCAGATATTACTTTTTTTAGTGAACCCTTAAACGCATATCTCGAATCTTTAGTGACCCGGGACATCATTCTACCCCCTGTACCTCATCTATTTTTTCTAGTTGTGCCTACACCTCTTTAGTATTCCTCAATCTTTCTTTCATAAACATTGTAACACACACATACACAAAGCCAAAATTTCAAAACAAAAAACAAAAAATAATTTTTTAATAATTTTTTTTATAATGGCTTTAGTACCAAAAGTGTATAGGGTCATTAGAGACCCTAGGTATTAGTGTTAGTTTAGTTTTTTGTTTCTTTTTTCCTCTTCCATAAATAACATATTTATGAGTATAATTTCAGATGCCATTGTAGAAATTCACAGTCAGCCATGATTATTTTAATCCATGAGTGAAAGTGTCCAATAACAGGATGGTGACAGAGATTAAGCGAGTAGTATTCGACAGCCCCCATGAGGTGACCCTCTCCACGTAGAATAAACCAATAATAGTCAGCAAAGGATAAATATGTTATTACACAGTGCACTTTTTTCTTTTTCCCTTTTCTCCCCAATTTGGAATGCCCAATTCCCAATGCACTATAAGTCCTCGTGGTGGCGTTGGACAAATCTCAGTTGCCTTGGCGTCTGAGAGTAAAAACCACACATTATAGCGACCACGAGGAGGTTACCCCATGTGACTCTACCCTCCCTAGCAAATGGGCCAATTTGGTTGCTTAGGAGACCTGGCTGGAGTCACTCAGCACGCCCTAGATTCAAACTCGCAACTCCAGGGGTGGTAGCCAGCATCTTTTCTTTGCTGAGCTACCCAGAACCCACACACAGTGCTCTTTGAAAGGTGAAGCATGTAATTTCGGCACCACTGGCGGGACAGAGCGGAATTGCAAACTGTTAGTTTAAATGGCTCAACTGGGCTGAGCATTACATTGGCACAACCATTGGTGTAAATTTGGTGAAGGACTACTTGTTTGTCTGAGACTCTACAGACTAGGTAGCGTTTGAAATTAGTTTGAAAAAAAAAAAGTTTATTATTTTTGCAGTTATTTTTGGTGCTGCTGGAGGCACAGAAATGACACACTTTACTTTTTAGGGTATTTACATATATACCCTAAAACATGCACATGCTTTACATGCAGTTTCATTGTTATAATATTGTTTTAATGATACCAATGGTCAGTTGATCGCAGTACATAGTCATTAACTAATCAACAAGTGTGCATCCACTCTCCCTTTCCTTCCTCTTGTGCTTTAAGAACAATTTCCTGTTGATAGGAAGATAAATTATTCCGCTGTACTCTTATAGGCAAAGTCAGCAGCCTGTGTGCAAGACTGATAAGAGTCAATACTACCAGAAAACTGCATGACACCACTCAGAGGAAGAGAGAGTGATGATAATGATGATGGTGTTGTCATAAGGAAAGTTCGTAAGGGCGGTCGTATAATATAATGATTGAAATCAGTAATATTAAAGGAATAGTACACCCAAAAATAAAAATGCTGTAATAACTAACTTACCATTCTTCTGTGGAACAAAAAATTAGATGTTCGGCAGTCTTAGTCGCCAGTTACTTTGATTGTATGAAAAAGGATCCAGTGAGACTAACATATTGCCAAACATCTCCTTTTTTGTTCCATGTTAAGAAAGAGAAAGTCATAGGCATTTGGAACAGCATGGGGGTGAGTAAATAATGAAAGAGATATTGCTGGTACAAATGAGGATAAGGATAGAAGTGGGGTCACAGGTCGTGATAACAGGACAGAAAATCCACCAAGGGTTCCACTCTCACAGATCTGCGTGAAACAGCACACACACACGTTAACTGACTTTGCACACTCACTTTCTTGTTAAGATTCAGACACACACTCATGCTCACACAGCCGACGTAAAGAACAGGGTGGTGTTAACAAGGACTCTGTCACTTTGGCATGCTTGAAATCTGTTTGCTAATGCACAAATACGCACACTGACGTCCATCTTCCTGGTGATTCTAGAAGTGAAAACGTTCTGCGTTATCTTAGCTTATGGTCAGGCATGTGGACCGTACCATGTGTGGAATAAAGATGTTACGTCCAAGGTCAAAGCACAGACACACATTTTTGAGGAGTATGGAGGAGGAGTAGGGCAATGGCATGTCAGGTTCATTGGGTGTACCGTGACGTGGTGTTTGATATGGCTGTTAGGCCTGAATGTGATAGAATTCTTGTGTTCGGGCCAAGAGACTGGAAGTCTTTGAACCTTAACCTGCAATCAGTTATGTAGCTTGTATCACCCATATCTAAAATTGAACTTAAGCATTGTTTGTGTCTTCAGTTAATTGTTACTAATGTATTCAAATTCGTTGGGGTGAAAAGAAGGCATCTGTTTTTTGACTGGGTTATTGTATTTGCGTGCATGTTTGTGTGACTGTGTTTATGTGTGTCCTGTTGGATGCACGCAGGTGTACGTGGGTGTGTGCTACGTGTGTTTTTTTGCATGTCTGTGAGTAAATGGCCCTGTTTACTCCTGGTATTAACATCTGTTTCGGATGATCTGATCACAAGGGGGCAGCAAAAAGAGGTAGAAAAAAATGCATGTGATCTGTCATAATGTGACCCGGACAACAATGAATGACCGCCTACTCACCTGTCAATCCACCATAAAACAGGAAGTTTTTAACATTTTGAATGGCCTTCAAAGAAAATAACTCTCTGATGAAAGAGTAGAAAAGCACATACATATACATACATAACACTTCACCAAATTTCTCTGCCATGATATCAACATATATATATATATATATATATATATATATATATATATATATATATATATATATATATATATATATATATATAGAGTGCAACAGTGCCCGCCCACTTTTTTAGTCGTCTTCGTTCCGGAAGTAATTTTCCCATAATTTTTTCCATAGGGATTTCATAAAATCCTTCATAAAAGAGTTCTAAAAAGACAAAGATACAAGACATGTCACTTGAATGGATTTATAGATTTATGGAATGAACTACAATCACATGAAGCATTTTCAAATTATATAACTGAATAAAAAATATGGAAAAATATAAAACTAGTAATTTAAAGTTGTTGTTTTAAACAATATAACAGTGCATCATAGTGGGCGGCCCCTGCAGAGCTCTTTTGGCATGCTGTGTTTGCCGCAATTCTCTGATTGGTGGATCATTCTCTGCTGGATCATGAGTAACACAATTAATCAAATCAAATTCCACTTTTTAAACGTTTTTTTAAGTTGAAAAAAATCCAAACTGATGGCATCAGCTGAAGAATATACCATCGATTAACAGCCTGTGCAGCTCATGGTATGTAGGTCTTTTTACAAGTTAATGTTAAAAATCAAATCCCCTATGAAAAAAAATTAGGAATTTTTGTCTGTTTTTATTTAGTCATGCAGTACACACAGACACACGAAGCGATCCATGTAGTCATGAAATCAGGTTTCTTCCTCTTGCCAAAAGGCAGTCACAGGTGGTCACCAAAAATACACCTGAGATGCATTTTCATGCCTGATATAAATGGGTATGTGTCTCACCTGACCACATGTGAATGGATAACCTCAGAAGGATGGCCAGTGAGGGACAATTACGTATTAAAGTATTAGTTCACCCAAAAACAAAAATTTGCTCATCCTTTTATCTACCTCATGCCATCCAGATGTGTATGACTTTCTTTCTTCTGCTGAACATGAATGAAGGTTTTTTGAAGAATATCGCAGCTCTGTAGGTCCATTCAATGCAAGTGAATAGTGACCAGAACTTTGAAGGTCCAAAAAGCATATAAATCAGCATAAATGTAATCCATACTTTCCATAATCCAAGACTCCAGAATGTTAGAAATAGATCAATATTGAAGTCCTTTTTTACTATAAATTCTCTTTCTTGCCCAGTAGGTGGTGATGTGCACTAAAAAAGCGAATCGCAAAAAAAAAGAAAGAAAAATGTGAAAGTGAAAGTGGAGATTTATGATAAAACATCACTTTAATATTGAACTGTTTCTCATCCTCACCTATCATATCACTTCTTAAGATATGTATTTAACCACTGTATGTATTTTATGCTGCCTTAATGTGATTTATGGAACTTCAAAGTTCTGGCCACCATTTACTTGCATTGTATGGACCTACAGATTTGAGATATTTTTCTTAAAACATCTGGGATGGCATGAGAGTAATTAAATGATTTTGAATTAATTTTCCTTTTTGGTGAAATAACTCAACTGTTTAAAAGTGTGTTTCCAGTTCATACAGAAATAATTTAATAGCAGATCGGATCTTTGTTACCATCACAATGGGACAGGATTACAGTCTGTCTATTAAACTGTCAAAAGACACAGAACTCCTCATCTGTCCAACTGCACATCTGGTAATTTCTCTCTCTCCCGCTCTGTATTAAACCACAGCCTTCATTCATTTTCCTCTCTATCACATGCTCTTATCATGTCCCCATCTGTCTCTCATGTTGTTTTAATTGTTCCTTAATTCTTTTCACACTGCACATAAATCCTCCTTCTTATCGCAGTCCATGTCCTTTTACCCCTCCAAGTTCAGGGGGTTTAATGGTGAGGCGCCGTGAGTTCTGGTAATGATGTCACAGTCCTAGGGAGTTCTGTCTGAGAGCGTGTGGTTTTGCCTGAAATGGAGGCTGTTAAACTGACCCCTCTGATATTTGCACTTCACCTCTCAATTCAGCCCAATAAACCTTTGCATTAAGAGAGGCTTGCTTACACAGGGGTCAGAGCCAACTGAATTATTTATGTCTATTCCAGCTTTACTCACTGTTTAGGAACTCACTGGAGTCAAATGTAGGGCATTGCATGTAGGGTTACACGTGATGGGACAAAGGGGGGTCTGTTTTGGAAGTAGTCTGATTATGACAGCTGAAGTCATAAAGCGTGTTCATGAAGATAAATGTATTTTGGCTTGATAAATGGAATTTGTCAATGTGAACATTTCTCCATGTTTCCCAATGGATGGTCTCGTGTTTAATAGTGTAACTGTAGATGATTTTTTGATCACTCATTCATGAAATTGAGCCTTTTTAAACGACTCTGGCATATCATGTAATATACTTTCAAACGAATTACTGATTTAAATAAAGAGAGCTGGTTATGCCCTATTATTGTGTGTATCAGTAATGTAAGAGTTTTTTAAGATTCAATCAATACAACACTTAAACTGTTTAAAACTCAGAATTTCTTAAAGACATTTTGGCGAAACATTAGTCTCAACAGTGCCACATTCCAGCTGAGGTTCAAGTTTTCCACGTGAAGTTGTACATTTAGCTTTCCAAGACCCATATAATCACATATATACCTGGGGGTATATAAGATCCATGTGGACTTGGACATTTTAATAGAGTAAAATACTTTTAAAACTACTAAAAGATTGAAATGACATCTCATTTTTTCAGTAAATTTTTAAAGGAAAAAAAAAAAAAACAAGTGTAATGTGTTTTTTAATGTAATGTAAGTTTAATGTAAGTTTTTTATGTAGATGACACTCATAGTATGTACTACAGTACTTGGTATTTCCTCCCACAGCACCAATTGTTTTTTTTTTTTTAAGTTTTATAATTGAATTTAACCAAGGCTTTAAAGATATTGATGATGCTAATTGATATACATTATAATACACAATGCAAAGACCCACTTTAGGCAATAGTTATAGAACATTTGAGAAAGCACTGAACATTTTAACGGATCCGGTTTAACAGATGTTAATAAACCAGCAAAGTCAGCAAAGCATTCTTAATGTCCAAGAGAGGTTACATCAGTGTGGGTGTGTGCATGCATGTGTGTGCCTCTGTCCTTGAATGGGTCTGTTTTACAGCAGTTAAAAGACCTCCATCAGACTGGGATCTTTATGTTTTCTACAACTGCAAAATGTTAAAACTGAGAGGCGAGCATGTCAACTTTGGCTCATAAACAACCCATTGGCCCCAGGAGTGCGCATAGATTTGCATCTGTGAAATCTATTTCAAAAGAAATATTGTGCATATTTTCCTGACAATGGTAAGCAGCAAAATGCAATTGTAATGTTTGTAAGAGGCATATGTCATATAGAGTTTGAGACTTTGTCTCTGAGGCAGATCTTGTTTTATTGCTTTCTTAAGTTTTTGATGTACACACACTTACAAACACAGTACAGGAAGTAAAACAAACTTTTGGTCTAACTGTAGGTGTGCACAATAATACAGATAAAAAGTTAACATTAATGAATTCATTATCCACATGATAACATAATAACAATGATTAATATATATATTATATATAGTATATATACAGTATATACACTCTCTAAGCACTTTATTAAGAACAATATGGTCTATGGTACCTAATACAGTGCCCGACATGGTCTTCTGCTGTTGTAGCCCATCCGCCTCAAGGTTCGATGTGTTGTGCATTCTGAGATTATATTCTGATCACTACAATTGTACAGAGTTGTTATCTGAGTTACTGTAGCCTTTCTGTCAGTTTGAAACAGTCTGGACATTCTCTGTTGACCTCTCTCATCAACAAGGCATTTTCATCTGCAGAACTGCCGCTCACTGGGTGTTTTTTGTTTTTGGCACCATTCGGAGTAAACTCTAGAGACTGCTGTGCATAAAAATACCAGGAGACCAGCAGTTACAGAAATACTTAAACCACTCAATATTAACTGAATCTCTTGACCCTTATCTGCAGGATTTCATAGATTACACTGCTGCCACATGATTGGCGGATTAGATAATCAAATTAATAAGTAGGTAAACAGGTTTTCCTAATAAAGTGCAGAGTGAGTGTACAGCATATTCACTGTATACAGTATATTAACAAAAACCAAGATTATTGAATGCTGTTAGAAATATTGTTAATTCATGGTACCTAAAGCATGTACTTAATCTTAATCTTAATGTATTTATAGAACCTCATTGTGAGTGAGATGTGCTATATAAACTGAAACAATCCGACATACTAAGAATGAAGCCTTTTCACTGTTTAAAAATCCATGATATCTTTACTCCATTTCAGCTGAGCTGCAGTGCTGGAGGCTTTCTCAATGTTCTCAGTGTTGTGCTATAGTCTCATAGTCTATAGTCTGAACTGAATAGAAGATAGTCCCCAGTAATCCTCATGTCTAGCGCTTGTTTGGATTTATTTGTCAGATTAATGGTTTGTTTTTTTAGTGAACATAATTTTTTAAAATGTATAATGTATCTTGTAGGTATCTTGTAGGTAAATGCACCAGGAGAGGACTAGAACTTGTTTTAGTTTGTGTCATCTGGTCTCCATTAGGAAATACAGTCAACATGGTGATTGCAAAAGAAGATGAGAAGATGTTGAGTTGATCTTTGAGTTATATTTTGGTCTGTTTTTAACCCAAAACTGATTGTATCTCTTCAGAGAAGACATGGATTAAAACACCTGAATAGTATGGATTACTTTTATGCTGCCTTTCTGTGCTTTTTGGAGATTGAAACATTTGGACCAACATGACTTGCATTGTATGGACAAAAAAAATTGTTGTTCAAAATATCTTTGTTTTTGTTTCACAGAAGAAATAAAGTCCTACGAGTTTTCATGAGAAAATGATGAGAGGTAGAATTAGTTCGGTTTCATTCCTCCTGACCGCCAGAGGCGGTGCTTAAGCACTACTGGAGGTCGGGAGAATATACCAACATAGTGATGTAGACTGAGCCTTGAGGATAATAGCCACATTAGCTCAGCGTTCAGCCTTTTTCGCTATCTCGCCTGATAGAAAGTTATTCTTCGTGTGATTCCACGCTGTCAACTGCAGCTTCCTGGAGCAGCGAAGTATTTTACTTGCAAGCTGTGACAGCACGCTCCTAAGCCTTTTGTATCCGGATTGGATTATTTTGTCGGCAGTGAGTTTTGTATTTCATTGGATATATTTTCACGATCTGTCTGTAACACTTCTTGCTTCTTGGTGCTTCCGGTGGCTAGTGTTTACCATGATGAAAAGTTCGCCAGGTTATTTACCACTCTGCTCACTTTAGCCTTTCGGTTCTATCAAGGAGTGTTTTTGTTAACAAAGTGATCATGGCTCATGTTTCTATTGCCACTAGCCTCCAACTGGCATGTAAGATGTGTCCCAATACTCTTCTTTCTGATGACAGCCATGATGTCTGTCTGCCTTGTTTGCGTATTCAACATTTGAGAGAGGCTATCACGGACCCATGCTTGCACTGTAGTCTTTTGTCTATGTCAAAGAGGTGGTTCCATCTAGCTGGGTTAGACCCTAATTCAACAGTTAACCCCCACCACACAGACTCTGAGCCCTCCCCATCTAAGAAAAAGATGAATTCACTTTCTAAGACAGTTGCTGTCAGAGCTAAAACATCTCTTTCAATTGCTTCAGCCCGGGGTGCCTGCCACTACTGTAACTATAACACAGGAGGATGAGGTTAGTTCAAGTAAAAGATTTGGGGAAGAGCCTCATGACGCCCCTTTTTTTCACGTCATTCTGACTTGGATGTTCTCTCTACTAGTGCTTCTGACTGTTTTTTCACGATCAGATGGATGCTGTGGATGTTACTGTGCAGCCTTCTCCTCAGGATGTTCATTCTGGTCTTTCAGCTTTGTGGGGATCTAGTGGGGATTCCGTTCAGTCTTCAGGACAGGCTCAGTCCTCTTCGGATGACACTTTGGCTGTGCTTCGGATGGAAGTTTCTCGTCTAGGGCTGGACAATTCACCTGCCCAACCAGTCCAGGCATTAGAATCTGCTGCCTGTATTACCCTCGCTGGGAATACAATCTGTCAATTACTCCTCGCTACCACCAGTACATTGGAGTCAACAAACGTTGACCCCTCAGTTTCTCAGTTCCTGCAGACGGCTCTTCTGACTATGGACCATGTGACCTGTGAACTAGGTACTCTTTCCACCACACTTCAGGCAGCCCGCCGCCAAGTGTGGCTTGCTCAGGCGAAACTGCCTGAGGGTTGTAAGAAGACTCTGCCTGACCTCCCAACCATTTCTGGGCATCTTTGTGCATAACATTCCAGAACTGCTGGAAAAGAGGGAGAAATTGTCTGAGGCCACTTGCCAGCTGACACACCTACAACGCCAGAACAACGCTTCCGCCAGCATCCTACACCACGCCTCAGAGCCCTCAGAGGCCCCGTGCTGCTGATGATGCTCAATGTATTCAGCCTCCTCATTGGCAGATGCCAAGGTTACCACGCCAGTGTTCCCCCATTCATTGGAATGACTCTGGACTCTTGTGCAATGTCTGCCACTCTTGGGCAGGTAATATTCTGCAGCTCCTTGTTCGTTTCTGTTTGGGAGCGATGTTGCATACAGAGAGTTACTACAGCTTATGGGGATGCTGACAGCTGCCACTTCTGTGATTCCACTGGGCTTGCTCCACCTCAGACCTCTGCAGTGGTGGAACAACAGTTTGATGACTAGACATCATCTTCGGTTGATTGTTGTTTCCCACCATTGTGCTCATGCATTGACACAATGAAATCGCTGGGAGATTTTAATGACAGTGTACCCCTAGGGGTCAATCCTTCTCATCAGGAAGTGGTCATGATCGATGCTTTCCTCTGGGGGTGGGGTGCAAACTGGAATCAAAGGGGTATTTGTGGTCGTTGGTCTCCAGATCAGTCCATGTACCACATCAACCTCCTGGAGTTATGCACAGTTTTCCTAGCCCTGCAATATTTCTTGCTGGTTCTGGCAGGCCGTCATGTCCTCGTTTGGTCTGACAACACCCAGATGGTGTTCAACCTGAACCATCAGGGTGGCACGACTTTGCTCAGGTCCTTGCATCTCACTCACAAGATTCTCATCTGGTCTCTTCCCTGACTAGCATCACTGAGGGCAGTTAACCTCCTGGGGTAGAGCAATCAGATAGCAGATATTCTCTCAAGTGATCTGCATCCGGGAGAATGGATGCTTCACTCCTAGATGTGGTGCAGAGTATATGGCATCAGTTTTGCGAAGCAGAAGTAGATCTTTTCACATCAGATGTGACCATCCTTTGTCGCTTGTGGTTTGTGAGGGCAGAGACATTCAGCCCATTAGGGCAGTCTACACTGTCTAACCAGTGGCTGAACTTCCTACTTTATGCATTTCCTTCTATTCCACTGTTCTGGGAGACATTATACAGGATCTCTCTGTGCAACCACAGGGTGCTTCTTGAAGCACCCCAATGGCCAGCCAGGCCCTGTTTTCCCATACCTCTGAGACATTTGGTGGGCAGACTGTGGCAGTTTCTGCTCCAGAAAGATGGTCTGCGGTGTTTAGCACCCGGATCCAGCCCGTCTCCAGCTTTGGATTTGGCCTCTGGGTTAGTGCTAGGGCTGCATCCACACGTCAGCTCCACACTGTGCATTGGAATTTTACTCTTCGTGTTGCAGGGTATGTGGGTTGTATAACACACACTGTGAGGTTCCAAGAGTTTTTAGTTTTTTGTGACATATCTTTGATGCAGGCAAGGCAGCTTCCACATTAATGGTATACTATATTAATGTTGCTGCCATTTCTGCGTATCATGTACCAGTTAATTGTTCTAAACTTGGTTCCCATAATCTTGTTTGTAATTTTTTAATAGGGGGCCAGCCTGCAACCCCCATTTTCCTGTGTGGGATTTACCACTTGTGCTTGAATTTCTCTGTTTGCTGCCGTTCGAACCTTTGGATTGTAGAGGAGATCATCAAAAGCCCTTGTCAGGAGGTATCTCTTGTTATTCTACTAGGGCTGTGTCTACATCTTGGGCTTCCTTTAGAAGAGTCTCCATGGCAGATATCTGTGTAGCTACTACCTGGGCTTCTCCATGTACCTTTTGTGGGTTCTACAAGCTCAATATTGCTACTCCTCATGCTGTGAGTTCAGCGGTTCTTCAGGGACAGCCTTGACTGTTTTTCAGGTGAGTGGCATTCCTCATGACTATGTTGGTAGAAGTCAACCACTAGTGCTTAAGCACCACCTCTGGTGGTCAGGAGGAATGAAACAGAACTAATTCTCTCTACAAAGTGTCACACAACAGGTGATTCACTATCAGATCTATTAATCGTGCTTCTGTTCATTAATGCAAAATCTGAGTTGACGATTAGTTTTTCCAACATGCTGAAATCCACAAAGACAAGATAGTAAATATACAATATTGACTGAATGACATTATATTAACTGTCTAATGATAGGTCCCCATGATAGAAAAAAATCCTTGTGAATTTCATAGAAGCGTTTGCATGGGATAAAGCAGTCATGCATACATACTGATTTGTGCCAGACTTTCTTCTAAATATAAAATGGGTGTGGATGTCTCTATGCATCTGTGTGTACCAGTGTGTGTTGTTTTACAAATGCTTGGGTGCATGGATATGTGTGGATGTGTGGTAGAGGTGTGTGTGTGTGTGTGTGTGTGTGTGTGTGTGTGTGTGTGTGTGTGTGTGTGTGTGTGTGTGTGTGGGTATGTGCACTTTCCGAGCACTCTTTGCAACAAGCTCCTTAAATACCCCACCCAAATGTTCCACCTGTTTATTGACTGAAAGACTAAGAGTCACTCAGTTGGAGTTTCACTAACTAACTTTGAAGGTCTGCGCTGTTATAATCTCAATATGCCACAACACGTCTAACCTCACCCCAAATAAAGGATTAGCTGAACTGTACACAACACAATTGTGTTATTGTGCAAATTTATAACATGCCTATGCCGGCTCCAAAAACAGTTATCAGTGATAAGGTGGCCTATATACTTCAGTATCTCACTGTC
Source organism: Moxostoma hubbsi (assembly GCA_032164185.1). NCBI lineage: Eukaryota > Metazoa > Chordata > Actinopteri > Cypriniformes > Catostomidae > Moxostoma > Moxostoma hubbsi. The sequence goes on from JAVLUX010000031.1 coordinate 20,880,798, forward strand.
CCAGAATGCACTGATGAAGCAGGTGAGAACCAACTGTTTGACAGAGACCATGTGCTGTTAACTCTGTTTTAGGTCTCTTTTTCTACTAGGTCTATTTTTATCCCGACAAGAAGGTATTTCTGTGTGGGACTCAATGACAGCGCTCTGTAGACTGGAATTTGAACAGACCCAAGGTGCCCAAAAGAAAATTGCATTGCTCAGAGTTTGCTCTTTAAAGGCTCAGAAGACTTAATGGAGATCCCAGTTATGCTTCCTTTATGCATCACACTTTTCTCAGTTCTCCCAAATAAAAATGTACACAAATGAGACCATCATGTACAGTCAGTGTGTAGAGCTATAAAAGTAATGTGAATAACATTGTTAAGATCATTTGATCTTGGAACATTTATATGATAAATGTTTTGAGTTCACACTGCAATCTCAAACATTTGATTGCAGACTTTGTTAATATATCTTCATGAAACTCTGAGAAGCAAGAGACAAAAACAAACATCTCCTCTTGCTCTCCATGTAATTTTATTGCCATGTAGGAGATAGAACTGAGAATTTAAACAGATCTGTGTAACTCTTTACAATAAGGTTCCATTTATTAACTCTATTGTTAATTACACTAAATAATATGAACTAAAGATAAACAGTACTTTTACAGCATTTATTAATTTAATGTTTATTACAACATATACCGTACTAATACATTTTTAAAATTTAGTTTTTACATTTGCAAACCATGTGAAACCAAAAAGTTTGGCATCCACATAATAAAAATGTAACCATGCTCTCTGAAAAAACAACAAAAATGGATCATTGCTGTATATTTTTGGACTTTGTATGCATTGCTTATTTCTAAACCTTTGTTTTTTCATGCCAAAAATTTGGACTTAGTTTAAACAGGCCTAAACACACTGAATACTTTCACAAATTCAGTACAAGTATTTATACACTCACTGATCACTTTATTAAGAACACCTGTACACCTACTTATTCAAGCGATTATCTAATCAGCCAAAAGTGTGGCAGCAGTGAAATGCATAAAATCATGTAGATACAGGCCAGGAGCTTCAGTTAATGTTCACATCAACCAACAGAATGTGATCTCTGTGATTTTGACCGTAGCATGATTATTCGTTTCAGACAGGCTGATTTGAGTATTTCTGTAACTGCTGATCTCCTGTGATTTTCACGCACAACAGTCTCTATAGTTTACACATAATGGTGCCAAAAACAAAAAAACATCCAGTGAGCGGTAGTTCTGGGACGGAAATGCCTTGTTGACAGAAAGGCTACGGTAACTCAGATAACCACTCTGTACAATTTTAGTGAACAGAATAGAATCTCATAATGCACAACACATCGAACCTTGAGACGGATGGGCTACAACAGCAGAAGACCACGTCGGGCACTGTATTAGAACCACAGTGTTCCTAATAAAGTGCTCAGTGAGTGTATATTTAACATACACATAAATAGAAATTCCAATCCACACTGACAGGTGTGTACATATGTAGGTCACAGGCTGGTAACAATGATCGCAGCCTGTGTAAATGTGTTAGTGTGTCAGTGTCTGTGTGTTTGGTAAGGTGCCCACTGGACTGTGACCTGGATTGACATGGCACTGGCACGGGAAACAGAATAACTGAAGCCGTTTCTCTGTGTTTGACTATTGTGTGTCCTTAACAGAGAGAATTTACTGGGCCTCAAATATTACTGATCCTGAAGATTATTCCTGACCTGATACACACAGACAAAATGCAGGCACTATGAAATTAGTCCCATTATTCTCTCTCTCTCTCTCTCTCTCTCTCTCTCTCTCTCTCTCTCTCTCTCTCTCTCTCTCTCTCTCACCCCACCCCCCCATCCCCCCCGCCTCAAACACACCATGCATACTTCAAGACTCAGGTTTACCTCTTCAATTGCATCAATGTAATTAGTGATGCTGACTTATGCAAGTATTACTACTACTATTGGTCGTACTAATAGAAGGAATTTCAACAAACCCCTTAACCCTAAGTATTACATTTTGGCATGTAACTCGTCCCACAACATTTGTGTTACAGATATGAATGATACCTCAAATCAAATGCTCAAATGCTGATTGGGGAGGAGAGGTAATGCTATTGGTGATCAGGTGATCAGATGTACACTTTTCATCTGGTAGATGATAAAACAGGCAAAAAATACCATGGACTCACACTGAAGGAAGGGCCCAAGCCATATCTGGGGGTCAGAATATCATAGAAACTTAGGAGTGTACTCATTTGACTTGAGCCAGTGGACTTGAGCCAGAAAGTCCTGAATTAATTTCAAGGCAAATTCAAAAAACAGAAAGCAAAGTCAAATAGTTCAAGAGATGCTGGATGAAGCCACTGTAGCGTTTGCAAAAGAGAGAATCAAAAAGAATAAACTGAGAATGGGTGAAATAGAAATGTACGAGTTGGAGTGCAAATGAATCTTTATTCACAGTTTGTCTCTCTCTCTCTGTTTCTTTCCTCAAGTAGACTTTTGCATTTCAGCCTTGTGCTCCCTCCCTCCCTCCCACTCTCTCTCTCTCTCTCTCTCTCTCTCTCTCTCTATTTAGCTGTGTGTGTGTGTGTTTCAATCAGTGCTACTCACAGTGGTTGAGAGTGAGTCTATGTATGAGTGACTGAAAGATTTCTCGTGCTTGTATAGGCATTCAGAAAAAGTGTGTAGGCACTTCGTACTGTTAGAATCTGCATGTTTAGTCACTGTTTGTGGATATACTTTAGAAAGCAAGTAAAGCATAGAACTCAGGTAAGTTCAACTGAACTTTGAAGTCTAAAAAGTGACTTTGCAGAAATCAGTTATTCTTTACCACCTGTTTCTTCAGTCATCTTAAAAAACATTGAAATTCTGACATTTTTTGAAACTGTAATTTCAAATTGTAGATGCTGCTTTGTTTATTTTTAAATTTCAAAATGAATGCAAAGCATTCATTTTTTATATAAGCTTTGTGTACACATTTGTTGCATATTTAAAATGTTTATTCAAGCAAACACGTATAATAAATCTGATACTCTGTAAAAAACATTTATTATCTTGTGGATGATCATCTTTATCTCAGTTTATGTCTTTCTTGATGAGTATAGTACATTTGTCAGAGGAGATCATGTGATTTGTCCAGATACTGTATATCTCTTAACCATTAACTGTGTAGTGTTAATCAATACAAAATTATGTGCTGAGCATTTCATTTAATATGTGTGTACTCTAGAAAGAGATTTTGAGAAGAATTAGTAGCTTTTGTGAAAGTACTGTCCCTATTATATTACCAAGTATACAGTGAGATGGCAAATACCAGTATCAAACAACGTTTATAAAACAAGTGTAAGGGTGTGGGTTTCCCATTAGACACAGGCTGGTAAATGTCACATGGACTGTGGATTGCTGGCATAATTCAGCTGCTGTTGGTGCATCTATCAGTATTTCTATTTGAGGCATCTCTCTCTTTTTTTTCTTGCACTGTCTTCATTCCTGTCAGCTACCCTCTGTTCTATCCTCCCTCTGAAACCTCTCACCTTTTAACCTCTGACCTATGATGTCAATTGTGACCAGGGTGGAAAATGACTCTTCCACTGATTGCACTCTGTGTGACTTCAGCATTTGTCATGAACTTCAGGAATAGGTTTACGGGCAGAGAAAAATAATACCCAAGATAAACACACACAGACTATAGCAGAGGCCACCAATTAATGGACCGCAATCTGGACCCAGACAAAAGATTGGTTCCACTCAGGAAGAGTGATTTATCATAAATGTAGAGAATTATATACAGAACATCTAATCTGATCATATATAATGTGAAAAGAATCATTTGTTCACACCTCCAACACACAAATATACATCACACACTCTTACCAATAAGGTTGTATCTTAGATCTCTGATGAGCCAAATTATTTCAGGTCTTCAAGCATGAGAAGAGAGGAAGTAAGAAAGAAAGAGGAAAACATGGGAGACAGTGAACTAAGCAGATGACGTACATATGGGACACATTATAATGCAAGATGTCAGTAGAATTTCAAACGGATATGCCCAACATCTCACAATCAAACGTATATATGCTCACATACATTCATGACCACTTTATTAGGTACACCTACTTATTCATGTGAATATCTAATCATGCAGATACGGGTCAGGAGCTTCAGTTAATGTTCACATCAACTATCAGAATGTGATCTCAATGATTTGGACAATGGCATGATTGTTGGTGCCAGACAGGCTGGTTTGAGTATTTTTGTAACTGCTGATCTCCTGAGATTTAAGTGTATAAAGAATGGCAGACTGTTTTGAGTTGACAGAAAGGCTACAGTAACTCCACTACAGAAAACCACTGAGTATAATTGTTGTGAGCAGAATAGTCCCTCAGAATGCACAACACATTGAACCTTCAGGCGGATGGTCTACAACAGCAGAAGACCACTTCAGGAACAGAAAGCTGAGGCTGCAGTGGGCCTACCATCTGTGTGCCTCAGCAGAAATCGAGATTCATCAGACCAGGCGATGTTTTTCTAGTCTTTCAGTTTTGGTGAACCTGTGCCCACTGCAGCCTCAGCTTTCTGTTCTTGGCTGACAGAAGTGGAACCCGACGTGGTCTTCTGCTGTTGTAGCCCATCCACCTCAAGATTCGATGTGTTGTGCATTCTGAGATGATATTCTGATCACTACAATTGTACAGAGTGGTTATCTGAGTTACTATAGACTTTCTGTCATCTTGAACCAGTCTGTCCATTCTCTGTGGACCTCTCTCATCAACAAGCTGTTTCTGTCTGTAGAACTGCCGCTCACTGGATGTTTTTTGTTTTTAGCACCATTCGGAGTAAACTCTAGAGACTGTTGTGTGTGAAAATCACAGAAGATCAGCTGTTATAGACAGGGTTTGGAGGGTTAGTTTTGAAATGTATTCCACTACAGATTACAGAATACATGCTGTAAAATGTAATTTGTAATGTATTCATTAGATTACTTAAGGTTAGTAACATTATATATATTACAATACTTTGGATTACTTCTTCAGCACTGGTAGTTTTTTCACTTGTTTTGACGATAAAAACTCTGCCAGTACGGTAAGACAAAATACACATGTTAAAAACACGTTCTCTGAAAAACCTAAATATTTTATGTTGTGTTGCTTCTAAAACAAGATTAATTAAATTGTTTGGATTTTTAGATATTTTTACAGGAAAACAATACAAAAATTAATATCAAGAATATGATTTTTGCCCTAATATCAAAGGTATTACTAGAAAAAAAGAAATTATGATCCAATGTGAATTTTCTTGATAAAAATATGATTGTCTCTGGTATTTAAGCTTAATGTAAAGCTGACTGATTACACAAGGTTTATTTCTATTTCTTCTGCTCCAAACTTACTTCAAACGCACTTCTCTGTCTGCTCGTATGAATGTAACACATCATAAGAAAGTGTTTCACCGCTGTTCAGATGCACTTTGGATCGCATCATTTATATGTATAAATGTTTTCCATCTGAAAGGACTAAATATTCAATTAAACAAATGACAATAAAAGTAATCTCTTCAGTAATCAAAATACTTTTAAAATGTAACTATTCTAATTACCAATTATTTAAATTGTAACTGTAGTGGAATACAGTTACTTATATTTATTATTTTAAATATGTAATCCCGTTACATGTATTTCGTTACTCCCCAACCCTGGATATAGAAATACTCAAACCAACCCTTCTGGCACCAACAATCATGCCATGGCCGAAATCACATATTTTTCCCCATTCTGATGGTTGATGGGAACGTGAACTGAAGCTCCTGACCCGTATCTGATTTTTTGCATTGCACTGCTGCCACACGATAGGCTGATTAGATAATTGCATCAATAAGTAGGTAAACAGGTGTACCTATTAAAGTGGTCAATGAGTGTACATTCAAAACTCAACATAGCATTACCTCACCAAGTTTTTAAACACAATGATGGTAAATTTTAGGAATATCAGGCCAATTTTCAATCAACTCTGCATCACATGATCACTCTTAAAGTGATAGTTCACCTAAAAGTGAAAGCTGTTATCATTTACCCTTATGTTGTTTCAATCTGGTATGACTTTCTCTTTTTCATGCAAGACAAAATGAGATGTTAGGCAGAATGTTAGGAACTGCCAATCTCTGTCACCATTCACTTTTAATGTATGGAAAAAGAGCAGCCTCAACGTTCGTCAAGAGGTCTGGATTGGGACAACAACAGGGTATAAATTAGGAAGTAAATTGAGAATATTCTTCATTTTGGGATTAAACTATCCCTTTAAAGAGCTCTTTTTCTTTTTTCTTTTATTACCTCACATGACCTTTAAAAATGACATTCATTGGTGTAACTCTATACTGTCAGGTTGAAATGTATTAGGTTATTGAAGAAACATATATACAGTGCTTCTGCTTTATAGTGCTTCTGCACTGTCTATGTTGCTATAAATGTATTTTTATAGAGTAAACTTAAATCTCCTTTTTAGAAAGCTCTACATTTTCAGAATAAACAAGCAGCATTGCTTTAAAAACCTCACCAGTATTTAGCCCTGACCATCAAAATCTCCCTCGGTCTGTACTCTTGGGTTTTAAACACATTTGACTCTTGCCAGAAGATCAATATGCCTTGGTTTTGAAGATAGTTTATAATTATCTATGGAAACAGTTTTTTGAGTGGCATTTTCTTATTTCTATCCTGTTTCTATGCCTGCGGTCACACCTCACAGTGCACACAAATACGTGCAGGAAAGTTTTCATTTTCTAAGTGTTGTTGCATGGTGGTGAAAGTGAGAGAATGAGAGAACAACCTTGACAGTTGCGAATGCAAGAGATGCATTTGGCCCTTTCTTGGCAAGACATCATTTGAGAGAAACAGAGGGAATGAGTGCAGTATCCACACACATTTACTTTGTGACTTTTTATTATTTGCTGTTGTAGATGGAAAGTTTAAAAAGGGAGGCTGTGTTACACTGGGCGTATCATGGCCAAACCACAAGAGGCAGAGAAGTAGCTAGTATGATTCTTACTCGCTTTCTCTCTCACAGACACACAACGTTTTTGGCTGTGATATGTGGGGGGGGATTGGTTTCTATGGTTCAGTAATTGCCCTTAATGAGTGTTCATTAGGTCCGGTTTGTGGACATGACAGACGTATTCCTGTGGTAACATTGGCAGACCTTGCCATACTCTCTGTTTCTAAAACTTCCACTGGCCATTGGTGAATTATACTTGTGTATATTTCTGCATGCTTCTTAACCTCGTGCGACCTCGCTTGTACACGATATCATATCATATTTTTTGTACGATACAAAGCTTATATACAATACCACATGTAACGTACGATACATAAACACATTATAGTGTAATTAAAACCAAGCAGCGCAATATTGAGAGCTGCGGAACAGTCACAGGAAAAAAGAGCAACACATCTACAGTACATAGGTACATCAAACATGTCAATTTATCTACGCCGACATCACAGTGCAAATCGGTGGATTTGTGAGGCAGAAACTGCAGCAGTATGTTTATCAGCTCCCCACCGGCACTGAGTGTGAAATGCACAGCAAGACTCTCATAAGTTGAGTCTATTAGTCATATCTATCAAAAAACAGCTTATTAAAAAAAACTACCACGATTACATGAGACTTATAATTATTTATTAGAATTTTTAGCAGCTTTGAGAACAACACTTGCGCACATGTTACAGCCGGTAATAATGGCGGTAAAGTTTACATGCAAAGTGAAACGAGTGAAGAACAAACAAATTACGTGTGCCGATTGGTTTTTGATCAAGCCACTATATAATATTGGATTATGCACCTATATCGGAAAACCAGAGGTCAGGTTCCTCTCAAGTTTTTTTCTTCACCACTAAATAACATTGAAATTAGTTTTTCCTTGCTAAAGTCACTTCAGCTTGATCATAGGGGGCTTTCAGACAACAAGGCATGATTTTCTATAAAGGTGGTTTGAAACTATGTTGTACTGTGAAAAGTGCAATACGAATATAAATAACTAGAGTGTGGACAAATTTATTTTCTCAAGAAAAGCAGTTTATATTAGTTCTTCTCAACAATAAAACTAAAATGCAGTGCTGTTGTTTATGTTACTTAGAGCTTTGCAGTTTGTTTCCAATGTCAGACACTTTTGTTGAATTTGTGATTTAAAGACATTTATGTTGAATCCTTGAATAAGTTTAAGCAAAACATTTGTGGTTTCTTGTATTGTTTTGTATCATGAGGCAATGCATTGTATCGTATTGTGAAATTTGTGTATCAATACTTGCCTTCTGTACACATGCATGGACGTTGGATTTTGGCTTCGCTATACGCAACGCATAATTTAAATTCATTTAAGTATTCTACTGATCTCAGCTCGGGAGACACCGAGTTAAACTTTCGACACACAGTGTCATGTGACCAAACAACATGGCGCCGATCACAGATGAGATTGTCTTTGGGAGAAATACCAACAAAACTACATCTAGTAAGAAACCTCTCTATGCAGCTAAATGCATTCACTTCTTAAATACGATCAAAGGTCCAGTTTCAGGTTGCAGATGACGTTTGGTTCAGAAATAATTATAATACAATATCTGTAATGTCTCAAAAATATGAATAACCAAGACTCCTGGAAATATAATAAACAGTTTAACAAAAAAAAAAAAAAAAAATCACACTTTCTATAGCTTAGAAATTTAAAATTTCACAACTTAATCCTGCTGTCCATATATGTTGCCATCATTTTTAAGGAAAACAATTTGCTCTAGAAAATTGCTACTAGTTAAAATCAAAAAGGAAATGGAAAATGCACACAGCAGTCACGCGCTGTAGGTTAAGTGAAATAAATGTATACATTGCCAAATACTTCATGAATCAAGACAGAAAAGGTTTACTAATCTAGTAGCTTGCCTGATGCTTGCTACAAATAAAAATCTATGTAGGAAAAACATATCCATATCCTCAATTTACAAAATCATAAATGCTGTAATTGAAGTTTATTTTACAAATACAGATTTCCCATGAAAGGTAAACGCAGCACACTTGACATGATAACCTCTTTAAACTTTAAGACTTTGGAATATAGTGATATTATTTGGGGGGAAATAGCTTTAGGTAAGTAAATAAATATGTACTGAGAAGGCAAGCTCCGCCACTGCCTCTAAGCCTTTACACCCACATGCACTGTACCCACATCTAATTAGTGTAAAAGCATGCAGTGGAACTCCTGTGGAAAACTAAACAAAGATCCCTGAACAAGAATATGTTGTGTTTATACTTTCAGATGTTTATGGCAAACAGAGTGTTTGTTTGTTTCCAGCACAGTTCAAGCTTCCCCCCCCCCCCCCCATGGATCTGGTCTCCCTCAAACCTTTTTTCAGTCATTTAGTCGTTTATTTTTGACATATCCATCCATCCATCCATCTATCTGTCTGTCTATCTATCCTCTGATGAAGGCTTAGAAAAGACAATCAACTCTTTTCCATTAAAAAGTCAAATTAACGTGGCACATTTGTCATTGCTTTTGCTCATGGCACGTTATGATTTTTAGAATTGCCTGTAGGGCACTGAGAGACAAGACAATTACATGAGCTGCTTCACCAGTCTGAGAGTTGTGGTCAGGAATGTAGACAGACACAATGAAGTAGTCATAAAGCAATGCAGAGAGGCCTTTATTTCAGAGCATATTTGGATGAAACGAAAGTATAGGGAAAAATGTGCCCAGGGATGAATGATTGATTATCTAATTGGACAAATTTGATTAAATGTAGTAATCACAAACAAATTGAAAGTTGGTATTGATTGGTCAAAAAATGTATAGGAACTCAGAAAGCAGGTTTGGCATTTTTTTCGAGACTTCAGACAGTCCTGGCCTTGATTTGCTTCTGTATTGTCCAGTATAAGGAGCACACATATGCACACATGTATGTTATGGATATGCGTACTGTATTGAATAGAGCTTGGTTTAGTCCTGATGAAAATGTTATGGGCTTGAGTCATCTCAGATATGTGTGACATTACGGGCACTTCATCAAATGGCCTTCACAGCCAGCCTCAGTTCTTAAACTGTGCTTACAAAGTGGTAACTTGAGAAAGAGAGGAGAGAATTAATAAGGAAGACAAATGAGGGAATAACTCCAAACAGAGAGAGAGGACATGATGAAGATGACAAATGCCCTTGATGCCAGATCTGGGTTTGATTTTGCTGCACTTGTGGTAAAGCACACAAACACATTTGGTTTCACACAGGACTTCGCAAAAGGAACCAAACCACATAGACATGTTGCTTTAGTCAAGCGATTCGAACCCTCTCCATCTGAATGTGATCACACACACACATTTTACTTTGCTTCGTGACAGTGATGTTACACAAGCAGAATGAAAATAGACTGATTTCCTCACACAACAAACAGAACACGTCTCCCTGTCTGTGTGATTTATGCCACATATTCCAGCTGTTGGACAAAGATGACCCAAGCCTTTTTCACTATTGTATCATGTCATGAGAATAAATGGGTCAAATACATTTACAATAACATTTATTCATAAAGCAGATGATTTTATCCAAAGTTACTTACTGAAGAGGATAAACACTATTAGGATCCAACAATATTAGCAGTGCTTCAAAGTTATCAGTAGTAAACAAGAAAATTAAACAGCTAGAGAAAGGGAAATTGACAGAAAAGACAGAATATTTGTTTTTTTGTTGTTGTTGTTTTGCTTTGCTTTGCCTTTTTTGTTCCACATTTTAAAAACATTTCATTTTTGTATACTGCATCATTTAGATAATTTCCAGACAACATGTAATTTTCTTGTTTTTTGTGTTGTGTCGTTTTTTTTTTTTTTTTTTAGCTTTGTTTAGTTTTTTGCTTTGTTTAGTTTTTTGCTTTGTTTAGTTTTTTTGTTTTGTTTTTTTCTTTGTTTAGTTGATTGCTTTGTTTTGTTTTTCTTTTCTTTTCTTTGTTTAGTTTATTGCTTTGTTTTGTTTCACTTTGCATTGATTTGTTTTGTTTGTTTTGTTTTTAAAGTGCCTTTTTTTGTTCTACAATTTAAAAACTTTCCGTTTTCATACCTTGCAAAGTTTTCAGTCCCTGGTTAAATCTATGGTTAGATATACTTTCCAGACAACATGTAATCACCATTTAGACATTCTCTTCTGCCTTAGGCTCTTAGATTTTAATTAGTTTTGTCAGCTATTTTGTGTTTTTGGAATTAATCCACAGACCAAAACTAAATCTTTAGGGGAAAAATCCTCCTCACAGACTGCAGCTAGTTTGAGTCTATGGTGAATCAGACACACACCTGTCCTGGCACTGTAAATTCATCCTTCACACGTTCTGTGAAATGAATGAGTGCATTAGGCTTGCATGAGCCTGTAGATAAGTGCTGAGACAGAAAGAATAGAACAAAGACAAAGAGCTGAACTATTGACTTAAAGTGTTTCATTTGTTACAATTAAATAAACAGTCAACGATCATTTCTGAATATTGTTGAAAGATGTTGATCAAATTTAAAGCGATGGATAAAGTTTAAAGCATCCACATACTTGCTTGTCTGTTTTTTCATTGTGTACTGACAAATAAGAGAGCAGTTCAGCTTAGTGATGGATTTGGGGCTGTTGTCGGAGCCATCTGATTGGTAGAGTGGTGTGAAATGGAGCTGCCAAACTTTGGAATGTCTTGAAAATTATCCAGGATTCACAAAGGTGTTCTAATGTGACCTAAACAGTTCTAATATTTCAGACACTTACAAAAGCACACAGAAGAGACATTTTGGCTGTAATGTTACACACATTCTTCAGTTTTATAGCCTTGGAGAAATAAACAATGTTATGGGATCTGACTTCAGATTTAAAAACAAATAGAAGTACATCTTAAAAGGATAACAACTTAATAGATAAAGGAACTTGATAGGGTACTGAGAATAAAGCAGAGAACGGAGATAAGGTCTTTGAGTGCCAGGATGGAATGAAATGAACTCAGCTGGCACCGGAATTTTGGGATTCATTATAAAACACTTAATGATGTCCCTGATATTTCAAGATCCGGAGATGAGCCGAGTGAACAGCTGTGGGTCTAAAACAGGACTCAGTCCAGACGTCTTTAGACAACATATTCAGGTTGTGTCAGGTTTTGCCTATACTGTGGGGACCCCACATGGAAAATGTAAAAAAATAAACATTATTTCTTAAATGAAAATGTAAAATTGCTGAAAGGTTAGGGTTAGGTTAGAGGTAAGAGATAGAAAATATCATTAGCTCAGTATAAAAAGTATAGAAGTCGATGGAAAGTCCCCACCACTATAGGAAAACAATATTGTGTGTGAGTTGTGTGTAAGGGTAGATGAATAGAGTAGATAGGACATATGGGTTATGGACAATTGGAGTACAAACAAAGCTAAAATGAATCTCACAGTATGATATATTGGGGAGGTCTGGTTTAGGTTTTCTCTTCACGATTGTGTGTTTGTTGGCAGAAAAGACATAAGCTGTGCTTCCCATAACTTACACTCACATGTGCTCAAATAGGTATAAACTGCAAAAAAAATGACTTGTAAGATTCACTTAATTTTTATTTTGCAAGTTTCTGCACAGTTTTTCTATATAAATTGTAATGGTAAAAAATTAAGTAAAATCTACTTAACTTGATATTGATTAAAGTGAGTGAGTAAATTTAACTGAAACATTTCAGTTAATACAATCATTTTTACTTAAATATCTGATGGACATGATACTTAAGAAATCTTAGTTAAATTTAAATGATTTCAAATTCTGAATTTTCCTTATTAGCACACATTTAATCATGTACAACATGACTGTAACACAGTCCAATGGAAAGGTGTGCATGTCATCACGACCCGGCCCCGCCCTCTGCCGTGCCACAATGACATATGGAAGTCTTAAGCTTATTACATGTTATGTAGGATACTAGATTACATCACCTTGCATTACTGGCAATGGTAACGAACTACAGAGCTGTGCATGCAGACCTTAAAACTTGTGCATGAAACATGATGATGGTAACAATCAACTGATAATGTTTTTGATCATGACCTGTTCATTTTGAGCAGAAAATCAACTTCATACTTAACAAATCAAGACCGTACTATACATAACAACAAAATCAACAATAAAAACCATGCAAGTTGATTAATTATTCAAGCCCCCATCATGCTGGGAACATTGGCTTTAAGTCATATTTACTCATTTACTTGCTAAATTGAGTAAATATCACTGGTAAATCAAATAAGACTTAATAAGGTTTCCTACTTTAGGATTGGTACATGATGACACATTTTAAATATATCAAACAATCATAAATAATATTTACTTATAAGCTAGAGCATTCATTTTTGCATGTTTGAATGGAGTACAAATATAGAAACTACTTAATCTTTACTTCTTTATTTACTTCACCCCAAAATAACATTTTGTTCAGTGTAGTTCACTTGCATATTTATGCCTCAAGGGGTTTAACACACAAAATGCTATAAGCCAGCTCAAGTAACTGATTTATAGAAACAGAAATTGCATTTGGAGTGAATGTGTTTGTGTGTGTGTGTGTGTGTGTGTGTGTGTTTGAGTGACTTGTGAGTAAAGGACTTTCCCTGTAGACTATGATTCCCAGACCTATGCATAACAATGAAGTGCGGTGTCCCCACTGTAGGCGAGTTTGTTTGGTGTTTGATGTGTCATATTCTGCCAACAGCACACACATAAATCTTAACATTCCTTTCTGTCTGAGAATCACTCAAAATCATGACAAAGCAAGAAAACCTGCCGGAGGCACAGTTTGACTTCTGAGACTGCCATTACTTCAGCTATTTAAGAGATTTTGCTCATTGTCTAGATTGTGTCCTTTGTAATGATTTTAAAAGACTGACATTCACAGATCACCCAGATAGCACACGTGCATCTCCAAGATGTCTGTTTTAGATCTTTTCATCTGGAAAGCACCACAATCTAATTAACATTTGAAAAGATCAGACTTGCAAACATTCTAAATCATGAACATCTATTAGAGCAGCCACATCACCTTGAAGCTCAAGATGGTTTGTGCACTGATACTAAGCAGGGTTGAGCCTTGTCAGTACCTGGATGGGAGACCTCCTGGGGAAAACTAAGGTTGTTGCTGGAACAGGTATAAGGTAGGCCAACAGGGGGTGCTCACCCTGCAATCTGTGTGGTTCCTAATGCCCCAGTATAGTGACGGGGACACTATACTGTAATATAGAGGTACTGTCTTTCAGATGAGCTGTTAAAACGAGGTCTTAACTCTCTGTGGTTATTAAAAATCCTGGAGCACTTCTTGTAAAGTGTAGAGGTATAAACCTGGTGTCCTGGCTAAATTCCATTCTTTGTCCCTTCTCAATCATGACCTCCTAATAATCCCCATCCATTAAATGGCTCTATAAGTCTCGTCTCTGCTCTCCACCAATAGCTGGTGAGTGTACTGGTGCTCTATGGCTGCTGTTGCATCATCCAGGTGAATGCTGCACACTGGTGGTGGTTGAGGAGAGTCCCCTGTTCACTGTGTACGGCGCTTTGAATGTAATATCAGAAAAGCACTATATAAATGTAATGTTACTGTTGGACTCATTCACATTAAATTAGATGACCACCGTTTTGAAATATATACAAAAATAATTAGACTACTTTGTATAAACTTGTATTGCACCACTTTGTTTCAGTCTGGCAAATATCAACCCATGGGCATCACTAGAACTGACACTGGCTGTGTTCATAATTGGATAATACCATACTTTTCTTACTATTGCATCAGTATATATTACCTATATGTGCAATGCATATTTTCTGTCTGCATGGACTTTAATTATATGAATTAAACATGCAACATAAAGTCATGTGTGACAACAATGTAACACACTACTGAATGGTAATCTCTAACTATCACCAGTGCATATAATTGTCTGCTTCACTTTTATTGACATGCCATCCTCTCGGTTTCATTGGATAGGTGGTTCTGTGAGGGGCGGGAGCTGCACCACTGTCCTGACATTCAGATCTGTCGTGATGGTGATCTGCACACACTGGTGATAACTGAAGCATTTGAGGACGACACCGGCAGGTACACCTGCGTAGCTTCCAACGCACTAGGAGCAGACAACACCTCTGCAGAGGTCTACATCGAAGGTGAGGGCCAAGGTAACAAATGGATTACTGAATTAATGTTTAAAAGATGAGAAATAGCCTAATATTTTGTCATACTTCACAGTGTTCATATTAAGGTTCAATACATGTTAAAGTGATAGTTCCCCTCTCTCATTATTTAATAGCCCTCATGTCATTTTAAACTCAGTTTACTTTTTTCTTCTTCTGTGGAACTGAAAAGAAAATTATGTGAATATTTCCATACAATGCAAATCAATGAGGTCCAAAACTTCCAAGCTCTAAAAACAACAAAGGCAGCATTATTCTACATCCTGTTTGCTAATTTAATTCAAATAAAGGAATTTAATTGTAAATTAAAATCAGTCTCAATTAATTTCTGAATGGCACACAACCTTGTACTTAAAGGGATTGTTCACCCAAAAATGAAAATTCTCTCATCATTTACTCACCCTCATGCCATTCCAGAGGAGTATGACTTACTTTCTTCTGCTGAACACAAGCAAAGGTTTTTAAAAGAATATCTCAGCTCTGTAGTCCATACAATGCAAGTGAATGGTTACCAAAACTTTGAAGCTCCAAAAAGAATATAAAAAGGTAGCATAAAAGTAATCCATTCAATTTAAGTGGTTCAATTCATGTCTCCTGCAGTGATATGATTGGTTCCAGGTTAGAATCAGACCAAAAAACAACTCCTTATTCACAAAATCTTGACATTGCAGTGTCCTAGGCGCGATCATGATTTGAAGGTTGATTTCACTTCCTCACACGTGACACATGATCAGAGTGCTATACACACTCTCTGCCCATGTACACTTGTACAAACTGTGCATGTGTCAAGTGCAAGAAAGTGTAATAGACCTTCAAATCATGATTATATCTTAATTTCAAACATATTTTGTGGCATAGTGTTGATTACCTCAAAATAAAATACAAAATATGATAATTTTACTTATCCCTAGTTTATTAAAAAAACTAAACAAAAATGGCAGTTACATTAAAGGCACTTACAATGGAAGTGAATGGGGACAATCCATATAGGATAAAATACACACCATTTCATAAGTATAGCCACAAGACTTTAGATTTTAGTTTGACAAAATCATTTACTTACCTTATCTGTCTAAAGTTAAATCCAATATTACGAACTAGTTTCCACAACGACAAAGTGGCAAACCCTGTAATCTCCTAAATATCATGACAGCAGTAAATCCCTGATTTAAAATCACACTAAAATCATTTTATCACATAATGTTTGTCTTATGTCTATACTTTTAAAAGTATGTGTATTTAATAGGGCTGTCAATCGATTACAATTTTTAATCGAATTACATGGTGTCCCGATTAATTATACAAATATTTGCTGAGAAAGCCCCTCATATAACAATAATTAAATATATAATGATTATACATAGTTATCTTTAAAAATTATATATATATATATATATATATATATATATATATATATATATATATATATATATATATATACGCAAAGACATCAGTGGCAGATCATTCAACTTGGAGACAGGGGCCACGGGAGGCTTGGACGAGGGTGCAGAAGATGCAGGTTTTGGCCCAGGGTTCCCACAATAATCCACTGTGTAAAGAGATCCGCAAAGTTCCAGAGCCTTCTCCACATATTCGCAGAGTGTCCAGTGAGGATCAGTTTGAGGAATCAGTTCCGTCAGTGCACTATTCAGACCGGAAGCAAACCACCCGAGGGCAGTCTGGATAGTGCACTAAATTCGCTAGCTCTAAAACTGTTTCAAAAGCAGAATTTTGACAGCAGCTAGATCCATTTTAGGTCAGTCTTTCTGTAACGAGGCAGGCGAGAAATGAGGATCTAAACACAGCTTTAATAAACAAAGAATCTCAGAATATAAAGAAACCATAACACAGGGAAACAAGTATAGAGCATATCAAACAAATGCAAAGGCCAACAAAGAAACCACGGGAAACAAGGTCTTAAATACACAAGGGAAAACAAGGAATCCCTGGGGAAAAAATCAGGGTGAACCAATCATGAAATAAAATAGCAAAGGACTACAAATCTAACACAGGAAACAGGAACAGGGAACTATACAAGAATTTCAACATAAAAGTCTAGACAAAAACAGGGAATACGTGACAGTTCTGTTGTGCTGCATCTAGCTGTTTTTGAATGCAAGAACCTTTTTTTGTGAACAGACTCTTAATACTACTAAATAAGTAAAGTAATTTCATTACATAAAGTACTTAAACTGCAATAGGAAAGCTGTGTTTGTTGCCAAACATATTTCAAGCCTTCAGACCTTGGTGTAACAACTATTTCTTTCTTTGTTTTCTTATTCTGTTTAAAGGTGCTTCTTCCTCTGACTCTGAAGGTGAAGGATCTGTGTCGAAGCCTAGGTCCGGAGCCATGCCACAGTATGTGTGTTTCAGCATGTTCTTCCTGACCCATGACCTTTGAGCACTGTGACCTCAGTTCTCAGCTGACAGATTAACTGGCCCTGGCTATGTATTATCTAATACTATTTACTCACTGCCATAAAAGTTCGTATTGCTCCACTCAAAGCACTGTGCAGGTTGTTTGGGTATGAACTGACCTTAAATAATGGCCAATTATATACTGTGTTGATGGGGGGGTTTTTCAACTGGATGTTTGTGTGTGGCATTTCAAAGGGCTATTTAACAGAAAAATAACCAATAGGCTTTAGTTATGTCACAACCACAACAAGTAGCTGCCTCCTACTCTAGAAAGCATTTGATTGGACAAAAATTTGTGTAGTGCAAGCTGAGGCATCAATATTTGTATTCTGTTTTGCCATTAGAGAATGGCTGTAAATTGTACATTTTAAATCTCCTTAAAGTTAATTTTGGCAACATAATTGTGTCTCTTTCTTCCTTCTCTTTGCCCACACATGACCTGTCATCTAGCCTTGATTATTTTGTGGCATTGCTTTAGCTCTCTTTCCTCACCTCTAAACACATCCTCCCATGTCTCTTCCTTTCATTATTTCCTTGTCTGCCCTCTCACTCTTTCTTGTCTGTTTTCACAAATTATTAAGTGCTTGGCTTTGGTTTCCATTGACATCATTGTGCCTATTAGGGATTAAGCTCCATTAGCTCTAAAGCAATTTATAAGGTGCAAGTCATTTATTAGGTGTAAACTGCATAGGGCATATTCATACAGTGTGGGTGTGTATTAGTGCGTGTTAGAGAGCTATTACCCCACAAAGATTTTGGGTAAACAATTTCCAGTATTTTATCATTAACTTTCCTTAATTCACTTTTTTATTCAGTATGTTTACTGTTGGACACATTCACATAAAATAAAATATCCTTTATGTTTTGAAAGCCAAACAAACACTTTAAGACTACTATAATTCACCCAAAAATGAAAGTTCTAACATCATTTACTCACATTCACGTCGTTTCAAACCTGTATGACTTTCTTACCTCTGTGGAACACAAAATAAGAATGTTAGCAGAATGTTAGGCTCAGTCACCATTCACTTTCTTCGCATCCTTTGAGGCTAACATTCTGCCTAATATCTCCTTTTGTGTTCCATAGAGGTAAGAAATACAGGTTTGAAACAAAAGAGTGTAGATGATGACAGAATTGTAATTTTTGAGTAATATGCATTTATATAAATCTGGAATGCCCCATTAGAAATAGAGATTGCTTTGTTTTGTTGGGATATCAATCTTGAACGTATATTCCGGGTTCAATACAACTTAAGCTCAATCGACAGCATTTGTGGTATTATATTGATTAACGTCCCTCATTTTCTTTAAAAAAAAAAACAAGAATTAATGTAAGTGATTTTAAAAATTAGAAGCTTCACATTTCTGCCTTAATACCCTCCAAAAATTGGCCCCATTCACTTCCATTGTAACTGCCTCACTGTGACTTTGTTTTTGTATTTTAAGAAAAGGAGGGATGAGTCTAAATTTTTATTTGTGGGAATAAACATTATGCCAATTCCCATTACTTATTGGGTCCACACCTCAATCTGGGTGGCGGAGGACAAGTCTCCCTACCTAGCAACCGAGCCAATTTGTTTGCTTAGGAGACCTGGCTGGAGTCACTCACCACACCCTGGATTTGAACTCGCGACTCCAGGTGTGGTAGTCAGCGTCAATGCTCGCTCAGCTACCCAGGCCCCCTGTGGATGGTAACATGATTTTTGATGCTCCAAAAAGTACAGACAATCTGATTCATCCATAAAACTCCAGTGGTTAAATGAATGACAATCACATTTAGTGTGAAAAAGATCATTATTTAAGTATTTTTAACTATAAATAATTGCTTCCGTTAGGCAGTGGTATGCGCGTTCACGAGAGGTTTAGGTCACTGGAGTTGTATGGATGACGTTAAAGCTGATTGTCTGTGCTTTTTGGAGCTTCAAAAATCGTGTTACCATCCACATCCATTATAAAGACCTACTGAGATGAGATATTTTTCTATTTTTCTTCAAATGTGTTCTGCTGAAGAAAGGAAATCATTTACTTCTGGGATGGCATGAAAGTGAGCAAATTATGAGAAAATTTTCATTTTTGGGTGAACTGTCCCTTTAACTGTTATTGCACTCGGAATATTCCTTTAATTTTGGTCAGAATCACTAGAATAGACATCTTTTTCTCCAGCACTGAAACAAATTTTGACCATGGATCTATTCTGAGGCAAAATATGGCCCAGCTGGAAGATTGAAAAAGGGATGTTTAGGTCACTGTGCCCAGTACCTCCTCAATGGGGTCACTTGTAATGAGCTGTACTTTCACTTGGTAGTTTAAAGATGGAATTTCAGAGTTAATGGACTGTGATGGACCAAAAGATTGATGCAGCTGTCACCACTAGAAAAATGTGTCCTCAAATTTTGTTAAAAATGACACACAATAACCATTTCTTTCAGCTACTAATTTTATTTTCTGGTTCAAATGCAGATGAATGTTGCAAGATGTGAGATGTTTGCAGAGTTTCTACATCGTGACAGTTGTTCTAAATGTTTTCTTAAAGCCTCAGGTTTGTTTTGTTGGTGATATGTTCTTTCAGGGCTCAGAAGAAAACCACCTCAGTTTCCTTTACGATACACACGGGATCACCGAAGAGCCCAGAGGCCCACCCTCATCGCTCCACGCTGGTCCAGCCGCTTTCTACTACACCACAAAGAGTAAGACATAAACACACGCACACATACTCAACCTAATTATTGCATTGTTTATCTCCGTACTATTACTCTAAAGACTGAGTTACATAAAAGTACAAACTTAAAAACGCACAGAGTCTCTGTTATAGAACAACTAAAGGTGCAATTAAAAGAATGAATTATAATTTTGAAACACATTTATTAAAAAATTAGCACTCATATGAGATGAAGACTCCAGTCACTGAAGTAACCTTATAAAAGCACTTTTATTCTACAAGGAGAGGGTCCCCTCATGGGGCGGTCATGTTAGCATCACATGACCATCTGAATACTGCTCACTTAATCTCAGTAACTGCCCTGTTATTGGACACTTTCATTCATGGATTAAATGAATCCTCTTTTACTGTGCACAGTGAATATCTACAATGGCAGATGTCAGTGTAAGCTATTCTTCAAAAAAATAACTGAGTGCACCTTTAACAAGTGGAACCTTGTTGTAAAGTGTTACCAAAATTTTGTAAATGAACTCACCGTAACCTCACGGCCAAATGCTGTGCAGGGTTGATGGGTTTGCGGTAGTTCGTTCGAGATCACACCAACAAGGGTGCAACCAGCTGAAGCAAAGTCTCGAAGTCATCAACAGAAATTGTAAAGTATTGATGAGTTCAAACATGATACAACTTAAACTCCTGTGCTAATCTGTGAATTACCCTTTTTCCTCTCTCTTCTCTCAAGCACGGGGTGTTCCTAGTAGCAATGCCTTTTTCCTCACTGAGCAAAACAACAACAATTTCATCATTGCTGCTTGAAGAGAAACCCATTATCTTTTCTTTTTTTTTCAGAGAACTCTTTCATACTGTGATTCCATGAATGTTTTGCAACGTTTAAGCAGTTCTTCCTCTTCTCCATTAAAGGCAGCGCACAGTCAAGCTATGAGGTGCTTTGTGCTCAGGGGCGCCGATAAGGGGTACAACTGGATCTTTTGTCCCAGGGCCCAACTTGAAGGGGCCCTGGAGTAGAGGGGGGGGTCCAGAGAAAGACTGTTCCAAATGCGTTCAGCGGGAGACGCGGATATAAACACGGAGATCCGTCTGGATAGCGCACTTTGATGTGATAACTGTCCACCCCCCTCCCCCCCATTTGGCAATGGGGGGGGGGGGGGGGGGTACTGAACGCATTTTGTACCAGGCCCAAGAACTCCTACTAGCAGCCCTGTTAGTGCCACATATCGTATTGGGGTAAAATTGCTTGTCGATTAGCGCCGTAATTGTGCTAATTGTGAACATTCGAGATGCTTTCAGCGTGAAAGGGTCATTCGTTGGCAATTAGCCTCTCATTATCATGTTGCCTTTGGTGTGCAAAGGCCTTAAGTCCAAGACGACTGCCATACTGACCAGAACAACATATTCAAAAAAATAACTGTGCACCTTTAACTTTACATTTCACAGATACACGAACACATTTACTTAGCTTTCTAAATGAATACCTTCAATAGACTCCTGTTGTTTTTAAATTAAGCTAATTATTATTTTTTTTTAATTATTAAAACTATATATATATTATGTATAATGTTTTCCCTTTGAAGATGTCCACACCCCAAACATCCCCTAAGGGAGGTTTTGTCTTCTTTCTGGGGATAATTTTGTCTCCAAACTGTAGTAGCATTATGACCAACACATGTACACACACTGGTGACTATCTACTAAAGTGACTGAGGAATACACACACCCATAAACAGATTCAGATGTATGGATGATTCATCAAGAATGGCAGCAGCAGTTGTTGCAAACCTCTACACACTCTCTGGAAAGATGAACTTCAAAATAAACGTCTGAGTATCATAACCATACAATTCTTCTTTCTCTCTCTTTGTGTCAGGTTCAGAGTCCAGTTTCCTCACTCTATGCTGGTGATGCTCTTCCGAAAGCACCCCCTACTTTTACTAAGGTAATGACATGGCCATATGTTTTTCTATCATGATGGGTGTTATGAACAGAGCTAACTGTAGACTAGAAAAGGTAAAATAAGTCCATTAAACCTACCTGACTTTCATTTGTCTATAGGATTATTACCAGGGCTCGAGTTTAGGGGAGATGCGAGGGGATGCCATCCCCCTTGATGCAAGAAATACCAAAAAGCATCCCCCTTGTAAAACCACTGTTCCCCCTTACCAGCCTATTTAGATCAATTGTGTGATGTAATGCTTAGAACTAATCATGCAAGTAAAATATTTCATTTTATTATATTTGATAAATAACAGACTTTAAATAACAGTGATTTTCCGATCAGAATTAGATTTCGACATGTATAAGGTTGCCAGATTTCTATATGTTAAATCCCTCAATCATATCCTGACCATTGTACAGTTTGGATATATGCTACCAGT
This sequence comes from Moxostoma hubbsi, assembly GCA_032164185.1. NCBI lineage: Eukaryota > Metazoa > Chordata > Actinopteri > Cypriniformes > Catostomidae > Moxostoma > Moxostoma hubbsi. The sequence goes on from JAVLUX010000031.1 coordinate 20,903,454, forward strand.
CTGACGCTTTAGTCCCGCAATCTGGCAACCTTGAGCGCGCGAGTTCTTTCTCCACAGCGAAAAGACACCAGTTTTATGAAAACACTGGCAGGTGTGTTGGAGTTTGCAATGGGTTGACTTGTCTATCCTAGTGTTCACATTAAACTTATGCCACAAGTTTTCAAAGGTTTCACAAACTTTAAAACTTGGTCAAATAGTAGATTGGAGTAGAAAAAAATGCATGTCTGCAGTGGGAAAATGCAGATGTTTTTTCATGATCATAACGTGGATTCTTTTTACAAAATGTATCATAAAATACAATTGCAGAGGGTAACGTGCATGATATGGCCATGTGTCCTAAGGGTCAATGAAGTGACGCACATTTTTCATAAAAATTCACAAAATTAATAAAAAATGCAATTCACACAAACCATTTACTTGAATACACCTCTTCTATGATGAACATTTTTCAATTGCTGAGTTTAGTCATATTGATATTTTTTCTGGGGTTTAAAGTACAAAATGTGATGTGGTGTCCAGAAACAGTAAAATAATAAAGAAAAGAAAAAGGCAGTCTCATTAAAATCTGAAATTCCTGAAAAGAGAAATGTTGCATGACTAGTGCAGAATGATATTTTATTGTTATTTCATAAAAAAAGCTATGATTTATGATTCATAAATTATGATTTAATAAATTAGTATTCATATTTTAAAATGCTTTTTGTCCACCAAATCAAAATCTCTTGGTGTAGCCAGCATGTAGGTAGCCATGTTGTTGTTTATGTTGACTGTAAAAAACATAAAACACAGTAAAATAGTGTTTTATCAGTATTTAGTTTGCTGAGATAAACACTGTTACTGAGACTATTTAGTATAGACGGGCCAATTCTATTCAAATTAATGGGAGAATCTGGAACGCCCAGCAGTCAACAGATGTAGAAAGGAAGATGTTTAAAAAACATTTTGTTCATGTGGTGAACTCTGAGAAATATTCTTGATATATTTGATGCAAAAATGCTTAATGTATATATATTTTTAAATTCTTCCTTGAAAACTTTTTGTAAATTAATGAATAAGTTGTTTATACTCTTATGCATTCAAGGTGCACAGAAAGTATTATAAATCTTTTTAATTAATGGTTATACCACATGACAATTTGAAAGTTTGATTTAAAAAATACATAAATTTACGAAACCAAATTGAACAAAGATTACATTTTATTCTTTAGAATATGATTATGATAATGATTAGATGTGCGGTTAGTACTCCATTTGGTGAGTTGCACCGCAAAACATGTCAGAACTTACCCATGCCTCTTCCCAATGCTGGCTTTCTTCCACACTTGCCCGTTCTTTCCACGCACATGCCCTATTGATGCTCACTCTCTCGATGCCATGAAGGTGCCTCTAAAACCACCCTTTTTACCTGTATCCGAGCAAGTAAGCTCTACCCTGTCTGCCCCCAGTGTATGGGATGTGTCAATGGAAGTGTGGTGTCTAAACTAAAGTGTACCCTATCTGTAATACAGGGGTTTTCCATTGACATGGTGGGGGACATTTACCAATTCCTAAACCTATCCCTCATAGAAACCTTTTTTTGGGGTGGCGGTTTAACAGATGAATCAAATTGGGAGCTCTTCTGTTTTAACACAATTATCCAAAGATTCATCTCTGTGTGTGTAAATGTGTGTATGATTTGTCATATGACTCAGTTCTCAAAGCAGGTCGAGGCAGAGCTTCAAAAGTCAATGCCAAATTCAATGTTTGCTCAGTCTGCCAAATTATTTTCCACTTCCTTAAAGAAAAAGTTTTGTTTTTCTAGAACCCCGTCTTCCCACGCTTCATCCCACTGTATCTTTCTTCTCAAAGACTTTAATCTTCCAAATGAGAGGATGCCTTTAATATATGGTTATACAGCCCTAAACAAACACACGTATACATGAACGTACAGGCACACAAATGATTTGTCTGGAGTGTATGTAGACATATTTCTTGATTTTGAAGTAAACTTTTTACTTACATTTACACAATTAAATGTTTGATTTACATGTATGTGTTTTCCAAATGCTTTTATCCAAAGCGGGTCAGGAGCCATTCAGACCGAACACATTTTTGCACTAAAAAACCTAGATGAAGTGCAAGTATGAAGGTAAAATAGTGTCCAAAATGTGCATGTGCAGAGTAAGATTTCTGAAAGTGTAAGTCAAGTTGCAAGCATAAGAAAAAACATATTAGCAATACTTTAATGCTTTCTTAAGTGTAATTCATGTGTTGTGAATTTACAATTTCATATGAACAAAAAGTGAATGTGGTCTGTATTCTTCTGACTTTTGTTCAATTAAAATAATGAACAGCAACGAGAAGAAACATTTGAAAACCAGATTGAGAATCATATTTCTATCAATAAACGTGTCGGCTCAACTTTACTCTCACAAAAAAATAATGTGTACAGTATGTAGTAATATTTAAGTTTAATATTGAAGAGAGGAGAGATACCCAGAGGAACGATGCTGAGCCTCATGAAGAAGAAGCTGTCTGTTACGTTGTTAAACCAATCAGGTCAGAGTAAACTGGTCAAGGAAAACCTGGTTTCCTGGTGTCGATTCCGAAAAAGTTAAATCTCATAATAAACAGCTCACTGCAAATGAATTAATGAATGAACGTTACATTTATATAGCACTTTTCTGAAACTACACTCTAAGTGCTTTACACAGTGAACAGGGGACTCTCCTCAACCACCACCAGTGTGCAGCATCCACCTGGATGATGCGACAGTAGCCATAGAGCACCAGTACACTCACCAGCTATTGGTGGAGAGCAGAGACGAGACTTATAGAGCCAATTAATGGATGGGGATAATTAGGAGGACATGATTGAGAAGGGACAATGGGGGGAAATTTAGCCAGGACACCAAAGCGTTCATTGCACTGTTTATAATAGCATGAATGCCATTTACTATTAATAGGTCCATTCTAAAATCAAACCATGCCTGTATGCACATACCAAAGCACGATGCTTCACTCCCATGAGATAAATTTGAGGGACGCTTGAGTAGATGTGCCTATATTTCCAAGAAATACTGAAAATAATCTTAAATTATTCATCTTCCATTGAAAGATGTTCATTGTTACCACTAATGATTTCTTGTTTAGAAAGAGGTTTATATTAGAATGTACAGTAATTGTCCACTACCATTTGTACACTGAATAAAATGTGCAAACTATATATTTCAGTTTTAATTATTTTTTTAATATGTATATATAATTATGTAAAATTTATTTATTTATTTAAATGATTATATGCAAAAGGTTTTGTAAAATGTCGAGAACGAGTAGAGAGGTATTAGATTCTTGCTTTTATAAGTGCAGCACAAAGATAATTTAAACTTGATCATTTAACTGGGAAGCTAACTCAACCCCATCTTCTTATTGCGGATTTGTGTAGTAACGTCGGGAAGTTATTACTGTATTCCAATTTACTGTCACAAATTTGGCATGTTTCTTGATTTTTAGTTTAATTCAAAGTAAAATATCGGCAGACTATCCATGTCTGGAAAGCGATGTGTTGAAGGGTTTGTGGGATTACTTCATACAGATGAACAAACGGAGCGGATTTGACTCAGAGTCAGATTAATGATCATTCAGATGCAGTCATTTTATAATAATTTTGTAAATCGTTTTAGTGCTGTTAGGCTTGTAAAATGTGTAGTGGTTCAGTGGTCGAGGAATTAAACACAGTCCGAAAATATTAACCTGTTACCCCGGAAGGAATCAACTCCAGCGTTGGAGTCGATTCCAACATTTCGAATCGATTCTGAATTCCCAACGCCTCAGAATCGAGGAATCGCAGCCTTAAGTGGAGCTGTACAGAGAACAAACCAAACTCTGGTTTAGACAACAGCGACAGCACAAGATAAGAACCCGTTCTTTCATTCAAACTGCTGTGTTGAAACCCAAAGGGAGACTCCTCAGAAGCGTCTGTCTGACGCATGTGTACACTGACGTGACTCGGACAGGTTGACATATTCAATTGCAAAATGGATTGCTGTGGACTGTAGTACAATGATAGACTTATGTTCAATAATATAGAAATAAACTAGCATGTATTGCTTTCCGAAGCCACTTTTTGATTTGTCTTTATAATTATTTAAATATAACTTTTTATAATGAGTTAATCATTATATATTGAATTATTGTTACTTGAGGACCTTTCTCAGCAAATATATATGCGATTCATTATGATTAATTTGATTAATTATTAAACAATTTATAATTAAATTGATCGGCATATCGTGTAATTAATTAATTTTAATCGATTGATAGCACTAATAAAAACACATGAAAAACGATGCAGACAGACACAAAAACATGTTTGGTGTGCTCACACAATGCATTCAATGTATACACTGCATTTTTATCAGTTCAGATATTCCCTAGGAAGAACTTTGATGACTCTGGTGTTGATAGAGCACAAAAAACATGAATGAAAACTTGCTTTGTTGAGGACAATGCCCAGAATACTCAACAGACACTAACTCACACGCACATGTAGAAATTACTCTGTAACTTTTAACCTTTGTTAGTTGCTGACAGCTTCTTTCCTTTACTGCTGTTATGTTTTCAGTCCGAGAGAGTATGTACTTGAGAAAAACAGAGGTGTTGAAAAAAAGATCAGAATTAGTGGTTGTACACCTTTTCATCTGTCTTCTCCTACTTTTTCCTTCATTTATTCCATTCACCTGTCTAGTCTCGGCCCTTTTCCTCTGTTTACTGTTCAGTTTGTAGTCCCAAAACCTAAAGAGAATGATCATTTGTGAGCCATGGGTTCCATCTGGAACTTCCAATAGGTTATTGAATAGTGGTCTGTGGTTAACCTTACTTCATGAAACATTCCTGTTTTGTTTTTCAAAATAAATCGCACACAGTCATACCTCAAATGTGAGTTTTGAAGCCACTGTTGCTACATAAGGACTACAATGGTTATCTGATTCAAGCATGTAAGCTCATGTCCTTGTGGTATAGTTGTAATCAATACGTAGCAGCTTGTAGTTCTTAGCTCCATCTGGACTTATTTTAAATCATGTTGACACTTTCCTCTGCCTTCAGTTATACATTATAGTGTTAACTTTTGGTTCTCTCTCTCTGTAGATGTTGCAGGACGCACAGGCATCTGAAGGTCAGGTGGTGGTTTTGGAGTGCCGGGTGAGAGGATGTTTTCCTTTGAAGGTCCAGTGGTATCGGGAGGACCAGGAGATCCAGGACTCCCCTGACTTCCGCATTCTGCAGAAGAGTAAGAATAACAACCCAGGGAACTATTTAAACAATTTGAACAGGGTTGGGCTGAATTCAGAATTTAAGAATTGACTTCCTTTCCATTCATGAGTTGGAATTTGAATTGAATTGGCCATGCCCTATCGAATGTTGAATTGGAATGACAGGAAGCTAATTTTACTGACTCGCAACTCAAAGAAATTCAACACAATCACTCAACAGAGGAATTTCATTAACCAAACACAAGTTTTACTTAAACATAATGTCTTAATTTTGACTAATTATGTAAATTGTAAATATTAAAACCTACACATACAGCAGTTATACAATTATGGATTTCAGATCCTTTATTGAATCTGTTGCAGTCTGTTGAATTACAATTCTACATCCTGTTTGCTAATTCAATTCAAATTTAGCAATTAACTTTACTTCAGAATGGCACACATGCTTAAACTTAAAGGGATAGTTCACCCAAAACAAAGATTTTTAGAAGAATATCTGAGCTTTCTAGGTCCATATAATACAAGTGAATGGTGGCCAAAACTTTGAAGCTCCAAAAAGAATATAAAGGCTGAATAAAAGACTCCAGTGGTTTAACCCATGTCTTTGGAAGCAATTTAATCGATTTTGGGTGTGAACAGACCAAAATATAACTCCTTTTTCACTTGCCATTGCAGTCTCTAGGCACGATCATGATTTCAAGCTCGATTACACTTCCTAGTGCTTATCGCATGTGAAGGGCACTAGATCAGAGTTTCTCAACCTTTTTGCCCAGTGCGACTCACTTTTTTGAATGCCAGTCATCCATGACCCACCTGGGTCCCACTTTCATTGCAATAAAGAAAACAGATATGATCAGTTCTGTTGTCACTCTCAAAGACACAACATCACACTCACCTGAGACACTACTTTCCAAAACATATGGAGATATATCCACTATTTATTCCAAAACTGCTCCAGTGAGAGTTTATAAAGATTTGTTCACCCTCTTTAGTGTTTTGCGGTGAACTAACGCATATCACAAATTAGTATTTGCGTGAAGGCGTCTCAATGCCGTTATCGCAGGATAAACTTTTATTTTTTTCCTGTTATGACTGTTTTCATGACAAGCAATAAGCTATTCAGATGAGTTTGTCAGATTCACACTGATGAGTGACTCTCAGGTGAGACTATTCTTGATTGACAGACTGCGTGTGCGCACATACTGTTTCTATGAATGATGAACAGTGCTGATGGACCGCTACTCTCATTAAACATAAGCTGTGCTCAGATATTCTTTGTTGTTTATTTCATTCGTTACATCCTTTCTCAGTTTATTTCTCTCTAACTGTGCCGTAAACCCTCTGAGGAAGACCTCAATTGAATTCACGCACATTTGATAGGCAATTGATGAATATATTTTTTATGATGAAATCATAACATGGGTCACAAAAGATGGCTCGAGGGCCATGTGCAGCCCGAGTGCCACATGCTGAGTAGCGCTGCTAGCGCATGCAACGATACATAAAGTGACCTTGTCCAAAATGAACGATTTGTAGAATTTATGGATTACTGTGATTGGACAGCTAATTATTAACATCAGAGAAATGTAGCCCCTGACTTATAGTCGTTAATTCGAAGTTATTAACACGATTCGACAATAGAGGTCACTGTTGCCCCAATAATTACAAATGTACAGTTCTATCCTTCTAATTGGTCATTTGTATTCATGACAGAATAGATCTCACGACCCAGCAGACAATGATCCAAGACCCCCTTTTGGGTCTTGATCCAGTGGTTATGAACATGCGCTAAATGACTCTATAGGACCTTCCATTCATGATTGACAATGACACTGCTGATGTCAAGATTTTTTGTGAAAAAGGAGTTATATTTTGGTCTGTCCTCACCCAAATCCAGTTGGATAGCTTCAGAAAACATGTATTGAAACACTAGAGTCTTATGGAGTACTTTTATGAGGCCTATATGTGCTTTTTGGAGCTTATATATATATATATATATTTACCTATTTTTCCATGTATATTTCTCTTATTTATCCTTTTTTTTAATTTTTTTTACAGAGCCTAGATCAGCAGCAGAACAAGGTAAACTTTCTATTCATTGCTGCTTCCACTTTTCCCTCTTGCTGCTCCTCTTTTTCATAAAAACACCTTCCTCCAAGTACATTAAGATAATGACATTTCCTCACTCTACCAGCCAACACTCTCGGTGTCACAATAATATTTGTATATGATGTAATCCCAACAACTGTGATATCATCAGTATGCAATATGGCCTAGATTGGACTCCAATTGCCAAAGGCAATGAAAACGAAAATTGGTTAACTGAATGATCTGCAAATATGACACACTTGGGCTGAAACCTCCTATGAGTCATATTCTTTCATACATCTGTGCATGTGTACCTTCTATCTTTTGAAAGTGAGACTGTCACCTCTGTCTGTGTCTGAGGCAGTAGGTCTCTCTCTTGTACTGAATCACCTCCATAACCATCAATTACCTGTCTACATTCACCACACCTCTATGTCTACTGATCTATCACCTGTCTACATCCCTTACTCATAACAGGCAATGTTTACGGTGTGCGATTGTCTTGTCTCAGTATACGCTTAATGTCTACTGCTACAGTAGCGTATGACTACTGGCCAATTAGCTTGCATATACAAGCTCCATTTAAGTCCCCTGCCAGTTAATGTGTGTGTCTCTATATAATTAGTCCTGATTAAATCCATTTCTGATTGTCTGGTATTCCTTGGGAATTTCACAACACTCTATGTAACTGATATCTCCACTGATTGGTCTTGTAGAGGAGATCTGCACTCTGGTGATTGCAGAGGCATTCCCTGAAGATGGTGGTCTGTTCTGCTGCACCGCAACCAACCAATTTGGCTCAGTTAATAGCACTGCACAGCTCACTGTCACCTCAGGTACATTTAACTTTGCATTTACAATGACTATATGCTAGATCAAAGTACTTGGCTATGTAAATATTTAAGTGGCATGAAGAGCCACACTGTCCATTAAAACGTACAGTACAGTGGTGTCAAATTATGGTGAAATATAAAGAAAACATGTTAAGAGAAAAGTTAACCAGTGAACAGTTTCTACAGTGGCCCGTTAAAGTATTTTGACCATATATAAGAAAATATTAAAAAGTGACATTTATTTTAAAGAAAGATACAAGCACATTAAAGTATTTGGACACTATGTGATTGTCAAATGTAGTGGTATATATCCATAGTTAATGTGATGAACTACACTTGTGTAGTACTCTACTAGGACAACTGTGTGAAATTGAGGTGAACTGTCTTCATATAGTACATTCACTAAAAATGACCTAGGGACCAGATGGTTAAAAGTCATTGCAAAAATGGCTAAAGTTAGCTTGAATCTTTTGTTTGCAGATGCCAGTTGGTTTGATATTTTGTGATTCAATGCTATGTAATCCATATATTTGAAATGTGTGCGCACTGAAAAAATGTACAGCAGTACACAGGGTTGGGGAGTAACAGAATACATGTCCGTATTTAAAATACAAAATACAAGTAACTGTATTCCACTACAGTTACAATTTTACTCTTTGGTATTTAGAATACAGATACATTCAAAAAGTATTTTGAATACTGAAAAGGTTACTTGAATTTTATTGTCATTTGTTTCATGATATATTTAGTGTAATCAGATGGAAAACATTTACACATATAAATGATGCGATCCAAAGTGCATTTGAACACCGGTGAAACAATTTCTTATGATGTGTTACATTCATACAAGCAGACAGAGAAGTGCGTTTGAAGTAAGTTTGGAGCAGAAGAAATTGAAATATTTCTATTTCTAGCTGTTTTGCATGAACCTGTTACAAATCAATTTTAGATCATAATTTTCCTTTCTAAGACCTTTAATATTAGGGCAGAAATCTTAGTCTTGATGAGAATTTTTAGTTTTATTTTTCTGTAAAAATATCTAAAAATCCTTAAAACAAGATTAATAGGCTTTTTATTGTTTTCAATTGTTTTTTTATTGAAGTAATTAAAAGTATTCCGATTACGAACGGAATATGTCACAAATAACATTTTACAGCATGTATTCTGTATAGTGAAATACATTTTAAAAGAAGTTGATTTTACTGTTACGTTTGGCAACTTCTTGTTTTGTGAAGTCTGAACTTCATTTTCTACTCAAAATGACCTGTTCATATTACTATCATTGTGTTTTGTGCACCAAGTGCTGAAGCTTGCATCCGCAGCGCTGTATCTTGTTTCCAAAACTTTGCATGCATTAAACTTCCAGGCCAAATGTACTCATTTTAATAATGTACAGTACATCAGATTTCAAAATAAAAGTTACATTTATTCACTTTAATCAATTATTATGTCCTGAAGTTAAGTAGATTTAAATACATTTATACCATTAAAATTTGCTAAGATAAACTGTGTGCACAAACTTGCAAAATAAAAATCAAGTCAATCTTCGTCATTTTTTTTCAGTGTGGCTAAAGTTTCCACATTTTTCTTGGGGCTGCTGTTTATTACAAAAATATCTGCTCCATGGAAGTGTTTTGCTCAGTGAGATTGTGTTCAGTTTATGTTCAGAGTGCAGTGTTCCTTTTTTAAGCAAATTCAATAACATCATGGTTTGAAGTGATGCCAAGGATTGACCGTCTAAAAACAACAAAATGAATCAAAGTAAACAGTGAAACTACTACTTGATGGTTTAACATTACAACAACCTCTCAGGTTAACTGATAATTATAATAATGAGGTAATGCTTGATTCATAATGACTTCATTTATTTACAAAACTTTTTATGGGGCCCTTTGTAGTGCATCTTAAAAACATGACAATTGCATGTAGCCAACCAGCCACATCATGTCCATATCACCACAGGGTCTTAGTGAGGATACAGTAAATGTTGATAACTGTGTGTCACACTGCAAAGCCAGGGGAGGTATAAATGTTTATACCCAGTGATGGATTGAGTGCACTTATGGAACAATTAAAGCAGAGTACAGAGCCAAACAAACATGCATTCAGGGTTTGACACAATCCAGGAATCTGACAGCAATAACTGAACAAGACTCAAGATTACTGGAACGCTGGTTGAATAGATTTCAGAGAATCTAATCCAGATTTTAGTGGTAAAGTTCAAATTTGGGATAGTTGTCAAAGTTTAAATTAGAGTTTAGCTGTGGATTAACTCTTGATCCAGGATTATTATCAGGGCTGGGTTGACATTCTAAATCTGTTTCCCATGTAGGTGTGTTTGTGTTTTGCAGTGACAGTTTAGAGTTTCTTTGAATGCAATTCATAATAGCACTCACCTAAAAAATGTTCTTGTCAAAATGTGAAGGCTGACCTGGTCTGGCCTCTCTTACAATACAGTACAATTAATATTGCCAACTAACAATCAATTGTTAGCCAGCTAAGATAAAGTTACCGTGGTGACATATTGAAATTCACAAGAACAATGTTAAGTTAATAATATGACCATAATGACACAAACACTGCACACTCTAAAACGACTGTAAAACTGACTATTTTAAACAACTTACAGCTCAAATAATACACAACTTTTAACAAGGACTTGATCCAAGCGCTTTTACAAAATTATAAGCTCCACATTTTAACCCCATTCACTTCCATTGACTTCCATTCACTGTAAACGCAATATTTTCTTTTTTTTTGTATAGAAAATATAAGTAAAAATTAAAAAAAATAATTAATTTTAATTTAAATGTTTTGGTTTTCAACATTATGCAACAAATGCTGATGAATGTGCTTAACTTGTACTTTACCTGGAATATTCCTTTAAGCCCATTATCAAAATAAACATCCTAAGAAGTACCTATTCAAATTTGTTGTGCGGTTCACCTGGCTTGGCCTTTTTTACAGTACACAATACGAGTTAATGAAACACAATACAGTAAATGAAAATTAGCTATTGTTGTTCATTTTTTATTTAAAGCAGGGGTTATAGGAGGGCGCAAAGGGGTATTAGGGGGTCTGCTGAAAATTTCAGGGGAAAAGAACATTCTAAAAAAGAAAAGGTTAAACAAACTTAATCGAATTTAACATTATTACTGTATCTTTCTATAGTCTGGAAATGCTTAGATAAATTGCTAATATTTTATTGAATTGACAGGCAGAATTTTTAACAGTATGAAATAAAAACAAACCAGCACATACCTTAGGTACTATAGTCTACTGTGGTGAATGCTGCGACTGGGCTCCCCATCCTGGGAGTTTGGGGCCCCCTGAAGCTGCGGGCCCCAGGGTTTAAGCCGTGCCTTAATACTGCTCTGGTCCTTTGCAAGAAAAATGTAAAAATCCCTCATCTTAAGCATTGTTTCCCTGGTTTCAAAAAGTTATTTATTGACTTACTCATTCTTTGCTTATTCCACAAAAGGAATAGTTCACCCAACAATGAAAATTATCTTCATAATTTACTCACTCTCATGCCATCCAGCCACATAACAGATGTTGTGTTTGACTTTCCTTCTTCTACAGAACACAAAAGATTTTTAGAAGAATATCTCAGCTCTGTAGGTCCATACAATGCAAGTGAATGGGTACCTAAACTTTGAAGCTCCAAAAGGCACATAAAGGCAGTATAAAAGTTATAAATTTGATTTCAGTGGTTTAATCCATGTCTTCTGAAGAGATATGATTGGTGTGGGTGAGAAACAGATCAATATTTAAGTAATTTTTACCATAAATCTCCACTTTTACTCTCAAAATGTGAAAGTGAAAGAATTTAAGAAAGTAAAAGTGAAGATTTATATCAAGAAAGGACTTAAATATTGATCTGTTTCTCACCCACACGTATCATATCATTTCAGAAGACTGAAATTATTAAACCACTGGATTACTGAGTACTTTTTGGAGTATCAAAGGTCTGGTCACCATTCACTTTCATTGACCAACAGAGCAGAGATATTCTTCTAAAAGCTTTGCTTGTGTTCTGAAAAAGAAAAAGTAAATGATAAAAAGAATTAACATTTTTGGGTGAACTGTCCTTTTAAAATGTAATCTGGTTCATTTGTTGTGTTTGGGCCTTGATTTCATCACTCACTTATTGTAATAGGGATAATCTGTTCCCGCCCGAAAATGAACTGTAATATAACATTTACTATTATCTTGGTTCTCCTAACCAGTTGCTGAAGAGTTGGCCAGCAACGGCGTATCTAGGGATGATTGCGTGTTTGAGGACAGCCAACCATTCCCTCCTCCTCCCACTGAGATCAGTTTGTTGGAAGTCCCGCCCAAAACCCCGCCTAGTGCTGAGGCCTTCCAGATAAATGAACTGGACATCTGGCCCAGCATCACGGAATTGCCTGTGCGGATCTCCACCAATAACGATCATCATGAGAATCTACCCAACAAACCTCTACAAAATGGCCAGGCAGTAAACAAGCCATCAGATGAGAGTCTACCATCACCTTCAAGTGTAAAGGAAACAGTGGCTCAACCTCCATCGCCGTCACAAGTTAAGGGTGCTCCACCTCTCCCCACCAAACCCAAACCCAAACTGTGAGTACTGCAACGGAATCCTGTACAATAACACAACCATACAGTTTTAAAATGGTAAAGATTTTTTTAAAAGTCTCAAAGATATTTAAAGATGAAGTGTGTAAATTTTGCACCATTTTCTGCATCACCAATCAAAAATGCAAAAATCATTACTGTTCTAACAGGTTGCCTGAACACCACCCTGTTTATCATTATCGAACATACAGGATGTTCTGCCCCAAATGCCGTTGGTTGAGCCAGTGTTGCAGTGTTGGTCCAGATGGTCACTCAAATGAACAGATCAAAGTTTTGATAGTCTCTTTGATATTGAAGTTGTCTCTGCATATTAAGGTAGAATATGAGAAAGTGTTTTTTAACATAAAAAACAACACACTTCAACTTTAAACTAGATTTAACTGATCCCATTGAAAATTGCTGCACAGAAGCTTGAATTTAAAAGCTTGAAATAGTGATTTAAAGAAATATTTCTATATGCATTGCAGACAAACACAAACCCTTCTTATTCAAAGAATTTGACTTTTCTGTTGTTACATTCTGTTGCCTGCCAGACTTAATTCTCAATGTTTCTCCACTATTACATGTTACTTAAAGTATAATGGCCATCAACAACTCATAGTTAATGATCCATCTGCTATAAGATAAAGCTTCTATATCACCCTGCTGGGAAGATTCGCATAGGCCAGCATGAATTTATGCTGGTTTGGTGTTAGTCTCTTTAATGAAGCTGATTGATCAAGTTACAAGGTAATTTTCTGGTTAAGCAAAGTTTCTTTTCTATCTAGATAGATAGATAGATAGATAGATAGATAGATAGATAGATAGGGCACTGGTAGGTGGTTGCTAAGGTGTTCCTGGGTGGTTGCTAGGTGGTTGCTAAGGTATTCTTTTGGAGCAGTTTGGAATCGTACTGTACCAAACCATGCTCAAGTGGAAATGCAACTACTGGAACGGGCACAAACCATGCACAGAAGCGTTTAGCCATAAGATAAAAAACCATCTCAATTTAGCAAACTGGTGGGGACACCGAATTATATGGATACTGCAAAACACCACATTTGTTGGTGACCAGCCAGTAGGGCATGCCTCCCCTACAAAAATTGGACTCTTAGACATAATAAGCCAAATAAAAGCTGATCAATCTTAAGTGGTGATGATTACAACTGTATTTGTAGTGATGAACTACTCCCAGCTGTCTAGGCATGTCAGTTTGTGTGTTAATGGGAAAGGCCCACTTAGAGTACAAATGCATTCCATCCCTTTATCACCATGTCAGAGGCAGGTCATTGCTGCATGCCATAAATCTCTAGGAGATGTGCGTGGTATGTGTGTTTGCATGTGTTTGTTTATTAGCAGTTCTGCTTTGGCTCCTGCCACATTGTACAGAGGGATCATTTGTTGCTATATCAAATGTATCTCATACTATACTAACATTTAATCATCAAGATTTTACAGCAAGATGTTTAGTGAGATACAGAGGGTTTCGTGTCAGCACTGATCTGACAGTGTGTTTAGGTGGATTGTTCAATGCTTCAATGTTGTTTGCTTTAAATTACTCAGTAGGTGCAATTTGGCTCTCACAATAACTGTTCCAGATTTTGCAGAAAGCCTCCCTAAATTTAAGGTCAAACAAAGTAGACTGCCCAATGGCACACCAACATACAAGCAAATCAGAGCTAACAAGCCAATACATGCTTGGCTTAAGAACCAATAACCATTTAATTCGAAGGTACTAGCCCTAACTCTTCCTATTAATCTGTTGGCCATTTGTCCACATCAAACTAATAGAGCCTTGTTACATGAGCATTTATTCCGGCTGAGTTCTAAGGATGACCTACTAACAGAGGGCTATAAATAAGATGTGAATGGCAAAAACTTAAAAGTGCCACTGAGGGAGGGACACGCAATGTTTAAAAACAGGTCAAAGGGGATTTTGACTTGTTTAAATGTTATTCAGTGCTGTATTCTTGCCTAGAATGGATTAAATTGGCTGTGTTGTGTGTGTGGCATAAAAGTACATTTGGGTTTCTTTATATGTGTATGTGCACGTGGCATTAGGATATTGTGGAATATTGGGATATACAAAACACTATATAGGCAATGTTTGTTTTTTGAAAAGAATCAAAGAGCTTTTTGTCTTTTGGTTATTGGCTGATTTTGGGTGGATTCAGGAGCCCTTCCTTCTTTACTACCCTGATAGAGTAGTATGTGTGTGTTTAGTGTATTGGTGATGGGATGAAAATAGAAAAAAGCTGATTGAGTGTATGCCCAATAGATCATGTATATACTGTTCTGGAAAGACAATAGTTTACATGGCATTTTCAACAAGCTTTTTCCATCCATCTTCCCATCCATTCTGTGATTCCAGATCAAATGAGCAAGCAGACGACTTCTCTAATGAAAGGTAAAACAAAGAAGAGGTTGATGCAGCCTGAGCGTGAATAAAGTGTGTGTGTGTGTGTGTGTATGAGTTTGATGGGCATGTGTAAGCTATGAAAGGGAAATTGTTTCTTATCATGAATGTGGTCCAAACTGGGATTTAAATGGCATGCAATTTGGCAAAAACCCTGTCTTTGTCTGAGCCTCTGCAAATCGCAGCTTTGCTATTAAAAGCTGCTTCCCCAACTGATTTTCAACCATAATATCACATATTGGTTGGTAGGGCTGTGTTCAAAATAATGATATGATACAATGTTCTCCTTGTCGATGCATTTACAGTATCGATGCAGCTGTGTCCGTTTCAATATTACTGAAAGTTATCATGTCTTTCATGTGACAAAAGTTGGCTTTTAGGCCATGCCCTCACTAATACATTTTCGTTTGAAAACGCATCTTTTCCTCAACATTTTGGCCTTCTGACCACACTGAGATGGTGCTTTTGACAGCAAAAACGGTGTGTGAAATGAATTTATTGACAGAACATAACTCAAACATAACATAAGTGCTTTGCAGCTTAAAAAAAAAACAAAGATGCGCAAACACACACACACACAACACATGCATCTTTCTCTCTCTCGAACTGGCATCTCAGCCCCTCCTTATCTCTCTCCCGCCGGCCACGCCCTCCGCCTCGTCACACTCCTCCACCTCCAGATTCAGGCCAGGGAAACCTCCAGTCTGACCTACTCTCCCCCTCCCTTCCTGGAAAGGAGGTGTTGCCCTTTCGGTCGTCCTTCCTCTGGCCGGCCTTCCCTGCCTCCTGGGAAACTAAGAGAGAGAGACGTGGGGAGGGAGAGGTGAGAGAGAAAAAGCAAGAGAGAGACAGATCAAGAGAAAGAAGAGAGAAAAAGTGGCTCACCAGTCCACTACACACTGTCGCCTGGTCCTCGGCCAGCTGGGCAGCGGCCCTCCGTGACACCAAGCAATGGCACTGGACATAACCTCCTGACTGATGGCAGTGGCTCCTCCGCCCCCTAGTGGACGGCAGCAGGCTCTTCCACCTCCTGGCAGACAACAGTGGCTCCTCCGCCCCCTAGCGGCCGGCAGTGGCTCCTTCGCTTCCAGGTGAACCGCTCCAGTACCACCGGACCATATCAACTCTGCGTCATGACCCTCCATCAGCGGTGAGGGTTCTCCAACAGCACATCCCTCCTCCCTCCCGGGTTTCGGAACCAATGTAATGGGTTCACACGATGGGCAAGGAGGAGGTAGGAACCGGCTGAGCAGTCAGTGTAAACTTTTAATGACACAAATGAACAAAACAACATAAAACTGACACACATACACACAACTTCTTGCATCTCTCTCTCAAACTGGCATCCCCGGCTCCTCTTTATCCCTCTTCCGGCTGATTGGGCTGATTTAGTGCTGGGCATCCAACATTACGGCCCGGCCACACCCTTCTCCTTGTCACATACCAACAATGCCCAATTCATGCAAGGGAAATCTCTGGCCTGACTTACTCCCCCCCTGAGGTAGTAGGGATAGAGCGAGCAGGAGAGACAGAGAGAGAGAGAGAGAGAGTGACAAAAACGGACTCGCCAGTCCCCGAACACACTGTCGACTTGGTCCTCAGCCAGCTGTGCAGAGGTCCTCCGCGATGGTGGGTGATGGCACTGATAGACATCAGCAGCTCATCTGCCTCCTGGCAGCTGTCGGACGGCAGCGGGCTCCTCTGCCTTCTGGCTCCAGTACCACCGGACCATAAAAGTTTACAATGACTGCTTAGCCGGTTCCCTCCTCTTACTTGCCCATTGTTTGAACCTATTACAACGACAAAGCTCCATCTACCAGTACTTATGTCAAGATAAAGCCGGCAATGTGCATTTCTTTTACTCTCAACCAGAGGATAAAATTAACCAAAAGACACCTACTTTTCGAACAGTGGGCGGTAATTTAGCTCATCTTCCTGCTGACCTGTATGTTTCTGACCCTGTTTGGATCTCTGGGCTGAACAGGCCAAGAGTCACATTTGACAAGAGATGTTGTTGCTTAGACATGAAGATGCACACTTGAATGAACACATTTAATTACATTTTAAAGAACAGATATCTGATTTGTTGTTTGATGAGATGTTCAATGGCACTCATGAGCACAGGGCGAGCGCTTCTCAGAGAGTTTTCTCAATGGCCTGCAAACAGTTTTTTTTATGTGAGTGCTGCAAATGATCTCCGGCCATCACTTTAAATCCAACAATTATAATTTTACTGTACATGGATTATAAATAACCTATATACTGTGTATATGAATCAGATAAAAGTGGCTATAAAAATCGAAGTGTCTGGTAAAATTGGGTCAGAAAAATTAGCTTCGTACCCTGCTCTCAAACAAGGTGCAGAAAAGAAAAAAGATCTGCAGTAGAGGCATCTTGGACATCACATGCAAGTGTTCGTTAGACCAACTATATAAAGAAAATATATCTGCAGGCTAATTTGTCTTTTCATTTGAAGTGCCTATAATCTGTGATAATGTATATACACTCACTGAGCACTTTATTAGGCACACCTAATTATTCATGCGATTATCTAATCAGCCAATCGTGTGGCAGAGGTGCAATGCATAAAATCATGCAGATATGGATTTGGAGCTTCAGTTAATGTTCACATCAACCATTAGATTTGGGAATAAATGGCACGATCGTAGGTTCCAGATGGGCTGGTTTGAGTATTTATGTAACTGTTGATTTTGAGCCAGAATATTTATAAGTATAGAAAGGCTAGCACACTTTACACTCTTTAAAAGCAGAAAGAAGAAAGGGCCAATAAAAAGTAATTTGCATTTGGTAACATAATAATGTATTTTTCTTAACTTTATTGACCTTATTGTGCTTTGAATAGCACACAACGAACTGAGCTCAGGAGAAATTCATTTCAAAATGAACATGTATCGCAATGCGTATCATATCGTGATGTTGTTTGTAATACCCAGCCCTAACGGCTAGATAAAATGGGACATGAGTGCCAAGAGCAACGGGAGACCCAGCTAGTGAGACTACCCCCATTGAAAAACAAACCACCCCACTGCTCTCTTTATAGCACTCACTCACTTTACATGGTAATTTGGTTGTATAAACAGGAATCTTATAATTGTATAATTACCCAGGGGTCACTGCTGCATGCCGTGTGGCATCCTTCTGTTACTGGTCTGATTTCATGCCTGCTCTGCCCTCAGGTACAAACACAACTGAACCTTGCCTTCAATCCAGTTTACACATTCCAGCTGATTTCCTCTGGATATTCCCATAACTTGTTGTTCACATGACTGTTTTGAATAGAATGATGGTATGGGCATTTGAGGCCACGTTGTAACTGCTGACATTTACCTTTTACAGGTCCCTTGTGATATGAGCTCTCTTTTTGTTGAACTTTATTTCACTGTTACAGTGATTTCTCACTTACGCCTGTGATTAAGTTGTTTGGTGAATTGCAGTAATGCAATTACTGTAGAGAACAAGTGGAAAGTATGAGTTTTCAGCTCTGGTAGCTCATGTTCTTTGGGTATATTTGTAAAATGGCGATAATCTTTACCTGAGCTCATGTTTTACTGTGCATGCAGTCTTGAGAGCTGACTGAAATGTTTGTTAACTTATGCTGCCTGCTGAATAGGGTTTAATGTGAAACCTGATTTGCTTGTTTGACTGT
Organism: Moxostoma hubbsi; assembly: GCA_032164185.1. Classification (NCBI taxonomy): domain Eukaryota; kingdom Metazoa; phylum Chordata; class Actinopteri; order Cypriniformes; family Catostomidae; genus Moxostoma; species Moxostoma hubbsi. The sequence continues at coordinate 20,922,307 of JAVLUX010000031.1, forward strand.
TTGCATTTCAAAATTTCTTCATAATGTCAGGATGAGATCTCGCAGTAAAAATAAGATATGAAGTGGCATGCAAAGTTATAGGGATAGTTCACCCAAAATGAAAATTTTGTCATCCTTTTATTCATCCTTATGTCATTTCAAAACCATATAAATTTTTGTTTACTAGGGAATACAGAAGTAGAAGTTTATCAGATTGTCCATTCTTCCCTCATACATACACTGAACAAAAAAAAGAACTTAATCACTGAATTAGCACGGTGGCTCAGTGGTTAGCACTGTCGCCTCTCAGCAAAAATGTCCTTGGTTTGAGTCCCAGATCAACTGAGCCTTTCTGTGTGGAGTTTGCAGGTTCACTCTATGTTTGTTTGGGTTTACTCTGGGTGCTCCAGTTTCCCTGCAAGTCCAAAAACTTGCAGGTCAAGTGAATCGGAGACTCTAAATTGTCCTGTAGGTCATTCGGCGTAAAACCTGTGCCAACCTGTGGTGACCCCTAACAGGAACAGCTGAAAGAAGAAGATCAGGTTGAAATAATAGTTGCAGGCTACAGCTTTTTACAGTGAAAAATAAAAGGCAATGTATACCATGGTCTGTCACGCTAGTACCATAAAACAGTGATTATTACCCCAGAGTGCACGTAAGCAGGTTTCAGGGGGTGCTCGAAAGGAATTGGATTTTGCTATGTTGAACCTAACAAAATCATATGTATGGCTTAAAATTAAAATAATAAAATTAGGAATGAGTAAAAATATTGATTTTCCAATTAATATTTATCTTAATTTTAACAATATTTACACTATACAAAGTTTTGTCTTCACTGTGTGTTAACATTTTGTCCATCCATTTGTCATTGAATAATGTCTCTATTAACCTTTTTGTTCTTTACAGTCACAAACAACAAAAAAGAAAATGAATTTAATCAAATATAGCAGGGATGTGCTAATGAGTTCTTTCTCGTTAATATGCGCTCACTGGCTGAACTGCCACATGTAGTCTTAAAGAGACAGTACAGTAGTTTTAGTTTTTTTTTTCTCCCCTTTTTCTCCCCAATTTGGAATGTCCAATTCCCAGTGTGCCCAATTCCCAATGTGCTCTATGTCCTCGTGGTGGCGTAGAGACTCGCCTCAATCTGGGTGGAGGAGGACGAATCTCAGTTGCCTCCGCATCTGAGTCCGTCAATCTGCGCATCTTATCACGTGGCTTGTTGAGCGTGTTAGCACAGAGACATATCTTGTGTGGAGGTGTCACGCTATTCTCCACGGCATCCACGTACAACTCACCACACGCCCTACTGAGAGCGAGAACCACATTATAGTGACCACAAGGAGGTTACCCCATGTGACTCTACCCTCCATTTATGTTGGTGAAGCAATACACATCCTTGGTTATTGTTTCGAACCAAATTATGTGTTATCTGTTCACATCCTTCTACATTTAACACCAATGCACTGTGCAGCTTGATTAACATGTTCATATCACTTCACATTTATTACCTTGTTCAGTCTCCCTGTCTGTGATGCTACACCCTGCAGTGATACAAACTATACAGGAAACTGTGCAGTGTGTTTTGGCTCTGGTGACAGCAGGAGAGCCCGGTTGAGATAGCCAGGCCTGATGTCCTTCAGCACAGGAAAGGAGTGACAGATAGACAAAAAAGAGGAAGGAGTGAAAGAACGTGGTGTTTAGTGGGTGTCTGTCTTCAGAGGAAAGGCTTTGTAGAAATTTATAGATTTTGAGGCAATCATATAATTTTGGCATATAAAGGGTTAGTTTACCCCAAAATGAAAAAAAATGTGTCATCATTTTCTCACCCTTGTGTCATTTCAAAATGTTACCTTAACCTTGTGAGGTATACATTTCTGTCTTCCGTGGAAGAGTAAAGGATTATTTTTTTAATAATGTACTGGTTGCTCTTTTCCATGCAATTACAATGAATGGGGACTGGAGCTTTCAAGCTTAAAAAAGGATGCAAAAGCCCTATAAAAGTATCATAAATGTGGTCCATATGTTTTGTGCACTATATTACAAGTCTTCTGAAGACTAATGATAGTTTTCTTTGAGAAATAGACTGAAATTTATGTCATTCTTCACTGATAATCTTGAGCTGTTACCTGCTGCTACCGAGTCAGTGAGTTCAACGGATCATTCAGTCAACAGATCAATGGTCAGTTTGTGAATTAATTATTCAGACTGGTTTTGTGAACCAATTAATTGAAAAGATTCAACTCAAAAGAACATTTCGATCAAAAAATGGCCATTGCGATTTTTCTTGTGAACTCTCATTAATGTGCCAAGTTAGGGTGGATGTCAAGCTTTTCAGTGAATAATGACTTAAATTTTGGTCTGTTGCTCTCTCAAAGCTATCGTATGGCCCTTTTTTATGATGCTTTAATGATGCTTAAGCATCCCCATTTACTGTAATTGCAGTAAAAAGAGCGACCAGAACATTCTTCAAAAAGTCTCTTTTTGTGTTCCACATAAGACAGAAAGTCATACAGGTTTGGAATAGCATGAGGGTGAGTAAATTATCACAGAATGTTTATTTTTAAGCTCTCAGAGAGTCTACTTTATAAAGAAGACATACTAAATTTATGACATTTATCAGAGCAACTGAATCCCTGTTACAGCTAAGGTTTTATTTTCAGAGGCTCGGAGCATCTGTGTAAGAAGAGACTTGTTGGTTATGTGTGTACCTCTGATTTATGAGCTTAGTGGGCTGAAATCACAGAGGTTTTATGCTTCACAGTCCATACCACACTGAACTGATAACACCTGGAGCCTGTAAAGAATCAATGAGACAGAGAGAGAGAAAAGTGTTTACATTATGCTCTAGGGTGTATGTGCTGTCACATTTGTACTTCTTCAGTATGTACATGTGTGTGTTTATGATGAATTAAATACATGCAGCAGGCAGTGTCTGATAGCGTGTACAGATAAATGAGTGTGTGTGCTAACACAGTGAGACATTTCACAAAGTCACTTGGAATCAAAGTTGGATTATAACATATTTGTAGGTTGTGTAAATGTAAAGCATCAAATCTAGGGTTCTTGGTCAATTATTCTTTCTGAGACAACTTTATACTCTAATATTGACATCATTCAAGGCTGATACAAAATCTAACATTATATTTGGGAGCATGTCTGCCTACACAGGATCTGTTTTTACAAATAGATTACTATCTGTTTACTTTATTATATTTTCTTGGCATGAGAATTGTTATTGTTATGTGATGCCACCACTTACCACATTATCTGAAGATTTTTGCTAAGGCTAAACTGAGACATTCATTTTATTTCATTTCTGCATTTGGCAGACGCTTTTATCCAAAGCGACTTACAGAGCCCTTATTACAGGGACAATCCCCCCGGAGCAACCTGGAGTTAAGTGCCTTGCTCAAGGACACAATGGTGGTGGCTGTGGGGATCGAACCAGCAACCTTCTGATTAACAGTTTTGTCACCCACTACGCCACCACCGCCCATAACTGTCTTGCTAAAGTCTTCTAAACTCTCAAATCTGCTAAATAAGCTTTGATAAATCACTGTAAATCACTGTAATGCCTTCTGATACCAGTTGGTGAATGCTGAACCAAATACCAAAATAAACCAAAATCTCTTCCATGTCAATGTCCATTTTTTGTCCTAACCAACTACGACGAACGGGGACAGGGCATTTTGTCGATGCCTACTTCTAAACTAAATTCCTACTCCTTATAACTTTTCATTACACATCAAATATCTTCTGATCTACTGTGATTGTGCCGCATCATACAGCAGTTTTGCGTTTACTGTGGATTGACAGATTGTCACTTCACTGCAAAACATTATTTTCGTACAGAGTATTTTTTTCTTGTTTTCCAGTAAAAGTATCTAAACATTCTTAAACAAGATAATGGGGTAAGAAGAAATAAAACTTGATTCAAAGAGAGAAAAAAGCTACATTTTCCCACCTCATTGATTTATGTATTTATTTATTTTCTTGTTTTAAGCATAAACTCCACAAAATTGTGTTAGATTTCTCTGGAAAAGGTCTTGCGTCATTCTGCTTATGTCATTCTACTTCCCAAGTAATGTTTTCTTGTTTTAAGGATGTTTCAATATTTTTTACAAGAAAACAAGACAAAATAGTTAGTAAGAAACAGTGTGGAAACTTGTTGCAACATGCATAGTTAGGTTGAATCTTTATGAGATTTAAGATCAAACATAAGTGACAGTAAATGGTATTGTGTAACTATTTGTTTGAATGTGTATCAGTGTGTTTAGTGGGATGTGGTGGGTCTGTGTAGAAGTGAGGGGTACAGCACAGTTCAATCCTTAGACACTTTACAATTAATCCAGGAAGTGAAAGGTGTTGTATCCTGCCAGTGTCACACCAGAGATACACAGTCAGACAATAATCATTCACTTCCTGTGACAAAAGGACCAGTGTGACATGTAGATACACGAGTGGGAGTTAGTTCATGCAATCCTTTCCACACCCTGATTCATCAGAATTCAGTGAGACAGATAGGCAGACACAAATGCACAAATACGTTGGTTTCGCTATATTAGTGGGTCATTTCATAGACACAATGGTTTTCATGCTAAGATAATGGAATTTTCATTCCCTATCTCTAAACCTGTTGTCATAATTCCATTTTAAAGGAAAACATGATTTGGCTAGTCATGAGTCTAGTCAATTTCATTTCTATAGTGCTTTCCACAATACACATGGTTTCAAAGCAGATTTACAGAAGGTCGTGCCTTAAAGGGGTCATGGCTTGCATTTTTTAAAAATAATTTTAATATGTTCCTCATGCGACCCCGTGGCCTAATGGGAGGACTCGATATTTTGGATTCGCTAAATCCATTTCATACTGTTCAGGACAATCTAAGGAGTCATTTAAGGATAAAACTTCTGATACATGGAGTGCATGGCCGCAGCGCCAACAAAAGTGCATCTGGCAAGAAACCTCTTCAAATGTTTTCACTGAAACCTGTTTGGTTTAAAGAGTAGCATCTCTAATTTCGTTTAACATGCTGCTTTTAATATTTTGTTAATTTTTTTACACTTTGGCACACTGATAAACATGAAGTACACGGATGAGTGCTGTGGAGCCGTTTTCTGAGACGTGTTTGTTATTTTGGATAACTTTTCCCAGTAACAAATCTGTGGGTCATTTCGCTTCATTTTAATTAAAATGTTGTTATTTTTTATTTTGTAATCACTGTACAATATGGTCTATTAATTAACATGAATAAATGTATTTCTCTATATTTACTCTGCATTTTCACCTTGGCAATAAATGTATTCATGCAAAAGATGAAATATTTTGCTTTCAGAGGCTTTATATGGAGTTAGGATGAAAATAAGTTGCATTTAGAACTTTTCTGAGACCAGTGCAGACAGATTGCTGAAGGTTAAGTCATTCACGAACTCCATATACACAAAAGTTCAGTTTCAGGCTGCAGATTATGTTTGGACCACTCAATATGTTTGGCAGACATGGGACAATGATAATTAGCACATAAATTCAGAATTTTATAATGCAAAATGTTACTTTAATATGCTTGGTAGTGATCTGATGAAGCTGGCCATTACTTTTAATCAGAATGATTTATTCAGCTTTATAGAAAATCAGCTGTAATGTCTGAAATGTCTCAAAAACATGAATGATCAACACTCCTGGACACATAATATCTATATCTATAATAACTATCTGATGAAAAAAATATTTATTTATTTTTGCTTTTATATTAGGTGCCATTAGTTACAAGTCAAGTCAATTTATTTGTATAGCGCCTTTCACAACACACATCGTTTCAAAGCAGCTTTACAGAAGTTCAGCATTAACAGACGATAAAAAAAAAAAGGAAAATAAAACATTCCCACAGCAGTCACGTGGGGGTCTCAAGATGTGAAAATATTAGTAAAAACATGATCATTTTCTACCCTCATTCTGACCCTGTGTTAGAAACGCTCGGTTTTGGTGCTGCTTCTCCTTTAAGACTTGACCGCACACGCCCACTGTTATGATTGGCTCTCTGCTCTTGACTGACCTGCTCTCTCTACTTGCCATCTCACTGCTCAACACTTCTGGGCGGGCTACATAAGTGATAAGGTAAAGGGGGCGTTGATGTGTTGTTGTGGAGGTGGTCAGATGCAAAAGTCAGAGATCATAATTGAGAACGTGTCGTTTTGGCAGCTTGGCCTCAAGAAATATTATTTTTGCATTGAGGAGTATGTTTTGAGTTCTGAAACTTACAGTATGTTTTTATAGTACAATGACCTCTTATATTTAAACATTTCTTCATGTCATGACCTCTTTAATGTACCCAGTGAACAGATTTATAAGAAATCATGCCTGGTTATCTTTAAGCCCCCTGTGAGCAAGCCAAAGGTGACTGTAGCAAGGAAAAAACTCCAAAGATGTTAGTAAGCACATGGAAACTCCATAAGATGTTTAGTTATTGGAGGGAGACTCCAAAGATGTTTATTTAGTTAATGGAGAGAAAAAAAAACCTTGAGAGGAACCAGACTCAGCTGGGGGAGGCAGTCCACCTCTGGCTTCATGTTAAATTTATATTCGGCAAATTATTTTTGCATAGTATGTGTAATACAAGTCATGTATTCATTTGAATATAAGCATTTCAAATAGTGATGACCACTTCAAATGTCCTCAAGTCAGTTGTGGGGATTTATTGTTTATTTTGGATTAATGGATAGGTACCCATGGTGGAAAAATAAAATGAGAGAGAGATAAAGAGACACTTAGATAAAGAGCGAGACAGAGACGATAACAGATGAGAAAGGAAGTCTTTAATCCTTCCTAAAGTGCTGTGTATTGCAGTCTTCATGCTGACTGCATTGCTGCCATACCGCACAGATTTAACCACCCGCCTGCAACAAACCTCCATGAGCTGCAGTGGGGTCATCGCCACGAACACTAGACCACACTTATATTTGACCATAACCACACCAGCTTCCTCTCAAACTCATGGGGTTTTCAGCTTCACATGTTGTGCTTGTGTTTGTGGATCCAATGCAGGTTACAGCGCTGCTGTGGTCTCAAGCTTTTAATTCGATTTCGATCAATTTATCAGCAGGTTGGTGAACTCTGCGGTTCTTCTGCGGAAAATATTTGTAAAATATAAAAATAATATGGGTACCAATATTGTCAAGCTCAAAAATCAAACTAATCTATAAGACTCCAGTGATTAAATCTTATCACTTTAGAAGCGAAATGTGTGGGTAAGAAACAGATCAATATTTAAGTCCTTTTTTACTATCACTTCTACACATTTGCTTTCACATTCTTCTTCTTTTGCTTTAGACGATTCACATTCTTAATGCATATTGTCACCTGCTGTGCTGGAAGGAGAATTTATGGTAAAATTGGAGAAAGGTATAGCTGCAGGCATTGCTCCAAAAAGGGGTGTGAGCTCCAAATCGCCATTAAAGCTATAGGGAGCCCCTTACCTTAACCGTAACCCTTTTGGAGTTGGCACAACCCCATTTTGAAGTAACCCTGCCCCCTTTTGGAGTTACTCCACCCTCTTTTGGAGATTCAGCCCCAATTTGGAGGTCTCCGGCCTGCAGCTATACCTACTTGCAAAACTGGACATAAATATTAAACTTTTTCTCTCCTACACCTATTATATCTCTTCCGCAGATATAGATTTAACCACTGGAGTCTTATGGATTACTTTTATGCAGTGTTTATGTGCGTTCTGGAGCTTCAAATTTTGGTTTCCATTCACTTGCATTGTATGGACCTACAGAGCTGATATATTCTTCTAAAAATCTTAATTTATGTTCTGCAGAAGAAAGAATGTTATACACATCTGGAATGGCATGAGGGTGAGTAAATGATGAGGAATTTCATTTTTAGGTGAACTGTTCCTTTAAGAGAGATGGATAATAATAGTCAGAAGACAGAAAGGTGCGAAACTATTTTTAAAGACGGTATTGTTGAAAGGTATGTAGCCATTTTTTTTATGATGCAGTTCATTCTTGTCAACACAAGTAAACAATTTCATGTCCGAATTATTGAATTGCATTCTCACACAACATTAAAATAACACTACTAAATAATTTGTTCAGCAAATTTGATATAGCTATCAAATAAGAAAATAATACTCAGTCATCCTCATAACTTAAGAGATTTCCCACCCTCATCAAAGATTTTTCGCCTTTTCGGCTTTTGATATACATTATATTATGTAGACATGTTCATTGTACATTAAGAGAGAATAATGTTTTTGCTTGATTCACCCTGCTAAATCAAATCATAAATATGTCATCAATTGTGTGAAAAGGGTCTTTTGTAACTGTTGCCATGGTGAATTTTATTATTACTGTCCCGAAATTACCTACTATAACATTTCCCATAGTATTGCTCTAGTTTTGATACTGTGGTGGTTATTCATCATGGTTTAGGAACAGTTAGTGTTTCTTTAACAATAGTTTAGCCAGAACTGTGGTGATGCGAGTCAATATTATTATTGAGACTGCTGCAGGTTTCCCAGAACACAAGGCTCAGTATTGCACTTTGCAAAAAATATTAATCTTTGCAATTGCTGTTTCAGTCAATGCTTTCTGTTTTGTTATCTGTCCAAACCTTCATGGTAATGAACACAGATAAAGCCTTAACATTGGTGGTCTGATTATAGTATTAATACCTTGCTGTTTTACCCAGTATAATGGTTAAATCTGCATTGCCCTGTTCAGCCGGTTGCATTTCTGGCGTGTGACTCACTTTTGTTTCCGAAGCTGGTCTGTTTATGAGGTGTTGCTTGTAAAGACCCAAATGGTGTATTAACAATCAAGTCTTACACTGACGTTGAGTGTGGTTTAGAAAAATTTCCAAAAGAAAACAAGCATATAGAGGCTCCTTTCTATAGGAAAATAGTGTTTAATACTACAGATAGGGTTTATTTTGTTTAGTTTTGGGTAAATGATACAGCTAATTTATACAAAATAAAAAAGCCTTAACAATTAGCTAATGTGTAAATGTTAGATGGAATGCATAATGTGCATACAAATATTGCTAATGCTCATATGTAGCAGTTATGGCATAACATACACATTTGAATAACTCCAGCTTGAAGAAAGAGCCACAAACATATCACTGATGACTTATGGAGGAAAAACATCAGCTTTATTTTAGACCAACTGAGACAGTTTACTTTAGAATGATTGAGCTGGACAATGTATACAGGAACAGAAGCCAAGAAGGCCAGAATGAGACTGAGAGCACTGTTGACCTGTGCAGTCCTTATAAGGAAATGAGGGGATGCGGGATTGGCTGGGGGATTGGAGGCTCTGCGCTGTATTGGCTGGTGGTGCTGAAGTGACCCACAGGGAATAAAGCAGCCTTCCAAATATGGAAGAGTCTAGAACAGGCCATATCAATAAAATATCTGTTACCGCATGACTGGAGAGAAAGAGAGAGTGTAAGTACTAAGGAAGTGAAAGTGGTTTAAGAAAAGAGTTGAAAGTTTTATGAAGTTTTATTAAAAGTTGATTGGGAAATGCAGAGTGGTAGTTAAATATATTTTCCTGGTTCAATACAAGTTAAGCTCAATCAACAGTTTTTGCTTCATAATGTTCAATACCGCAAAAAATAATTTTGAATCATCCGTCCTTTTCTTTAAAAAAAGTAACATCTGGGTTACAGTGAGGCAGTTACAGTGGAAGTGAATGCAGACCATTTTTGGAGGGTTTGAAGGCAGAAATGTGAAGCTTATAATTTTCTAAAAGCACTTACATTAATTCTTCTGTTTAAACTCATTGAACCCATTCACTTCCATTGTAAGTGCCTCACTGGAACCCAGATTTTTGCTTTTATAAAGAAAAGGATGGGCAAGTAAAAATAATTTTTACTGGTGATCAATATTATGCCACAAATGCTGTCGTTTAAATTTAACTTGTACTGAACACAGAATGTTCCTTTAAGAGAAGGGATCCCTTTCATAGATGTTTGAGATACTAATAATCTTAATTTCAACAACTTTATTGGCATGACTGTTTATAATAGATTAATATATATATTATAAACACACATGATATTATAATAGATCAAATAAAGAATGGTAATAATGAATGTATTACTATTTTTATTAGCGTTTTGACTGGATGGAAAGATCTTCTGTTTAAGAGCTTAAAAGTCTTGAGTGAGATGTTTGGCATATGAAATAGAGCTGGACAACTTTTATTCTCTCTCTCTCTCACACACACACACGTTGGGTTTCCATGTTTTATGGGGACTTTCCATAGACATAATGGTTCTTATACTGTACAATCTTTGTAATCTATCCCCTAACCCTAAACCTGACCCTCATAGAAAACTTTCTGCATTTTTACATTTTCAAAAAACATAATTTAGTATGATTTATAAGCTGTTTTCCTCTTGGGGACCGACAGATTGTCCCCACAATGTCAAAAATGTCGGGTTTTGCTATCCTTATGGGGACATTTGGTCCCCACAAAGTGCTAAACACACACACACACACACACACACAAACACACACACACACACGCGCACTTACACAATAACTATGACACTTTGAATCTCAGGCACTCTGGGAATTGCATTGCTCTAGGTGGGGTTAATCAGAGGCTTATTGCAGGCAGCTTGAGAGTCATTGAAGTCTTTACAGTAAATGTGCCATATGAATGTGTGTGTATATCAAATTAAGCACATTCATTGGGGTGTCATGAAATGACTCATTTCTGGATGTATACTAGGTTTTTAGTGTAAAAAGAGAGTTGTGATCAATTTAGGATGTGATGTTTTACAAACTTGCCATGCTAAATTATTTCACTTTTGAAATGCTCATAGAAAATGCATGCATAATAATTACAACAGAAACTAAATGCAGTTTAAAATAGTTTTAGATTGAGTAAATATGTTCCCAAAAGTAACCTATGTCAACAACCCTCATACAAAAGAACAGAAGAAGTAATAACACAGTCTTTGTACTGCAGAAATTCCATTTGACCATTCTTTCAATTCTAAAAAATAGTTGATGATGGCCATTATAACAATTGACAACAGCAGATATGGACTTGCTCTTTACTGGCTGATATGAGTCACTCCTGAGCATTAGTCTGAGTGTTGAACAGACCCCTTCCTCCCTGCCAACTCTTGCTCATAGAGGCGACTCATCTGCACCCCTGACACAAGCACACAAGCGAGCCAGGAGAGGAGCATAAAAGAATACAGAACACCACTAAAAATAGACATTACAAACCCACCAAGAAATGATAACTGCACCCATACTCGCATTAGTCTTCAAATCAGAATGCATTCACTCACACATAAACACAGGAGAACACAATTGTGAAATTGAACTGGGAGGATAAACAGACTGGAAAATGTTCCAGAACAGTTTATCTACAGCAGATTTAGAAATGATCCAGGAAGCAAAGTCTTCAAAGCAAAATATACAGAATTTCAAACAAAAAGACTGACTAAAGGAAGAAATAAGCAATGGACAAAAGCTCTCTTACTCCTTGACAAACTATTATTCCTCCAAATAAAACTTTGTTTTTATAAACTTGGTTTTATTTGAAGTGAACAACCAAAATAAAGCGTGAAATTAAGAAATATTTTATTTTAGCTGAATGTGTGCATGTTCAGTTTACATGTCTTAGAGGATGTTTTTAACACAAGCTCATGTCATTTCTAAGAGATAGATGTTATTAGATTTGAAGATTTAAACAACCGAGTGTATCCCGAGGCAAGCGCACGAATTAGTGTTGATGTGTGATCTGTGATAAATAGTGATCTTTGAAAACATTTCATTATAATTCTCTATAATGTTCATTGTGATAAAAAAAAAGACGTTTCTGTTTATGACTGGTCTGTTTAATAAATATAAATCTATGTGTACGTTGTCTACCTACTATTTCATTTTGTTGAGTTTCCAAATGTGTGTGGACTGTTAAAACAGTAAAAATGCCAAGCTCAAATAATCAATTAAACAAAATGTATCTTGTACTAAGATTGCTTTTAACGATTTAATTGTTAAAATAGCTTATCTTAAATAAAGTCGAGCAGTAGGACTTTTATTACGGACGTTTTCTAGTTGCTGGACTTTTATTGTGACAGTCATGCAGGCAGACAGCAGTCTGTGAGTCACACACGAGCACTGGCTGGAGCGAGACGCAGCCGTCACTCTGCGCGTGCTAATATAAAGACAAGAGCACCTGACGGAGCGACGCAGTCTCACTCACACACACACAAACACACACACGTGAGGAATTACTTACATGAAACGGGAGTATCTTTGACCAGGTCAAAGAGAAGGTAAAAACTTTTTAATCTTTCTTTGGGATAACTTTTTATGGATAAAAAAAAAAACTTTAAATTAGGCAGCATTAACATATTGGAAATAGCTATTTGTTGAAATGTAACACTTGTTGATAATTAATTACATTGCTGTTTGTTTTGTTTTATTTTCCATTGTATGCAAGGATTTGTTGCGTTTTCAATATTTAGGGCACATTTACATTGTAGCAAACTTTCATTGAAAAAAAGAAAAGACGTTCAAGTTCAGGAACACAGAAGAGAATAAAGAGATAACCTATTAGTTTACAAGTACATAAGTGCTTTTGCATACTCGTACTGTATGTTGTTGGCGTTAAATACATATGAGCAATTATTTATTTAGCAGATGCTTCCATCCCAAACGACCTACAAATGAGAATAATACAAGCACTAGAGAGCAAAGAATATATCTCGAGAGAAGGTTGAAAGAAAGAATAATGAATGAAGAAGCAGCAGTAAATCAGTCAAAATACTGTTTTAGTCAGCGCAGAAGGGCTTTGGCAGGAGAAATGGGCTATTCAAACTCAAAGCATTCAAAATACCTGGAAAAAAGTTGTTTGTGTCTTTGTCTTTTGCACTTTAGTCCAAGTTTAAGAGTTAATGTTTAGTGCTTTAAAGTGTGTATGGGTTGGCAACATTCATTAATGGTTTGCTTAGTGAAGACTTGGTTCATATAAACCATAGTACAAATTGTTTTATTGCCGGCTTAGACTGGTTTGGGCTCTACATCTCTCTCTCCTTGTTGCTCCATTTGCCTTGTGTAGGGCTGATTTCTCTTTTTCTATTACCCCTCCCATGTCTCTCTCTTTCTCTCATTTTCCCTGCTGGTAATCCCATTTGATGGTGATGGGTGATGTCTTCTCGGCCAATCCAGAGAGGAATGTTTTCATTCTTGCAATCCAGACAAATACACACTTTGAGGGGGGGGGGGGGGGGGGGAGCACGAGAGAGAGAGAGAGAAAGCAATGAGACATTCTGTTAAAAGAAAACAGTCTGGTTCTATTTTATGTGCTTTGCATGCAATTAGAGAGAGAGAGAGAGAGAGAGAGAGAGAGAGAGAGAGTTGGGGGAGGGTACTGAGGGAGATGGGGTGAAAGAAAAGAGAATTGCGGTTCAAGGTTTTTAGTCTATGCGTTATTAGAGCGGAAGAGAAAGAAACAACAGTGAATGGGGTCAGAAAATGGAGCACTGTAACTTTAAAAACTTTTCATGTTACTTCCATTACTGAAGGTTCCATTCATGCCTTTCAGACAGGGGAGGACAAGAGTGATGGATAGAGAGAGAGAGAGCAGAAAGGATGGAGAGCAGACAGGCTAACAAAGAGTAAATTTCAGAGGAAGAGGGAATGCAAGACTGTGAAATTAGAGAATATAAAAAGAGAGTGGGGGATAGATTAAGCATTAAAGTTAAATTGTGGGAGCTGGAAGAGAGAACAAGCCTTTTTTATTTTGGCCTGTCAACTTTATGGAAATTTGGACATTTCCTCTGAGTCTAGTAGGGTGTGCGGAGAGTGTAGAGCCATTTGGCTTGGGTGGGAGCTGCATTGTGAGATCAGATCTGGGTCAAGCAGTGCACTGAGCTCCTAAATCAGGAACACTCTACCAATGCCTGTAATCAGAAACCGGAGCTGACACCAGCATTTCCAGACCCTGTGCATACACACAAGGTCCACTTTTTGTTCACTATTGATCCCTGGGTACTTGATGCATAACATGTCCATGAGCTTTTTTGTCAACATCCAGATTTTAGATTACATTTATATGAATGAATAGGGAAAAGTGTATATCTCAGGTCCTGTAACTGCTCCCTGTTTCTTATACATTTTGTTTTAAACCATTTATATCCCATTTTTTCCCCCTTCACTAGTTCATTTAAATGTTCCTGCATTGCAACAGATTAATTTTTATAATTGCATATTTCCATGTATTCCCTCAATTAATATGAGGTCATAATGGTCCATGCTTAATAATTCTAAACCATTTGGCAAAATGCTGTTTAAAATATTTTTTGATGGTGGACATGTCAACTTTACAAAAGTATTATGTCAACTAACCTCCTTGAAAAACAAGGGCAAGAATCTGTGAGTGACAGCACTGGTATTACATTTAGACATAATGGAAGGATCAGATGCCGTCTCCTGCTCCCATTCTTTACTCTGTGGCATGAATAGACTGTCTCAAAGGGTGTGTTTTTGTTCAGGGAATCAGATGCTAGACGGATCCCAGTTTTTCCTGCTGACACATGAATCTTGTTGCAAACTAAGAACTCAACTTTAGAGCACTGCAGTTATATGGAACTAGATCTACATCTGTTTGAATGGGTCAGGATCATGGTATATGATGCGGATGTTTGGATTCTGCTGAAAAGTGGAACTATATAGAAGAATGCTGAAGTCTGGCACTGAGCAGACTTTAGATGTGGTTATAATTTAGAATTTAATGTGTGTAAGAAAATAGTTGAGGTTTTTTTGTAAGTATAGTGTTTATGAGCGAGATATTTATATGGGTAGTCTTAATGGAATTTAGGCACTGTCAATCAACAAATAAATGATCTACATAACAAACACACGAAGATCAATGGATTATGTTGAATAACACGAACATTGCTCTTTGCAGGGAATTTGAAATCTGACAGTAATTGTCTCAATTTATTGTTTAAAGGTGGTGAATTTTTACGAAAGCTGTGCTTTGACAGCTGTATTGGCAGGTGCTTTAAAAGCGATGATTTTAGACATCCCACCAAACATCTATCCATACGTCCAACCATTCATCCATCTGTCCCAGTAGCCATCCATCCATCCCACCAACCTACTAACCAACCTACTAACCATCTGTCCCTCCAACCACCTTACCATCCATCCATCCGACCCTCCAACCAACTAACCATCCATCTGTCCATCTGTCTTACCAACAACAACTATCCATCCATCCGTCCCACCAACCAACTAACCATCTGTCCCACCGACCACCTTACCATCCATCCATCCGTCCCTCCAACCAACTAACCATCCATCCCTCTAACATCTGTCTTGCCAACAACAACAATCCATCCATCCATCCTTCCCTCCAACCAACCATCCATCCATTCATCAATCCTTCTGTCCCCACCAACCAATCAACCATCCATCCTACCACCAAATCAAGCAACCATCCATCCATCCTTCCCACCAACCGTCCATCTGTCCCACCAACTATTATCAGACTGTCCGTCCATCCAACCAACTAACCGTCTGTCCATCCGTCCCACTAACCATCTAACCATCCATCTGTCCATTCATCCATCTATCCCACCAACCAACTAACCATCAATCCTTCTGTCCCACCAACCAATCAATGATCCATCTGTCACACCAACTATGCAGCCGTCCATCCATCCATCTATCCCACTGTGGCACGGTGGAGGGCGGAACTGGGGCGTGATTACGCACGCCCGTTCCCGTATTAGGCTAATTAAGCCGTCAAGAGGGACAAAGGCATGCGTAATCACGCCCCGGTCCCGCCCTCCACCGTGCCACACCCACCAACCAACTAACCATCAATCCTTCTGTCCCACCAACCAATCAATGATCCATCTGTCACACCAACTATGCAGCCGTCCATCCATCCAACTAACCATCCATCCATCTGTCCCACCAACCAACCATCCGCCAACTTGTTAAATTACTAGGTAGTTAACTGATCTATTAATCATTTTTGTTGAGATGCTTAAATTGAATTAATTTACTGATTCAGTCATATTTCAGCAGAATCAAACATCGAATCAGTCAGGTAATTATTAGTTATCAGGTTAGAGGTGTCATAACGGTTCCAGAGAGTCGTCCAGGGGCATGGTGATGCTATAAAGGGTGTGGTTACACTTTGGTTAAGGTGTTCGGCGTATGAACAAGTTGTGCTGTGCTGCATTGTGTAGGAGTGCCTACGCATGCTTTTGAGGAAAAATCTCAGTCTCTTCCCATGTGTTCCATTATCTTTGTTTGTTTACACTTTGTGATAAACACATTTCAGCTACAGCACATTTTTAAATCCACATTGAAGTATGTGCTGCCACAGTAGCTAAAATGACTGGTGTTTGTGTTGGCCATGTGGAGTTTAATTCATCTGTTTGGAGATAAATCTTTATATGTATGTGTTCTCTCATACCCTAATATAAGACACCTACCCAAACACAGCACACACATGCTCACACAAAGCCTGATCTAATTTTTAAACGGTTTAACAAAAACTCAGTCTCTCCCACTCTCCCTTGCTTGCTAAGAATAGACTTATATTTTTTTTCATGCTGTAATCAAGTTTTTAATCAAGTTATTCTCTCTCTGTCTCATTGCATTTCTTGCACACAGACACAAGCACACAATGCAGGAGTTTCTCTGTAAACATGGAGAGTCCTCTAATTATCAAGTATTTAAACTCAATAACTTCCTGGCCTCTTTAAACTACTTCCTCTGATTGCAGATGGTTACAAACAGTGAATCCATACACACAACTCAACTCATGCAATTATTAAAAAATATTAGTACAAATTTTGTAAAAGTAAAAATCTGAAAACATTTCTACAGGCTGTATTTTCAGCTTGTCATTCTTCTGCAGTGACTTGTTGCTGGAACAGTCTGATGATGTCGCCATTAAGCACTGACAGAGCAGAGGTTAATTAAAGGGGCTAGACAAAAGCTTTGGAGAATATTACAACAGGATAGCGTGAGGAGAAGAAATTATGGGATAAAAGGAAAGAACAGGCTGTTATTATCTGGACCTTTGTCAGGGAGGATGCCATATTTAATTTGACTTGAATGAAAACAGGGCTGTTGGGAATAGAAGAACGTGTCTGTTCAATGGGTTGTACCATTTTGTACCTAAGTGTTGATTGATAAGTTGGTCATACATTGAAATTCTCTCTCTCTCAAAAATAAAATTCCAGACGAACAAATAAAATAAATGGCCGTAAACATGGGTTGTAAAAATTATCCCTCACTGCCCGTTTACATTTTTGTCAATTAAAAGATTAAGTGTGCAATTTCTGGGGATCTAATGACAACTAACAAAGCTGCAAAAAGACTGTTTCCAAACAGGTTCACTGAATACTCCCCAAATCTTCTAGTCAGAGAAATGGACAGTCCCACCCCAATCTCATGCCATTGGTTGAGCCAGTGTTTTTGTGTTGGGTTGGTTGTGATGCTCAAACAGAGCAATATTTTAAGAGCCACAGATTATTTACACTTTTCGGGGAAATTAACCTACCAATGGATAGCTGACTCTTTAAATTAAGCTGGGATTAGAAAAAGTATTTCAACAAACAAATAAATAAAAATACACATGAAAAATAGTAGTAGATGTTTCTCAATAAGGAAAATATGAACTTATGATTCATGTTTTCATTATTTGGAAACATCCACTACTATTTTTCATGTATTTTGGACCTTTCCGGAGAACCTGTGGTATTTTTTTGAGTACCAGATGTGCTATGGGATGTAATTTCTTTTCATTATTAAAAATTACACACTTCACCTTTAAAAAAAGTCATTTACCATTAAGGTCCATTGCACAATTAATCTAATTAGAATCATGATAGGTCTTGGTATAGTATTAAACTGCAAAAGTATGTGATTTTTTAAAAGAAATACTGTCTGCGTGTGCTGCACGCTTCACAGTGAATGTGTGAAGCAGCTCATATGCTAAAATCTCCACATATAGAGCATCACTCATGCTGTGCGTGTTGTAATAGATGACAGAACCGAGTACTTGCAGTATTAAGCGCTTTAATAATCATACTAGGCCATTTAAATAACTGTTCATCTGGAGGTGTGAAGCTGCTGTCAAAAACAAACAAACTAGAAAGCCTTCATGTCAAAATAAAAGTTTGAACAAACTTTCAACAGAAATATTTTAAAATTGTAGATTAAAATTTAATTTTCACTAAAATGTATATTCATAATAATAATAATAATAATAATGTTTAACCAATTAACACAAGCAAGAGTACTGAAAAAAGTTTATATTAATGGTTTAATTGGTACTGTGATGCTCTGCTGTGCAGCAATTTATTTAATAAAAAATAAGACCAGTGTTGTGTTTTAGATTATGCTGTGATGATCTTTACAGAAACACAATTTCCTATCATGTCTGCATAAGATTCAGACACCGTGCAACAGGCTTCAGAGGAAGATAGGTACAGAAAAGATGTGTGCAATGTGGCGAGCAAGACAGCACAGAGAGTGAGAAGAAACTGATTGACCAACACAGAGAGAAAGCAGAGTAGATTCCCAGAGCTCTATGGGCAGGCTGGATTTAGAAGTGATCTGTTGGCATGACCCCATACAGTAGCTCTGTTTGCTCTCGGCCTTGCCTTTCTATGACGTAATATCAGAAATAAATGGAGACACAAGTTTTAAGTAAGCTCTACTTGACTATTTCTATAATCAGCTGAGCTACTCAGTTACAGTATGTCTAAACTCTTTTCTCTGATGCAAAACAGACGACTTCAACAATTATTTGTGTGATTTTATGTAAGGTCAAGCATTTCTCTGGGGTTCCCATAAAACAGTAGGAGCTGCATTTGTATAAGTGCAGTTTATAGACATGTACCTAAAATTAGACAGAGATGTTTGTAAGGAATGTGTGAGTGTGTTTTGTGTCTGTGTAAAGGGGTGTAAAGGGATCTGATTTATCTCCACAAGTAACAAACCTTGTAATTTGGTAGAAAATTAATTGAGAGGGTTACTTCATGTAACAATTTGACCAAAGGCTGTTATTATTTAAGCAGTGCTGCATACTATGGCCGCTGATCCTCTCTTCCATCAGTGCCTCAAAATCTTTCAGACTTTCATTTGTTGATCAAAAACAAAAAAACTAAAAATATTTGATCAACTAATGAAAGTAAAGAGCATGAGTTAGTCTGTTTTAACGGAAAATTCATGTCGGAGCCTGCGCCTGCTTCCCCCGCAAAAACGCTTTTGTTAGTCCCACGAGGCACTATAAATGTTTCTCAGTTACCCAGATTGTTAGGTTTGTTGCAAAAATGTGTTGTATAAGGCAGAAACCTCAAACCTGAGGCAGCATCTCCATACTGTAAAATAATTTATGGTAAAAAACTGGCAGCTGTGTTTGCAAGATTCACCGTACAAATGACGGTAACCACGTTTCAGGCTTTATGGGATGCAATTTTGATGCCTGTATATTTTACAGTTTATAACCTTCATTTATATTATTAAATAATAAACATGATATTAACCTTCTGAAACTGTAAAAATCTGCTTTTCACTCTATAATGTATGTTAATCACTGTAGTAACTACAAAAGGGCACACGATGACATGAAGTTCATCAATATAGGCCCTCCCTGGAGCAATGACCAATAAACATGTAGAGACGGTGCTCAGTGTCACTCACACAAACATTAAACACCATCAGGGTAACATGTGAAATTTAAATAATGTAATAAACATTAACTAAACTACATCAAATATAATACATATTAAAAATAAGAAGAAACATTACTATTCCCATAAATATAATGAAATGAATACTCTTGTTAAACATATACAAAAAATATGTAGTATTTATAGATTATGTTTAACAAGAGCAGCAAACAGATTTAAGGGCTTTTACTTTATGCAAAATGATGATGTTCATGCATTTATTTAAGTGCAGCAACAGTTGGCCTAATGTGAGTTAAATAGGCTACTACTACTAATAATAATGCGTTTTATTTGTAAAGGTTTACGAAGTGCTTTAGAGGCATTCGGGAAAATATACTGTAGCAGAAAATGACAATGGCATGAGATTGGGGTGGGACTGTCCATTTCTCTGACTAATAGAAGATTTGGGGAGTTTTCAGTGAACCTGTTTGGAAACAGTCTTTTTGCAGCTTTGTTAGTTGTCATTAGATCCCCAGAAATTGCACACTTAATCTTTTAATTGACAAAAATTTAACACCAAAAAATAAACTGTGAATGAATGAATGAGAGTTTTTATTTTTAGTAGGTATTGTTTAGAATCAGCTTTTATGATAGCTTTTAGATGCTGTCATTTAGATGTAATCGTTTTGATGTTTAGATCATCATTGCGTTTACGATCAACTTAACCAAGGTTCTTTTGGTTTTTTATGATGGAGTAACTCCTGTTTCCCAAACCAGCATGCAGATTACTCCTGTAAAGTATTAAAGGATTAGTTCACCCAAAAATGAAAATTCAGTCATTGTTTTGTCACCCCTGTGTTGTTATAACATATGTGACTTTCTTTTTCTTAACTCAAAGGGAGAAATTGTGAAAACATTTTGTTCTCACTGATGTCATACAATGGCAGTTTATGGTGACAACCTTTTCAAGCTTCAAAAGGACAAAAAAGTTCAGAAGTCTAATAAATTATGCAATGAGACTCATGATTGTTATGAAAGCATATGATGAGGTTTGGTGTGAAACAAACTGAAATCTAATGTATTTAGTAAAAATGTTCACTGACCGTTATTCTCATGTCATTTTTATTTGTATAGTGCATTTCACAACACATCATTTCCATTGATGTAGACTGAAGTGATATCTGGCTGGCACAGACTGCAGTTAGACTTCATCACTCAGTATCAGGCAGGACCAGAGCTGGATCTTGGCAGGCTCTGGTAACCTCAGAATATGTATCCGGATGTTAAGACACATAAACAAATAGAATAATAATAGCGTAGATGCCATTCACTTTAAAACAGTATTAAAGTATTTCCAGTTCCGGCAGACTTGACTAATGCTGCATAATTATGAGTTGTTTGATGAATTAGGTGTATGCCTGGCTGAAAAGATGAGTGTTTAGTCTAGATTTAAACTGAGAGAGTGTGTCTGATTCCTGAACCATCTTCGGAAGACTATTCCATAATTTAGGAGCCAAATAGGAAAATGATCTTACCTCCTTTTGTGGATTTTGATATTCTAGGTATTATTAACAGGGCAGAATTTTGCAATCTTAGTAAATGTGATGGAATATAGCATGATAGAAGATCACATAAGTACTGTGGAGTTAGGCCATTCAAAGCTTTGCGAGTAGTTACAAGTATTTTAAGATTAATATGAAATTGAACAGGAAGCTAATGTAACAACGTTAAGATTGGGCTGATATTATTATATTTCTTTGTTCTAGTAAGCACCCTAACTGTTGCATTTTGAACTAGTTTATTCATGGAACCTGCAGGACATCCTCTCAGTAATGCATTACAATAATCCAGGCTTGAGGTCATGAACGCATTCATTATTTTTTCTGCATTAGAAACCAAGAGCATGAGTAGAAGATGTGACGGTACATCCATCGAGAGTATTTTTAGAGGTTTTTGGTCCAATAATTTGTACCTCTTTTTCTAATAATTTTCTAGACAGCCAATTTTTTTTTTCTCCCAATTTTGCTCTAAATCCTCTAGGTGGCGTAGTGACTTGTCTCAATCCAGGTGGTGGAGGACGAATATCAGCTGCTCCATTTCCGAGACATCAATCCATGCATCTTATCATGTGGCTCGTTGAGCGTGTTACAGCGGAGACATAGTGCATAGGCTATTATTATTATAAAATTAATATTACAAATAATTTTCCCGTAGACACACAGACACTTGCTTAAAGAAACACTTTTATTATATTATTAAGAACAGATGACAGAAAAGCTGTCTATGCGCGTGTATGTTTGTATGGAGGCGAGCAATCTCGTGGAACACACATGTAAAAGGTTCTCACACTTTGTTCCTGTCTTCTTTTAACTGTGGTTAACAAATTTTTTTGTTGCAAGATTCTGTGAGAATGCTGTAAATGACCTCAAACATCTCAGTTCAGTTCGCTTTATTTACATAGATCAGTTCATTGTGAACGCAACTAGGGGTGTGCAATTTATATTGTCCACGATAATATCGCAATTGTTATTTTAACAATATGTGAAATCACATTATCGAGTATGTCCCTCATTTTCAAAAACCAATCAAAAAGCCTTAAGTGTCCACGAATTCACTGCGTGTAGTGTATATACTACTGCACATGCACATTCAGATCGTATTGTTGCACATAAGATTGCTGTGTGTATGAAGTTACTCATTAGTGAAGAAATGCCAAGAGGAGAAGATCATCAAACACCAACAACCTCGCAACCCACGCTAGATTTAATTGCTAGATGTGGGTCGTCATCAATAGCATGGAGGTGGTTTTGGTTTTGAATGGTCAGATGATAGTCAAAAGACGCCAATCTGCAAACTGTGCCGAAAATCGGTTGCAATCAAAAGCAGATGGACGACCAACCTGTTTTACCACCGCACTGACTGAGGAATATGAAAAGCTTTGCGAGTTAACTGAACACAACACGCCTGCAGCTGACAGGGTAAAAGCAAAAAAACACTCAAACTTTGGCCAAATCATTTAGTAAAAAAGTTCCCTTATGACAAAAAAAGCAACAGATGGCAAGTGTTTGAAAGAAGTTTGCAGTTGGTGACTTATTACAATGTCATATTTTTGCTTCTTGCTTGTATGCTGCACAGTTCACCTTACTGCAGAGCAGAGTTTTGTATTGTTCTTACTTGAATGCTTCAGTTCAAAATATTGTTTCGATTAATAATATCAACAATCAATATTATCATGTTATGTAATTATTATTTTGTAAGAGGGAACTAGTACAATTTAAGACTTCAAATTTTTTTTTGAAGGATGCAAAATATCGTCTGTTTATCGTTATCAGCAAAATCCCAGCAAATATCGAGATATAATTTTTTGTCAATATTGCACACCCCTAAACGCAATTCTGCGTCCTGTAAAATAATACAAAAACGCATTTGCCTGATGGTAAATGGAAAGGTAGAGATATATATATATATATATATATATATATATATATATATATATATATATATATATATATTTGTTGTTTTGATCACTTAATTATTTTAATAGATTTTTCATTTCGTTTGGAGTACAATTTTGCAGACCTGGCAGCTTTTAGAGCCAGACACTATCATTCCATGCACCACGAAAGACATCTAATTTTGAACTCTCCCACTTGCACTCCATTTTTCTAGCTGCTTTCTTGAGAACATGAGTGTGTTCATTGTACCACAGTGCTGGGCTTTTCTCTTGAATTTTCTTTAATCAGGGGGCGACACTATCAATCGTGCTAGAGAATAAATTTTCTGTGATTTACATCAAGTTCTTCTACATTTTTTTGGTTTACTGAGTTTTTGAGGCAAATCTGGAAGTTTATTAATGAAGCTATCTTTAGTGGTCGAAAGAATAGTTCTACCTGATCGGTAACGTGGTGTAGATTGAGTGACCTTTGCAAAGTGCAGCATACAACATATGAGGTGTCATCGCTCTGCAGCAGAATTACTGTATTATCAACATCAATTCCATATGACAGTATTAAATCTAACGTATGATTATGGTGATGAGTTGATCCTGTCACTGTCTGACCCCAACAAAGTTAAGAATATTGATAAATGCTAATCCCAGTGTATCATTTTCTTTATGTGAATGTTGAAGTCACTCACCAATGATTAAAGCTCTATCCACAGTAACTACTAGATCTGACAAAATCAGCAAATTCTCTCCAGTAATCAGAATATGGCCCTGGTGGTCTATATATTGTAGCAAGAACAAAAGATGACAGAGATTGTTTTATTTGTATCTGATGATGTCACAAATCATTATAATTTTAAATGAATTGAACTTATATCCTCACCACTGAGTAACACCAAAAACATCACTATAAATTGTAGCAACATCCCTTCTTTGACCTTTCAGTCGCGGTTCATGATTATAACAATAACCTTGGGGAGTAGGCTCATTGAAACTAATATATTCATCCGGTTTAAGCCAGGTTTCATTCAAACAGAGCAAATCTAAATTATGATCTGTAATCATTTCATTTACAATTAGTGATTAGGATGAAAGCGATCTAATGTTTTGTAGCCCTAACTTTATATGATGTTTATGTTAAAACTTTTTATTTCCAAGTTTGATATCAAGTTTTTTCTAAATGACTCTGTGAGGGTTATGTGTTTGGTAGTTCGGGGAACAGACACAGTCTCTATATGATATCTAAGAGATAGTAGAGTCTCTGTGTTGTAGTATATGTGACGTCTCAAGGCAGCTAGCAGATGTTCGGATTAGGCAGTTTGTCAGCTTCCTGACCTGGGCACCAGTTATTAAGACTGAGCCAAATTAATAGAGAGGAGAGCGCCACCTTCCTTTGAGTGAAGCAGATGCGTGCGTAAAAATGCATGCAGTTGAATTGTGATAAGAGAATAATGTGAAGAAAAAAAAACAGATACACGCTGAAACATGGCAGAGATTAAAGATTAAATGCTGAAAACAGAAAGATAATCAATGCTAAAAAGGCTAGCAGGCTACAAACACAGACTCAAAGTCTGTGCGCATTCAAGAGTCTGGAACATGTACGTGTTCAAGAGTCTGTAAGTGAGCTTTTGAGCTCTTTGCACGAGAGCAAGAGTAGTTACGCAGCACGTGCTAGATGGTGCGTTCAGTTAAAACTCAGTTTGTTTCGCTTTAACAGGACCACCAGTGATCTGACATTAACAGCAGAGAATACAACATAGTTGCACACAAACCACAGAACAGAACTTACAAACATGTCTGAAGAGTTTGTATTGGAAGAAGCCTTCCAATGCTTGTATGCATCATGCAATTTGTGACTGCGATATAAGCAAACCCCGGTACTGGAGATGATTTGAAACAGCCATTGGAGGGAGGAGGAGGAGAGAGAGAAAACACTTAGACCTAAAAATAAACTAGTCCTTTTATTACTTTTTATGCTATCAAAGCAACCGCAAGCTTTTTTTGAAAATACATTTTTTTCAATGTTTATTGTACACACCTCCCGCTATTTTACATGGCAGACTTGTAAAATCGCCCCTCTGTGACGCTTTCTGCAACTCTTCTCATGTTGTGGGCAATGCGGTGCTTTTGGAAAAGAAGCAAATTTGTTATTTTTTCATTACCGGTGTTTTTTTTTTTTTGCCTAGCCAAATTTCAAACATTACAAGTAAATGCACTACTAAGAAGGAAAGAAAACATGGACACGTTCTTGAAAAGGAAAAATATTGACGATGGTTAGCAATTCAATGGTTAGCAATGGTAAGTGAAAGTAAAACGTAACGGCTGTTTGTGGCACAAATTTTCTGCACTGCCACACTATGTAGGATAGTGGTGTGCCGTAGAATTTTTTTTGTCGTAAAAAGTGTGCCGTGGAAGAAGAAATTTTGGGAAACACTGATTTATTTAACCCTATTTATTTAAGTTTTAAAACTGCAGGGTCACTTCACTCACATATGTCTTAAGACATTTTTATATTTTACATATCAAATTTGCAGATGCTCTCTGGATGTTTTTTGTTTTTGGCACCATTCTAAGTAAATTCTAGAGACTGTGTGAAAATCCAAGAAGATCAGATGTTACAGAAATTCTCAAACCAGCCCGTCTGGCACCAACTGTCATCCATGTGATTATCTAATCAGCCAATCATGTGGCAGCAGTGCATAAAAATATTCAGATGCGGGTCAGGAGCTTCAGTTAATTTTCACATCAACCATTAGAATGGTGAAAATTTTTTATCTCCATGATTTTTGGTGCCAGACGGGCAGGTATGTATCATTCACGTCGACTGCGGAGACTATTGTTTTCAATGCTTTAAAAAAAATAATAATATATTAAATGGTGTATAAAGGCTTTCCAATGATCAAAATACATGAATACAATTTATTAAATGTTCCTTTTGTGTCTGATAAACTAAAAGATACAAGAAACATGCGTTTAAGTTGCACTATATGGACTTTGGACTATGGTAAGAGAGGTTTCAAATCTCGTTCATTTACGAATGTTTTTTATATTTTTTTACTAAGTAAGTGTACTTGGATAATGATGCTTTATTTTAGTGATTTAGGTGTTACTCCAGATCCAACCTCTGGAACCCTGTCACCTTTTTCACTTTGTCAGGTATTAGGTTTACTGATTTCACCTTGGAAAACAGACCAAAATATGGATGACTCATCTTGCGCAACATGCATTTTTGAATGAGGCTGTTCCTCCTAATACCATCTGTGATGTAGCTGTGATATAATAAAAGCTTATTGGCAATTAAACATAACTCTTTATTTACAGTGATGAAAGATCTCTTGTGGGTAGACATTATTTGTAAGATACATGTTGCACAGTTCACACACCATTGAATCTGTGTTTATGAATAGGAAGAGTGCATGAATGAACATGATGTTAAGGAGGTAGTTGGCATTTTCTATTCACAGACTAAGTGCCTTTTAAGGCAAACTGATTGTGTCAGTACCGACTGACTGCCCTCCATCAACTTAAGTTTACTGGTGAAGAATTCCAGAAACACAAAGGGAAAAATTAGCAGAGAAACCTGCAACAGCTATTTTTAGAAAATGGGTCTGTGATTGGACATATTCTTTGAATGCTGGAAACTATTATGTGTGATATAAAAAGCAGTAGCGATGGTTGGATGGAGGATATTACTGGAGGGGCATGTAATGCCAGACGTGGCTGCTAAAAAGCAGCTATCACTCAGGGGAGGAGGAGAAGAGGGAAAGATGGAAGAAATTAGACTTATTTTGACATTCTTGTGCTTTCTGATGTAAAAAAAATTAGATAACTAGAGAAAAAGAGAAAGAAAGATGGACGATGATGACAGACCTTGAAATAGTGGGAAAGTGTTGAAAGAATGGATTTTGAAAATAAGGGAGAGAAACAAAGACCGAAAGAAGAGTCTGGTTGTTTGTGCTTCGGACTCAAAACAGAGCCAAAAAAGGAATGAAAGCAAAGCAGCACAGGCTGTTCAAAACCATGAGCCTTTCACCAGCTGCCAAAGTATTCCTTTAAAAGTGCTCTTTTGATGAATACTCAAACTTACAGGCGATTAAAAAAGAGAAAGGGAAGATGAAAAAGAGAAAAACAAAGGAGAGGATGGTTTTAGATTCTCTTTTTTACTGCATTTAATGTGGTCCAATTCAGTGTCTGTGCTGCCAAAACAAAGCCATATAATTTTCTTCAATGAGAAGACCTTGGGTTAGACGGCTTTCTCGAAGTACCAATACAAACTGAATACTCCTGTTTTTCTCCCTTTTCTCAGCCCAAGCTCCAAGGATGTATCAGCTCCCTCAAACAAAAGTTGGATAGAGGGAGGGCTTCCACCTTAAAAAAAAAAAAAAATGGAGAAACGGAGGGAAAACACAGTGTCTCATTAGTCAACATCTGGCAATAATTAGGTTAAACAGTGTTTGGAGTGTGGCTGGCCTCCCACCACAATCCCCTGTTAAAACGCACACACATAGTGATCTAATTCAGTTTCAAGTTGTGAGATTCTTTGATTTTACAGAGCAACTGGCAGAAAAACACCAAGCTAATGTGGACCATATCTTTAGCTATAAATGTTCAGTGAAAAGCATCTGGAATTGGTTCGTTTAAGGTTATCCATTTGTGGAAGCTCACTGAAAGTGTCTATGAGTTTCCAAAAAAGGCAGTGAGGGAGTCAGGGTAAGAATAAGAGACCGATTGTTTTTGGTACACAGAAAATATCTCCCAAACCAGGGAAACAGAAACATGTTTAAGATGATGCAAAACTTTGACTCTACTTAGCAAAGCATCAGATATTTGCTGCTCAAAGGACAATGTAGACGTCACTCCCATGTTTGTGCATTTGTGTGTGAGGGGTAACTGTGACGGGAGACCACACATCTGATGGATATAATACACAATCATCAGCCCACACCCTTATTAACATGCCACAACACTGAGATCTCACTGTCTCTCCTTGTTTTGGCTGTTTAGATGTTGTTGACGGTAGAGTTTAAACTCTTAAACGGTGGATTACTCAAGATAGCATATCAGTCTCTATACAGTGGGGTTTAGTATCCTTCCCACAAACGTAGCACAGACGCACACACATACCATCCAAACAACTGCATTCACATTTGTAGGGTAGTATCTGTTCAGACAAACTCATAGAAGCACTTCCAAGCAAACACATACCCAGGCATACACACTATGTATACTGCAACCTCCGTATCTTCTGGACTGTATGACTTTCTTTTGTGTGATGGGTCATCTATACCTCTGAAAGGCTGCCCTTGCTCTGCTTTTGATGACATCACTCATTAAAATCTGTGTGTGGCTTTCAATCTTGAATAAATCTATATAGAAAGCAATATTAAAAATGCCACATGATCAAAATAGTATTTGGAATGCCAAGTGTAGTTTTGCAAATTCATACTCTTAGCCTCTGATGTTTTTTCACCACTGACTTCATTGTGTATATACTGTATGTAGCAATGTTATTGTTCAAAACGTACTTTACACAAGTGTGTGAACTTGAATATTTCTAGCTGTGCAAGCTTGATTTTTATGACTAGATGCTTTCTGGAATGTGTTGGACCACAAATCACAATGCAATGCAAGTACACATTGCATCATTCTTGTTGCCTTTTTCTATGGTCAGTTTTTCTGTTTAAGGTCAACTGCTGCCATGGCTTGGGATGGGAATCGTAAGGAATATAATGATTCCGGTTCCTTTACAGTTACATTATGATTCTTAAAGTACTTTTAAGGAAGAAATATTAAGATATTTTACTCAAGAATTTTGATATAATACCACTAATTACAACAATGGATGGATGGATGGATGGATGGATGGATGGATCATAATGTGTATCTTTAACTTCCCAATTGCCATATCAACAACCATCCAGTATTTACTCAAAATTCTTGGGTTTATTTAAAGTCTGATACAACAAGATGAATTGATTGCGTTTCAGTTAGTTTTTGATTTACTAAAAAGAACATGTTAAGTCATTAGTTCAGATGGAAGCACTGTATGTTTTGCGATGTAGATTCAAAGAAACCGACTCAAGAGTAATTCGTTCCGGAATCAGACTGGTTGCAATTTATGTTTTGCGCTGCTGATTCAGTAGTGGTGTTATGGTGCTACTGAATGGTCCCACAGGAAACCCCTTTTAGCACAGTGTCCAGTCGGCAATAGCGTAAGAATGCATGCAAAAAAATTATTTGTTTTCAGTATTTTTCTAACACATTTTTAACCATTTCAAAATAATAACAGGTTCACTATTCCCAACCCACTATTCCCAACCCAATTGCAGAGCAACAGTTTAAAAAAAAATCTTGACCAAGTTAGTGAATATGTTTGTAGCTAGCTACCTGAATAATGCCACTTGGTTTAATTAGATTTATTTTATGGCAACTCTATCACACCTTGAGTGCTGAGATTTGTTACTGCCACATCAACGGAAGAGTGCATGATAAGTTTATTCAATGGCCCAGACAGCACTCTTGAAATCCGTTTGCCAAGCATTTGTGTTTGCATACTTGTGTAAAATATGGTTGTGGCCTTAATTCCAGCAAACAAGCACTTTAAGCATTATTTTAAGATGTGCTCAACATTGGTTCAGGTTGTACCACTACAGGTGGAACTATTAACAGAAAGAGTTTTAGTCTAGTAGTAGAGTAGTAAGTTGTCTGTGAATGTATGTATCAATAGTTGTTGATGCTAAACAGAACTCTTGTTTGAATATTTTCCTGCAGAAACGCTGCACAACTAAAGCAGCTTCAAGAACAGATCCTTCTAGAGCAGCAACAACAGCAGGAGGTTTCCCCTCCCCACCAAGATTTACAGGAAGTCTCACCTCCATCTCCACCTCTCCCACCTCCTCCCTGCTTCCAAGAGCTGGAGTGTAGCACCATGCAGACAAGCACCTTCAACTATGCCCGGCCCAAGCAGTTCATCGCTGCCCAAAGCCCCACAACAAGCGGGGGACCACTTGGATACAGCACCCAGTCCTCTACCTCCTCAGGCTCCAGCCTGACATCCCCACTGTCCCCCACCACAAGCCACAAACCCTTCAGCCGTGTCACCCTTCCGCTCTTCCAACAGCAAACGTCACTGACTAAAGGAAATAGTGTGGAATCTCCCAGCTCACCCTCTTTCCCCCCACCCCCTCCACCCTTTTTCAGCACTAGCAATCTCTCCTCTCCTTCTGGCCTGGCACAAGACTTTCCTCCGCCGCCTCCACCACCTCCGCCACCTGTCACATCAAGTGCCACACGCTCAGAAAGCTCCTCTCCCTTCACATCCACGTCACACTCACCAGCCGGGTTTCTGGTATCAGTGCTCCCATCCTCACCTCCTCCGCCACCGGTGAACGCCCTGGGCCTACCCAAGGGTAACGGCACAGTGTGAGTACTCCTAATCTTCTGCCATACTACACTATAACATGCTTTAACAGGTTGAAGTCTTCTGGATGGGCTTTCCTTCGTGGCTTTGGGATTTGCTCCCATTCAACACGAGCATCAGTGAGATCAGGCACTGATGTTGGCCAAAGGAATCTGGCTGGCGTTCGGCATTCCAATTCATTCAAAAAATGATCAATGGGGTTCAAGTCTGGCCTTTGTGCATGCTGGTCAAATTCTTCCAGACCGGATTTGGTTAACAGTTTCTTAATGGACCTCACTTTTTGAGGCGCCACACTTGAGCTCTTTGGTAGACCCCATCTACTATAATTGTATGCTTAAGCAGATTACATGGCTGTATGTCTGATTTTATGCACCTGTTAGTAATGGGTGTAGCTGAAGTGGCAGAACATGTTGATCAGAAGAGGGTGTCTGCATATTTTTCGACATGTGTATGATTTTTTTTTTTTTCTGCTGAACACAAATGAAGATTCCACTTTCGTTGTATGGAAAATAGCAGCTTGGACATTCTGTGAATATCCCCTTTTGTGTTCCACAGAAGAAAGAAAATCATACAGACTTTGAATGACGATGATGCTTGTTATCTGCTGCAAGTGTTGCAGATAAAAGCTGATCAAGTATTGGATCTCTCTGTAGAGTACTGAGTGTGTTTCCAGAGCTTGATAAGACTCTTGATTTGTGATCAGGATTTTAGTGAAGATGATCTTGGATGCAAGACTGATGATGAAACATGAGTTTAAAACACATTCATAATCTTTGATGGAAGATGACTAATGCGGAGTGTGAGAGAGAGAGCTTTCCTGCTCCAAAGCTATTGGCCATATCCTCATTCTCTTAAACTCTGTTTTCTTCAATACCTCCCACTAAATAATTTCTGTTCCTGGCATTCCAGAGCCAGAGGGGAAAAAGATAAGAGACCGCTGTGGAATTTGAAAACACGCAAATAGACAAACTGATCCCAAAAATGATTCTCGCTTTTTAATGCATATGGAAAAAAAAAAAATGTATGTAGAATGCAGAAATGTTAACTTTCATGTTGCAGTTTATTTAAAACAGTTCTGAGTTTGGCATATATTCCTAACCTCTATCAGAAGATATTTGATGACTAAGTTAATATTGGGCCAGTCAGTGGTCCATCTGGCTCCTTGATTGGGCATTGAGGATGTGGATTATAGCTGTGCCTCCTGTGACCATGCTTTCAACCTCATGAATCAAGAACAGACACAATGTATTTTAAGTATTCATTCATAAATCAATCAAAATAGTCTGTTGATTTAAAAATGTAAAGTCTTTTCTCAATGGATTTGCTTTAACAGGGCACTGCCACGTAAGACTACACCTCGCACACCACGCATCATCTCTGATTCTGACATCCAAGGCACCAAAGATG
Organism: Moxostoma hubbsi; assembly: GCA_032164185.1. Taxonomy (NCBI): domain Eukaryota; kingdom Metazoa; phylum Chordata; class Actinopteri; order Cypriniformes; family Catostomidae; genus Moxostoma; species Moxostoma hubbsi. The sequence continues at coordinate 20,954,239 of JAVLUX010000031.1, forward strand.
CCGTCATACAAGATCTGGAGAGAAAACTACGTTTTAAAGAGTTCAGCAATGGACAACAGGTGTTTGTGTGTGTGTGTGTGTGTGTGTGTGAGTGTGTAAGGGAAATTATGTCTGTATTACTAAAGAATTTAGGTGTATTTTTAGTAGACCACTAATACAAATTAACACACATTAATACTACCATACTAGCCTTACTAGCATTAACATATAGAATATAATGTGTATTATAGTCTTAAGAAATAAGAGGCAGTCATGTTTTCATTTAAAGGAATAGTTCACCCAAAAATGTAAATTCTGTTCTCCCCCTCATGTCATTCCAAACTCATATTACTTTATTTCTTCCTTGAGAGCATCATAAAAGTATAATCACAGTGGTTCATACAATATATGCACTATATTCCAAGTTTTATGAAAGCCATATGAAAGCTTTGCATGAGAAAGACTGACAGAGTTTGATTTGAGAGACCTGATTCTTGGTTCATCATGATTGTTATAAGACATGAAAGAATCAATGTTATTTGGCATCCTAGAAAAATCTGGCTCGACTTCTTGCACCTAGGTTGTGTATGGGTGAATTGGGTGAACTTTACCTTTTGTAATTATAATTGGAATTTTCTTTATTGTTTTCTTTGAAATAAGACCATATTTGTTTTTTTTCATAGTAAATATTCATTCCAACAAAATAAAGCTAATAAATTCAGGAAAATACCTTCACCACCAACTCTTCTTGCTGAAGTTTTTAATCACGGTAGAAGCCCAAGCCCCAATGTCTACCCGTAATGTACAACGTGCTCAAGACCACTAATTGCTCTCAATGCATTAGTACAAGCCTCCACATTATCTGAATGTGTGTGTGTGTGTGTGTGTATGTAAGTGGGTGTTTTCTCACACACTAACCCAGGCTCTGACACATTAATCCTGCTTGCTTTCAGAGGTTAACGTATGAGGAGAAGATGGCTCGCAGGCTGCTGGGCGCTGACAATGCTGCCACAGTACTTAACACACAGCAGGTGGAGGAGGAGCCAGTTACACAGGTACACACACACAGGCACAGCTTCACACATACACACAAGTACATCTCTGAGCGCAACACTGTTTGAACATACACACCCACATAATGTTTCCACTGTGGTAAACAAAACAGTTGTTTTTAAATGACTGGCCCTTTAATTGTCTTCTTTATAGATGAAATGTGTAGTTTATGCACCACTAGAGTTCCCCAAAGTTCCCATCTTCTATTGGTTGAACAAATGAGTAGGCCCAACCTAAACTTACACCACTGCTCGAGCCAATGTCACTTTGTTTGATGCTCAATTACAACAGTTAAAGGGGAAAGCAACTGACAAATGTTTCCTTATAGTTGTCTCCGCATAATAAGCTGGGATAGGAGAAAGTAAATTGTAAAACAATTGTAATACAATTACAAAAATTGGAAATACACTTTTTTCAACAACTACCATGGTACTGCTAAGCTGTTGGAAGTAGTTTAGAGCATTGTGATTTGCCTTGTGTGCTTGTAAAGCATCTTAATTCAGCTAATAGCTTTGAGCTTCTGCATGTGTTTGCACATATGCATTTGGGAGAAAGTAAAGTGATGTCATTTTGGCAATGAGAGTGTGTCAGAGAGGTATTTGAGAAGGTAAGTTCATAAAAACAGGATTAGCAGCCGATCAAAAACACTAACAGTGACGTACATTTGTGCAATAGAGCTGTTAAGTCATGACGTCAGTTTGTAGGCTTACCAGGAAGGCTAATTCACTATGGGTTCCCTCAGGATTTTCCGGGCGATTTTTAAAATGGAGATTTTCGATTAATGAGTAAAATAAGGCCTGTGGTTAACATTACTTGAAGAGACTTTCCCATTTTGTTCTTGAACATAAACTGTAAATTTTGAAAACATTGTGTGCTTTAAAACATGTATTGCTAACAAGCTGCTACACTTCTTTCTACACCACTGTTTAAGTGTTTGACAAATACAGTACAGGCAATTAGTTTGAGAAACATGTTTAAAACTGCACTACTTAACTTTTAGGCTCACTATATGTGGTTAAAACTTAAAATTGCAAGTAATTTGTTTGTGAACATTTAGTTTTTTTAGGTCCGTTGTGTTTCGGCACAGCTCTTCTGCGTGGATGAACGTCATGTTTTTTTGGTAATTTGTGACCAGATCCTCTCTGAGAGACTACAGCCGTGGCCAAAAGAATTGTCGGTGACATAAATTTTGTGTTTTGCAAAATTTGCTGCTTCAGTATTTGTAGATTATTTTTTTCACATGTTTCTATGGTATACTGGAAAACAATGATAAGCGTTTCATAAGTTGATCAGAAGAGTGATATGCGCTTGCTGGACACTCTGGGACGTCCTGAAGCCACCTTCACTGCAGTTGAACCTCTCTCCTTGAAGTTCTTGATGATCCAGTAAATGGTTCTTTCAGGTGCAATATTCTTTGCAGCAATTTCCTTGCATGTGAGGCCATTTTGATGCAAAGCGATGATGGCTGCACGTCTTTCTTTAGAGGTAACCATTGCTAACAAGAACACAATGATTAGAAGCACTTCTTCCTTCCTTTTAGAGCAAACATTCTGCTCTTATAATCCAATCAGAATGATAGTGATTTCACCTGACTAGTACTCGTTCACACTTTCCCAGGTGCTGCTGATATGATTAGTGAAATTATGTTAGCTGGTCATTTTGTGGCAGGGCCGAAACAGTGACTTTTTTTTTTTGTGATAAAGTTCATTTTCTTTGGCCAGTGATGCTTTTTGCAATTATTTAAAATTCATCTGATCACTCTGCACAATAATCTAGAAACAATGTGAATCAACATCGCAACAACTGAAGCAGCAAACTTTGCGAAACAAAAGTTATGTCACTGCCAATACTTTTGGCCATGGCTATATATTCACTAGTAGAGCCTGATGACATGCTATTGTCATGTTGATATTTTGTGATTCAATTAAATGTAAGGAGATCATCACTCTTTTTAATAAATATTGATTTAAATAAGTAAATGAGTGTTATATCTACCACACATTCATTTTTGTATTGTACTACACATAAAATATCCCAAATTTAAGAGGTGAAACCCGTGATATTGATGATAAAATTTCAATGGAAGACCCTTAATTATTTTTACTTTACAATTTACAGCCTCTGTGGATAATGCAATAAACCATAATATTAAAATTGTATTCACACAAAACTGTAAACTAAAAACACAAGAGGATTTAATGATGGTGATGAAATTTATTAAAACATTTAACTCATGCAGAAATATGAAGTAAAACAACTACAACAATAAAGCAGTTTCCATAATCGTTTCTTTGGCAGTATAATGAAGAAATGGTTGCATGCTAATCATATTAAATGGAGATTAGTAAAAACTATGCTACGAATCCAAATTGGTACATATTTATATCTTGAGATGAGTATACATGCATGGGGATCTACCTTGTATTATATTGTACTTATAAAAATTATATAGCTTTTAAATGTTGTTTTTAATGCATCAACTTAATTGGAGTCAAAGGAGACAACAATATAAGCGTCAACAACCCTACCAGATTTCACTAAACAGTGAAGCATCCATCTGAAGCCTGCTGTCCTGACACTGCTGTTTTGATACTGCTGCAGCTTCCCAAGCTGCCACACACACTCTATAGTAGTTTAGCCAGCCCTCCTTTTCTGTGTTTACGGACATGATGTAAACACACAAGGACGAATGCCGGAAGCCTGCAATTTCCCACCAAATCCTAACCAAAAGCTCAAAATATAAATCATTATTGTAATAGGCTTCTCGTAGTGAATTGGGCAAGAACACTGTTTTGAACAGATTATTATGTAAATGCTCAATATTTGAATTTTGTTAATTTTTAACCAAAACTATTCCATAGTGCAGCTTAAAGTGCACAATGGCTGTAAAAAAAATCATTTTTGAAGTGTAAATCTAGTTTTTGTAGAACAAAACCGAAAGGCTCAAGTCATGCTAATCAAATAACTTATTTCATTCATAAATTCTTTATTCTAAAAACCCATGGGAAATTTCAGAGGGAACCCAGGGCTCAGAAATGACTGAAAACTGAACAGCTCTATAAGTGTGTAATCTGAGCACAAGAAGTGACAACATCAGACAAACCCTCCACCTTTTTTCTGATTTCTCTACAGGAAGGCAGCACAGCTGGTTCAGAGTCTGTCCCTCAAAAGGTTATTCATACTCATCCTGTCTTATTACAACCATGACATAACAGTATTCCTCTGTTATTATATAGCACTCTTTCACTCTGTAACCATGTTATGTCAACCTCTTTGTTTTCACGTTTATTCTCTCTCATCCCCTTTGTGTGTGGTCACCCCCATATTTTGGCCAATCACAACTGGATGTGATTGATTTTATACACTCCACTGTGTTTTCTTCTGTTTATGGTACAATTGGGCCCTGATTCAGCACTGTGGTAAAGTCCTTGACAGTGACATGACCCTGATGTTTGTCCTTATGCCTTACAAAAACAATTCTAGATTTTGAATGATTTTAAAATGATCATCAAGAGAATAGGTACACTCAGTCTTATCCTAAAGAGGTTTATTTTGCAGTAATGACTCTTTGACAGTACATTTTCCCACTTATTTCATGACAACTTCCCAAATAAATAAATAAATAAATAAACATGACACATTTAGTGATTGATTGAATGTAGTGAGAAGTAGGAAATTGGTTGGATAGATATCATAAGTATTTGATGCGTGAATGTGGCAATTGATCAATCGAAATGAAGTGTTCCAAAGAGCAACATAATCATTTTGGAATGATCCATGAATTGATTAAGTTGAATCTTGAAAAGAAACTGAATACTTGAAATGGTTATCAGGCATTGGAGACATCATGTGTCTGTTTCACACATTTCCTACCCTTAAGTGGAGATGCTAAAATGCACATGGTTCTCTTCCTCTGAATTGTGAGAAGTGTATAGGCTGTTAATGTTGTGTCATAAATTTAAAGTCTGCTTTGCTCTCAACATGTCCTTAGGCAAACAGCGATTGTCTGTGTGTTTGCATAGGCAACGTGCATGTGTGTGTGCTTCTGGGTTGATGTGGCTGTACATCCAAGCGAACAAGATACATTATGGATAGGATGCCTTGTCTACATATGCAGTTATGAAAGTTTTTTTCATTCTGCAGCCGTGTCTCAAACCTGTTATTACTGTTATGATGTGTCATCAGTGCACATCATGCTACAGATGTTCCTGCTGCCTGCACAGAGTGAAAGAGGAAATAAAGAGAGGAATAAAGAAAGAGAAAGACAGAGTGGGAAAGAAAGAAAAAGCAAGAAACAGAAGACTAGGCCAGATGAAAGGGCATTAAGGGTGAAACCGTAAATAAGATTATAACACAACGTAATGAGAAGTGGGGGTGGGGTTGTGCATTTTGTGTGTCTTTACACTATCATGTCTACAATCTACTGTACACTATATGGCCACAAGTTTCTGGACACCCAAACAATACACACATATGTGCTTGTTGAACGTGTAATGGGTTCACGTATATATAATGGGTAATCATTATATTGATTATAGAGCTGTCATAACGCGATAGTTCATGTGATTAATTCAAAAAATGTAACGCATTCATTTTTCTTAATATTGTTTAATGCGTTTACCATTAATAAAGCATAAACCAGCAAAAACAGTGGTGGGATAGGGCAGAACCAAAGAACCTCTTAACACTATTTGAATGTACAAAACAAGCCCAGATGGGACTTGTGACAGAAAACAAGAACCTTGCAGTCTCTGTAAGGCACAATTTAATTACTACAGAAGCAGATAGTCTTAACTATCATGAAAACACAGAATAAGACATTGTCTACACCATTTTTCCTGTGGAGATCAAAGCCACAGTTGATGCCTTGGCTTGAATGCTGTTTCGCGATTGCTGTAGCAAAGGAGATAGCCACAGTTTTCTGGCTGATTAATATTGTGGAGGATTAGAATTTAAGAGAATGAATTGCTGGGACAGATGGAGAGATTATCATTTATCAGAAGATCTACCGATCTTCAGCCTTAGCCTTAAGGGCTCTTAATGCCACCTCGCTCCTCACAGCTTATCAGGCTGAGTTGATGTAGGAGAGGGGCAGCAAATTGATGCCGGACACGGCATTGTGGGAGGAGATCTCAGTCATTACAGATCTCAACCTGTGCACGGCAAGAGGAGCCATCCAGAGCTGCAGCCGCAACATGGGTCTTTCCGTCGTGGTCCTTCTTTAGCTGGGTTTATCAGGTTTGTCTGAGAGAGAAAAGACGGATTTCTGGATGCCCGGTGGAACCAAAAACCCTTTTCAGGGCTATGGTTTCTACGATACGGCAGCAGTGCAATTGAAGGAAGAAAGATGGGAAGGTGTTTGAAACTTGCCTTCCCCGAAAAGTCACTGCTTGAGTGCCGCAGCATCAAGTTCTGGGTTCCCAACCCATTTTAGAGGTGGGCAATCTGGATTCAGGACCCAGACCAGCAGACTCCTCAGAAGGTACAAATTCAAAATGCTCTTGCTCAAAACAGTCTCTCAATTTGTTCGTCCGAGAGACTGGTTTACGCCAGTCAATCTGAAAGATGCATATTTTCACATTGGCCTTTACCCATCAGACAGAAACTTTTTCTTATCTGGGAATAGCCTACAAATTTTTGATAGTGCCTTTCAGACTGTCATTAGCACAGAGAGTGTTTTCGCAAGTGTGTGGAAGCAGTGCTAACAATGCTGAGATTAATGGGTCTTGAGTGTCTGCTTAACTAGATGATGGTGTCTCATTTAGAGAACATGGGTTTCAAAATACATGAGAGGAACGCATCGGATCGATTCACAGCCGTTTGTCTCTTTTACACAGAAAGGGAAAAAGTCTCATTCAGACTGTTTCTACGCCTATTGGGTCTGATGGGCTCGACGGCATCAGTCATTCCATTGGGACTATTGTGAATGAGAGAGTTTCACCACTGGATAGCAGCGTAGCACTTCTTCCTCACCGTCATTTAAATCGCAGGGTGACAATGACGTCAGAGGGGTTGCTTGCACTCTGTCATTGGAGAATCCCCGCTTTCCTTCATGGGGGAATATATAATCGGAAATAGTGTGTGTTTGAGCAGTGGTGTGCACACAGACACATTGTTCCATTTGATGTTCAACATGTTCGGTGGCAGGCGTTTTGTGTTTTCTTCAGGAACTTTTGGATAAAGGCAGGGCCTTTTCTGCCTTCATGGTTTATCTCACTGCCATATCGGCTAGTCATGTGGGAATTGACTCAAGTAAAATGTTTATGAGGGGCACTCAACGTTTGAACAGGGTGCCAAAACATCATGGGACCTGTCCGTATTTCTGAACATGCTTTTTCAGCCTCCCTTTTGAGCCAGTTGAAAGTATGGAATTGAAGCTCCTTTTACTGAAGGCAGCTTTGTTTCTGGCTCTGATGACCATGAAGCTTTGTGAACTCCATGCTTTGTCGGTACATCACTGTTGTATGCGCTTTGTGGTTTATTAGTTGAGAGTGTCTCTTAAAATGAATCCAGCCTTTGAGAGTAAGGCGAGCGACTCCGCTCAGTTGTAAGCCAGTGGATTTTCACCACCACAGTTTTCCTCGTTGGAGGACGAGCAGCTAAATTGTCTGTGTCCAGTTCATACTCTACACATGGAGAGAACGAAGGCATTGTGGAAAAGTAATCAGCTTTTTGTTTCTTGGGCTGATTCTCGTAAAGACAGACCCATATCACGACAGCGCCCATTGCATTGGGTGGTGGAAGCTATTATATTAAGTTATAATAGTCAGATTGCGACCTCCAGAGGGCTTTAGAGCTCATTCCACCAGAGGCATGGCTACCCGTGGGTGTTGTTTAAGGGCTTTACAGTCCAGGACATTTGTGCAGCTGCAAATTGGGCATCGCCTCGCACTTTTGTCTGATTTTACATACAGGATGTTACAGAGTCAATCTGCTGATGTGTTAAAATATACACACAAATTTCTTGCAAACCCCAGTTCTCTGATAACAGGAGTGAGATATCTCACCCCACTTCCCTCCTTGCAGCTGCACAAAGAAGAGACAGGGAGGTGGGGCTCCCTGATCACTGCCTTGCTTCCAGAGTCTGTTAGTCGACGTAAAATGGCAAATAATCGCAGATTTTGAAAGAGCTAAAAATGTGTTGTTGGTTTTTTTAGGAAAGAAAAAAAACAATTTGTAACAATAACAATTTTCAAACATTGCCTCCCACAGTTTAAAGATAGAAATGCACTTAAATTGCACCAATTCAAGTAAAATTAATGTGTTAATTTCAACACCTCTTAAAAGAGTAAAAAGAATAATATTTTATACCACGTTATAGCCTTTTTTGTTTTATTTGAAAATTGTTTTATAACTATAAATCCAGCAGAGGTTCTTTATGCTAGAGCCCCCATATCCAACTATAAACCATAATGAAATTCATGATTGATTTGATTTGACTTAGTTTTTGCAGCCCTAGTATATAGAATCCATGTTTATTGTACCCAGCATGTACAGAATGTCTAATCTTCTCTTCCTCTGTGTATGTGACAGGAGTATAAAGTTTCAAGCTTCGAGCAGAGGCTGATCAGCGAGATTGAGTTCCGTCTGGAGCGCTCACCTGTCGAGGAATCTGACGATGATGTCCAGCATGATGAAGACATGCCCGGAGAGGTTGCACCATTTTTTGATCAGAAGCTGAAACACTACAAGGTCTTCGAGGGCATGCCTGTGACCTTCAGCTGCAAGGTCATGGGAGACCCAAAGCCAAAGGTGAGAGGTCATCACACATGCAGTCTAGCTCTCTTAGCATATTTACATCAATGTTGGTGATGTGTGGTGATGAATTTTATACTAAAGCGAATTTTTCATTTTTTGAAAATGCAATTATTGTTTTTAACAAGAACCTCAGCAACTTGTTAAGTATCATGCCATGGTCGAAGTCACTGAGATCACATTTTTTTCCCTATTCTGATGGTTGATGTGAACATGGACCCCTATGATTTTATGCACTGCACAGCACTGCTGCCACACGATTGGCTGATTAGATAATTACATGAATAAGTAGGTGTACAGGTGTTCCTAATAAAGTGCTCAGTGAGTGTAAATACATCACGTTTTTAATATTTTAAACTCTGAAATTTTAATTGCTAAAGCCAAAGTGGTTATAATTGACAGTGAACCTACTCTTGCGATGGAGAGTCTGCCATGCAATGTAGTATTATTATAATTATTATTATTATTATTATTATTATTGTTCTGGAAAAATGCCAGTGGCTCACGGTATAGGGGGGTGTTTATTTTACAGTTAATGTTGCTTTACAAAGGGATTTATGCTGTGATAAGAGATTGGAGGAGGAGAGGAGACCATTATGATGGGGTTGATGGTAGTTTATCAGCAGTTATGTAAGGCTGGTTTCATCGGAAGCTTTGCTTGCTTCACTGTTGAGATTCCTTCCATATATGGCTGTCTCTCTTTAATTGTCTCTCCCCTTCTTAGGCCGTGTGTCCTCCAAAGCATTTTTTGCCAGCTGAAAATGTCAGGCGTGCTTCTGAAAATGCCCAGCTTGGAGCATTTGAGAGCACTTTGGAGGCACAGCATTTTTTCAGTTGAGATGCATTAGTTGCTATGATATGCAATATCTGCAATATGTGTTGCAGATAGTTTGTGTTATCAACAAGTACTGAATGTAAAAATGTCAGCACAAGGAAGAGTACTTGCTCTGGCCCTTGCTCCGGATGAAGGGAAGGCTGAAGCATTATTTTTCATATTAATATTGTGGCAGTCCAGGAATGACATCTGGTACAGACATGAATACTCGGAGACCAGCAAACTTCTCCATTGTTGTTCAGTCATTATATAAGTAATGTGACGGTTGGTCAGTATGATATTTGTCCCGTACCGCCTCCACTGTTATTGGACGGCTGGGTAAAAAGTGACCGTTACAAGTGCTACAAGTTGAAAATATTTCAACGGCAAGCATGCAGCGCTCCGTGTGGAATTGACACTCAGCGCCTCGTCACGTTGCTGGTTTTTTTAAATACACGGCGCTCCCATTGCAAACAGTTGAAAACATACACTGGCCTCTTGGTGGACTTGGTGCTTTGGTGGACACACGGACTTACTCTCTCACTACAATGAAACCACTGTAATGACAGTGTGATGACAGCAGTCTTTATAATAACATGAATGATGAGGAATAGAAAAGGAGAGAGACAAAGGTACTTTGGAAAACATGTTGCATAATGGTGTTTATATATGTTTGTGTGTGTTTTATAGGTTTACTGGTTTAAGGATGGAAAGCAGATCTCAAAGCGCAGTGAACACTATCGGATCAGCCGCGAGGCGGACGGCACATCTTCCCTGCACACAGCAGCTGCCTCTCTAGATGATGATGGAAACTACACTATAATGGCAGGCAATCCAGTGGTGAGACACACAAACTTAATAGAATGCACAAAAACTAATTTACTGTTCATAAATCATTAGAGCATTAAAGGTGTTTTAAGCAATTTTTTCATGGAAGTGTACGCAAAACAATTGTTCTACTCCCTGAAAGATATAGAAATAAGTGTTGTGAGCTATCTCAACGGTCTCTGTGACAACACTAGAAATGTGTCTACGAGCTATGTTCTCGGACGCTTTCTGCCTGTCAATCATTTTATGATTTTTCTAGTATTGTAGTTGCAGCAAATTATTGAGGCTTGATGCCATTTGTATGCCATGTTGCTCATAACAGCTGTCATTTGCTATTTTATCTGTTCATTCATTTGGTATCTTTAGAATGCTGGGTTTTGGAAAGAGGGGGCGAGGCTTATCCAACTCCCCTTTTTCCTCCCCAATTTGGAATGCCCAATTCCCAATGTGCTCTAGGTCCTCATGATGGCATGGTGACTCACCTCAATTCGTCTGAGACTGTCAACCCGTGCATCTTATCATGTGGCTTGTTGAGCGCAGAGACATAGCACATGTGGATGCTACACGCTATTCTCCGCGGCATCCACGCACAACTCACCACGCACCCCACCAAGAGCAAACCACATTATAGCGACCACGAGGAGTTTACCTCATATGACTCTAACTTCCCTAACAACCGGGCCAATTTGGTTGCTTAGGAGACCTGGCTGGAGTCACTCGCACACCCTGGATTCGAACTTGCGACTCTTGAGGTGGCTGTCAGCGTCTTTACTCCCTGAGCTACACAGGGCCTGGTTACAGCACCTTTAATTCTTAGTATAAAGTGAATTAATCAATTCAGTCTCATTTAATTTTACTGGAAGGATTTGATCAGATTTTTGATATTTTGGTGTCACTTTTTCTCACATGCACATAAACGTTTACATAGCATCTAAATGAGGACCTGCCATTGACTCCTGGTTTATATTCATAATTATTAACTTCTAAAAGAAAATGTTTCCCACTTTTATATTTAAAAAATATATTATTACATTTATTTGTTAATCTTTTTTCAAATGGGGACATCCTCAAATATTTTGAGGTTTTGTCAGATTTAGTCAACTTTAGCCACAGTCAGTACATTTGCATGCATAGGTATAGTCTAGCTACAGCGGGTTTTTGTGTTGTCAAGCTACTGTCTTCATCTGTCTCTCCAAGTACACGTTGCATTTCACCTGTCTTTTGGAGCATGTGCACAACAACAAAGCCTATTGTGGTCTGATTAACGTGTGTACGTGCTGGACGAACCTGAGCAATATCTAGGTCTGTTACTGTTACCAACAAAGTGCTCACATCCATATCTCTCTCTCTCTCTCTCTCTCTCTCTCTCTCTCTCTCTCTCTCTTTAATGTTGCCTCTACCTCCAACAAGTTCATACAAAATTACCTCTGTAGTGTTTCTCATGCGTGTCACTTTTCAGTAATTTTATTAGCCCTCTTAGTATTCTTCTAAGAAATGCCTTGTGTTATTATAATGATAATATAATGCTTTGGTTATTTTCAGATAATAAGTGTTTTATTTTTTATTCTGGATTTCTTTTTTTAATCTTATGAAATTCTGATTTAATTCTCTCCCTCTCTGTTACTCCCTCTTTCAGGGGAGGATGAGCTGTACTGGAAGGATGATGGTCCAGGCTGTGAACCAAAGGGGGCGGAGTCAACGCTCGACACCTGGACATATCCGCAGGTAAATAAAGCACTGCTTTAGAGACAGATGCTTATACTGGATACAACAGGTCCAAGATCAGGTTTATCCCCATAGCCTAATTGCTGAGATTCTGATTAACACAATGACAATCAACACATTGTCATTACTACTATCAATAACCTGAGTTGCTCAATGTTATTAGCACTTAAACAGGGTGTGCTCCATATAAAGAATACCTGTATATGTTGGACCATGATACAAGAACTGTTTAAGAAAGAGTGTTTTGTTAAGAATAGAATATGTGTGTGGGAATGTTTTCCAAAGGGTGGGGTTTCCTTTAGGTAAGATGTTATAATGTATCCAACCTTTCAGGTCTTTGAATTCTTTACAAATTTGATTGACAGAGTCAATGGTGTCTGAAGGAACTGCACAGTGTGCCAGCCTATCATTCATGGCACGTGGAAACGATTCCCTGTACACAAAGTAATCTAAGCTTCTCTCAATCAGATTATTGATTCCGTATGCATTGTAAAACTTGACATTTGAGTGGGTTGTTTTTTTGTTCTTGCTACTTCATCTGGTAGAGTTTAGTGTGAATATATTCTAGTGTAGCTGTGAGAAAGTCTGTGAATGATCTTGAATCATGTAGCTCTACTGAAGAATGTGTTGTTTGTGCTGACATTCCTGTAAATAAAATATCCACAATGAAAAGAAGAGAATGAGTAATGTGGTCCAATCACTGAAACCACATTCAGAGGTAATGAGAAATGATTGACCACAATGCATTTGTTTTGTAAATGGTAATCCATACTCATGCATCCCAGGTAAACAAATGTGTGGGTTTCAAAGTCTGGGCCCATTTGCAAGAAACCCCTTAAGTTAAAGGGATAGTTCACCCAAAAATGAAAATTTCTCATTATTTGCTCACTCTCATGCCATCCCAGATGTGTATGACTTAACTTTCTTCTGCTGAACACAAATGAAGATTTTTAGAAGAATATCTCAGATCTGTGCAATGCAAGTGAATGATGACCAGAACTCCAAAAGCTTTAAAAAGGAGATGAGGTCTGTTTAAAAGTAATCTGTCAGACTGCAGTTGTTTTATCAATGTCTTCTGAAGTGATCCAGTTGGTTTTGAGTGAGAACAGACCAAAATGTAGCTCCTTTTTCACTGAACATCTTGTCATTTCAGTCTCTAGGCACGATCATGATTTCAAGTTCGATTACACTTCCTTGTGCTTGACGCAAGAGCAGGGCACTAGATGGCGCTATAGGAAGTGTAATCAAGCTAGAAATCAGTGTATTAGGGTTTTCTTAACTTGAGGGGTTTCTTGCAAATGGTTGCTGATGCTTTGTTATGCACAATACAACTTGCAACTACTGTAATTCAGTTTGTTTGACATCAACATGCAGTAAGTCATGTGAAGCATGCACATCTGAAGTTCATTTATTATACAAGATCAACTAAAATAACAATGAGCATTCCAGTTGAAAAGTCATTCAAGTGAAATTAAATCGAAGATTATTTAGAAAGCAACAGTCAACTCTTAGTGCTTGATTTATACAATTTTTTTGCACACATGCAGTAACACAGTGACATACGTGTAGTCATGCAATCCCATCACAAGTGGTCACATTTGATGCATGACAACATCAGGTGTAAATGGTGTTTCTGTCTCGCCTGACCACTTGTGATAGTATCACCAAAAAAGATGTTGATGTAATTTGTAAACAGGGGCTTTCTATTCTCTCTCTTTCTCCCAGACCACGCTCGAGGTCCAGAGATAGTGGTGATGAGAATGAGAATATTCAGGAACGTCACTTCCGCCCTCACTTCCTGCAGGCCCCCGGTGACCTTATTGTGCAAGAGGGCAAACTCTGTCGCATGGACTGCAAGGTAACCCCACTAACACTGCCCCACCTGTTAACCGCTCTTACAGCTTCTTATGCACTCATTCTGAGCAGATCTCTAAAAAGAGAGGAGGGGACTTTTCATTGATATTTATGATCTTGTCATGCTTTCTTGCTTATCAATGTGAATTGCCATAAACTGCACATACTGGGCAGAATAGGATGCTGACAGTAAACATCCCATGCTCAAAAAGACTTGGTTTACCTAGAATTTGCCAAAATTTACTTTGGCATTTTCTAAAGGGTGGCTTCTTTGAAAATGCTAAAATATAACACAGTTTTGATTTATTTTGGATTTTTAATAGTCACAACATAATTCCCATATTTCCATTTATGTTATTCCATAGTTTTGATGTTAGTCATAAACAAACATTGTATAATCCAATAAACAAAAAGATATGAATATATATGAAAATGAGAAGTTTCACAACAATTCTAACTATTTGAATGCTCATGAACTAATGATCAATCTATATTTATTAGGGTTAATGCATTAATTCAGTGCGATTTAATTTTATTGAAAATAACGTGTTAAAAATTTACGCAATTAATTACAATGCCCCCGGAACGTAATAAGGAAGATTCCTGAGAAATGCAAGCTTGTAGTACCACCTGTTTACTCCAGAGGGCAGTAATTGAAACTTCAGCTGTGTGGCAATGTGCAGTTTATATAGTGAATAAAACAAGGATCCAGCAGACAGCACAAAACAGACAGGCGTTACGTTCTTGCGTTCAAAACATTTGATAGAACACATCTTGAGATCCCTTAATTTGAATTTGCATTCCAAGTATTAAACTATATTTAACTTGACACAGTGACATAATAATGTTATGTTTATGATGCAATGCTACACAAGCATCCGTCTGACACAGCTGTTCACATAATAAATCTCCAACTGATTGACAAATTCACTTGTGAAATGGATTGCTGTGAACTATATGTCAATGATTGACTTATGATCAATAATATGGTAGTAAACAATACATTGTATTCTAAAGCCGCTTTTTGTATCATCTTATCAATGATTAACTCTTCTGCTACAAGAATGTAAAGCATTTTAATTATTTGAATATGTTAAATATTTAAAGATAACTATGTATCATCATTTCATCATTAAATATTGAATTATTGTTACATAAGGGGCTTTCTCAGCGAATATTTGTATATGCAGTTTAATAGAGATTAATTAATCGGGACATCATGTAATTAATTTGATTAAAATTTTTAATTGATTGACAGTCCTAATATTTATAGAGTATTATATGTTCATCTTGAAGAGGTGTGCTTGAATGTAGCTATAGTCAGTGGTGCTGAAGAAAAGGACAATAGTAGGGACATATCAGATGCAGAAGGAAAGGTTCTATTTGTATCCTCTGCATTCTGAGGGCAAGAAAAAAAGTTGAAGCTGCATGTTTCATCCCTTATAAGATGATGAATGGCCTTAAGTGAAAAGCCGGAATTATCATCTCGGTTTTCTTTCGGTCTCTCTTTCTTATGTTATTCAGTTTTCTTCTTTCTCTCAGATCTATTTCCATTGGATTACCGCTGTCTCTAAAAGACTGTCCTCTCTGTGTCTTTCATTCCCTCTGTCTCAGCATTTGTTTTTTATTATTTATTTGATTTTTATGTCCTGTATTTGTTTATTTCTCTTCCTATGCTTTCTTATTTAGCCCCTTTTTTTTCTGGAATAGATTTGCGTGCTCTTGCAACAAGTTTTGCATTCCCTCACAATAAATTTAACATGGCTTTACTATAGTAACCATATTTTAACCTTGATATTCATATTAAAACCATAGCAATAATAAAGGAAAGTGAAAACTACAGTAATAAAAATGATAAATTTGTATTTATTATGGTTTTATTACAAGCCAAAAACAAAACATGGTTTGCCTACAACAGTCATGGTTACTACAATATCACTATAGTAAATCCATAAAATTAATTTTTATTACCATAGTTTTCGTTTTCCTGTATTTATCACTGTTTTCACTACAAATTTTTTAAATATGGTTACTGTAGTAAAACCTTGATCAATTTATTGCAAGGGAACAAAAAACTATTTTGAGGGCACGCAAGTTTAACTCCAACCCTAATCAAACACATCTGCCCTTACATTTTTCAAGTAATCAAGACCATGATTAGTTTCCTCAGGTTTGTCTGATTAGGGTTGGAGCTAATCTCTGCAGGACAGTGGCCCTCCAGGAGCAGGGTTCCCCACCCTTGCTCTAAGGGGTGTCTCTCTCTCTCTCTCTCTCTCTCTCTCTCTCTCTCTCGTTTTGGGCCTAAAACTTTTACGTTTCATTTGTCTGTCCTCACTGCTTTGACCTCCTTCACACCTCCTTGTGTTTTGGTTTTAGGCTTTCCACAGTTATGGAAAACCATGGAAATAACAGGGAATTTTAAAATTGTTATTTCAAGCCTGTTAAAGTCATTTGAAATTCATAAAATCTTACCAAGTCATGGAACTGTCTAATAGTGAATACAAATATTTTTAGTCATGCCCATCTCATTTACATTTAGCTAGTAAATATGTTTTGCTTGGACAATTTCTGTAAGATAATTTAAAAACAATTCTTATCCAGTGATTATGAATATCTGGAAATATCAAATGGTGTGGGAACCCTTTTGTTTTTCTTTACCCCTTACTCTTGCCATGTCTCTGTTTTTCCAGTTCGGATTGATTGTACTTCATCCATGTCTACCATATAACTCTCTCTCTTGTTCTTTAACTGTAGTATTAAATTCTGGGTCTGAACTGCTGCCCATGTCTGGCTGTGAAACCACATAAAGAATAAAGGTTCAATGTACCATAGAGGGATTCACACGCTATAAAAAGACACTGATCAGAAATGTGCACACATATAGAGCGCTTAATGTCAGTGGTATTTATAGAGCTGATTTCTTTCCGTTGGCTTTGAGGCTTTCCAAACTTTCCAGGCCAAACATGTCCCTAGTTGTAGCAAGTTCAAGAGGTCTGAAATCAAAGGATGGAGTCAAAGTGGGTTTTTTTTTATTTTTATTATTCATTTTCAGTTTTCTGGTTTATCACATTTGGAATGAGATTATACTTTTTTGTCTGTGAATAAAAGTCACTCAAACTGACTGTAGTGTTATATGTGATGTCCATTCAATGCATCACACAGGGAATATCCACACCCATGGAAACAGTACTTCAACAGAGAGCTCAAACATTAACATTCCAAGGAACATCACAACAAAAATCAACAGATAAACAAGTGTTAAAAACATCTCAATTTGCCCCTCTCTGTTCCAACACACAGGCACATTCACTGGTGGTCTGTCCCTGGCACACACACCTTTGGGTGGGGCAGGTGTTGTGTTTCTCAGGAATGCAAGGGTTGTTGAAAACAGCCTTGGCATTGTGTACAGACTCATTTCCCATGAGAGTCACGCACACATACAGCTAACAGGCACAGGTCAACAAGTGTTCACGCACATGTTGGAAAAGCATATACACTAGCATTAGACCTGGGATTATATACTTTAAAGGGCAATGCAAGGTACTACATTACACTTTCAAATGCATTTTTATAACCTGTAGGTAAGTGGTTTGCCAACACCTGACCTCATCTGGCAGCTAAATGGCCAGACCATCCGTCCAGACTCTTCCCACAAGATGCTGGTGAGGGAGAACGGTGTTCACTCATTGGTCATCGAGCCGGTCACTAGCAGAGATGCAGGAGTGTACACGTGCATCGCCAGTAACAGGGCTGGACAGAACTCATTCAACCTAGAGCTAATTGTTGCAGGTATACTCACACAAGCACAATATCTTCTTCTGGATAGGGACTATAGAGTTTGTTTGTTTTTTTTCTTGTTCGTAGTAATTAGAACATGACTTTGATTAGATAGTGTTATCATTTTTAATATTTATAATGTTGACAATCTGACAACACAGCTACAACTTCTATTAATATGCAGAGCATAAATGACATGTCTTTAGACCAGTGTTTCCCTACCTTTTTTGCCATAAGTACAGCACCATCAGTTTGGCTCAAGTATCCCTTCATTGACACAAAACCAAAGATGTGTACCAAAGGCTAAATATAATTTGATGTTATTATTAATCTTGTACTATCTCTGATGTACAAAATGAAGATTCACACTAGTCTACACTCCACACCCCATAATGACAAAACAACAACCAGATAACTTAGCAAATTTATTAATAAGAAAAAAACTGGTGGCCTGGATAGCTCAGCGAGTATTGACGCTCACTACCACGCCTGGAGTCACGTGTTCGAGATCCAAATCAAAAAAATTAGCCCAATTGCTAGGGAGGGGTAGAGTCACAAGGGGATCCATGTGATAAGATGCACGGATTGACTGTCTCAGAAGCGGAGGCAACTGAGACTTGTCCTCCACCACCCAGATTGAGGACTCCACGCCACCACGAGGGCCTACTAAAGTAGTGGGAATTGGGCATTCCAAATTGAGAGAAAAGGAGATAAAAAACTGAAATATCACATTGACATAAGTATTCAGACCCTTTGCTATGACACTTGAAATTTAGCTCAGGTGCATCCCATTTCTCTGGATCATGTTTGAGATGTTTCTACACATTGATTGAAGTTTGACTTCAATTAGAAGCTTCATGTCTGGAGGAAACCAGGCACCACTCATCAACTGCGCAATACCATCCCAACAGTGAAGCATGGTGGTGGTAGAATCATGCTGTGGAGGTGTTCTTCAGCAGCAGGGACTGGAGACTGGTGAGGGTCGAAGGAAAGTTGAACGCGGCAAAATAAAGTGATATCCATAATGAAAACATGGTCCAGAGCACTCAGGACCTGGACCAGGACTGGGCCAAAGGTTAAACCTCTTAACAGGAAAATGACACTTAAGCACACAGCCAAAACAACACGAGTGGCTTAGGAACAACTCTGTGGATGTCCTTGAGTTGCTCAGCCAGAAGTTAGACTTAAACCCAATCTAACATCTCTGGAGAGACCTGGAAATGTCTGTCGACCAATGGTCCCCATCCAGTCTGACAGAGCTTGAGAGGATCTGTAGAGAAGAATGGCAGTAAATCCCCAAATCCAGGTGTGCAATGCTTGTCGCATCATACCAAAAAAGACTTGAGGCTAAGTACTGGTCTGAATTCTTATGTCAGTGTGATAATTCAGTTTTTTCTTTCAAAAATCTGTTTTTTGCTTTGTCATTATGGGATATGGAGTGTAGATAGATGTGGGGAAGAAATAATATCATAATTACAATTAACATAAGGCTGCAACATCAAAATGTGAAACAAATTAAGGGGTCTGAATACTTTCTAAATGCACTGTATATACAGTATATACTGGTGTGTGTGTACACACAGTAAAAATATAATATATTAGGCCTACATTTATATTGTTTACATGCTTTGTACTATTTCCAAGTATTTACATTATGTACTGTAGAACAAGTACTTAAATGGTACTGTCTCTTTAAGATGACCAGCTGAGCACATATTAATGAGAGTAAAGTTGCACGGCTTCTTTATTAGAATTAAATGTTCCTTTTGTTGTTGTTTTGATTAGCAACTGACTATAAAGAACAGAACGAATATTAAAATAGACATCAATGAAAAAACACATTACATAGATCTCGCCTTTGAATATGCATTACATTTAACTTGTCAAAAGAAACCTTTACTCTCAACACCCAGTGAAAGGACCTTGGTGCTGAAATTTGCATATTAATAGACCGATCATCTAATTTTGAGAATAGATATCAAGATCGTTCAAATGAAGATCACTAATTTTTGTTACTTATTTATAAATTTTTAGGGTTTGAAACCAAGAACCAGTTCACTTTTTTAAACCAAATTATTTTCTTGACTTTCAATTCTGTTAACACTTGAACGTGCATTCTCCTGCCAATGCAGACGGGACACCGTGCTAAAATACTCTTAAGTGTTTCCTGCGCTAACATTCAGCGGCACTGAAGACCAGAGAAACCCGATTCCCGAACAAATAACTTAAGTCTGTTCTTTTGAATCTACGTTGGAAAACATTCTACTGATCAAATGAATTTTATCAGCTCATTCTTATTAGTGAATTAAAAACTGAACTGCAATTTATTAATTTCTTCATGTCCAACTTGAAATGAACCAAGAATTCAGAGTAATTACTGGATGGTTGTTAATTTGACAATGTGTAGTTATCAGTTTTGTTGTAAATAGTGGCGTTTTATAAAACATTATTAATAGTTCTGTTTGAAATATGTAATGAGTTCATCATTTGGTAAGAGATTGCTTCTTATTTACTAATAGTAAAGATTCGTTAATTGAACCATTTAGAAACCGATTCGTTAAGATATCCATCCCAACTTATTTTTGAAGTTATGAGTTATTTAACAACAAATATGTGTGCACACAAGTGTATGTATAAATGTATAGCAGTTTTAAAGTTGTTGTTTTTTTTATCATCTTTTATTTAGCCAAAGAGATGCATAAAGCCCCATGTTTCATTGAGAAACTCCAGAACACAAGTGTCGCTGAGGGTCACCCTGTGCGTTTAGAGTGCCGTGTGTCTGGAGTTCCTTTCCCACAGATCTTCTGGAAGAAAGAAAATGAGTCCCTCACTCACAACACAGACAGGATAAGGTATGACATCTCTGCCACTCACAGCCCTGCTACAGTCATTCCACCAATCAAACTTCAGATATATGAACTGAATCTTTTTAAATACTTGAGTCAAATCTTCATCTCTCTCTGTCAGCCACACCTCTTCACAAATCACTTTGTGTCCACCTTATGCATTTATACAGTATGGCAGCTCAAGGGAGTCTGGTACAATTTATGTACACCAACAGTGACAAAAAAAGCCTTGTAAAAGAATCGCACACACATTAACCTACCGCAGGTGCTACCGTCTCTGCCACCTCAGAGAAATGAGACCTGTTAGTCACTGTAGAGACCTGCCTAGTCACTGTAGAAGATGTCAAGTTTGCAATTTCACTGTTTGTGTATGTGGTTTACATGTTGATTTAAAGCCAAAGTATTATGTTTAAGTTCTTGAGTTGTTTGCCATGGATGCCCCTCATTTAATAGAAATCCTGTTTTAGGAATACTACGTTGCTGTTGTGTCATCCTGAAATTCTGTTTTACAGCATGCACCAGGATAACTTCGGTTACCTCTGCATGATCATCCAGCCGGCACTGAAGGAGGACGCAGGCTGGTACACGGTTTCAGCAAAGAACGAAGCTGGCATCATCTCCAGTACAGCACGTCTTGATGTGAATGGTGAGTAAAAACACACAGCGAAAACAAACATTACTGAATGCGAAGTATATCAAGAATAAGACGTTATTATTGGTAAAGGTCCAAACTACACTAAACCGAGACAAAGTAGACTTTAGCAGTTTCTCTATTCAACATGAGATATGCTTCCATAAATTAATTCGGACAAGGAATAAATCTGTATTTAATCCAGTAAAAGCTCTCTCCATTTCTTCCACCCAATGGAGTTTCTATAGTATTCCCATCGACCAGTACTGTGTTTTTGCCATCAACAACATATTAAACACTACGGATGCATTACCTAAGGTTAAATCAATAATGGTCTGGACGTATTTGTACTGGAGTCTGAAAAAAAATGTTTTAATCACAGAAAGCATGTAGTTTTATTCTGAATGTTATAATAATCTCAGTCACGATAACGATGGCCAAATGCTACCAGTCTGGAATGGAAGAGAACATTCCAAGCAATTCACGGTTTTCCTGAGCAACCACTGGGCGGCACCATGATGATTCTAATTGCATGTTTTTTGTTTCTGGTCTCGAGATGCAATGTAATACTAACCGTTATGAGAGATCCAGACGGAGAACAACTATTTTAGTCTTATTTGGAGTAAAAATTAATTTCATGCTCAATTTGTGCAGTTTGTGCACAAATTCAGCCATTTGTGTTGGCTGTCATAACTCAAAGAAGTTAATAATATCAATGTAACTAACCTTGGAGGCACTGTTAAAAAAAAGGTAATCTTGACTCTGAAGTTTCGGAACCATAGAGCCACATGTTTTTGACAATTTCTACAAATGTAATTCTTTACCCGCTATGAATACTGTATATGCCGATGCGGAGGACTTCCGCATTCAGGAAATGGGTAGATACAAGAAATTCTCCATTTCTTTGAACTTTTTGTAACTATGAAGAACTACAATTCTGCTGCCATTTGATTGACTAGCTAGTCGCATGAATAAGTAGGTGAACAGGTGGTCCTAATAAAGTGCTCAGTGAGTGTATATTCCTATATAAATTCTACAGGAATATATTCAGTAAATGTGTTTCCATCACAGTTTGTGTATATTGTCTAATCGAATAAAAAAGTGTATCCTCCTGAAGAGAGGGTCTAAGGTTTTTTTAATTATTATTGTCATTTTGGAGATTTTATTCAATGTTTGGTGTTTCCTTCCATCTTTTTTATGTGATATCCCAAATCTTTCCTAAATATGTGGATGGAAACCCAGATAGTGACAATTAAAATACTCTATGGTGCAGTGCTATTTCAGTGCATTTAGCACCTGATTTTGCTGGATTGCAGGTGGTCAATGAATACTGGAAGTCGCAGGTTTTGCACCCAAAAACGCCCTCATTGTCTAGACATATTTATTGCAGCCTGTGATTTCTTGTAGCTGAGAAAGATGTTTTCCTCTATTCCATCCCTCAGCCCAGTGGCAGCAGACTCACACCCCGAAGCCCAAGAAGGTACGTCCATCAACGAGCCGCTACGCTGCTCTGACAGAACGGGGTCTGGATGTGAAGGCAGCCTTTTTCCCAGATTCCAACCCTCTTCATCCTGGTGCCCTAGTGGAGAGTGATGACCTGTAGAGACTAGCACAGAGACTATCCCTCGATTGCATTGGCAATATCCAGTGTACTCAATAATCCCCACCTATTTTCCAGTACAAACCTCTTTGAGAAAAGTGATCGAATGACTTTAACAGCCATTCATTCAGTCAGACTCAAGGGGAGAAAGGAAGCTGGTCAGCATTTCCTCAGAAATTTTGATTAATGATATTTAAGATCAGAAAAAAGACCATTAACTATACTTTTGTCAAATGTTTTCTGAGGGGAAGTAATGTGGGTGCTTAAGTGAGGTCAAATCCTGCTTGTAAACAGACTTAAAGGTTTGCTGGCATACTTCACATACCCACACATGCTATTGAACACAAATATACACACCAGCACATGCTTTGAGGAAGGAGGTAGTATACCGATGATCACTTGTTTTGCCATCTCTTCATTATTTCACAAAGTGCCTAAGATATCTTTAATGATATTATAAATATAGCATCTAGCTCTGCATGTTACTACAGTGCCAATATGTAACACTTTTTATGTATTTAGTAGTTACAGTGCCTTAGATTAGATATATTTATGAAACGCTGGTGGAAATATTTTCTCTCCAGAACAGGAAATAGAAATTTTGAGGGACATTTTAAGAAATGGGGGAAAAGCAGAGGACGCACCTAAAGCTGTAGAGACCTGAACGTCCCTGGAGCTTCAGGGTCCTTGCAATGACAAAAGAGATTCCAGATAATATTCTGCTTCTTTTCTGTCAACTGAAGTATTGACAGATGCACACTGCCATTGAGATGAGCTGTGTCTGGATCTCAGCACAAGTCCAGAGATGTTGCACAAGGCCGGGCCTTTAGGATCTTTTCCCACCCCATCTTTTGTTAATTTTTAGGAGAGATTAAAAGTGGATACTGATATGTCATTAACATGAGCTTTGGCTGAATGACAGGTTTTGATGAATACAGATGTTTTTTGTGTTTCCATGGAAGCGAGAATGATGAGAAATGCCTATGATGGAAGTACAGGAAGTTTGTGGGCTGTGCAGCGAAAGTGGAACTTCTGGTTATTGGTGAAGATAAGACGTTTCTACATGTATGATTGATTCAGAATTATTTTAATGAGGATGGTTGCGCATGGAATGAATAGATGGTAATGCTTTGACAAGTAGGCTGCAGTTTTCAGGTTTGGAATTAAAGAAACATGCAAAAACTTGCACTCAAAATGTGACATTGATGGAAACGATTTGTAAAAGGTATAGTTTACCCATTTGCTCACCCCTTTGATGTTCCAAACCTGTATGATTTAATCATTCTGATGGAATGATTTTAGGCAGAATGTAAATTTAACTGCATTGGAAAAAAGATACAATGAAAGTGAATGCTGACTAAGGATGACATTTTGCCAAACATCTCTTTTTGTGCTCCAAACAAGAAAGTCATACTGGTTTGGAACAGCATGAGGGTGAATAAATGATGACAGAATAATTTTTTTTCAGGTCAGCTATCTCCTTTTAAGTATTTACATTTGATTGTGACTTATTCCTCTCAGCCAAAATCCTTTAGAAAGGACCAGTATTTTCTGTGTCTCGTTCACACAAACTTTCAGATACTGTTCCCACAACATTTGCTTTTATCATTAAATTGAATATAAAATACTTTTTGGGTAATTCAATAACTTCATCTCATGCACTCACTGACATTTGCAGCATATATACACAATATAACAGAAATATATATGTATAAGCCTTTTATTACATATGTTCTTACTTACACAGCCATTTTTTCCTTGAAATAGACAAAAGAGACGATAGGGGGCTCTTATTCTGCAAAATATTTTCTGTTTTCCATGCCAATCTGTACCTGTATATGGACTGTACTCATTCTGTTTTGGTTTATGAATAGTAACATAAATAAACATCTCTGAAAGTATGAAGTCTGGGTTGAGTCCAAGTACTCTTGGGAAGAACATTAGTCAATTAAGCTAAATAAGAATTTCATGATGGTGAGAAGACCAGATATTACTTATAAGTCTATCTTAATTACATTTCTCTAAACAGAATTTGGTTAATAATAAATTCATTAAATTTTTTTATTCATCTGGCTTGCCCTTTGGGGTTTAGCTCATCTGTAATGGCACCAACGCATTGCTGATGTAAATACAGAATATAAATATGATATCAGAAAGTGAATCATATCCTCCACACATTGACCTGTGACCTCTGTCATCCTAAGTATGGAATGTGAAGCCGTAACCACACTCCAGTGAGCTAAATATAACCTCAACCTCCCTTAATCCAATCCAGCTGGGCCCTCACTACTCTTACACAATGCTGTGGGTGTGTGTGTGAGAGAGAGATCTTTGAGTCATAGTTTTCAGTTGAGTAAAGTATCTTCCAGTATGGAAGAGAGGCATAAATGCTTTAAAACTCAGTAAGTCTTCATTCAATTTGATTCATGTGTGGATGTGGCCTAAGAGTCATTACATTGCCAGCTGCAGTCCTCCGTCCACTAGTAGAATCTGCCCTGTGATATAAGGCGACTCCAGGAGGAAAACAACAGCCTGCGCTACCTCTGCAGGTTCCCCAAAACGACCCAGTGGAATTCTCCTCACAGCTTCATTATTCTCCAGCCCTACTGTCATATTTGTCCGAATGAATCCTGAATGTCCAAATGAGAGGTTGGAGAGAGGGCAGAATGAGAGTGATGACCTGTACTCATATGGCAGAAAACATTTAGTCTGGAGAGAGTAGGACAAGTGGGGGGAAAAAAAAGCATGGCAACAAACCTGGAGCCACTAAGTTGACTCGTATATTTCGGGTAGCAACTTCCTTCGCCAGAGAGCGGGTGAATCCTTCCAGTCCTGCTTTACTAGCACTGTACACACACTGACCAGCATTACCCTTCACACCCACCACAGAGCCTGAGGAAACATGACATTAACATTCATATAACAGTCCCAGAGGATGTTTACCCAGTCTAAATGATATTGAATAAATATATGCCATTAACTTGTCTTTTTGAATATAAAAATATAGTTTATATGATCTAACTGTACACATTATGAACTATAATTTCTAAGTAGAAAGAGAAAACTGAATTGTTGATATCTGGTGTTCTTGCACCATCTAGAGGTGATTAAGAGAACACAAATCTCCCAGCTGCTGAAAACTTTTTCCAGCTTGAACTGTCATGCCATCTCTGAAATAAAAGAAAATGTAAATGTATATCAGATGATCATAGAGTAGTGGGATATAGAGAAGATATGGCTCACCTATGTTGACAATAGCTCCTCCGTGGCTGAGCATGCTTCTTAGAGCAGCTTTACAAGTAAGCATTGAGCCCAGCAGGTTGGTGTGCAGAACAGACACCATGTCTTCAGATTTACTCCTCAATAATACTGCATCTCTAGTATACAAAAAAAAAAACTTAAATCGCCACCTCTTCACTATCATCAAGCACATGGCTAGTGTCTTTAAAAAATATGACTGGTAGCCTACATTCAGTCCATAGCACATTTTTGGCCATCACTGCTGACCTGTTGATGCCAGCTGCGTTAACCAGGTATCCCACAGTGCCACAGCTCTTACTGATGGTCTCAAATGTTCTCCGAACAACCTCTTCTTTAGAGACATCACAGCTAAGTCCCAAATGCTGTCCTGCAGTGAAATATATACTTCAGAATTATAACTGCTATTATTATAACTCATTTTGAAGGAATATTCCAGGTTAAATGCAAGTTAAGTTCAATCTAAAGCATTTGTGGCATAATATAACGATTACCACAAAAATTTATTTTGACTTGTCACTCCTTTTCTTGAAAAAAAAATACAAATCTGGTGTTCTAGTTCTAAAATCTAGTTCCAGTGAGGCATTTACAATGGAAGTGAATGGGCCAATTTTTAAACATTAAAATTAGGGCTATTTAACGCGTTAATTCAGTGCGATTAATTTTATAAAAAAATAACGCATTTAATCGCATGCCCACAGAAGATTCCTGAGAAATCCAAGCTTGTAGTACCATCTGTTTACTCCAGGGGGCAGTAAGTGAAATTTCAGCTGTATGAGCAACGTGCAGTTTATACAGTGAAGAAAACACATCAGTAGGCAGAACAACAAAACTTTCTTGCGTTCAAAACACTCGAAGGAGCGCAAATGCGATCTAAGGGATCTCAAGATGTGTTTAAAGGTTGAGTATTAAACTATATTTAACTTGACACAGTGACCTAAACATTTTATGTTTATGACGCAACACACCCGAGAATTCTAACGTAGGTGTAAATTGACGGATCCTTAAACAAGCCCTCATAATAAATCTCAAACTGATTGACAAATTCACTTGTGAAATGGATTGCTGTGAACTGTGTGTCAATGATTGACTTATGATCAATAATATGGTAGTAAACAATACATTGTATTCTGAAGCCGCTTTTGTATCATCTTATCAATGATTAAATCTTCTGCTACAGTAATGTAAAGCATTTTAATTATTTGAATATTTTATATATATATATATATATATATATATATATATATATGTGTGTGATTTTTAAATATTTAAAGATAACTATGTATAATTATATATTGATATAAATATGTATAATCATTATATATTGAGTTATTTTTATATAAGGGGCTTTCTCAGCAAATATTTGTATATGCGATTAATCGCGATTAATTAATCAGGACACCATGTAATTAATTTGATTAAAAATTTTAATCGATTGATAACCATAATTAAAATACATACTGTTTCAAAAGTATAGACACAAAACATAAACAATATGCGTGTTAACGTGACTTTAGTGTGATAAAATAGTTACTAACGTGTAAAGTTATAGCCAATTTTACAACTTTGTTGCCATGATGATGTACTGCCATCCACCCATTTATGGTAAACGACAATTGAAACAATTTAACAGCTCATATAACACAAGTTTCTACAGAAGAATAGTTAAAAGAACACTTTTAACATTCACATTTCTGACTTTAAATCTTTAAATATTGGCCCCATTCACTTCCATTGTAAATGCCTCACTGTAACCTCGATTTTTGCTTTTTTAAAGAAAAGGAGGGATGAGCCAAAAAAATGATGCCACATATGCTGTCGATAGAGTTTAACTCAAGGATGCAAACTCATGAACGGTGGAAAAGTGAGAAAATCATAGCAGGTGTTCCAGATGTATAATTTCTGTTGATATGTTTGTTGTATTTAAAGCGTTTCTTTTAAGTGTTTAAGCTTTCAAGTGATTTTAATAAGGAAAATGTAGAAAATTATACAGAACTATTTAGGGAATAATTAGCTTTAGCTGAAAGGTGAGTGGTTTGCATCTCTGTAACAGATTTGTTCTTTAAGACTACTAATGCACTCATTATAGTTATGGGAAATTCAAAATGATTCAAAGAGATTCACTGATTCACCTCCAGGTAGAGAATCAGCAGCAGCCTGTGCAGCTTCCTGATTCCTAGAAAGCACCACAACCCTATGACCCCTCTCCGCTAACCGTTGAGAAACTGCTTGCCCAATGCCACGGGAACCCCCAAATACTACGACCAGTCTGGACATCACAACACTACAAGACAAAAACACAGCACAAAAAGAAGACTGCTTGCCAGAGACCAGACATGGCATCAAAGCAGATTCTATGAATACATTAAAACAACGGGTCAGGTGGTTTTAGGAAACTGGGGAAACCTTCAAAACAGGATTTTCAAGGCCAGAGTCCTTAAGCGGAGTAAAGGTGTTCCAAGTAAAAGTCGTTAGGGAAAACAATTTCAATCCAACACAAATCTCACAAAACTTCCCATTTAATGATTTTTTACATTTGATTGATTGTTGTTTGACCTTTAATTGAAATGGGTTAATGAGGGAATGAGGAGCATTTAAAACTACCAACTACCATGCAGCATCATTTATAATAAAAAGTTTGCATTGTAGAAATGTAGTATTCACTGTCAGCCATGATTACTTTAATGAGGGAAAGTGTCAAATAATAGGGCGGTAACTGAGATTAAACGAGCAGTATTCAGCTGTTCATTTGATTCTAACATGACAGCCCACATGTGTGAACTTTTTTCATGCACCTTTAATATCATGGCATTAACAATCATAATAATTATAACAATAAATATTATGTTATCAATAATTAATTAAGATTTAATAATCATTCCCATAGTATAACCGTCTGAAACCATAACAATACCAAGATAATCTTACAGCACCCCGACAGAGTTTTGTTAGGGGATTATCAGACCTGAAAAGATACTGATACACTAAAATATCGGGCAGACTTGATTGTTCAATCAAGAGTTATATTGCCACTGAAAATGATCTATAATCGCTTCTTGGTTGGTTCAAAGTGAATGACCAGCACTTTCTCTTAGCCATGCATAGACTCAAATGACTGCAAAAACAGTCAGTTTAACAGCAAATTATTCCGATTTTTAGACGACAAGATGTAAAACTCACGTTATATCGATTATACCACACGTTCGAATCGCCCTTTCTCATTCACCTAAATTATGCTTGTTGCTAAATGTGAGTTTTTGATGTAATGGGCGCCGCCATATTGACTGCACTATCCGCCTGGAGCCGGTAGGTGGAGCCAAACGCACTGCCACAGGAACTGCACAGTCGGGACTGTAAAAAACAAAAAAGTAGCGACAGTACAGTATGATGCTCCTTGAATGCAACTCGCAAGTTGCCATGACATACTTAAGTAAATGTCGTTAAAGTATTACATAAAATCTAATTAAAAAAATCATGATAAGTACATGAAAGACAACAATACTAAGTAATAAGTAAGAAAAATAAGAAAACAAAGACAATGTCATCAATAGATATAGTTATACTTTCTGTTTCTTTCAATCTAGAATCATGCTCTTTTTAATCTCTCTACATTAACTCTTGTGCATTGTTCTTTTGTGAGTCACATTTTAGTTGTTTGTTAATTTTGACCTGAACTTAGAAGTGTAAGCAGACCTTCTCCATGTAGATAAACAGCTTTTATACGGTTACTGATATGACTGGAGTCTTTTTGTGATTTTCTACATATATTGAAAAATTACAATTCATGTCTTTAGGAGTTACATTTTTTTCATGAGGATAAAATGAATGATTGCGCCTTTAACAGATATAGCACAAAATCTACCACATGAAAAAGTGTAACAAAAAGAGTAAAAAACTGTTGTAAAACTCTGAACATGGTCCATTGACGTCAGCCGTTATATGATTGTCCAGAGAAGACTCACGTGATCCAAGTTCACCCTTTCACTCTCTCCAATGTTAAAAAAGCGGAGGTTGATATCTCTATATAGAAGATCTCTGGTACCGATTATCTCATGTTCCAGCTGGAGAAACTAACTATGCTGTTCAGCTCAGTTCAGTAACACTCACACAGTTCAGGACAGCATCGTTGCAGTCTAGATGTATGTTTATCTGTTATCCTTTTGGCAAAATTGTTTACCTGCTATAATGCTTGGATATGTTTTCTGGTATAGCAGTGCCTCCAATGGGGGCCAGAGGTGGCAGTGGGTCCCCCCATCCACCATGATCATTATCCATTCATCTATCCATCTTCAACCGCTTATCCAGGACTGGGTCGCGGTGGCAACAGACTAAGCAAAGTAGCCCACAGTTCATCCTTTTCTCAGGCACATCTTCCAGATCATTCTGGGGGATCATGGGGCATTCACAGGCAACCCAAGAGATATAATCCATGCAGTGTGTTCTGGATCTTCCCCTGGGCTTCCTCCCTGTTGGGCATACCTGAAACACCTCCGCAGGAAGGTGTCCAGGAGACATCCTAATCAGATCCCCGAACCACCTCAACTGGCTCATTTCAACCCGGAAGAGCAGCAGCTCTACTCCGAGCCCCTTTTGGATGTCAGAGCTTTGCATCCTATCCTTTAGGGTGAGCCCTGACACCCTACGAAGAAAGCTAATTTTGGCCACTTGTATTCGCAATCTTATTTTTTCAGTCACTACCCAAAGCTCATGACCATAGGTGAGGGTTGAAACGTACACCGACTGATAAATTGAGAGCTTTGCCTTCAGACTCAGCTCGTTCTTCACCACCATGGTCCGGTTACTGTAGTGCTGTAATGCTGCACCGATCCACCTGTTGATCTCACACTCCAACATTCCTTCACTCATGAGCAAGATCCCGAGATACTTGAACTCCTCCACTTGGAGCAGCTGCTCTCTCCCTACCTCAAGAGAACAATCCACACTTTTCTGGGAGAGAACCATGGCTCGGAGGTGCTGTCCTTCATCCCAACCGCTTCACACTCGGCCACAAACCTCCCAAGTACACTGGAGGTCACAGCATGATGATGCCAACAGGACCACATTATCTGCAATAGCAGGGATGCAGTCCTGAGGCCCCCAAACTGGACATATTCCACACCTTGGCTGCGCCTTGAGATCCTATCCATGAATATCACAAACAGGATCAGTGACAAAGGACAGCCCTGTCAGAGTCCAATGCCCACTGTGAACAAGCTTGATTTAATGCCGAGGATGTGGATACAGCTCTCGCAACGGTTATACAGGGACCGAATGGCACGCACTAGCAGCCACAGGACCCCATACTCCAGCAGAATCCCCCACAGGACATCCCAGGGGACACGGTCATATGCCTTCTCCAAGTCCACAAAACACATGTAAACTGGATGAGCAAACTCCCACACCCCCTGTAGGACCCATGCTAAAGTAAAGAGCTGATCCACTGTTCCATGACCGGGACGGAATCAGGTGGTGATTACAAATCTTCAGGACAAGGGTCTCTGCCAAACATTCCCAGTTCACCCTCACAATCCATTTTGGATTGCCAGGTCTATCTGGCAGTTTCCCCCACCATCTGATCCAACTCACCACCAGGTGGTGATCGGTTGACAGCTCAGCTCCTCTCTTCACCAGAGTGTCTAGAACATATGGCCGCAGGTCTGATGATATGACAATAAAGTCGATCATCAACCTTTTCCCTAAGGTGCTCTTGTAAATTTATGAATAACCTTATGTTCGAACATGCTGTTTGTTATGACCAATCCATGACTAGCACAGAAGTCCAATAACAGAGCACCGCTCAGGTTCAGATTAGGCAGGCTGTTCCTCCCAATCACTCCCCTCCAGGTATCTCCATCGCTGCCAACATTGGCACCCCCTCCAGGGCCCCTCCTAAGGTCTTCAAGAAGGCTGAATACTCTGGACTATTTTTCGGTGCATAAGCACAGACCAAAGTCAAAGCTTTTCCCTCTGTAACGCTAAGTCGCAATGAGGCGACCCTCATCTATTGGGCAAAACTCCAAGATCTTAGCACCAAGCCGGGGGCTTGTGAGTATACCTACACCGACTTGATGCCTTTCAGCCTGAGCAACTTTCAAGAAGGAGAGAATCCAACCCCTGTCCAGGAGTTTGGTTCCAGAGCCAGAAGAGTGTGTAGAGGTGAGCCCAACTATATCAAGCTGGTATCTCTCAACCTCACACACTAATTCTTGCTCCTTCCCCACCAGTGAGGTCACATTCCATGTTCCAAAAGCCAGTTTCTGTAACCAAGGTCCAGACCGCACAGGCCCCCACCTTTGCCTGCTACCCGTTGGGCATTGAACCTGCCCCATATTTCTCTCCTTGCAGGTGGGGCCACCCCATGTTGTTTTTTGGGCTAAGCCCAGCTGGGCCCCATAGGTTAAATCCCGGCAATCAGGCCCTCACCTGCGAGCTCTTCTCCCGGGCTTGCCTCCCTGTTCCAGGCGAGGTCACCTTTCTTCTTGCTGGCCACATCATAGGGGAGTTTTGGTTCGCTCTTTGTCTGGCCTCTGGCCTGGGACCAATTTGCCAAGGGAAACCCTACCAGGAGCCAATGCTCCAGACACCTCCCAGGGTCATTGGGGCATGCACACCCCTCCACCACAATGAGGTGGCAATCCACGGAGTGGAGGGAATTATCTATGATATATGTTTATATTTCATTCAGAATAATATTCTATGTATGCAATATATATTCAGAATAATTTATATATATTATCAGACATTAAGTAATTAACATTAAATAAATGAACGGCAAGGAGCAGCATTTGTTTATTTAGAATTGCCCTCTTACACTCCATCTGCAATTTTCTCAATTATGTGCGTTATCGGTTGCCACTTGAATCATCGGCAGTGTGTGTAAGAAGAGCGCTGTGAACTTGACATTGACACAACAAGCTCTTGGACAAAACAACCAAAAGCATTTATGCAACAGTTTTCACCAAATGCTTTCCCTTGTAAATTAGATATATTTTCCCCAGGTGAACCAAAAGTCACTGTACGCACTATAAAGGCTCACTGTATCTGTAAATACGAAGTCGGATGTGAGATGAATTTGTCTTCCTAAAACAGGCCTAGTTTCGTTTTGAAAATAATTAAGAATTAGCTTTCCTACTTTTTGTTTCCCATTCATCCAAGATTGGTTCCACATGGAATGTGTATATCTGTTTTTTAATAATTTAGTATAATAAAAAACAGAGCATTTTTTTCTCGAAATGGAGCATCAGAAATGTCATATGGTTTACAATGAAAATGTATCAAATCAATACCATTTAGCCTATAGTTAACCTCACATTTAGCACAGTGTAGAGATTGCCTGCAATGACAACAAGCTCAGTCCAAAGATGCTGTGACACACCCCCCCAGACCATGATGGACCCTCCACGTCGATCGCGCTCCAGAGTTCAGGCCTCGGTGTACACTCGTTCCTTCGATGATAAACGCGAGTCCGGCCATCACTCCTGGTGAGAAAAAACCATGACTCTTCATTGAAGAGCACTTATTGCCAGTCCTGTCTGGTCCAGCGAAGGTGGGTTAGTGCCCATAGGCGATGTTGTTGCTGGTGATGTCTGGTAAGGACCTGCCTTACAACAGGCTTACAACCCCTCAGTCCAGCCTCTCTCAGCCTATTGTGGACAGTCTGAGCACTGATGAAGGGATTGAGCATTCCTAGTGTAACTCGGGCAGTTGTTGTTGCCATCCTGTACCTGTCCCGCAGTGTGATATTCGGATGTACCGATCGTGTGCAGGTGTTGTTACATTGCACTTTGCATATCGTCCAAACCGTTCAACGGACGACGCCATCGCCACCACCCTCCATCTGGCCCTCACCCACCTAGACAAAAAGGACTCATATGTTAAGAATGCTGTTCATAGACTTCAGCTCAGCATTCAACACAATAATTCCTCAGCACCTGATTGGAAAGCTGAACCTGCTGGGCCTGGACACCTCCCTCTGCAACTGGATCCTGGACTTCCTGACTGGGAGACCACAGTCAGTCCGGATCGGGAACAGCATCTCCACTGCCACCACACTGAGCACTGGGGCCCCCCAGGGCTGTGTGCTCAGTCCACTGCTGTTCACTCTGCTGACTCACGACTGTGGAGCAATGCACAGCTCGAATCACATGATCAAGTTCGCAGATGACACGACCGTGGTGGGTCTCATCAGCAAGAACAACGAGTCAGCATACAGAGAGGAGGTGCAGCGGCTAATGGACTGGTGTAGAGCCAACAACCTCTCTCTGAATGTGGACAAAACAAAAGAGATGGTTGTTGACTTTAGGAGAGCACAAGGTGACCACTCTCCGCTGAACATCGACGGCTTCTCTGTGGAGATCGTCAAGAGCACCAAATTCCTTGGTGTTCACCTGGCGGAGAACCTCACTTGGTCCCTCAACACCAGCTCTATCACCAAGAAAGCCCAGCAGCGTCTCTACTTTCTTCGAAGGCTGAGTAAAGCACATCTCCCACCCCCCATCCTCACTACATTCTATAGAGGGACTATTGAGAGCATCCTGAGCAGCTGCATCATGCCTGGTTTGGGACTTGCACCGTTTTGGACCGCAAAGCCCTGCAGAGAGGATAGTGAGAACAGCTGAGAAGATCATCGGGGTCTCTCTTCCCTCCATCAAAGACATTTACATAAAACACTGTATCCGCAAAGCAACCAGCATTGTGGATGACCCCACACACCCCTCACACAAACTCTTCACCCTCCTGCCGTCTGGAAAGAGGTACTGAAGCATTCGGGCCCTCATGACCAGACTGTGTAACAGCTTCTTCCCCCAAGCCATCAGACTCCTCAATACTCAAGAGACTGATTTGACACACACACACACACACACACGTGTCCTGAGTTGCATTGTCTGCTACCTCAATAACTGCTATGTGCATAGAACACTGTATCATAGTATGTTATGTTTACATTTGGCATTTTTAGTAACTGTCATCTTTTTGCACTACTGTGTACTGGTCGGCGCTGCACTGTCTATCACTGTGCCTATTGTAATGTTCATTGTTAGAAATGTATTGTACTGTCCCGTACTTTTGCACAAGTTTTTGCACGTGCACTTTATATAGGTATTTTATATAGGTATTTTTTTTTTGTCTGTGTAGTCTCATGTGGTTCTGTGTTTGTCCTATGTTGTTTTATGTAGCACCATGGTCCTGGAGGAACGTTGTCTCGTTTCACTGTGTACTGTACTAACTGTATATGGTTGAAACGACAATAAAAATCACTTGACTTGACATGTGGACTGCCACTGCGAGGATGATCAGCTGTCCTTGCTGTCTGCCTGTAGTGCTGTCTTTGGCATCTCACAGTACAGATATTGCAATTTATTGCCCTGGCCACATCTGCAGTCCTTATGCCTTCACGCAGATGAGCAGAGACCCTGGGCATCTTTCCTTTAGTGTTTTCAGAGTCAGTAGAAAGGTCTCTTTAGTGTCCTAAGTTTTTATAACTCTGACCTTAATTGGCGTCTGTAAGTTGTTAGTGTCTTAACGAACGTTCTACAGGTGCATGTTCATTAATTGTTTATGAACAAGCATGTACAACATTGTTTAAACATTTTACAATAAAGATCTGTAAAGTTATTGGGATTTTTACAGAAGTATCTTCAAAATACAGTCTCCTGAAAAAAGTTTTTTTGCTGAGTTTATATACAGTATATATATGTGTATACACTACTGGTCAAAACTTCTGAAACACTTGACTAAAATGTTTCTCATGATCTTAAAAATCTTTTGATCTGAAGGCATATGTTTAAATGTTTGAAATTTGTTTTGTAGACCAACATATAATTGTGCTTAATTAATTAATTTATTTTCATTAAAAAAATAAAATGTAATATAAAAAAAAACTTTTTGAAATTGATGACTCTGACCAAATAAAGAAAAGCAGACAATAAGTGCCCAACATAGATGGGAACTCCTTTAATACTGTTTAAAAAGCATCCCAGGGTGATACCTCAAGGTGGGATGATACCTAAAATATAAGTTTTGATTTATTTTGGATTTTGTTTAGTCACAACATAATTCCCATAGTTAAATTTATGTTATTCCATTTTACTATTATTCTAAAATGGGACGAAAAAAAATTAGAATAAAGAATGAGTGTTTTTCAAAACTTTTAACAGGTAGTGTATATACAAAAAGTAATGTGCTAAAATACTGTGTCTTAGGTGCTTTATATTTTTCACAAAAACATTGTCTTCAAACAGTAATTTGATACATTCTGCTTTTAGTGTATGAGTAAGAAATATCAATTTAGATATCAACATTCCCTTTGCAAATACAATTCAATAGAAGAAGAACATGGATCACTATTACACATGGTATGGCCCCCACAGAGCCTATATATCAACATCATTGAGTCAGTCTGGGATTACATGAAGGGACAGAAGCAGTTGAGACAGCCTAACTAGATAGAAGATCTGTGGCAAGTTCTCCAAGAAACTTGGAACATTCTATCTGCCAAAAAGCAAGAAAAACTGATTCCAGGTGTACCTATGAGAACTGGTGCTATTCTGAAGGCAAAGGTTGTCACACCAAATATTGAATAAATTTTTTTTATGTTTCTGGACTTTGTATGATGTTAATTGATAAATGAAAACGATTTATTCTATCTATATATTTTTTTCTGAAGACATACTCACTATGCAAAATTTTACTCAAGACCCTAAAACCTTTGCACAGTTCTGTATATATATATATATATATATATATATATATATATATATATATATATAATTATATATACACAACAATTAGTTCTGATCTTAAATTCCTATGTTGAAGTCTCTCCCATTAATTTCCTATGGTGGATCAAATTTTACCCAGAACAACACAACTCATCGATTCAAGTCCATTTGTGTTTTGTGTGTTCAGATGGCAAATGTAGGACAAGTAAACAAGTCTTGGAACACTCAGATGAAGGATACCATTTTTCTTAAAGAAACCAAATGGAAATGACACATGAGTGTTAAATCTGAATATACTGTATATGTATAAATGAATATCAACTTTTTATAAAATCAGTTATTAAGATCAGCATTATAAAGATCTTAATGGATGTTAAAGACTTTATTAATAGAGTCAAATCAACACAGCTTGAAAATAACTGAAAAAGTTTTTTTAATTCATGGTGAGATGGGGTCTTCAGACTCCAGCAGCTACAGCTTTAATCTTCGGGAAACACACAAACATCACTGATTACACTCTGAAACAATGACATATATTAACTGTATTTCAGTAACTTCAAGATTTCCTGATTTGTGGTTTAATGACAATAACACAGATGTAAGCATCTACTACTCTATATCAATACAAATGCCACCAATGTCAATAAGAGTATACCATGCACCTGCAGAGGCATTGATTTTATAGTGAAGAGCCTCAGGATGGTCCAACTTGTGGGGCAGGTCAAATGTCCTGATTTTACAGAGCTCTCAAGTGTCTTTCCAAGCCAGAATCCCCACATTGATCTAGGCGACTGGATACGAGAATCACACACCTATTGTTATAGAAAGAGACATGTAATAAGTGTATATAGTCAGTGTATAAATAAGATGATAGATGTTGTGTGGATTGTGTGAGGTGTTAATCTGTACCAGACGAGGAGCTGCTCTCACTAGAGCTGTTCCTGTGTCATCATCTAGTCTTTCAGGAATGATTTGAAGAGTCCGTGAGGCTGGCAGGAAATGAGAGAAAGAACATTTAGGTACAGTGCAAACACTGAAAAAAGCATTTATGTTTGTACAATACCAAAATGACCACAGATGTGGATGTGTGGAGACTCTCATCTGGGACAGGAAATGTTGTATTAGGTGTATTAGGACCTGCTATTAGAAGGTATGGGTAATAGAAACATATTTAAACTACTGCAGAGATCAGAGGTGTTACTCACAGTGAGGGAGAGCAGCCTGTGCAGTCTGGCGGAGCTGAAGGAGTTCTCTCTTTGGGTTGTCCGCTCCCTCCAGTATCATTGTCATCTGATTAGAGAAGAGAATGAATATGAATGAATTTAGTTAGGATATTAACATTTTTTAATAAACTAATTGTAAAGAGATTATATACATATATATATATATATATATATTTAATTATACTTTTTCAACTCTTCTTCTTTTGAAAACAAAAGATTTGTAACAAAGGAGACTAACATGTTTGGTAAATGAGAATGGCACATTGGGCACTGACCCTATAGTCTGGAGACACCAGTGACACTAACATAAGTGGGAGCAGTGCTGAGCTCACAATGTCAAACAGGCATACGGAAATGACTGGATGGAGACTCTCACCTGTGGTAGAGACAGAGATTTTGTATGTAAGGACTTCCTAAGTCAATAGTCAACAGTTACAGAACCAAGTAATGATGGATGCAATGACAATGAGAATATGAAATGCCGAAATCTATTAGCCTTTCCTCAGTTGAAGTATCATTACAGGATCTAAGTGAAAGAAAGTTGAGAAAGGTCAGTGAGTGGGCCAACTCACAGTGAGGGAGGACACCCACTGCAGCCTGTCGAGAGACAGGATGGAGCTGCATGAGCTGGTTGGCAGGGGAAACATCGACATGGACCTTAAAAACACGTAGAATAAAGTTCAACTAGTTGCATTTCTTTGCAGACAACAAAACCTTTACATGCTGTGCTGAACATTTTAATACTAGTAGCCCCTGAAATGCAACAAAGCCCCAAAAAATAAAGGAAATCACTAAAAACCTCTACAATGGTCAGTCATTATAATTTGTTGTAATGCATTTTAAAACATGTGTTATTGTGTCATATCTAACCCATGGAAAATTGTCCATAAATTGGCCAAAGGGCACAGCAGGCTGGCAGGAGGGCAAAACAGGGACTTGCGACTTATCACTACTGTCCTGGAGCTGAGAGAGCCCTCTCATTCTGTCGCCATCACCCTCCAAATTCATCATCATCTGAGATGTAAAGAGTGTTAATATTCTCAACATACTGTTCAATGTGCATTTTCTTTTAGACACAAATAATGTGGATATGACATACTTTATTCTGCTTTTCCAAATGGATTCTTTACACAGGAGACCAACATATGGTTTATGGTTTTAAATATGTACAGTACTGTGCAAAAGTTTTGGCACTTGTGAAAAATGTTGCAGAGTGAGGATGTCTTCAAAAATAATGCCATAAATAGTTTTCATTTATTAATTTGCATCACACAAAGTCCAGTAAACATAAAAAAGCTAAATCAACATTTGGTGTTATCACCTTTGCCTTCAAAACAGCAAAATAGCACCCCACAATATTTAATGTTTCAGAGATGCTCTGACCCAGTTCTCTGGCCATAACAATGTGGCTCTTGTTAAAGTCACTCCGGTCTTTATTCCTGACAATTTCTTCTGCATTCAACACGTTGACTACAAGAACTGATTGTTGGCTTACCATCTAATCTACAGTACCTAGACCTTGACATGTGGCCATGTTAGGAGATGATCAATGTTATTCGCTTCACCTGTGAGTGGTCATAATGTTTTAGTTTATTGGTGTATACACTGCCTGGCCGGAAAAAATCTTGAATGATTGTGAACGATCACTAAAACGCTCGGTGAAGTCACACAGTGAAAAATCGCAGCTATGTTTAATATTAAAAGTAAGAGCATTTCCACAGCACAATCCAACAAGAATTTACAGGATTGGGACTAAACAGCTGTGTGGCCACAAGAAAACCTCTTGTTAGTGAGGCTAATTGGAAAAAATAACTTCCATTTTGCTAGTGAGCATTAAGATTGGACTGTGGAGCAATGGAAAAAGGTAATGTGGTCTGATGAGTCCAGATTTACCATATTCCAAAGCGATGGGCGCGTCACAGTAAGAAGGGAAGCACATGAAGCGATGCACCCGTCATGCATAGTGCCCACCGTACAAACCTCTTGAGGTAGTGTTATGATCTGGGATTGCTTCAGTTGGTCAGGTTTAGGTTCAGCAATGTTATGTGGCAATAAGATGAAGTCAGCTGACTATCTGAATTTTCTGAATGAACAGGTTATCCCATCAATAGATTTTTCTCTTCCCTGACAGCACAGGCAAATTCCAGGACAACAATGCCAAGATTAATCTGGCTTTAATTGTGAAAGAGTGGTTCAGGGAGCGTGAGGAATCATTTTCACACATGAATTGGCTATGACAGAGTCCTGACCTTAACCCCATTGAAAGTCTTAGGGATGTGCTGGAGAAGACTTTACAGAGCGGTTTGACTCTCCTGTCATCAATACAAGATCTCAGCCAAAAATGTATGCAGCTGTGGATGGAAATAAAGGTTGTGACTTTGCATAAGGTCATTAAAACCAAGCCATGAAGAATGTGTGCCGTAATCTAAGCTAAAGGCGGTCCAACAAAATATTCGTTGTACTACATTCGAGTATGCAGCTTTTTTTGGCCTTTTTTTTTTATCCTACCAATTAGAGAAAGGGGGAGGCTACCCCAATTTTGAATATTGGATTTAACCTTTGA
Source organism: Moxostoma hubbsi (assembly GCA_032164185.1). NCBI lineage: Eukaryota > Metazoa > Chordata > Actinopteri > Cypriniformes > Catostomidae > Moxostoma > Moxostoma hubbsi. The sequence continues at coordinate 20,994,866 of JAVLUX010000031.1, forward strand.
GATAAGGGGAGTGAAATTAGCCAATGCAACACCAGACAAAGTATGTGACACGTTGATACCAAGGTATTTAAACCCTGACTTGCTAAACTGGAAAGGTAAAACTGACTGTTGGAGATGAAGTGCTGCAGTATTGATGGGAAAACAGTCGTTTTTCTCCAAATGTAATTTATAACCCGAAATGGAACTGAAGATCTCCAGAACACCCAAAAGAGCAAGCATAGAAGCAATAGGATCGGTTACATACAGTAACAAATCATCCGCATATAGCGACAATTTGTATTCAACACCATATCGGACTATTCTTTTAAATAAATGGGAAGATCTTAATACAATAGACAGAGGGTTGATAGCAACCGCAAAGAGCAAAGGCGTTAGGGGACAGCCTTGGCGACATCCACGTCCGAGAGCAAAGGAGGCGAATCCAAGAAATAAATGTATCCCCAAATGCAAACAAGTACTCCCACTCAACCCAGTCAAATGCTTTTTCAGCATCTAAAGAAATTACAATCTCAGGCAAAGTTCAGCCAGATGCTTTGAATAAATTATATTAAAAAGTATACAGGTATTAAAAAACATCTGACGTCCCTTTATAAAACCACTCTGCTCTTCAGATATAATGTAAGGGAGCACGTTTTCTAAACGAGATGCAATTACTTTTGCCAACACTTTTGCATCTGCATTAAGTAGAAAATATGTCTATATGAACCACAGGAAGTCAGATCTTTACCCTCCTTAAGAAGGAGAGCTATAGTGGCTTGTGTCAGAGTTGATGGCAAAGAACCACATTCCAAGGATTCATTGAACACAGATAAAAGCAATGGTGCCAATTTTCCAATAAATGTTGGAAACTGGAAATTGGAAACCCGTCCGGACCAGGGGCTTTATTAGATTGCATGGTTTTAATTGAATTTAACATTTCTTCAAGAGAGAGTGGGAAGTCCAATTGTTCCACTGTATTAGAATCAATAACATGGTTACAAATGTTCTGAAGAAATTCCTCTAATTTAGCATTGTCTGTAGGAAATTCAGATTTATAAAGTGAAGAGTAAAATGATTTAAAAGTAGCATTAATTTCCATGGGGAATTTTTCCTTTTTAAACTTTTTTTTACATTTGGCTTTTTTTGTGATTCAGAGAAAATTGGCATGATATCCCTAAAATTCACCATCATTGTGTTTAAAAACTTGGTGAGGTAATGCTATGTCGAGTTTTGAATGTACACTCACTGACCACTTTAATAGGAACACCTGTACATCTACATATTCATGCAATTATCTAATCAGTCAATCATGTGGCAGCAGTGCAATGCAAAAAATCATGCAGATATGGGATATTTGTATTTGTTTAAGAGTTTGATGACATGATCACTGACTCTGTTGTCTAGAGACTCTGGAAACATCAGCATATCTGGTGGCAGTGCTGAGCTCACAATATTTAACAGGGTGGCACAATTGGGTGGTTGGAGACTCTCACCTGTGGTAGTAAAGGCAATAATGATTAAATCATGATAGAACCAATGAATGATGGGTGTAATGACACTGGAAATATGAAATGCTGAAATCTATTAGCCTTTCTTCTGTTAAAACATAATTTACAGGATTTGAGAGAAAGAAAGAAGAGAATAGCCAGAGAGTGGAACTACTCACCCTGAGAGAGGAAACCCCATGCAGCATGTTGAGGACTGAGATGGTTTTGCATGAACTGGCTGGCGAGGGAGAAAGCAATATGGTTCTGGACCTGTGAAACACATAAATAAATTCTTCTAATTGCATCCCTTTGCTAATATATATAGACTGATCAGCCACAACATTAAAACCACCTTCATAATATTGTGTAGGTTCCCCTTGTGGCACCAAAACTGTTACAAAAATACTCAAACCAGCCCATCTGGCACCAACAATCATCCATGCGATTATCTAATTGGCCAATCATATGGCAGCAGTGCAGTGCATAAAATCATGCATATACAGGTCAGGAGCTTCAGTTAATGTTCACATCAACCATCAGAATTGGGAAAAAATGTGATCTCAGTGATTTGGACCGTGTCATGATTGTTGGTGTCAGATGGGCTGGTTTGAGTATTTCTGAAACTGCTGATCTCCTGGGATTTTCATGCACAACAGTCTCTAAAATTGACTCTGAATGGTGCCAAAAACATAGAGAGAGCGGCAGTTCTGTGGATGGAAATGCCTTGTTGATGAGAGAGGTCAACAGAGAATGGCCAGACTGTTTTGAACTGACAAAATCTACGGTAACTCAGATAACCACTCTGTACAATTGTGCTGAGAAGAATAACAAATCAGAATGAAAGCCAAATATATATATATATATATATATATATATATATATATATATATATATATATATATATATATATATATATATATATATATCAGTGGCTCCTTAAAATGTAAGCAAGCCAAAAAAAAACAAAAACAAACACAAAACAAAAGAAATTCAACATACATGCATTTTAAGTAATAAATACTTGATTACGGACCTTGAATTTTTGAAAAATAATGCACACCCGGGGTGGTAATGTGGTCATGAAGTGAAGCGGAGTAACGTTCGTCAACCAGTCAGAATCAAGCATTCAACAGCCCCCTGGTATAATTTGTTTCAATGCATTTTGCAAAGTACATGTTTTGGCATGTCTGACCTGTGTAATGTCCTTGAAGTGGCCAGAGGGCACAGCAGGCTGGCAGGGGTGCAGGACAGGGACTGGCAACTCATCGCTGCTGTCCTGGTTGCCAGGTTGGGCCTCCCGCTCTTTGCATCTGGACAGAACAACACGCAGTGCCCTGCCACCAACCACATAGCCATTCATCACTTCCACAGCTTTAATGGCAGCTGCACGGTTGTAGAAGCTTACAAAGCCAAAACCTTTGCTTCGGCCACCCTCCCTCATCACCTGAACAGAGAAGAGTCAACATGTTTTGACTGAGGGATGTGACTTTTCTCTTCAAACACATCACTTTGAGAAATAACCATCATACCCGCGCATATAGAATGGTTCCAAATGGTGAGAACACTCTATGCAGCTGCTCATCACTCAGCTTGTATGGCAAGCTTGAGATGTAAACACTAACCCCCTGTATTGAGATTCACAGGTCAAATTAGTCTGCACATTCATATTTCAACACTGACTGAATAACTGATAACTGATAATAAAGGCTTTGAGATAGATACCAGGTGTTGGTTCTCATTGCGCACTGCCTGACGCTCCTCAAAGGGTTTAAAGTGGCAGATGGACCTTTACAAAATAAAAAATATTTTTTGAATTTTGGCTCAACTCTAGTTGCTTCAGAATTTCCATTTGAAGTTTGAGACATTTCATTCAGCATCAACAAAATATTCAGCAGAATTTTTCAAACAACAAATACGAAAAGAGACAGACAGGGTGCTTTAAAGGGATAGGTCAACCAAAAATGAAAATTGTCTCATTGTTTACCCTCATGTCATCCCAGATGTGTATGACTTTTTTTCTTCTGCTGAACACAAACTAAGATTTCTTGAAGAATATCTTAGCTTTGTAGGTCCATACAATGCAAGTGAATGGATACCAACATTTTGAAGCTCCAAAAGGCATACTGTATAAAGGCAGCATAAAAGTAATCCATTAGACTCCAGTGGTTTAATCCATGTCTTCTGAAGCGATATGATGTGTGGGTGAGAAACAGATCAATATTTAATCCCTTTTTAATATCAATCTCCCCTTTCACTTTCATTTTCACATTCTTCTTTTTTGGATTTTGTCTATTTGCATTCTTCAAACAAATCGCCATCGAGTAGGGAGGAGAATTTATTGTAAAACCCACACCCTCATTTATCCTATCACTTCTGAAGACATGGATTTAACCACTGGAGTCTTATGAATTACATTTATGCTGCCTTTATGTGCTTTTTAAACTTTTGGTCACCATTCGCTTCCATTGTATGGACCTATAGAGATTAAATATTCTTCTAAAAATCTTAATTTGTGTTCAACAGAAGACAGAAAGTCATAAACATCTGAGATGTCATGAGGGTAAATGATGAGAGAATTAACATCTTTGGGTGAACTATTGCTGTAAGTACAAATGTACATTATTAACAGCACAAGGATCTAAATATTGGATCTTTATACATTGATCACACTTACACTATTTGGTTACTCAGTAACATGCCATTCAACGTCATTATGGCCGTCTCGGCAGCCTCATAGCTGGTGTAGTGTACGAAGCCATAACCTTTAGAGCCGTTCTCATCACTGATCACCTTTATGATCATAACATGAAATCACACATACACATCAAACCGCTGTTATAAAGGTTGACAAATATTTGCCATGAATACAAATTGTGCCAAACTAAACTCAATACCTTGCAGGACAAGATGTTTCCAAATGCAGAGAACATGTCATACAAGGCAACGTTATCAATGCTCCTGGCCAGCCCCTTAATATAAATGTTACCGATGCCACTCTTTCTCAATGAGGAGTCCCGTTGAGACCACATGATCCTCATTGGCCTTCCCATCAGGTCTGCAAACATTAACTTGTCCAAGGCATGAACAGCTGAAAAAAAAAATGTTTATGGAGCACTGTAATATAGTTTTGTCAGGTAACCTAAAAAATAGAGTATGGCGACATTTAAATCAAATGGTTTTATTTAAGTCAGCATTATTTAATATGACCAATAGTTAATTAATCAACAACTACACATATCCACTTTTTACAGTAAGCAAATGCTATAACTAACACAATCAATATATGACAGGTTGTTTGAAGTTCTCCTCTTTACACAACATTTGTAATATGTGTAATATGCAACCAACCAATCTGCTTAAAGCAAAAACAAACAGGCTACACTATATCTGATTAACATTCTAAAACAACATCTCTAAGTTCACTTACCATCAGCCTGGTGGACAAAATTTATAAAAGCGTATCCAAGGGAGCACAATGTCTCCCTGTCCCTGCACACCCGTATGGATTGGATGGGGCCGAACGGGATGAACCTCCACTGCAGAATAACTTCTGTAACCTCCGGATGAAGGTCACCGACGAAGAGAGATGCCATCTGAACGCCGGAGTTGATTCTTCTTCTGTATGCCCAACAATGTAATGACGATACTTTGTAAAAATATATAAATATATATTTTTGTCGCTTTTTTTCTTTTTTTATTCTTTTTTGTTTTTTTGCCAAGAAGTCACTCTTGAGATGTGTAGTCAAATCAATCCGATGATGGAATGTGTTTTGATTTTGTTTTTAAATATAAACATTTTAAATAATTACGTAACTCTTTCATAACATTTTGAAATATCCCTCTCTTTTCATGTAGGACAATTAGAAAAATGTGCAAGAAATAAAAAAAAAATCGACATATCAAACATTAACATGAATTAATATACAGATTATTGTTTTAAAGTTAGACGCATGCATACAGCATGCAGTTATTATTATTATCTTCATTATTATTTCCGAATATTATTAGGCCTACAATATTTCTGAAGGCTCTGCATGCCCATTATGGGTATTGAACAGCAACTCTCTCCAGAGTGTGTAACGGTACGTCACATTCATAAAAAAATAAAAAAAAATAAATTATATATATATATATATATATATATATATATATATATATATATATATATATATATATATATATATATATATATATATTCATTATATTATTATTATTAATATATAATAAATAAATAATAAAAACTAATTTTATTTTTAAATATTTTTTTAATTATTAATTAATTAGTTTTTTCCTCGTTTGTTTTGTTTTTACTTTTTAAAGGAATAGTTAATCCAAAAATGTATATTCCCTAATCATTTACTCTATGCCATACCAGATGTGTATGACTTTCTTTCTTCTGCTGAACACAAATTAAATGTTTTAGAAGAATGGACCCTTTTCACATATCCGCGTTGGAGAGCGGAAGTAGACGCTAGCAGGGTAAACTTGAATGTCGGTGAATGGGAAACCACAGCACTTTTAATTTTTGCTTTCACGTATGCTCCAACAGCAAAAGAAAAAATCCAACATACCATACCTCTTCTGCCATCCATTCCCTTGCATCTGTATATAACAGATTGCATTTGTATATTGCACACACACACACACACACACACACACACACACACACACACACACACACACACACACACACACACACACACACACACACACACACACACACATATCCAGGTAGAAATCCAAGTAGAAATCAGTCAGCCATGATTACTTTAATCAATGAGTGAAAGTGTCAAATAACAGGATGGTTACTGAGATTAAGCGAGTATTATTCACAGTGTAGAATAAAACAGCTTTTATAAGATTTTACTTATATTACTGGAGTCTTCATTTTAATGTGAGTGCTCATGATTTCCTACATATATTGCAAATTTACAAATCATGAGTGCACCTTTAAAGTGGAGATTTATAGTGAAAAACGACTTAAATATTGATCTGTGACTTTCAGAGCTGAGCAAATTCTTCTAAAAATCTTTGTGTCCAGCAGCAAAGTAAAAAGACATACACATCTGGCATGGCATGAAGGATGAGAGAATTTTTTGGTGAACTATCATTTTAATGTACAATCAAATAGCTTTAAGGAAACGTAAATGAAAGCCTACGTGAAATATTTGAACTTAATTTGAAATTAATTAATTTGTTGTACCACAGATCTATTTAAGTGAACTGCAAAATAATTCTAATAATAAAAATAATAATAATAATAAAACTTTCTGAAAACTAGGCTAATAAAATTTTTGTTTGTGTTTGTGTTTTTTTTTTTTTTTTTTGAAGATCACGATTTGTGTGCACCAGAAAATAAATTAAAAATTTAATTTAATATTTTGTTTCTTGCCCTTTTCTAAGCTCTTTAGTAAAGGCAATGAAAGCGGATAGTGGCTCCATGACCGTGTACCAACCGGCGACGGTTGCTAGGGGGAAATTTTGCACCAAACATTGACAGACAAAAAATTATTTTGACTGACACTTGAAAAGTTTTGTTCATGCCCTATCACCTCAGAGAAAATGTGTGAGAGGACCAATCACATCGCTTCTCTCAGTCAGCTTGTCCCGCCTTCCCGCTTGAGACCGCCCAGTCGGAAATATTCATGTGAGCTTCACTGATGCTGCCAGTGCTTGTTGCCTATTCAAAAATATAAGGTAAGAACTGATTATTTTTCTCTGTCTGTTTGATCTGTTATATATGTTAGTGCTCTGCTTTTAAGTTGCTCTCAGTGTCATTTAGTTGTGTGTTAAAGCGAATGCTAATTTCTCTTCGCAGTTTGCGAAGTGTTATATTGTGTTTTGTTGGTATAGTGTTTTATCATTAGTTTGGCTAGCGACTAGCTGTTTGTTCACGGCCCCGTGATAAGAAAGCAACAGTGTTTATGTTATGATATTTTTGTAGCTGTCTTTTGTCAATCCTTATAACATATCTTGTTTGTAAGTGCAGTAATTACTGCTGTAGATGGGCAACAGCACACCGTCTAAAGTCACTCCAGATTTCCAGTGTCTCTCTGCTTAATGTTTTTGCTCTATTATTTGAATGGAGTGGAAAGCTTGGGAGTTTCTAACATGATTGGTCTGCTTGGTGCTTCCATGTCTAAGGTTAGATCCATCTCATTCTGTCTGATCCTCTCCTTTATCTCTTCTTTGGACCCCTCTCTCACACCCTTTCAAGGGTGGTGAGTGAGTAATTCTTCATGACATGTCATATTTAATTTATTAACCTAGTTACAATGTCTGGACCTCTTTTGCTTTTTGTTTGGGTTAGTTTTCCACCCTCCAAAGCTGAATCCCAAAGGTTGTTTAAAATTGTATGTCTGTCTTTGCTGTATCTAGGCCAGATTGCTGTTGTAGTGATTCCCAGCATGCAACTTGATTCTGCTGGAAATAAAATTAACCTTTCACTCATCAGGAGGTGCTCTGCTTGAGTTGTTTTAATCATTTCTGCTGGCACCATGAATGAATGATGGTATTGTGAAGCCCCCCAGATGCAGCTGAATGTGATATAGAAACATAAGAGACGTGTCTCTACTTTGCTCCAGTGTTATCAGACAAAGGAAGCTATCATTAATATAGTTTTTTGCTTTATTTGTTTTGTATGATTTTACATTTGAATGCTCCTTTTGAATGTATTACTTCACTGGTGCTTTCTTTTTTTGTGTTTTGTTCTTAGCATGAGAAGTCTTCTGCGCAGACATGGATAAATATGAGAGGTTGAAGAAAATTGGGGAGGGATCCTTTGGGAAAGCCATCCTGGTCAAGTCAAGGGCAGATGGACGACAATATGTTATTAAGGAGATTGGCATTTCCAGGGTGAGCCAATTACCTCCTACTTTTAAACATCACATGACTGTGTGATATAATAATAGGCTAGGGCTTGGTATTGATACACATTTCCAGATCCGATTCACGAGCTCTTGATTAGATTCCAGTCTCGATTCAGTATCAATTCATATGGTACATTTCTGTTACAATGTCCATTTTGCTTGCATATAAAATACATTCTCTCTCATTTTTACATTTACATTTATGCATTTGGCAGACCCTTTTATCCAAAGCGACTTACAGTGCACTTATTACAGGGACAATCCCCCGGAGCAACCTGGAGTTAAGTGCCTTGTTTAAGGACACAATGGTGGTGGCTGTGGGGATTGAACCAGCGACCTTCTGATTAACAGTTATGTGCTTTTAGCCCACTATGCCACCACCACTCTCTCAGCTAATGCTCTTAATTATAAAGGCACTTTCTAGGTACAAATTCAAATATATACATTTTACAAATGACATTTTTATCATTAGTTTTTCATCAAATTAGTCACACTTTAGCTTTTGAAAGTTTTTAAAATTCAGTCTATTCCATCCATAAATGTCTTGAAATTGCATATATTGTGTTGCATGTGGGCGGCACGGTGGTGCAGTGGTTAGCACTGTCGCCTCACAGCAAGAAGGTCATGGGTTCAAACCCCGGTTGCCCCGGCCTTTCTGTGTGGAGTTTGCATGTTCTCCCCGTGTCTGCGTGGGTTCTCTCCGGGTGCTCCGGCTTCCTCCCACCATCCAAAGACATGCAGGCTAGGTTAATTGGTGTCTCCAAAAAAATTGCCCTAGGTGTGGATGTGAGTATGAGTGTGTGTCTGTATATGTGTGGCCCTGCGATGGACTGGCGACCTGTCCAGGGTGTACCCCGCCTTTCGCCCAATGTTAGCTGGGATAGGCTCCAGCCCCCCGTGACCCTGTACAGGATAAGCGGTTGAAGATGAATGAATGAATGAATGAATGTGTTGCATGTATATTTTTGTAACATTTGTATTCTTTACTGTACTTGAATAATTTGTACTACTGACAAGTATTTATATTGATATGAAGAACAACGTGCTTAATCTGTAAATAGTCTCTTTAAGACTAACGGCATCAGGCAAGAAAACAAATATTTTCTAGAAGTTTTAAATCAACAGCTGACTGTAAAAACAGAAAGGGTATTAAAAGAGACATTATTCAATGACATATGGATCAGTGAATCTCATCTTTGGACACAAAACGAGTTAAACCAAACTTTTACTCTAAATACGCAGTGAAAGGACCTCTGTGCTAATAACTTCTCCACTATACTACTCTATCACTGGTGAGTGAAATCTGAACATTCACTAGCTAGTGGTTAATCATAGTTATTTTTAGTCGCATAGCATGAGATTTGGTTGCACATGTGAGTGATTTACTTGCGTTATAGAGGGCTGCCACATAAACTGAAAGATCGATCTTGGGATTTAAGAATCAATATCGAGATTGTTCAAACAAAGATCGTGATGCACCAGAGAAAGATCTAGATTTTTACCCAGTTATAAAATAGGCAAATACAAAGATTTGCTAAACTGGATAGACATCCAAAATATGATCTACCCTTTACATACGCTGTTCTTTTTGTCGTCAGATGTCCAACAAAGAAAGACAAGAGTCACGTAAAGAAGTGGCAGTTCTGGCCAACATGAGCCATCCTAACATTGTCCAGTACAAGGAATCTTTTGAAGGTAAACACTTCTCATTTGAGATACGCATAAGTGATATAAAAATGTGACACTTTGCTTCACAGCTCTGGCAAGACAAATGCATGTTTAAGAGTGATCAATGTTTAGTTGACAAATCTTGATTAATCTGAGAACATTAGTTCCGGCATAAACTAGACTCCTTGTCTGTTGCTAAAGGGAGGTCTAATTGACAGCCAGATTACATTTGCATGATCTGGCGGAGGTCCAGGCTCTTGAATTAAATTTAGAATACTGCCCTTCAGAAGCTACATTACAGATATTTGCATATATGTCTCACAAGACAAAATAAGAACAATCTACACAAATCATTCTGTTCAAAAGTTTACATGCACTTGGTACTTAATATAATGTGTTGCCTTATTGAGGATCAGTGTATGTTTGCACCTTTTATAATCGATGTGTCCCTCAATTGCCTCATAATGCATTTGTGGCATAATATTGATTACCACAAATTCATTTTGAAAAAAAGCAATAATCTGGATTACAGCAAGGCAGTTACAATGTATGTAAATGGGGCCAATCGTAATGCACATGGTTTCCAAAGTATAGACACAATCTGTAAACAATATGTGTTAACATAATTTTAGTGTGATAAAATCACTTACTTTTCTGTGTAAAGTTACAGCCAATTTTACACCTTCGTTGCCATGATGATATAACATCGACATACCCTGAAATGTCTGTAAAAATGACGATTTAAACATCTTTATAGCTCAAATAATACATGAGTTTTAACAGAAAAAATTATGTAATTGCTTTTAGAAAATTATAAGCTTCACATTTCTGCCCTCCAAAAATTGGCCCCATTCATTGCCATTATAAGTGCCTCACTGTAACCTCGGTTTTTGCTTCTTCTTTTTTTAAAGAAAAGGACAGGTATGTCTAAATACATTTTTGTGGTAATCAACATTATGCCACAAATGCTTTCCTTTGAGCTTAACTTGTATTAAACCCGCAATATTCCTTTAAGAACAGTGGGCAGCTTCACTACTCGGGACAATGCAGGGACTCATGTACAACTTTCACAAAAGACACAAACAGTCATTGATAATCGAGGAAGCAACACACAACATTAAGAACCAAGGGGATTTAAAATTTTGAATAGGATTGTTTGGGTACATTTAATCATTATTTATTTAAATATCGTTTTTATCAAATAGCTTCATCAGGACAGTACTAAACAAAAACCAAATGCACATTTTATGATCCCTCTTTTTTTAAATTGATTTTCATCTTGCACATTCTGCAAGGGGAATGCAAATTATGCTCTCAACTGTGTACAGTATGTTAATGAAATTAACCGTAGATTGTTGTCTGTTTGACATTAACCATAGATTAAGCAATGTCTTGATAGCGTAACCATGTTTAAATGTTTTGTGGAAATCAGCTTATGAATGTTTACTGATTTTCTTTGCATTTTAAACTGGGAAAGGATAAAGTACTTTAACCAAAAAAATGCACACTTAAGGTTTAAATGTCAAGGAGCCTCTTAAACTGTGAACTGAACCGTTGACTGTTAATTTGTCATTAAAGAGCAGTCATTTTCCTCTCTCTTTATGCAGAGAGTGGTTGTTTGTACATAGTAATGGACTACTGTGAGGGAGGAGACCTGTTCAAGAAGATCAATAATCAGAAAGGGTCTCTTTTCTATGAGGAACAGGTGAGAGGATCAGAACCCAAACACTGTAAATATATAAATAATATGCAAATATGGTATATAAAGATCAAAATGTAAAGTAGTTAGTGTGCAGACATGGCACAACTGTTACTGAATTTTGCTCACTATTATGATGATAAGAATTCTAGGTGATTTAAATATATAAAATGTTGTTGTCTGAGGAATTGATTCCCAGTCTGTTGTTTTCTGGAAGATTCTCAACTGGCTTGTGCAGATCTGCCTAGCTCTTAAACACGTACATGATCGCAAAATCCTACACAGGGACATCAAATCACAGGTACTGTTCTTTCTCTTACAAACCGGTATTGGAATGATGCCAAATGCACAGTATCCTTACATTTTGTTATATGTCTAATGCATGGTTTCTGCTTTTGTTTCTATCAAGAATATTTTTCTGACCAAAGGTGGTACCGTACAACTGGGGGACTTTGGAATCGCAAGGGTTTTGAACAGGCAAGGCGCTGTAATAGTCACTCACCATTTCAAATTGATTTCATAAAAAAGTGCAGTCATGGACAGTGTGGTTATTTGTACAGCACTGTGGAGTTGGCAAGGACCTGTATCGGCACACCTTACTACTTGTCACCAGAGATATGTGAAAATAAACCGTACAACAACAAGAGGTAAAGTACGTTCTCTGTACTGTATGTGTTTTATGAATGCATGTTGTGTCTTGGATTTGTAGCAGTACAGTAGATGCAGTCATGCAGAGCACTCGGTTACAGTTTGCAGAATCATCAGAGAGGTGAAGCTAGTTTATACAGGTGTCTTGTCGTATGTCTGATCCCAGAAGCTACTGAACATATTGATCCCCTTAGAGTTCTTTTTTCCTGCACTGTATGTAACTTTATCAGTCTGAATATTTTTAGCCACTATTGATGATTTGGCTGTATTAGTTACATGTGTTATAAATGTGAATTATGAGCTCGGATTTTATAAATTTTAGATGCGTTTGTTTGAAGTTTAAGGTTGTTTGATGGTGTTCTAGATGGTTTTATATGTTTTATGTTGGAGTGTGTGCGTTTGCATGTTTGTGTTATCATATGCTCTACTCCACAGTTTACCCATTTTTCCCTCTTTCTCTCTCTCTCTGTCTAATTCATTTTTTTGCCTTCTCTTTCGATTTCTTTGTCCCTCATTCTGTCGTGTCTCACCCTAGTGACATCTGGGCCCTAGGATGTGTCCTATATGAAATGTGCACGCTTAAGCATGCTGTAAGTATCTCAGGCTCTCAATAATATTTTTGTATTATAGAGGTTTGTGCATAAGTGTGGTTTTTTTATCTGAATGATGAAACAGAACCAGCAATTTAATGTCTTTGTAATCTCTCACTGTATGTAGGACTCCTCTTTCTCTTCCCATCCCTTCCTCCCTCCATCCCTTTCCTTCTTTCATTATTTACACCATAAATATTCTGAGGAGACTAATATTTTACAGTCTGACAGTCGAGGGCTGAGTGAAATTTTTCCGGCTTTAAAGTTGAGATGATTAGCAATGTGGAGACTAGAGATGCACCGATTGCCGTTTTTTTTTGTCCGATTCCAAATTTTTTTTTTGCAAGTGTGACCTGCCAATACCGATTATTTATTTATTTTTTTTACATTTTTTTTTTATTTTATTCCGATTTTCTTTCTAAGAACTATTATTGACCGCATATACAAACAAAATCTACCTTCAATGCAAAATTTAATTTTCATAATAAAATAAATGATTAAACATTACAATTTCCCCCAAACAAAGTTACAGGATCTTCTCTGACTTCTGACATATAAAGTGCTCTGTGACTGGAAAGAAATAACAATTAACTTTGCTTTTAACAATTAAAAGCAAATGAGTTGCTTTATATAACAAAACAGATGTCATTTTCCACAATTTTTATAAATGGATCTTTTTCTATTTTTTACTCGTCTAACAAAACAACTCCAAATATTACAAGCCTATGAACAAAACTGAAGTGTCCAATACACTCAACATTGACATTAAGCTTTAGATACCAAATATCAGAGGTAAAACTGATCGCTGCTTCGGGATTGGCTTGTAACCATACCTGTCAACAATCCAGATTTTCCTGAGAGTCTCCCGCATTTTACACCCATCTCCCGCCCCCCTCCCGGTTTGTTATTTCTCCCGGGAAACTCCCGTAATTTGTATGGCCCAAACCTCGCTACATAAATAATCACATCGATGTATTAATCCAAGGTTCTCCAGTTGCCAGATCTTGTATAAAACGCATCTTGTATTTACGCACATAATCGACACATCATACAAATGTCTAATAATTTGTGACCTCAAATTTGCAACCAAAACCCAGCTGCTCTGTTGATCTCTGCGCAGGCAGTAGATGCGGGAAGTTGAATCAAGCAACACTGGTAGATGGGAATAGAAGACTCAGCTGGTGCCCTGTGGAAAAAAATTATAAAGTATAAAAGTATAATATATTAGGCCTACATGTAAATTTAACAACAGCTGGACGGAAGAATTTAATTTAATATCCCGAAGCCATATCGATAATACCCACGCCTTTTGTAATGTGTGATGTGTAAACTGATTTTAATATCGGACATGTTGGGAAAAATTACGTTACTCAGCACATTAAATCATAAATTGTGCCGTTGTATGTATTTAGCCTGTCTCTGTCATCCAGCACCCCACTTCCCCTCCCGGATTTGTGTACCCAATTGTTGACAGGTATGCTTGTAACAGGCTGCGTGTGTGACACGAGATTAAACAACTCGGGCAACACGACGCGGGAAAAGTACCACCTACTCTGTATCGAGGAGATTTCTGAACCCTCTGTCCTCAACTATGGAGAATGGCTGGTCATCCAGGAACATGAATTCCATATTTTACTTTGTAATTGCTTTGGAGTTTGCACTTAACATACCAAGGGGGTGTGACTTGTGGCTGGCTCTGAGCTCTGGCTAGCTTTAGCCGCTTTCCCTTTTTAGCTTATTTTTTAAAATGGGCTGGGTGATGGTGTTTTAAGTGTCTAATTAGGTTTGTTGATCTGAACATTATTGTGGTGGTTCCCCCACAGTTTACTTTAGCCTTATTATTATTATTATTATTACACATTGCAAACTTTATGTATTCTTCACTCACTGTGAAGAACTTCCACGTTATTGCGGCTGTGACGTTATTGCCTGCGCCGCTGTCAACAAAACGGACCGGCTCGGAATCGGAAAGAAGTGAGGCTAACCGGCCGGTCACCTGTCCGGTCCGGGCCGAGCATGCGGAAAATCGGCTGATTCCGGTCCCTGACCGGTCGATCGGTGCATCTCTAGAGGAGACACTTTCTAGCTGCAAAGAAATAAAACCTACTGTTGATTCTTTTGAAAGTCATCTTTCTACACTTTACAAAAAATAAAAACGAATGAATTTATTTAAATTGTGGAAAGCTTTTCTATGTAATTTAAAGTAAGCATTTTCAACAACAAATGTTTGAATTTATTTGTTATAGACTTTAGTAATTTAATTTTGTTATGCCTACTAGACGCAATAAAAAGTAAAAGGACTAAGATTTGAACTTTGGTTGCCACGCAACTCACCATACCACATGCATTGCCTATATTTTGTTTGTGAATTCACACTACTTTAACACGGCATTTAAAATGTCACTAAGTTTTATTACGACATAATACCATTGCAAATTTTAACACGTTTTACCATACATTTTTAACAAAGCCAAACTTTGACTATTGACAATAATAGTTTTTCTTTCTGGCATACAACAAGAAATAAAGAATTAACCATATTTCAATTTAGTAGAGAACTATATTAAAAAACTACATGGACGTATGATGTTCAACTACACAAAAAAACACTTGCATTAATGTCATGGTTACTGTTCTAACCTCCGTTCCCCGAGGGAAGGAACGTGATGTCTAGGGGGAGGTAACATGTGGCAAATAAACCACGTGGTTTATGAAGCCATACGTTGGAAATGGCGCAGTGGTAGGTCCAGCCTAATGAGGGGGGACTCTACAAGCACGCCGACCAGGGCAGTGGGGCTGCCCAAGGGAAACGTGGGTCCACTGATAGGGGGATCGTACTGCGGGAAATACATCACAGGGAGTTTCCCTGAAAAGGGAACTAAGCCCGTGGAGCCCGACCCCAGTACAGAGCACCTGTGACTCGTAGTGGGTCTGGCCACGAATTGCTCCGCTGAATTCGCCGGCCAGAAGGCTAGGGAGGAGAACATCCAGGGAGCGACACTTAGTGGCTAACCTGGGATAGAAGGCGCACTTGGATCAACTTGGTGAAGGGTGCTGTGTGCAAGCGGAACACCCAGTCGGTTGTGCCGCGTTACCGAGATCTACTGTCTCAGACCTGACAAAACACGGGACGAGACCGACTTTGTAAAATCTGAGATTGAAAAATCTGGCAAAGGTATTGCCCAGCCCTGCTAAGGAGGTGCTATGGACCAGTGACCACGAGGATGCCACACTTCTCGTAGAGTGTGCTCGATCTCGCAAGGGGGCGGGCACGGCCTGGGTGTGATAAGCTAAGGAAATAACATCAACAACCCAGTGAGCTAACCTCTGTTTGGAGACAGCGTTCCCTTTCCGCCCTCCGCTGAAGCAGACAAAGAGCTGCTCAGGATTGCAGGCTCACGACCTGGTCCCTGAAGGGGGTCGTAGGAACCTTGGGCACAGGATAACTTGAGAATTTTCCGGACTGAACTCCAGGCAGGTGTCGCTGACAGGGAATTCATGCCATCTTCAAGGAGAGGGCCTTGAGCTCAACTTAATCAAGCAGCTCGAAGGGGGGTCTCTGAAGGCCCGAGAGGACCACAGCGAGATCCCAGGAGGGGAACAGGCAAGGCCGGGGAGGGTTCAGTCTGGACGAAACCTGCTGCGACAGTGCGTTCGCCGTCATGTTGTGGTTGCCAGGGATGTGAGTGGCGCGCAGCGACCTGAGTCACGGCTGACTCCAAAGGAGGAGATGGCGGGCGAGTTGTGACATATGACGAGAGCGCATGTTGCCTTGGCGATGTACGCTACTGTCGCGGTGCTGTCTGAACAGATCAAGACGTGCTTGCTCTGGATTAGTGGGAGAAACCTCCATAGGGCAAGAGATACAGCCTACAACTCTAGGCAGTTGATGTGCCAACGCTGCCGGGGTCCTGTCCAGAGGCCAGCGGCAGCGTGAGAACGCGAACCATAAGAAAGGTCGAGGCAGCTTTTATGACCGTCAGAAGTGGAGAGAAATCAACCGCATCCAGGATCTACATAGTGGCGGAAAGGCATCTTGAAAAAGACGCATCCTGAAAAGGACGTTCAACGCCACCGTGTATTGCTCTTTTGTGAGTGGAAAACTCTTTTAGGAGGAGAACACTCTTTTAACAGTGAAAAGCGCTGTTGAAGTGCCCAGGGGCGTAGGCTGCACAGCGTGCAGGGAGAGAGAATGCCAGCTGGAAACGCACCGTAGATCCAACAGCAATGCTTCTCGCTGACAGAGGTGAGTGAAACAGTGGTGAACTTCAGCTTGCTATTGCACAACCGTTCGGCTCCGAAGAAAAATTCTGACTGGCACTCATTGCCCCGCTTCCCTTTATACCCGTATGTCCGGGGTGGGGCATGTAAATTCTGTCTGCCAACTTGACATTGGTCTTTTCTCAAGTTCACAGATACGTTTGACGTCCCAGGAAGACCCCTTGTGTCACTTCATTCAACACAGTGTTGAGTGAGTTACAGAAGGGGAATGTCTATTCCAATGTCTGTCCTGATCTGCATTTCCATATGGCCACTGAAAATTATTCATATAGTTAACATAACAAAGCAACTAGATTAAGGAATTGAACATTTTACAAATGTAAATTAATTGCATGCAATAAAATACAATTTTAATTAAAGTTCTGTTATATATGACTTGAGTGAATATGCTCTTTGGTAGATGAGATGATCATGATCAATTATGTCTTTCTTGCTCAGTTTGAGGCAGGAAACATGAAGAACCTGGTATTGAAGATCATTTGTGGTTCGTACCCACCTGTTTCAGTGCATTACTCACAAGACCTGCGCTCTCTCCTTGCCCAGCTGTTCAAGCGCAACCCCCGGGAGAGACCATCCGTCTCTGCCATTTTAGAAAAGCCTTTTCTTGCTTGCAGGATTCACAAGTTTCTCAGCCCTCAGGTGAGAGACACACAAACACACACACACAGACACACACACAAACTCTGTCCCTGGTGACTCAGTTGTTATATAACTGTAAGTTCTAATTCCAGACCCACTGCAGTATGTTTTAAGTATGTCCTCTTGTGTGTTGCAGCTGATTGCTCAGGAATTCAGCCGCTCACTTCACCTTAATCAGCCTAAAATAAGTGTGGCCCAGGGGGCACCAGGTAAACACGTTCTCTCACTCTGCAATGCTTCAGTTTACACTGGCTTATTCAATATGCAGTATGGACTCATTGTCATAGAGTATATTGTCAATCAAATACTAAAGTTCTCTTATGCCCCATTTACACATACAATGTTTTTATCAATTGAGGTAGAAAATTCGCAGTTTTGTTGGTCACTATATCTTCTATACAGAGATTACAACCTCCACATTTTAACATTGGAGAGAGTGTGATGGTCAACTAGCACATTGCGACATTAAGTCACCTTTTGCGGATACAATACAAATGAATGGGGAGAGCCTTAATCTGACACCTACCGGTTGCAAAATTGTCCTTGTCTACTCTTAGAAAACAGCAATTTTATAGAAGTAAAAATGCATTGTACATTCCAAAAGGATTGTTTAGTGTAAAACATATTGAAGATTAGTAGACAAGCAGTTCATTATTCAGCATAATGAAGCATCTCCTCCATAGACTCTTGTCCCCTCGCCAGTGTACTGCCCATAGAATTTCCATGGGACCGCTACGTTATGCTATTTTATGCTACGCTTGTTGGCTCCCCTATTTAGAAGTGTTCTGTTCATACTGCCGGATGCCTTAATGTTATTGGTGGACTGCGTAACTGACCGTAGCTTTTGAACATATTGTCATAAATGCCATGTAATGCTGGTAAAAATAAGATGTTCTATTAATTTGACAAGGAATCAATTTCTTTGGGGGGGGGGGGTACTTAAAAAAATTATATAAAATGCAGCATTCAGTGCTCAATCCATAAAATCATGAATAAGATAAACGATTATCAATAAATTAATCAAACTCACTCAGAGTGCAGATAATTCCTAAAACACATAATTTTTTATTACGAACCCTTGCGTTTGAGCAGAAACAAATCACATTTCACTGATTTCATATCACTAGACACAGCGATGTCAACTTATTGAAAATGAACGAAAGAAATTTAAATACTTTGTGTGCAGTCACTTTATGTAAATGCCCTTATCTTTTCACTCTCCAGCCAAATGCCCTGCCCCTGGCCCCATACTTGTCTTTCCAGCTCAGAAAATCACCAAGCCAGCTGCCAAATATGGAGTGCCTTTAACAGTCCGAAGACCATCTGAAGCTTCCAGGAAGGTCCCGGACGCTGCAAAGAAACCATTCAAACTCAAGCAGGTGAGAGCCATGGGCCTGATGGGGAAAAAAGTGAGCACCATGAATTCCACTGGCTAATCCATCCTCATGTTTTGCTCTTGCATTACCACTGAGCCAGAATGTTCAAAGGGGCATTGAGGGAAAGGTTTTCTGAGCAAGAAAAGCAATACTATGTATGTACTATGTAGGACAGCGAGAAACCTCTGATCCTCACCTCCGATGTCATGTGTTGTCCAGGCCCCCCCTCCTGCAGCTGTTCAGAGGAGAGTGAGTCGAGTGGAGGAGGAGAGGAGAAAGCATGAGGTACCTCAGAGTGTGTATTTACACCCCCCATCCTAACACCCAGCCCTACTCCTCTCAGCCCACTTACCACAGCACAAATCCTTTGTCATCCATTAGTTCATTCTAAGCCCTTTCTCAGTAAATCCTTAAATAATTTTACCCTGTAGGTCTCATTTAGTACAGGTTTTGATAAATAATGGGGCGGTATAACCTAGTGGTTAAAGATCTGAGATGGTAACCATAAAGCCTGAAGTATACTTCGATCAGAAAGCTAGGCGTTTGCATACAGGATGCGTGACACAAATTTCGTCATCAGCAGATCTCGAGAACTGTACGCGTGCGGCCCGATTTGAATGCTAATTATTTGCACTAATTAGTGGGTCAACACTCACTGTTTAGCATTTGCTGTCACAAAAATATGCTAAAAGATGTAATTGCTGTTTAATATCAGAAGACGATGGCGGATACATCAAAAACTGGATGTGCATGTCAAGAGCGCATGTGTGAGGATGTCTGGGGATACCTGCATTTGTATAACTCGAGGCTGAGGGAATATATAGACATCTTTATGGGTCTAAACTCCTGTAGTTAACTAGTCAAGTATCTCAACAGTCATACCATTCTTGCACCAGCTGCCTTTGTACATGCACAGTCAAATTAAGTATATTTTGAAAGGCTAGCGTTCGTCTGTAGAGATGCATTAAGCGTTAGCGTCAATACTGTAGTATACTTTGGGCTTAAGATTGTAGGTTCAAACCCTGCCAGGGACAATCCATCATCTTTTAGCATTGTACCTGTGAGCAAAACAATTAACTGGAGAGTGGTGTGAGGTTAGATACATTTGTCAGCTAAATTACTGTTATTCAAGTCTGTGATAATGTAGTCTGAAGTGATACAAATTTTAAATCTTTTAACAATCCTGTTTAAGGGGGGGCCTGGGAAGCTCAGTGAGTAAAGACGCTGACTACCACCCCAGGGGTTGTGAGTTCGAATCCAGGGCGTGCTGAGGGACTCCAGCCAGGTCTCCTAAGCAATCAAATTGGCCTGGTTGCTAGGAAGGATAGAGTCACATGTGGTAACCTCCTAGTGGTCACTATAATGTGGTTCTCGCTCTCGGTGGGGTGCATGGTGAGTTCTACATGGATGCCGTGGAGAATAGAGTGAAGCCTTCACACGCACTATGTTTCCACGTTAAACGCTCAACAAGCCACGTGATAAGATGTGTGGACTGATGGTTTCAGATGTGGAGGCAACTGAGATTCCTCCGAGTCAAACGCCACCACGGGGACACACGAGGAAGAGCACATTGGGAATTGGGCATTCCAAATTGGGGAGAAAAGGGGAGAAAATAAAAAAATCTAGTTAAAACACTTGTCAAGTTCGTAGAAATTTTAGCTTTGATATTGATTTGATTTTAAATTTGGTTTAAATTTGGCTTTGTTGATGTCCTGCTTCTCTCCACCTGCCATCAGTCTAATGGTGGAATCTCAATTAAATACTAAATCTCAGTCTAAATCTCAATTTCTGTTTCTTTTTCATCCCTTTCATTACTATCCCTATCACCAACTCAGTGTTCATATCTTATGATAACAAATTCAGAGCTTCAAGATGTTCTATACAGCTGTCAGTATATCTGGTCTGATTTACATTCACATTTTTACTTCATGTTAATTGCGTTCAAATTTTCAAATGATATAAATGGACATTTGAATATGCTTGTCTCTTTTCTGCCACATGTTGTGTTACAATCAAATATTTACTCAAATATTATCACCATGGTCTTTATTTAAAACGATTCAAACATCTGTTGCAATGCTAACTGTTTGTTGCATTCGAGCGTGGACTAAAGCATGGTAATGTTCTGTTTTAGGAAGTAGTGAGGAAGAAACGGATGGAGATGATGGAGAGGGAAAGGAAACAAAGAGAACATGTAAGCTAAAGAAATTATCTTGGCATGGGTGTTTCTTAAGTATCTGTTAAATACCTATTGTCATTTGGTATTAAATTATTTTTATTTAAGCTCTTTATAAACAAAGTTTAACAGGACTTTCTTATTTAAAATCATCAACAGATGAACTTGCTATAACTTGATTTTTTTCATCAGAAAACTGGTTTCATTAGAGTAATGGATAATTATGGAGTAATGTGTCTCTTGAGTAGAAAGACAGGTAACACTTTATTTTGATGGCCCCAAGTAGATATTTAACTGACTATAAATTAATTATCAACTGGCTTGCTATAGTTAGTAAACAGTGTTTCAACAAACATTCAGTAGACTATCAATAGCCTGTATAACATCAGCAAAATAACAGCCTATCGACTGACTTGCTATAGCTAGTAAACAGTGTTTCAACAAACATTCAGTAGACTTTCAATAGCCTGGATATTGATCTCTATTAATGACCTACTTGAATTATGTTGGGAACATCAGATCATTAAAAGGTAATTAATAAAGATTTATATACAGGCTATTGAAAGTCTACTGAATTTTGGTGAAACACTGTTTACTAGCTATAAGTTAGTTATAGTCTCTTATAGTCAGTTAAATATCTACTCGGGACCATCAAAATAAAGTGTTACCGAAAGACATTTAAATGTCTCTCTGAAAGCTTAGTTAATGATCTGCAGTAATTGTCTTTCTCTCTGTAGATGCTGTTACTGAAGGCTGCACAGATGAAGAGATTTGAGAGGGAAAAGGTGAACTTATCGATTCTAAACATATTAAATCAATATTGAAATCTTTTAGTTTCATTGGTTTCTATGAAAACCCTCAACTTTGACCCGTTTCACCTTAGCTGAACCGAATCAATCGGGCTCGGGAGCAGGGCTGGAGACATGTTCTCAGTTCTAGTGGAGGCAGCAGTCCTGAGCGCAAGGTACAAGGCTCCTTGTTGCTTCATTGATGGAAATTTCAAGAACACTTTACATATCAGTTGACAAAAAGTTTGCAATCTCTCTGTCATTCTTACTATTCCTCTTTCTATGCTTATTTCCCTCTCCCTTCAGTTTTACGGGGCTGGTGGCATTGGAGCTGCACATTCCCCTGGAATAGCCCCAACCCCTCTCCATGGACCAACCCATGCCACACCTTGTCTCCCTGGCCCCACCCCTATTCCTGCATTTACTCCTGCTCTAGCTCCAAGCAGAGCTCATTTTGACCATGTCCTCCCAGCAGCTGATAAACCATCCAAACCTACACCTAATGATGGTGCAGTAGAAGGAGCCAAGTCTTCAGGAGACAATAGTGGGTGAGATAAGGAATAAGATGAATGGGAGTAGAATTTTTCTGATGGCCCAGTCAGGCCAGTTGTTCAGATTTTTGCTTGCTTTACCAATATTTTCACTGGCTTCGCCGCAAAAATTATACGTTTATTTTTTAGCAACATCTAAAATATGTTTAGGAAAGAAAAAATAAATATATATATTATACATTGTTTTCTTGCTACAGATAGCAATCTTTTCAGCCATGATGTCAATTTGGAAATATAATTTGCCATTGGTTCCCTCAAGTTTTCTTATGGGTTTTTATAATGGGGTTTTTCAACTTATGTGTAAAATAAGGTCTGTGGTAAACATTAATTGACAATACATGGGATTGATTGAGTCGCATGGAGCAATGCGAGGTGTGAACGGCGAACTGTGTGCACTTTGCTAGTGTTAATACTTTTTGTGTCATAAACCGGCCTGTTCCATAACTATTCTATGAAGACAATATGTCAAAGAATTCAAAATCCTCAGGCTCTGGAGACATTAAAAGACACATACAGGCTTAAGCTGAAGCCCCTGAGCAGCAGGCCGCAAGCCGGAGACAAAATTTTGCCAGTGAGGTGAAAGATTCAGCGTCAACTGTCGAACATGTCAGCAATGCTGATGAAGGTTGTTGCTGACTTGGAGGATATAGCGGTATTGCGTTGATCGAGCACTGTCATGGAGATGAAATTCTGTATTACACACAGTCATACCTGAAATATGAATTTTGAAGCCTTATTGAAATGCGTACTTTTTTAAAAAAAAAAACATTGCGGCATCAAAGCTCATGTTTGAGGTATGAATGTGTGTAATATAGTAATGTTTACCACAGACCTTATTTTACTCATAATTTGAAAAACCCTGAAAAGCTCTTTAACTAGAAATTATTCAGCTATAATTTAACCTCATGAAAGCTATGAATTCATAAACATACTTAAAAGAACATGTTAGAAAATGATGGCATATGGTGCAAATCATAACTGATATGTTTCATGCTTCCACAACTATCAGAAATCATTTTAGCAATTTTTTTAAATTTTCATCAACCGGTATGTTAGCCAGGTACATAACGTTACCTTGGTGAATTCACAACAACAATATTTTATACATCACACAAAACCAAATATTTAGGTTTGCAAAGCATAAAAACACATGTATATTAATTAAATTAAGTTTTTTCAGGACTGGTTTGTGTTTTATGTTTTGGTGTTATGTTTAAGAATTTGTATTATTTTCCTGATAATTTTTTTGAAGGTAACATTGTTTAGTATGTTAATATTGGTAAAGGACTCCAACAGTCTCAGGGATGCTGAATGGTCGTGCCTGTATCCCTAAAAAGAATGTTGTCAAGAGGGAACC
This sequence comes from Moxostoma hubbsi, assembly GCA_032164185.1. Taxonomy (NCBI): domain Eukaryota; kingdom Metazoa; phylum Chordata; class Actinopteri; order Cypriniformes; family Catostomidae; genus Moxostoma; species Moxostoma hubbsi. The sequence goes on from JAVLUX010000031.1 coordinate 21,018,974, forward strand.
ACGCAAAGCAAGTCTCCAAAATGAGCTGATTTCAAAGAACGACTATGTCAATAGGTCAGTAGCCATATGTGTTTCTTCAGTGATATCTGTCACCACTACTACTTCCTGTAAATATTTATAGGCCACATATATAGGTCTTTCATGTATGTATTCTTTTTTTCTAGATTACAAGGTCAGCTGGTGGCAGAGAGGGCTAAACAGGTGGAGGAGTTTCTACAGCGGAAAAGAGAAGCCAGGGAGAATAAAGTCCGTGCAGAGGGACAGCTGGTATGAGTTCTTTTCCCTTTAATTCTATCTCCTCTGGTTAAAGGAATGTTCCTGTTTAATATGTTACAATAAAAAATATGTTGTCAGCATTTGTGGCACGATGTTGATCACAACAGAAACTAATTGACATGCCTCAGTTTTAAAAAAGCGCAATGATAGAACACAGGGCCAAGCAATTAAAATACAACATTAAACATTAAAAAACTATTTTTGGAGGTTTCAAAGGCAGAAATGTGAAGCTTATAATTTTATAAAAGCACTTACATTATTCTTCTGTTAAAACATGTATTATTTTAGCTGTAAAGTTATTTAAATTGTAATTTTTACAGTCATTTTAGGGTTTTGGGTTTGTTTAAATTACATCGCCATGGCAATGAAGTTATACAATTGGCTATAACTATAAACAGAAAAGGTTAGTAAGTGATTTTAAAACATTAAAATCATGTTATCACACATATTGTTTACATTTTGTGACTATAGTTTTATAATAGTGAATATTTTAATGTTTACGGATTGGTCCCATAAATTCTGTCGATTGAGCTTAACTTGCATTGAACTCAGAACATTCCTTTAATACTAATCAATATAATGCAGCAAATGCTCTCAATAGATCTAAACTTGTATTAAGCCAGAACATTCTTTAACTTCCAATCTAGTTCACAACTAATGTTGTGATAACAGTGATTTTACATTTAATTATGTGGCTTTTGTAATGTCGGGTTGAACCAATGGATGAATAGGGGGCTCGGCAAAATCTGGCCACCTTCTTTGCAAGCTGGACAAACTCGTCCCGATGCAGGAGACCCCGAGTCAACAAAGAGGAGGAGGTAGGATTCCAGTCTGGGACCGAACAAGGCTCCTCATTCCATTCTTTCCTCCATCGTCAACCAAATTCCCATTGCTCGGTTCCTTATTTTATGTTGTATGTGTCCACCCGAAGTTGCTGCAGCTGCTCGCCAATCCCACCTGATATCCAGTCCCTGCACAATGGTGTTGATTCTGTGTGTGTTTTTGTTTGTGAGCGGTACACACAACAGCTAATTATTTTTCATTATCTCTAAATCACTTTTCAAATACCCTATTGCCACTCATGTAACATTTGTTTTGTTTTTTTAATGTTATCATGCTTCAGTACCCCTTGCTTTTTATCCTTAATATTTTTTCTTTATTTTAAGAGAAGATGTGAATATAACTACAGAATCATGGCAGGATGCCCTCTGAAGACTATCTAACTGCTCTTTTATGGTTCCCCTCAATGAATGGCTTTGACTTCTGTTCTGTAACCTTTCAGCTGCTCACCTCTTGTTTTTTTTTTGCTGTTCTAACATTACATCCTCAATGTGTAATGTTGTTTTTATTTCACAATATTTATGTATTTCATCAGTTGTATCTGTATATGTGTCTCGCCCATATTGTTGTGTGTACATGTTACTTAAAGGGGAAGAAAAAAGAGAGAGATGATATATCATCTGTGTGTTTCTCAGGAGTACTTGGCAAGATTGCGGCAGATCAGACTACAGAACTTTAATGAACGTCAGCAGATCAAAGCTCGCCTAAGAGGAGAAAAGGTACATGGGGAAACACCCACATACGTGCCCTGATTAAAATTACAATATTGGCAGCAGCATTAGAAAACATAGTCTTTCTTACACCTATATAGTATTAATATGATAAACTGGGTCAGTTCTTCTAGATTACTTTGTTGTTTTCCCTTTAATATTTGGACCGTGTCTCTCAGTATGACAGTGATGGGTCAGATAGTCAGGAGTCATGTGAAGAGGCAGTGCTCAGGAGGAAGAAGATTGAGGCATTGAAGGTGAGCCTTCTCATTTTAATTCAGATGTATGGGGTGTTATTCTGTATCAGTATGTGTAGCTTTGAATATATTTCTCTACATAAGCAACCAAACTGTTACATCAAGTCCTTACCAGGTGAAGTGCGATAAGTTCCCTGCAATTTCTCCATCCACACTGAACATGAAATTGCTGTGTGACCGTGATGTAACAACACATCCGTACATGGAAAAGACTGCTTGTTGCTTCATATCATGTCCCATCTGGTTAGGACTCAGTGTTATTTATGAAAACAATTATCAGGTGTGCACTTTGTATTTGTGTCTTTTGTTTTAGGCACAATCAAAGGCTCATGCTGCAGTGCTCAAAGAACAGCTTGAAAAGAAGAGAAGAGAAGCATATGAGAGAGAGAAGAAAGCATGGGAGGATCATGTATGTCAGTTATTTTTACATTTGTGTATTGTATACCACCTTTTATAGGTGATTTTTTTTTTTTTTATTTTTTTTTTTTACTTGCTTTGTCTGTGTCCAGCTTTTTGCACGAGGAGTAAAGGTTGGTATTGGAGCCGTTGGTGTAGCGCCACCTCCAGCAGTCCCTCCCACTCAGCAGGCTGATCCCGCCCCTCAGGAATCTGCCTCCAAAGCCACACCCTCCTCTCGACCAACCACTCCAGCCATTTCTTTGACCGCTGCTCTGAAGGATGTTGGCACTGTTAGTCACCTTTCACACTTAAGAAATAACTTACTTTTTGCTCTAATACCAAATACATTTGGTAATAGAGTAGCTATCCCATGATTATCCATGTGCTCTGTTTTGGTAGATTTCATCCGGACAGTGTACTCCTATGATAGAGGACCCCTTTAAAGCAGAAACATCAGATGTACAGGTGGGAATTGCATATTTGTGAAAAAAACAAGCAGAGTAAACAGAACAAAACTGTTGAGGTAGTATGTTTGGAAATCATCACTATTAATAAGGGCAGGGAAATTTAACACGTTAATTTCTGCGATTAATAGTTGACTGTTTAACGTGTAAAAAAAACGCAATTAATGCAGTATAAAAAAAAATATTTCTGAAATGAATCTCTTTGCATCATGTAAATACGCTCACTCACTGTCATCTGAACTAGTGTCAAAAAATGAAACTGCATAAGAGAGACCCAGCGTGCGTGATAAACTGAACAGCTGCCAGAGAAAATAATCGTTTTGAGATTTTAAACTTCAGCATTCATTTTATTCTGTATCTGTATGAATAGTGTCTTATAATGCATTTGCAATGTCCACACAAGTTTATCTTGCCAATAAAGCTCCATATAAATGGAATCTGCCCATTTGGAAAATGGCACAAGATTTTGCCCAACTTTTAATTACAGCATGTCCACTGATTCTATGGCATGTATACATATTAATGTATCAACCTGTAAAATGTGTGTAATGAAATCTATCCTCAAAAACAATTAACATATTAACATGTACATATTTAAATAAGTAAAATAAATGATGACTAACCAAGTTTTTTTTTTAAGACAAAGTAAATTATAATCATAAATATATTTACTTTTATAATGTTTTTTAATATACCACGATTAATCACAATTAATCACAGAAAACAATTAATAAGTTATATTTTTTTTTCACCCTTCCACCTCTTATTGCAGAGACCATGCGTTCCATGATGCTAGACAACGTACTACATCATTTGATCCAGGAAAGCTAACGTGTTTTTAGCCAGATTGCACATTATGTGCTGTGTGCACATTGTGCTTCGTGTGGATTATCTAATGTGAATTTTTTTTTCTGTTTATTTTTTGTGACGTTATAAGCGAAAATGTGGCATAAATGCAAAACCTGTTTACATGTAACATGTATGTCAAAGACATATAATTAGCTATTACTCACTATGTTTTTGTCTGTGAGTAAAATAAAATATGCTGGTTGTATTTTACTCTTTGAGAGCTTTCCAAAAACATATGACACATGGCTATTTGAACAGTTTGATGTTTTTGCTGATTACAATAATATGTGCAATGCAAACTTATTTATAATTGATCAAAATGGAACACTTCTGATTGGTCTTCAAAGTACTTCTTCAGTTTTGGTCATAATGCCTACATGCACTGTTAAGTACAGCTTCTACTATACATTTTTTTTGTGTTGGTCAAGACTGTAGTTATTAATATTTAGAGAATTATCTTTTTCTTCCAGGTCCGCCAACGGGCCGAGCTTAAATGGTTAAATGATTCACAGCCCTACTATTAATACGTGGCAACATAATTAAATAATTGTCAGTGAACATGTTGATTAGGGATGTGCAAAGCAACATATATACAAAATCGAATAGTTGGTAGGTTGCCTGAATAACTAGTCAACTAATCACTCAAAAGCAGTCAACTAAACACTGCCATCTAAATAAACGAGTTAACCTCATTAATCAACCATATGGTTGTTGGACTAGTTGACCATTGTGACTCATCCCTAATGTTGATGACTATAATGATAATGTCGAGGAACATTAGCTGTAAAGAGGTTCTTTTTTCTTTAGAGTGAAAAGGAGAAGATTCTTCGCAGACTGAATCAGAATCTAAAGGTCCAGACCCCTGAGGAAGATCCTGTGAAAAATGCTACCTCACCTTGTAGTAATGCACCATGCTCCACTCCTCAACCAATCCAACCTTTCACCACAGAGGATAGGCCACTCACAGGTGGTGATAGGAGAAAGTGGGAGGCTGTAGCTCCACCCATACTCTCTGTAGCTGAACAGACTCTGGAGGAGACCTGTGAAACTCTGGCAGGTACATACACACCATCAATATGTTTTAAAAGTTTTGTGCATGTATTGTAGTTCAGTAATAGCAGATAAGTTTCATATCCCATATCTACTCTTTTGTTTGCTCTTTTTTTTAAAAAATTTTTTACCCTCAGTTCCTCAGGAGGTGTCTTCAGAGGTGAGTGCTCCCTCTGGTGGGGATAGGAAGAAATGGCAGACTGAAGCTGTCTCCCTGCTGTCTGTGGCTCAGCAGACACTGGAAGAAACCAGCCTTAAAACACAAGGCCAAATAACAGGTGTACTTTCTCATCTTGAGATTCTCTACCTTTGTTTCTCCTATGTTCACCCAAAGCCCTATAAGACTCAGCACTCCTTTATCGACACTCAAACCAAAAATCTGTTCCTTTCAAATGATATTATACTATGTAATTTAGTATTATCATTAACTTTAACTAAATTATCCCATATTGCAATGACTCACTTAATCATAAAATTGTGATTTGGTATGTCACAGAATGAATAGTGTATGTAGTGGTGTGTGTTTTGTTTTGTATCCATGATGGGTGTGTTGTGATGCGTGCACTGGGACTTCTAGACCACTCTATAGCAACCGGCTTAATTACAAATGCAAACACAGCTTTAGTTCACTTGCTAGATCTCTAGTCTTCAATTACAACTTAATTGCCAGGAAAGTAAAAAAGCTTGTTTTTACCCCCAGTATTACTTGTGAATTAATTTTTGTGTGAGTATATTATACAGTACAGTAGGTGTCTTGCTTATTTGCAGTAATCTGTTTGCATTTAACGTACATTTCAGAGCAAACAGCAGGTGAAGTCATTTTCATGGATGTTTGGCAGGGGGAGGGGCTCAGGAAGGCTTGGGGGCAGAGCCCAGACTCGGAGATTCTGAAGGTGTTGGAAGAGGCAGAGATTAAATCCTTTACTTCTCAGCTGGATCAAGCCAGCACTTGTGACAACACACTGACTGGTGAGTCATTAATAAAAATGTTCTGTTCATCTATGTAATGTGTTTTATTGACAATCTGACTATGTGACCCACAAGAGTTTCCTGTTAATCCTCTGTTTGTTTCTGTGCCTTTTGATCAGAAAGCCTTAATCCCATTGAAGAGTCTTCAGATGCCACTAATGAAACCAAACAAGTGCCTCTCCCTCAGCCCTGCCAGCCTGATATTTGCCATGCCAAACAAGAAGTGACTTGTCAGGAGATGGTGCCAATTGCAACTGAGGTTAAAAGTCAGGAGCTAATCCCAACAACGCTAGTGGAGTTACAAAAGCCACTGTCTGAAGATAGTGAGGTTGAGGGTGAGAATATTATATATATATATATATATATATATATATATATATATATATAGTATGTTACTAAACATTGCAAACATGTTATTACTTTACACCAAAAAAAAAAAAAAAAAAAAAAAAGGTATTAAGATCACCAATCGTGAGACCTGATGTCCCATTTGCACATTAAAGATAATCTTTTTGTATTTCCTCCCAGTGTTTGATGATCTGGAGTCTGTGGTTTTGGAGGAAGCCTCTCAGCAAACCGCAAAGCCCTCAACAGAAGTAATGCAGGCATGGACAAATGAATCCCCTGAGACTGTGTAAGCACAAAAGGATATTTGAAAATTCATATAGTAATTTTTCCGTTCAAATCATGGTAAAACTTGTCATAAACCTGTCAAAAGATTTTTTTAAAAAGTCAATTGCTGTGTCAGTATGTAGCAATTTATTTTTAATTTTTAAATAATTTTAATAATGAAATTGTTGTTATAATTTTTTATTATTTAAAGGAATAATTCATCCAAAAATGAAAATGTCATAATTTACTCACCCTCATGTCTTTCGAAACCCATATGACTGTTTTTTTTACACAAAATGAGCTTGGAAATAATGAGATGGTGTCGACAGCTGTTAAGGCAAGATTTTCAGTTTCTCACCCAAAGCTATCACATGGCTACAGACGACAGTGCACAAGTCATATACAAGGTTCCTGGAAAACCTGGAATTTTGCAATGCAGTTTTCTAGTCATGGAAATGTCATGGAAAATTTGAAAAATAGCTAAATGTTCTGGAAAGTAATTATTTGTCCTGGAAAATATTTTAGTATAATATAACTGTTGCTAACAAAGTTTTTGTTGCATGTACAAAAACATGTTAATGATCAGGACTCGGAATAAGTGTCATATACATATACTGTCACTACCGGCGACTGCACATTGTGAAACAATATCAATGGTTAACTGTCATGAACGAATCCCTGTCACATACTTTCTCTACTCATCTGCTGTCATCTCTGCTTTGCTCTGAAAACATAGATCAACTATAACTATAATAGTACAAAATAAGATTTTTTCCTTACAACACTGCTGTTGTAGTGAAATCTAGTCGTAAAATGGCATTAGGTATAAAATGCAGAATGTCATGGAATATGACATATTTGGATGAAAATTAATGTTTGAATGCACAATCAAATAAAAATTTCGATTTGTCCTAGTGTGATAATTAAACTCCAAAAGTCTAGCTGTTTCTCAATGTCAGTTCTTTTTGCATTCTTACATTCTTATGGATTTTTGACGTCATTACCCACCTCCAAAAAAAGAAAATTGTTCTGGAGTCGCGAGTTCGAATCCAGGGTGTTCAGCCAGGTCTACTAAGCAACCAAATTGGCCTGGTTGCTAGGGAGGGTAGAGTCACATGGGTAACCTCCTCGTGGTCACTATAATGTGGTTCTCGCTCTCGGTGGGGTGTGTGGTGTGTTGTGCATGGATGCCAAAGAGAATAGCATGGGCCACCACAGCGCTACGTCTCCGTGGTAATGCGCTCAACAAGCCTCATGATAAGATGCGCGGATTGACAGTAGGGGTGGGGGGAAAAATATTCTAGATTTTTAAATCTTCTCAATATAAACATTTTATTTTAAATTGAATTCACATTTAGCTTAATGTGCTAATACAATTATAGATATATATAGAAAGCTATATTTGTGAAGAGTTCCACGTGAACAGGTTTCGTCTCTTTAATTGTTGTTTAGTCCTTTAGTGCATCGCTGCTACAGCCATCAAAGTGCGTCGGACATCAAGTCCTCTGCTTTTGGTAATTTTCCTGTTATTATGCATGATCCACAGGTTTATTTGTGACCGTGGTTGTGTGGAGTATTTTTCAGCAGTCATTCTGCTGATTCTGTCTGATACTGCCTTTATAAATAGTTTCTGTAAAAAAAAAAAGTCTCATCAGACTGCTGGATACTGTGAACTACTGTAGTTTACTGGGTTTAATGTTAAACCCCACGCAATATTTATAATCTAACAGCTATGCACATTCTGTGTCTGGGTTTTGTGCCGCTCTATATTGGAGTGTAAAGGGAATATAAGGGAAAGGAGGAGGCGAGAACCGGCTTGACAATATAAATAATAGTTTTAATATAAAACTGAACACAAAGCCACAAACACACACATGACGGTCAGCTGACTGTACACGATCTCTCTCTTGTCGCACCACCTTCCGCAGTCGGCCTTTATCCCTCTCAGAGGCTTAATTAGCCTGATAAGGGGCCGGATGTGTATAATCATGACCCGGCCCCACCTTTCACCCGGTCACATCGAGCCTTTCTTGTTTCCTACTTTTCCTTAATAGGTTGTAGTTATTAAGCCTATTTATTTGTTGAATATCCATTAGTAAACCTGTTAAAGAGCTGTGCTTAATATACATACAGTATATCCATATGAAATGCTTCTGATCAAGTTCACATGGACAAAATGCAGCCTAATTATACATGGGTTCCTTAAAGGGATAGTTCACCCAAAAATTTTAATTCTCTCATCAATTACTCACCCTCATGCCATCCCAGATGTGTATGACTTTCTTTCTTTGCTGAACACATACAAAGATTTTTTGAAGAATATCTCAGATCTGTAGGTCCATGCAATGCAAGTGAATGGTAGCCAGAACTTTTAAGGCAGCATAAAAGTAACACATGAATCCAGTTGTTAAATCCATTACTTCAGAAGCAATATAATAGGTATGGGTGAGAAACAGATCAATATTTATAGTAAGTCCTTCTTTGCTATAAATATTCCTACCTGCCTTGTAGGTGGTGGGTGATATGCACGAAGAATGTGAATTGCCAAAACAAAAGAAGAATTTGGATATTGATATTAAGGGTTTAACAGAAGGGGTTAACACAGTTAAATAAATCATAACATCAAATAGCAATACTTACAGAATTGCAATACTTTAAAAATCGCAATACATATTGAATCGGCAGATAAATAGCGTTCTAATATTGAATTGGGAGGTCTGTGGCAATTCTCAGCCCTACTAGATAGCCCATGGTCCCATAGCACTCGTTTTGTATGAAAGAGAGCAGATCAGACATTCTGCTAAACTTATGGGACAGGTATGGTATGACAAAAGGGTATGTAAATGATGACAGAAGTTTCATTTTTGAGTTAACTATCCTTTAATGATTGTTATGTCACTTTTGTAATAGGCCAGTAGAGGGCAGAGTAATACAAGAAGAGTTCACAGAGATACCTCAAAGAGAAGAGAAACCGCCTGAACCTGCAGGTAATCTCAAGAACAATGCTAAGAACCCTTATCTCCCTCACACACACAAACATGTCTCATTATGCAGCACATCAAAGAGTTGCAGGCCTTTGCGTTTCACTTCATTTTCTTTCAAAAGATGCTAAGCCTCAGAAGCTTACAGAACACCAGGCTGAATAAAGCTCTGTTGTCAAACTAAGCTCTAAAAGTTTTTGTTTTGACCGCTTCCTTTCTCTCTCTGTAGCTGATGAATCTCTGTTTGTGAAGCTAAGCAGTAGTTCGGCTCACAGGCGCACAGTAGCGTTGACCCTCCTGTCTGCCCAGTCCTCTGTGGAGGACTCCTCCTCCATCACCTCTCGCTCAGTCTCTCCACTTCGATCCCACCGCCATGACAATGCACTCCTTATCGGCCTCTCCACTGGTCTCTTCGATGCAAACAACCCGAAGGTGAGCATTACTAATAAAACATGTTAATCACAAAAATATGAACAATATTTGGTGAAGAAAAACACTTAAGATCCATAAAGCTGTTTATTAAAAAAAGGTGATACAAAGGCAAAGATGTAACAATATATGTTATATTAAAGATATAAGAGAACTTGTGTAAAATTAAATGCAAAAAATCAGTAATATGGAATAAATTATGAAGACAATCCACATGAGATCAGATAATTTTTAAAGGGGGTGCAAGGCAGTGATGCAGCAATATAATTTACATGTGAAGAGGACCCATATGAGCATTTTTTGTTTTGTTTTTGTTTTTAAGGCAGTTGAAGCAAATTGAAACTGGTTCAGTATTTCTTTTTCGAGTTACTTCAGTGCTTAATATCGGTGGTCAAAACAGCTTTCTGTGCTTTAGCTACACCAGTTGCACTGGTGCAGCAACTTCTGACACTTGATCCATATTTCACACGTGAGCTAATATTTTATTGGTCTGGGCATTTCATCACTGGGCGAAGGAAAAAATAAATGTACACACTCACTGTAAAAATCTGTGTCCGTGCCGAGTGTTTGCTCCAGGTGTGAACGGCATCATATGAATTCATGTTTCTATTCAAAGGCCTTAACACTGTGACTATTAAAACATTTATCTGTTTGTTTGAGTGACCACTGTCTTAATAAATATTTACACAAACTACTGGATGCGTTTAACTACATGTTGCACCCCCACAATATTTATAATCTAACAGCCATGCACATTCTGCATCTAGGTTGTGCATAAGTGGTTTTGTGCTGCTCTGTATTGGAGCCTTTCTTGTTTCTTATTTTTCTTACATTAAAAATGTTGTGCAATAAAGAGGTTGTGTTATTTAGATAATTTATTTCAGAGAATGATGTAGAGAATGATAGAGAAGCTCCTTTGGGAACATTACGACAAGTTTTGTTTGTGGTCATTTGTTTTCCACAGACTGAGATTTGTGTTTGCGTGCAAAATAATAGTACTAATGACGTGTGCATGCAGGGATAGACGTGTGTGTGTGTGTGTGTGTGTGTGTTTTTGAGATCCTGAGTTGAGCGTTATTAATGCGATTCTTCCACATCCTTGATATGCCAGTAAACCAAAGGACTTCGCATTGGCCTGTGTACTCTTTCACCCACCCCACAGGCACACGCGCACATACACTGTTCTCACAAAAGTACATTAACATTCACACCCGTGCTCACAAACATACTCACATTTGGCCTTTCTGATTGTTAACACCCTCCAGACAATTGTAAAAGCAGATAACACACACACATTTGCTCACTAAATAGTCTTTCTCAGAGCAGGCTGTCAGTCTGTTTAATCAGAGTTTAGCACTCCTCTCTTGTGTTCAAGTGAGATAACACAGTGTATCTCTTAACTGACGGCTGTGCTGGAGATGGATGACTGTGCTGACAGTTTTAATTCCCTGCAGAGTGTTAAATATATAGATTGTTTTATTTTTGCACACAATTTAGATTTGAACAACTTGTTTTGTGCATTCTTGTTTTAATTGAATTTGATTAAAGGGGCTATATTCTAGTTTCCGTGTCCAGGGATCGGGTCGTCGAGGCCCCCGCCTTCGACTGCCGCCCAATCTTCTCTGCACCGACCCCTTACGGCTCCTCCTGCAGGTGGTGAGCCCACGGGAAGGCGGCCCCACGTCGCTCCTTCGGGCTGAGCCCGGCCGGACCCCGTGGGGAGAGACCCGGCCACCAGGCGCTCGCATACGAGCCCCAACCCCGGGCCTGGCTCCAGGGTGGGGCCCCGGCTGCGCCATACCGGGCGACGTCACGGTCATTAAGTTCTTCTCCATCATAAGGGGTTTTTGAAGGGCTTGCTCCCTTCAGGTTGGTGGGGAGATCCTTCCTCAAGTGGAGGAGTTTAAGTATCTTGGGGTTTTGTTCACGAGTGAGGGAAGGATGGAACGGGAGATTGACAGACGGATCGGTGCAGCTTCTGCAGTAATGCGGTCGATGTACCGGTCTGTTGTGGTGAAGAAGGAGCTGAGCCGCAAGGCAAAGCTCTCTATTTACCGGTCAATCTACGTTCCTACTCTCACCTATGGTCATGAGCTTTGGGTCATGACCGAAAGGACAAGATCCCGGATACAGGCGGCCGAAATGAGCTTTCTCCGCAGGGTGGCTGGGCGATCCCTTAGAGATAGGGTGAGAAGCTCGGTCACTCGGGAGGAGCTCAGAGTAGAGCCGCTGCTCCTCCACATCGAGAGGGGTCAGTTGAGGTGGCTCGGGCATTTGTTTCGAATGCCTCCTGGACGCCTTCCCCGGGAGGTGTTCCGGGCACGTCCCACTGGGAGGAGGCCCCGGGGAAGACCTAGGACACGTTGGAGAGACTATGTCTCCCGGCTGGCCTGGGAACGCTTCGGTGTCCCCCCAGAAGAGCTGGAGGAAGTGTCTAGGGAGAGGGAAGTCTGGGCATCTCTGCTTAGACTGCTGCCCCCGCGACCCGGCCCCGGATAAGCGGAAGAAGATGGATGGATGGATGGATGGGCTATATTCTACACTTTAGTAGCATTGTACTTTTTCCCCTGAAGTCTATTATTTCTAGCACGAAAAACAGTTGGAATTTAGTTTTTCGTTACCATTTTCCAACCTCTCTATCTCGTGCTCAGTGCATGTGGCCTAAATTTCATCATCAGCACAAGATGCGCGGATAGGCCATTTGATGTCAGATTTTAATTAAGCTGTACTTGCATTACTAGAAATTAGCTACTGGTAAGCATTACGGATATACACATCTTTGAAACGCCCACATCAGCTCCGCCCCTTTTTCAATGACTCATGGACCTGCCGCCTTTGTAGAGTGTTTCAAATCTGTCTCTTATGAGTCTCCATTTCAGTTAGGATGCTGCCATAGAAGTGAGGCAGCTCACTAAGTGACCCATAGTCTTTGGGAACTTGGGAGGGAAATATCACTAATGTGTTTGTGTGTGTATGTGTGTGATTTATCAGATGCTGAGGACATGCTCATTACCAGACCTCAGTAAAGTGTTCAATGATGCTTCAGAACCTGAAGGTGCCGTGGCTCCTGAAAGCAACTTGAAGATTGAGGATCTGGAGGACAAGGCGGATGAGCAGTCAGAGACTGAGGAGTAAGATGCACACAGACACACAAGCTCATGTATGCATGCATGTATACCTGCTAACACACACATCCACAAACACACTCACTTTTAAACACTCTCTCCCTCTCAGTGTGTATGAGGATGATGATTTGCGAGAGCTCAGAGCATCTATGAAGAGGCTTCTCCAGCAGCACCACAGTGAAGATGATGATGATGATGATGATGTTGATGATAATGATGAAGAGGAGAATGATGGTGGTGGATCCAATAGCAGTCCTGCTGATGAAGAGGCAGCTGGTCTGGTAGATGCTGGTGATAACAAACACAGTCCAGAGAAGGAGTTTTGTAACTGGATGGCTGAGGAAGATGATGATGAAAGTAGTCATGATGAGGAAGAGCCAGGAGGACATGTTAATAATGGAATGGAAGTTGAGGAAGATGAAGAGCAGAACAGCAGTGAAGGTCTGCTCAATGAGGAGTGGCAATCAGGTAATGTAATCACAACCACATGCGTAAAGAATTTCAATCACTAATCACATCCATGAACACAGTACAACGCAACATAATGGCTAACTGCACTCACAATACAACACAACAGCTAAACGCATCTGACTGCATCCACAAACTCAACAAAGGAATTGCTAGTCACATCCACAAACACACTACACAAAAACACTGCTAACTGCATCCACAAACAGTGCACAACACATCTACATCTATAAATGTTTAAAGTCCCCTGATACATAAGTTAGGCATATGTGGAATAATTTGAAAGCTTAGAATATGAACTTTTCAAAGAATACCATCAATTAAGCATTTCTGTTACATAAAATTAGGTTGAATACAAAGAAGCACCACCTAAGTAGCCAAAACTTTACCATAATCCAATGTTATATCTATTTATAAATATCTATTTATAAAAAAATAAAAAAAATTTGGCCCAGCTGGAAAATCATGCTAAACAAATCATCGGAAATATATATGATCAACTATTGGTGAATTTGTTTTTTATATAATCGCAAACGGTACAATCTCAGCTTTCTAATGACACTTCAAGTCCACTCAGAAGCCAAGATTTTCAATGAAACAATGGGGGTGGTGCATGAACTGAAAATTAGACTAAATGTCTATGGACGTTCATGTCTGTGAGGGCTAAAAAAGGGCCACCTACATTTCAGATCTGCAAATTGTGATGGAAGGTTATAGAGAAAAAGTCCTTTTTCCTAGGACTTGCTGCTGTCTACTGGAATAAAATAAGATGTTTTGGAGATAGATAGAGTGACCAGAACCAGAATTACATGCTTACAACGTTAGGACCACAAAAATGTTTTTTGTATTTCTGCTCATCATAAGACTGTAAACATATCTAATATTTTTTATGAATAAATGTCTTATTTTATTTGGGGGTTTTTCCAATAAACAACACCATTTTTTGCAATTAGTCCACTGTTTGTGTGAATGGTGAGCTTTTACATTTAAGTGGGAAAAATGGGAGGCAGTAGCCCAAAAATGGTTTTAAATCCATAAAACTTCATAATTGCTGGCCACATCCACCAATACAATACTGCAACACTGCGAACTGCATCGACTAATGCAAACAATAGAACTGTAATCTAAATGCATCATAAATTAACCGATTGACGTTAACAATTATCGCTCTCACCAAAACAGATCAGCATATCTTTAGCCAGTACTCCACAATACATTGTTACCTGATGGATTTAGCTGTGTCTGCATTATGTCTCACCATGGGTATGAATATAGATGATAGTGAGGAAGAGCGTAATGAAGATCTAGACCAACAGGACAGTATCTTCTGTCGTCTGGAGGAGCTGCGCTTTCATCTAGAGCAGGCTATGGGCTTTGAGAACTTCATCCAAGCCTACAACAAGATCAAGGTCTGAATTCCTGTACTGCCAATCCAAAGTTATTTAATATTGCCTTGTCTTAGACCAGTTTTGCATTATTATGTCAACTTTCACCATGTCCCTAATGATATTTAGTGGTTATGTACTTGGAGAATGGATCGTACAGCAAATCTGGGAAGTCTGTAGTGGTCATACACTACCAATAACAATGTTGCCATGTACTTCTGAAATGAGGATACTCATACATTTTCAAGTGTTGTTTTAGCCATCAAATTCATTCTGGTGACTGATTCATTTGATGCAGGTGTTATCCTAAACGTTTAAGGATTTTAAATATGCTGCCTTAAAAAAACTTTTTTTATACAGTTTGTTACACTGGAAGCGCGATTAACACTGCATTAATTCTCTTAACACTATAGAATTTGAAATGTTATGGACTTTAGTTGGCGTGTATGGTGCCATCCTATATTTGATTTTGATTATTTGTATAAAGTTTGTTTGTTCATTCTGCTAGGCCATCCATGAGGATGAAGATGAGAACATTGAAATGGGCTCTAGCATGGTACAAAGCATTTTGGGAACTGAGCACCAGCACCTGTATTCTAAAATCCTCCATTTGGTGATGGCAGATGGAGCTTACCAAGAAGGTAATGTATCATTCAATACCATTTCATCTGATGTTCTTTGTCTAACACAATCATGAAGACATATGAACTCGTTCATTCATAGTTCATATTTGAAGAAATAAAACAATGAAAAATAGAACTGGACTGGGTTTAGGACAGAGAAACCACTTCATACATTGCAGTAAATTAAACACTTCAGAGAATGCCCTGAGTACAGACACTAATACCACACTGCCTCAGTTTTTATTCAGTCATAGCCTTAATGCGGTCTCCTTTTGCCCAATCAATATCCTAAATCGTTTTATGTATGTGTTTTGGTCTAGGTCCCTGAAAGTTAGCCTGATTTTTGACATTTGTGGCATTAAGACTGGTTCTCATACAAGCTAATTCTATCTAAACAAAAGAATTGCAGACAATGTTTATGTACTTTGTGAGTAGAATGCATGTCCAAAAGTAATAAGTACTCATTATTTCTTAGACTCAAAGCTAAATATACATTTTTGCTTGTGGATATTGAATTACCTTACTATTAAGGGAATGTTCCAGATTCAATCCGGAGTTCTCAATCAAACAGAGAGATGGAGGAGGCTGAAGGCAGCCACACACCCAAATACTACAGTCAGACAGAGCGTACAGGAGACACAGTGTTTTGGAGGTTTTGCTTACCAAAATTGAACTGGAAGAACCGGAGAGAAAGGTGGAGCAAAAATAGTCAGTAGGTTTAACATTCTCTGACAAAATTAAGTATTTTTAACTGGCAAGTGAGATCCAGGCTTTAATAATATGTTATGAAAATGATTTTGGACCGGTGCCAGTTTATAGCGGACGGTGTTACCTAACTCGATGGCAAAAATAGAATCAAGTGATCAGAATGTCCCATCGCTCGAAGCGTCTGCTTAGGACAGAATATAGTTAGGTCACGGTGTGGCAACCTTCAGCCTCCTCTATCTCTCTGTTTGATTGAGAACTCCTGTTCAAACAAAAAAGACTGGGCATAGGAACGCACCTATTTTTCAACTACAAACTCTTCAGACATGTTTTATTAGTTCTGTTCTCTGGTTTTGTGTGTGACGCCAGGGGCTGTAGCCTTTAGCCTCCTCGTTAGTGCGCCAGCCTCCCATGCTGGCAGATGCCGGTTCGAATCCCACTCGGAGCTGGTCAAGCAGGACTGGTTACATGTGCAGCTTTGTTATGTTGTCTGTTGTTAAAATCACTGGTGGGCCTGTTGAAGCGAAACTAAATTAGTTTTTGCTTGAATACCTTATCTGGCGAGCGTGTGCAGCATAAAAACTGCTCTCGTGCAAGGAGTTCTAAAGCTTGTGCATACTCATGAACGTGCACATGAGAGCAACGGTCGGTCAAGAGCTACACTTAATGATACATTTGATTTTGGTTTGTTTCTAACAAAACCTTAATTGTTTCTAAATGGTATTCCTTCAGAACAAGACATGGGTTGCATACAATCATTTATTAGACTTCTGAATTATTCTTTTGTGTCCTTTTGAAGCTTGAAGAGGCCATAAATGTCATATGAGGTTATAACAACACAAGAGTTAGTAAACAATTAAAATAATTAAAATTTTGGGGTAAACTATACCTTTAAACTCAATTGACATAATTTGTGGCATAATGGTGATAACCACAAAAGATTATATAGACTCATCCCTCATTAATTAAAAAAAGGAAGTCACTTATTAACCTTATCTGTGTAAAGTTATATCTAATATTACAACTTAATTTTCATGATGATGTAAGGCCAGTAAAACCTGTAATCTGTTAAATGCATAATGCCGGTAAATTCCTGATTTTTCTCATGCTAAAATCGAATTGATCGAGTTGTTTCTAGGCAGACTGCCTTTTTACTTAAAACTTTTACTCCCAGATTGGAACTGATGATTTTAGCAAGCCCATGCCATTTTTGTGTGCCATATGCATCAGATGGTCATTGGTCATCGAATGGTCTGTTGACAGTCTGTGGGCACTCTGCCTTTGGCTAAGACTACCCCATAGTTATATTTCCTGGTTTTAGACCCTTGACTTACTGATACAAGGCATGCTGTACTAGTGTCTGAGCAGTTCTAGGGCATAAAGGTCAGGTTAAATAATTTGGCTAAAGAAGTGTGCATGTTTCTGCTTGTGTGTAGTGGCCTCTGATTGATGTGAGGGTATTCCTGGCATTTGCAATGTGTTCAGTGCTAACTCCTGATTATTAACTTTAACATGACTTCTGACATCAGACATATAGCATGGAAGTTTTCTCTCCGATCTCTGTCTCGTATGTGAGTCTTATAGTGTCTTATACTTGTCTTATAACAGCTCTCTCTCTCTCTCTCTCTCTCTCTCTCTCTCTCTCTCTCTCTCTCTCTTCCCATTTCTTTCTTAGATAATGATGAATAGCAGTTATTCATCCATGCCATTGGCAGCATTGGACAATCTGCTGGCAGGCTGAAGTGTTCCCATGGTGCACTCTGACAGGCCAAGTTGCACATGGGTTAAGGGGGAAGTAAGAGAGAGGGGTAAAATGGGGTAAATGGGCCACTCAAGCACGGGCAGTTCAGAATCCACGGTTGACTGTAGTTGTACTTCCATATTGGTAGTAACTGAAGCACTTTTCTGTAAATTTTGTGTATATAAACGTTTTGTGGTATATAATATTTAACCAGTGCATAGCAGAGAGAAATACTTATTCTCAGAGATATACATGTGTCCTCCAAGCTGTTGACAGACCGTATGTGAAACCACTGCTCCTTGCTGTATTCACTGACAGCTGAAGCCATGGAAACTGCTTTATACGGATCAATACTGGCCAGGGAGGTGTAGTTCAGGGGTCAAAGGTCAGTTATCTGCCCAGTATCAGGTGCTTGCACACAACAGGCAGCAGGTTTTAATCAGCTGTCTACCTCAGACAACAGACCAAACTAAACTTAGTCTAAAAATTCCAGTCTTCTCAAACAATTTTCAGAACCTCTTTTTGTACTTTTACACGCACATCTGTCGTTTATATAACATGCTCAAAATGATTTTGCCTCTTTCAAACTTTCTTACAAATGAAGTTAAAATTAAATAAATTATTTCAGGGCTTGTGGAAACTGTTACTTAAAAATATTGTGTAGAGTCACTATCTATGCATATAAAGCGAGATAACATGAGTGTGCACAAGCATACGTATGTGTTTGTTTTTGGATATATGAAATGTTGTCTACATTTTAGTTTGCTGGCAGAATGTGGTACTTGAAAGTGTACAGAAAGATGTATAGCATTCTTAAGCAATTAATAAATCATTTGCAAGCATTATTACTGTTTGTTTACATGTAAGAATATATATCTTTGTACTGAGAAATAACACAATGTAAAAATGATAGAACATGTTTTGTGTGTCTGTGTGGGTATTTGGCAATGAAAGACTCTGTTTTAGATTAGGAACAGCTGAGCTGAAATCAGTTGCTAATATCTATTTTCAGCTACCTATGTGGGAGGGCTTTTCCTCAACCTGATGTAATGTAGTGAGCTGTCAATCAGTTGCAGCTGTGCAGCGGTCACTAGAATTGGCTGGAAGTATGTAGGGTTTCCCCTTATCAAAGAACACCCACACATTCTCAGACAACCACGAACTATTCTGGGTGTGTATAAGTTGTGTCTTTGCCAGATATCTTAGGATGAGTCCCATATCATTTGCTTTCATTAAATGAAACGTCCATGACTTCATTTGTTTGGATTCGAAACAGGATAATTGCATTCTGTTCTGTGACAAACTCTTTTGTGTGTGTGTGTGTGTGTGTGTGTGTGTGTGTGTAAGAGTGAGAAATTAACATCTTTATTGGGGGGGCAATACATGCGTTTCATAATTTTATGAGGGCACATATTTTACCATATTAAACATTTTTGTCAAATACTTCACTTGAATCTGTAAATTGAAATGAATGCCCTATGTGAACATTTATAGCTGTTACCAATAATATCAAATCAACATCAAATACTAAAGTAGCTGTTAGTTATGCAAAAGATGGCTTAACACAATAAATGCTCTGTTAGAATATTTAGAATATCACTATGCCTTCTGTCTACTGTCACTGTAATACAGAGCTAATCTAATAGCACCTTTCTGTACGTGTCTGCAGAAGTACTAAACGGATAACACGATACACTTCATAATATTCTATTCTAGGCCTAAGACAACAGATGAATTGTGCCCTAGTCCTGGTTCATTTCTGACCCTGCTGTGTTTGTGTATATGTGCATTGGAAAATTACTTTCTATTTGAACCTGGACAACCTCATGGATCATTCCACTACTGAATTTGCCTGAACTCTTACTCCGCAATAACAGTTTGGAGCAGCAGTATAACAGCATGTGACAATTTCTCACTGCTTGTGGTTATGCATTAAGCATAAAAGCACTGCATTTTACACGCAGTCTCCTTCCAATTCATCTTCACGACTAAGTTAAACTGTAGCAGTAACACACTTTCTGTGATTTGTGCATATCAATTGTCCTTTTATTTCTCACTCTATTTCATGCTTTGTTATGCATAAACTCAATTGTCTGTTGTTTTACATCCAATGTCACAGTTAATTATTCCTGCTTGATGGCGCAATGCTTTCAAATAAAGTTACCTGATCCAGTGGGAGAGGATGGAGGGGAATTAATCAAACTATACCGGTGGAGGAAGCACTGATGGATGGAAAAATTTATATTTATTCTCTTTTTTCATTGCTGCATTTTATGCTTATTTGCGTGTGGAGAAAATAGAAATGGTCATTTAGAAATAGCAGAGCATCATAAATCACAGGGATAATGCTTCTTCTGAAATGCTCTAAATTAAAAAAAGGCAATGTAATTAACTATTTAGCATCAAAACTACTATGTTTAAAGACATAAGGATACCATTGTTTTATATGCACACATTTCTATGATATCACGATATAGGAGTGGCACCAAAAAGTATTTGCACAGTTTAGCCACACTTGAAAGTATGAAAAATGTATGGATGTCTTGGCATTATAGAACTAAATATTAACTTGTGGCATTTATTTGAAAGAATTATAGCACAGACACAGTTTTCTTTCACAACATTTAACAAAAATAAGTTGTTTTAAATAATAAAACAATAGATAGATACAACGTTCAAATCAAGACACAAAGTAGTCACTTTTCAAACTTTGTGGAACATGTCCTTAGTGTTGGCTGGGTAACCTATTTATAAAGTAATTAGTTACTGTAATCCAATTAGATTTTTAGCCACAAAAAAGTCTTAAATGTCTTAAATTTACAATTCTTGTAATCAGATTATAGTTACTTTTAAGTTCGTTTGTTGGGTTACACATTTTCTTAAATGATATTATTAGTGTAGAATCCATTTAAAACATGAATTATGTTCATAGGTATGAATGTTTGGGCATTTCTGTGACTGCTGAAGTGTGTGCACCCCCTAATGAGTCAAATTTGAATTGGTTTTGTGGAAAAATACTTTTCACAGAAGTGTTTTAGAAAGTAACTTAGAAGAAATTAGTAATGACTAAATGAACAACAAAGTAATTTGCTTACAGTTTGGGAAAAGTAAATAGTAATTTGTAATGGATTACTTTTTGAGAAAAACATTATATTACATTCATTTTGAGTGAAAAGGACCCACTTTATACTAGGTGTCCTTAACTACTATATGCTTAACCATTTGATACAATGTACTTATTATGTTCAAACATGTTGTTCCATTGTAATTACATTTAAAGTACTTGCATTTAATTACATTTGTAGTTACAACTTTACCCCTAACCCAACCCTTATCTCAACTCATTCTTTTATACTAACCCTACCCTTACTCCTAAACCTGCCTGTACCTTAAACTCAGTAGCAGCAAATGTGGGAATTTTGCAGAACGACATGTTGTTACACTGTAAATACATAGTCTTGTATGTATTAAATGTTAGTACATAGTAGTTAAGGCCACCTAATATAAAGTGTGACCAGTGAAACTTACCATTGTCCACAGTTAATATGAGGAACTGCACTGCACCTGCGGTTTCTCTGCCTGAACTGTGACATCATTTGTTTGCTGAATATACTGGATTTGTTAACTAATGCAGTGAAACTAATACATTTTAAAAGGGATAGTTCACCCCTCGTGCCATCCCAGATGTGTATGACTTTTATTTTTTCTGCAGAACAAAAACAAAGATTTTAAGAAGAATATCTCAGCTCTGTAGGTCCATTCAATGCAAGTGAATGGTGACCAGACATTTCAAGCTCCAAAAGTCACATAAAGGCAGCATAGAAGTAATCCATATGATTCCAGTGGTTAAATCCATATCTTCAGACGATATATGATAAGATAAGTGTGGATGAAAAACAGATCAATATTTAAGTCCTTTTTTACTGTAAATCTCCACTTTCACATTCTGAAAGTGAAAGTGGAGATTTATAGTAAGAAAATTACATAAATATTGATCTGTTTCTCACCCAAAGTGATTGCTTTGGTTCAGAGGTTACATATTAAATCACTGGAGTCATTTGGATTACTTTTACGCTGCCTTTTATATGCTTTTTTGAGCCTCAAAGTTTTGGTGACCATTCATTTGCATTGAAAGGACCAACAGATCTGAAATATAATTCTAAAAATCTTAATTTGTGTTCTGCAGAAGAAAGAAAGTCTTACACATCTGGGATAGCATGAGGGTGAGTAAATGATGAGAGAATTATCATTTTTGGTTGAACTAATACTTTTTAGTGTGACAAAAGTGTCCATATATTTTTTAAAGCATTGCAATGATTATTGTCTAGACTTTAGTGTCATGGGGGGTCACATGAGAGGGAAATTTGGAGGACAGTTAATCAAGGCATTTGGACACTGTGGGAATGTTTAATATATCCATGACTGATGGGGCAACAAGAATAAGGCAATGAGAAGACAGCAGAATGGATTGTTCGAGAAAAAGCTGTTATCCTTGACTCACCCCCCGTTTTTCTAAAATCTTTTACCCATTTATCAAATCCCAGAGGTTGAGTTAATTGACTTCCTAGTTAGGTTCCCTCAAAGTCAACAAGGAAGATTTCCTATCCATACAGCCTATGTATGCAATATATATACAGTATATGTATATATATATATATATATATATATATATATATATGAATGTTCTATCTGCCAAGCACACACATGAATGAATATCTTAGGCCTTATATTTAACCTTTCACAACATTATCTCTGGTCTCGTGTCTAATCTGACAAGTGTTTTGCCTGGAGGTATAATTTTGCAGAGCCTTTCTCTCTCTGGGAGTTGATACACAGATCTAGTTTATATGTATAATTTCTCTATGGGTCTATAAAAGTAGGTTAGTTTGACTTTAAAACCTCTCCCATCTATAGGGAGATTAGTAGTGCTCTTTCATTAACCTCTGCACTATTTACTGCCTCTGTTATGGAAACATTCAATATCCGTCTGAAATCCTGCTGAGACTTGAAGAATAAGATTATCAATAATACAGCCTGTAAAGCAAGTATTGATAGAGGTATTTGAGTGTGTTAGAGAGACTGAGAAAGAGATGACAAAGTGCAATGAACATTTGGTGAATAGTGTTTATGTACATGAAACAATGGGGTTGATATGAAACCCATTTGGGCCCATTTAATTCTTATTGTAATCAAACAAGGAATTGGGATGAAAATGCTGCTTTCAGACTTCAAAAGGATGTCTTCTTAAAAGCATAAATAGTTTAAATGTTTGTCTCAGTTTATTTTATTTCATTATTTGTATGCAAAATTAGCAGTGGCCTTGATTTGAAGGGTTTTATTTGGTTTTATGTTAATATTGATTTTTCCTTTTTCCAGGAAAATGTGTTTGATCAATTTTATTTCAGTGATTAAAGGGATTGTTCAAACAAAAATGAAAATTCTCTCATCATTTATTTACCGTCATGTCATCCCAGATGTGTATGACTTTTTCTTCTGCAGAACACAAACAAAGATTTTTAGAAGAATATCTCAGCTCTGTAGGTCCATACAATGCAAGTGAATGGTGACCAGATCTTTCAAGCTCCAAAAAACACATAAAGGCAGCATGAAAATGATCCAGATAACTCCAGTGGTTAAATCCATATCAGAAATGATATGATAGGTGTAGGTGAGAAACAGATCAATATTTAAGTCCTTTTTTACTATCAATTTCCACTTTCACTTTCTTCTTTTGTTTTTGGCGATTCGCATTCTTCATGCATTCTCCCTGCCCAGTCGGAGAATTATAGTAAAAAAAAAAAAAACATTAATTAAATATTGATCTGTTTTTCACCCACACTTATCATATTACTTCTGAAGACATGGATTAAACAACTACAGTCATATGGATTACTTTATGCTGTCTTAATGTTTGTTTTACTGCTTCAAAATTTTAGTACCCATTCACTAGCATTATATGGACCTGCAGAGTTGATATATTCTTCTAAAAATGTTTGTTTGTGTTCAGCAGAAGAAAGAAAGTCAAACAAATTTTGGATGGCATGAGGGTGAGAAAATGATGAGAGAATTTTCATTTTTGTGTGAACTATCCTTTTAACACTAAATCATTCTGATTCTTTCATTGACATTGATCTTAGCCCTAAACAGATGGGACTGAAAGGTGTGGTTCTACCCATCCCCCAAGAATGCCCCTCATCCATCAATTCATCCATCCATCTATTGCTTTGGGTTGAAGATGGTTGCGCTTTTTCTGGGAAGTAGAGCCTACAGTGAGGTTATATAAATGTTTAGCTATTTATAAATCGACTGCTTCATGACTTATAACTGGTTTACTGAAAACATATCTTTAAGAATCAAAGATTATACCTTTTTATTATTGTGTTGGTCTTTATTGAGAGGAAAATCCTATATTGAAACCTATATATGCAGTAAACACCCAAACACACTAGCTCTTATTCTAGAGAATAAAATCACAGTTTCAGAAATGCAGCTGGCCGTAGTAGTTGTCATGGCCTTGGAAAACAGATGTGTTCAAGCTGCAAAGGATCACAGCATCCATTATTCTGTCCATCAGGATTGCCTCTCATGGTCTGAGAAACAAGTGTTTGTCATGTCTCTTTCTCTCTCTCTTTCTCCTATCTTGCTCTCCCCTGTTGCTTTTTATTGCCAGTGGCACAGCTGCCATCTCAAACATGGCAGAATTGTATGCACTTCAGTACATGAGTGTGTGTGTGATCACAAACGTACTAAAAGCAAAATAAAAAAAACACCAAACTAACTTAAGGCCTTGCTGTTAATTTGTCTTTCAAGCCAATGAGCTATCGAGAATAATGGCATAATTTCACCCATTTTGCATGACCTATTGCTGAAGAAGGGGACTATAGTAAAGCTATGAAAACACTTTTTGCATGTATATGCTTATAATTATGGCGAGGATCAGCACCTCTGTTATTCCAAGTTCAAAACAATCCAACCTCAGACAGGGCCGTGGCAGGGTCAGTGATAAATCAAAGCTGGCCTTCCCTTTGGGGTTATACAAGAAATTTGCACCGGTCTTTACAGCCTCTGCCCCTCCCTTATGGGGGTGGGGTAAATGACCCCCAGCAACAGTGAAATATGACCAGAGGGCTGCTGCCAGCTCCAGTGGGATCACTTCTGACATCCAAGAGCTATGTGATCATAAATCTAGCTTTTTTATTACTCTCTCTCTCTCTCTCTGCTTGGAATACTATTTCTCTCTCACCTCTTTATATTTCATACACATTTGCTTTATGCTGATTTATTGTTCTCATTAGCCGAGACATAATACATATTGTTAATATACACGTCTTTCACTGCACTCAAATCAGCCCTTCAGCTCAAATGCACTTCTTACTGAATGTTGACATAATTAGTGCCACTATTTAGTTTAGAGTGCAAATTGTTCAGAACTATTTGTTGTAATTTTTCCTCAGGCAGACACAGGAAGAGCCAAACACTAATAAAGGGCAATTTCAAAATCAAGTCTAACATTGTGTTAACACATTCCTCATGTTTGTGCGCTGTGTTGGTGCTTACATTCTCTGCGGGCTCTGTAAAACAGATGAGTCAGTTAATAAATTGTTAGCTTCCTGCTTATGGCAAAGCATCTAAAAATATATGCACTAACACACTGTAAATAAACCTTGTCAAGAACAAAGACACCGGTTTTGGGACAATGACTGAACAAATAGGCTACACATTTGACTCACTTTCTGTTTTTGCTGTAAGCAATAAATTCAGATATATTCAGTCATGATAACGGCCAATTAACCTGAGTGGAAACCTTATATGATGCAACTCTTTTAGACTTGACTGAGTGCTGTAGAACTTTGGAATAAGGCTTTTGCCACTTTTAACATAGAAACCCAAGTCACTTAATCATTATTTCTTCCTGCAAGCAGTCTTAGTAATGTATCACAAAACATTCCTTAGTTCCCGAAACCTTGAAGAGTACTGCCCGAGGCTTCAGTTTGTAGGATAAAACCTGCCTTTGTCAAATGAAAGCAAGGGGTGTTTTAAAAATGAGTGTTTAAAGTGTAAAATACTCAGTTATCTTATAAAGCACGAGGGACTGACTCTTAATTGTGTAACTACCAAGAATCTTATCTGATGTTGAGCCAAAAATCAGGCTTCAGGGCTCTCTGTAATATGTTTGATGATCTCAGAACAAGAGGGACTGTGTGAGGGTGATGTGTCATGCTAAAAGGTCTCTCACACAGTTTATACACCAGTGATGTAATGAGTTGATCTGACAAGCTTACTTCCGCATTAACCTTTGTGTGTGCCAGTGTGCATGAGGGAAGGTAGTGGCAAATTTACCTTTGAGCCATAATGGACAGATGAAAAGCTTTGTGAATAAAACTGCTAAAACTAACGTTTTCAGAGGGATATGGGAGAACATTATATGCAGGCTTGAGCAAAAGAACATTCAACCACATAACTAACTAACCGATTTGTATTTGTATCTCAAGGGCTGCGTTAAGTACTATTCTATATACGCAATACTACCATACTGCTTACTGCATAGTCTGCTGTGGAATACTGCCTACTTCCTCGATGCGGAACTGTCCTGTTCCGATCTGGGCCTGTCGACATGGTTACACTTTATTTTTCCAGAATGATGCTGTGAAATTAGAATTAGACTGCATTCCATGAGCACGGTTGAGTATGTTTAGCTAACCGTGCTGAGAAATCTGGGCCAGGGGCGGTTTGTAATCGTAACGTATCAATCAAACTCAAATAGAAATTATACTGGAACCAATAGGGGCAATGGTTAAATTGGGATTTTTGATGAAGAAAACACTTTAAATGTGTTTTGAGCGAGCACGCTCGCTAAATGGAGATAGAATTAATAATAATAATAAAAACATTAAAAAAACGGAACTGATCTGCCTGCAGGAAATACAACGAAGCAACGAACAAACTGCAGATATTATTTTCCTTTTTTGAATTGGAGATTCCAGAACGAATGTTCAAAGATGATTTAAAGGAATATTCTGGGTTCAGTACAAGTTAAAAGCTCAATCGACAGCGTTTGTGGCATAATGTTGATTACCACAAAATATACATTTGACTTGTCTGTCCTTTTCTTCAAAAAAGCAAAAAAAAAAAACATATTGTTTATGTCTTGTGGCTATACTTTTGAAATGGGTCTAGTGAGTATTTAAACGTTTACAGATTGGCCCCATTCACTTCCATTGTAAGTGCCTCAATAGAACCCAGATTTGTGTTTTGTTTTTGAAGGAGGAAGAGTTGAAAATGAATATTTTTGGTAATCAATATTATGCCACAAATTCTTTCGATTGAGCTTAAACTGAATATAGACCAGGCAAAAATAAGCTAGACAAACCATGAACAGAGCAGCACACGTGTTTCCCAAGATGCGTTTTTAAAGTGAACCTTTTTTTTTTTTATTTGACACAGTGTCTTAAAAATGGACAGTAAATATTGAGAAACAGCTCATTTTCATGTTCAGAAAAGGCACATACACAGTCTACATAAACTATACTGAAGAAATAGTAAGAATAGTATGGCAGTATGTTATTCCGAACATAACATTGATTTATTTAGTTCGTTGTTATCTCTCCCTCTCAATTTAAATCTCCACGCAATTCTCTGACTCTCGACGTTTGTTGCACCATATGACACGGGCGGTGATAGTAAACAAACTATTTTTCGAAGGAAAAAAATATTATTATTAACACATGGTGATCAAAAGTGCTCAAGGCTTATTCAGAATTGTAGTTTTGTTCGAATCCTACATTTTGCAAGGACATGACAAAACCTAGGATTTAATGTCTCAAAACGGCTTGCTGTTTTCTCTTAGCTGTTCCTTTTTGAAAATCCTGCCTACCGATTACACATCCGCTGCAGTGTCCCACAGAATCAACGGAGCTCGTCATGGCGCTCGGACACTGGAACTCGCTTCTCCTGTGTTCCTTTGCTCTTCAAAAATTAATGTACCTGAATCTCTCGGACTTTTTCTTTTTTTTTGCTCTTTCAATTGAATGACTTCAAAGCGACGACCCATTCCTTGCGTTGATAAACCGATCTGAACGTTTAAAGTTGAGTCCAACTGGACAACAGGATCCCTTTTCCAAAACGAATCCCCTAGTTTGAGGAACTCTGGAAAGAAACTGTTCTGAAAGAAGAGGAGGAGTGAGAAGGGGCCCTTATTTAAGGTAGCGTTTTTAAACCGTCGTTGTAATAAGACAGTATAATAACACTGCTCTTCGGATCAAAGTTTGTAAAGGAATACGGTTACCGGAAAACAAACGTGTATATTATCTACTCGTGAGTTAGACAAACGTGTCGATGAAAACCTCTGTCGTGTCCCCTGTGACACCGAGGACAAATCACATCACGCACTACACTTTACAAGCGCTATTTGCATTTTGTGTTTCATTGTGTTGTGGTTACTTTTCAAACGAACTAAACACTCGCTGTGCTCGAAGGAAACAATGCACGGTCAATATATATGTAACGCTACTGGGAAACAATGTCGCGAATATTGGCTTTGTAGTTATTGAAACACAAGGGTATTGTTTTTATCCAGGACTTTACGATAAAGAGGGCGAGGTTTGTCGAGTGTTTGCATTGTAGGCTTAATTGTTTACTCGATGCAAACTACGCAACCTACTCTTACAATTTTGCAGTGTAAATAGGCTTCTGCGTAAAACGACACGACTCCAACTGTGGTCAACGTTAATTCGGCGGCGTATATAATTGTTTGATATAAGTGTCAGTTCATTTGCCAGAAGTGTCTACTTGTGATTTTTTTTTTTTTTTTTTTTTTTTTTTTATTTGCTGGTTTTTGTTGAATATTCTCGTCTCTTGATTGTTTTCGTGGTAGTCTAGGATAGCTGATGAGGCACGGGACGGGCTCGAGCACCACAACCTCGTTTACAGTTGAGGCACGAATGCTCATCTCGCCAACTGACCATACGTGACGGTAAAGTCCGTTCAGTTGTTTCAGAATCATTTCTGTAGTCAGGCCCCCGGGGACTGTGTTGTTTTTAGAGTCTTAATGTTTCTGTAGGTTTTGCCAAGTTTGCTACACCTGAGAAAGACCAATTTAGTGGACTATTGCAAATTCAGTTCCATTTGAAATTGACATAGCTTTCAGGTGTAACCCAAACAAAAATCTGATATATCACAAAATATGTAAAACACATATGTATGTTCATGTACGGTTTTCACATATTTGTGCATGTTTGCAACAACATGTATTTCAAAATACTACAAAAATGTCTGTTTTCATATGTATAACTTATCTTTTTCCAAATAAAAGTGAAATTTCAATATGTATGACCAAATATATGCACTTTAGTTGTAATGCTCATGGCCATATATCAGAGTTCTGAATGGGAAGGGGTATGAAATATCTTTTAACTTACATTTTTAACAAAAGTTCAGTACTATATAATGTATATGATGTTTAGACTTTGGTACACATCTTTGGTTTTGTGTCAGTAGTAGGGATGTGCCAAAGTGGTCGACAATTCAAATTTTCCGTTGATTACTATGTTATAATACTTGCATTAATATTTTTATTGGTGATTGTGTTAATGGGAGTATTTTTTTCTCACTTTTTCTCCCCAATTTGGCATGCCCAATTCCTATTGTGTTCTAAGTCCTCATAGTGGCTTAGTGCCTCAATCCGGGTGGCGGAGGACGAATCTCAGTTGCCTTCTGCGCATCTTATCACGTGGCTTGTTGAGTGCGTTACTGCGGAGAATAGCATGAAGCCTCCACACAAGCTATGTCTCCGCGATATCCGCGCTCAACTCACCACGTGTCCCACAGAGTGCAAGAACCATATTTTAGCGACCACGAGGAGGTTACCCCATTTGACTCTACCCTCTTTAGCAACCGGGCCTATTTGGTTGCTTAGGGGACCTGGATGGAGTCACTCAGCACGCCCGGAATTCAAACTTCTGACTCCAGGGGTGGTAGTCAGCGTCTTTACTCGCTGAGCTACCCAGATGCATTTTTTAAATTAATTAATAGAATCAACTTCTTGGAGACCATTTGAGGTTCTTTGGGGAAATTAAAGTCTGCTGATTCTGTCTGACACTGCTTAAATAAGTAGTTGCAGTAAAAGTTTTTAACTGCTTGATGTTGTGAACTAAATGTGTACCCTCAATATTATCTTGCAGTTCTGCGCTTTTAAATGTGCAGCAAGGATCTCTCTGAAGCTCTCTATTTACATTGAAGCATGTCATAATAAGCCTTTCTAATTTCTTACTTTGATAGTTTTGTCCAATATGCTGATATAGTTATTTAGCCTTTTTATTTATTGAATCCATTCCTTAATATATGGAAGTGCTGGCTTTGTGTCCATATTGTCCTGTGAAAACCGTCTGATCAGTGTCACGCAAATATAACAGAGCCTAATTCAGGCGTGACTTGCTGTGGCTCTGGTTGTAAAGCAGGTCGGCCGCAAATCGCAGGGTTCGATTCCTGGCCCACACGACTCCACATGCCGAAGTGTCCTTGGGCAAGACACTGAACCCCAAGTTGCTCCAATAGCAGGCTAACTCCTTGCATGGCAGCTCTGCCACCATTGGTGTATGAGCGTGACTGTATAGGTGAATGGGACACAGTGTAATGCACTTTGGTAACCTCTAAGGTAGACTTATATAATCGGTGTTATTCATTAACACTGACTAGTCAAATAGTCGTTTAAACAACTGATGACACGTTGATTATGAAAATTGGTAATTTTGTACATCCTTACCAATAGCCACTTTTCCACTATCGGTCCGGTGTGAGAAAGGGCTAACAACTGGTCAGCCAAGGCCAATAGCCTCGGACCTCGAGCTGCAGGACAAAAATCAATCTGCATTACCACCATCGGTCAAATAGCCCTGCAGCGTTGCTCTAAAACCCACCCTTAATAAGCTGCCCTGTTGCCAACGTCACAAACCTTGCCCATTACACAATTGAGAGGGAAACTCAAGCTAAGGTTTCAGACTCTGGAGAATAGTTGCCCTCTAAATGAAAATAATGGAGACTGAAGCTGCCTTTTGTTTGCTTATTTTGGTCTTTGCTTGATTGAAAGCGAGACATGACTCAGCTAAACTCCAGTGTTGACATTGACCCTGCCTCAATCCCCAGTTGGCTTTCTTTGGCCCAAGGGTATCGGCGGGCCAAAGGCACTTGGTCGTTGGCACGATGAAGCCCCGGAAGTGACATTGGGAACGCAACTGGCCCTGGCATGCACAAGCACGTCCTCAATTGGCCCAACAGTGGACACGCAATTAAGCCCATACTGATGGTGCTGTGGGGGTTGGTGCGGCAAAATTTTGTTTTCCATGTCGGTTAGTTGTTTACTCTGTAATCGTCCGCCTGCTTCCACCATTTCGCTATGTTTATGGCAATCTGCGAATCCGCTGCGACAATGATAGACGGGCTGGGTATCGCATTGTTAAATGAATCAATCAAATCCAAGTTGAAGACATTCCTCCTTTCATGATACTTCTTGCCTATATGCTGCGGTTACCCAACTAACATTTACGCTACGCTTTAGGAGTTCAATGAGGTTGTAATGAGTTGACGGGAAGCAAGAGAGGCGACGCATCCCTCTGAATCTTTATCCGCTGGTGTCTCTGTTGGACAGTTTAACTTTACAAATATGACTGCTACACACATAATTTGAGCTCACGTTTCGCAATATTTTATTTATTTTATTTACAGTTGATTATTTTCTCATTTGAAGTTTTTGAGGAGGCACTGCCTTTCTTTCCTGCTTGGAAAAAATGCCACATTATGTGTGCATAATGTGTCTTCAATTGTGATGCATTTGATGTTCCCTTTTCTGTTTCAATGTGATACTGTTAGTAATGTTGTGTATGACAGTTGTGCTACAATGATATCTTTTTCTTTGCCTCTTAACAGTGAATGCTAGAGACATGACCATGACTTTGGCATGGGAGTGACGTGATGCTCTCATTAGACTTTCCCTCCAAACTACCTTAAATCCATGCACCCACAACATGCCCTTCTCTCTTCAGAGAGATAGAAATAAGTGAATGAACGACCACATTGAAAAAGATTGTGTGAGTGTGAAAATGGACGAATCTGCGCTCCTGGACCTGTTGGAGTGCCCTGTATGTCTGGAGCGTTTGGATGCCACAGCAAAGGTGTTACCATGCCAACACACATTTTGCAGGCGATGCCTGCTTGGAATTGTGGGATCACGTGGAGAACTGCGCTGCCCGGAGTGCCGCACACTGGTGGAGAGTGGCGTGGATGAGTTACCTAGCAATATCCTCCTGGTACGGCTGCTGGATGGTATCAAGCAGAGGCCGAGGAGGACGGGAACTGGGCACGGAGCGTGCACTAATGGATCAGCAGTGGCGGGTGTCCGGGCACAGGGCGCAGGGGGAGGCCAGAGAGATCAAGGGCCCCCTGGGACACAATCTCATAGGGTCCAGGCCAAGAGTACTCCAGTGAGGGTGAGTTTAGAGAGCTGTTTAGCTGCTTGGTCCCCATCAGACACATATAGATGTTGTGACATCAGACCATTCTGGTCAAATGCATGCGTTTATACTCTTGATTGAATAGATTTCAGTAGATTAATATCTTAAAGACCCCATGAAATGGCTTCTTTTTTTTTTTGCCCAGTGTTGAAGTATTTCCTATCGAAACAGGATGATTGGGTGGGACATATCGAAAGGCCATCTTTAAAAAAAAAAAGAAAAAGAAAAAGAAAGGCCAATAGGCTTTAGATTCGTCACATTCAGGATGATATGCTTGGGCTGAGCATCACCAGCCACCTCATCATATGTCAAGTTTACGATTTATTATATTTTTAAATCACAATATCATAATTGAATTGCGATTTAAATATGAAGAAATTATCTCCCAGATAGTGCTGTTAATATATTAAGAAACTTTTTATTTTACTAATTACATTTTATTAGTCTTTCATAATTTTTGTCACGTTTGAGTTTTTTAAAAATGAACAATCCATGTATTCTGTTAATATAAATTATATTATGTAGCATACATTATAATGTGTTACATATTTATTGTTTACATGAGTAGTATGTGCTATTTGCAAGTATTTGCATTGCTTGTTTGAACGTGCTAAAAAAAGGTACTGTCTCTAATAAACCCAAAACTTCTACAAAGAGCATCTCTGTAAACGAACGCATATTAATGAGAGATGACTCAAATGGCTTTATCTCATCTGTGCGATGCCTGCTTAAAATTCAATGTTTATGTTTTGTTGTTTTTGATCAACAACTTACTGTAAAGAACAGAAATATTATTAAATGTGACATTATTCAGTGATAAATGGATGTTGTCTTGGACACACACACACAGAACGTATCAAACAAAACTTTTACCCTCAACACTGTGCTGAACTTTTTGCCCACCAATACTACACAATTACTGGTGAGTGAAATTTTAACATTTACCAGCAAGTGGCTGTTAAGTTGCGTAGCACAAAATATCTTTGCTTATGTTAGTGCGTTAGACTAAATTGGTTTCTGTTTTCCTAGAAGAGAAAGATATTTTAAATGTGTATATCTGCTAAAAGGGAATTTTGTCAGTGTGAAACTACTATAAATGAAAGCTGCTTCCTCTCTATTTGGAACATGACAAACAATATCAAAGTAAATAAATAAATATCAACTTGTTTTCAAAAATCAACCTTAACAAAATGCTAAATTTCAGTTTGAAATGTTGACCATTATTATTATTATAAACTTTCCTCTAGAAACTTAAGATATTCTCAAAGCAATGTGACAAAAAAATATAACATAAGTAAAAAAAAAAAAATCCAACGAAAATAAACGCGAAGAAAATGAATATCAAATAAATATCACCTTGTGAAATTGTTTTTTTTAATATTCTTGTGCATGCTTCATTTTGAGGTGGTAAAACAGATTGTTTGGATTACGATTTGTTATCGTTGTAAGCTTTTGTGAACCCACACCATAGATGCCTGCGCCACAGTCACTTGAAACATTTGCTTGAGATGAGAAGAATATTTCATGCCTTTGAAGTGCCAAACACGAAAATGATGGTCATTAAATTTGCTTGGGCAAATTGGGCAATTTTCATTCCCAGAAAAACCCTGTCCGTGTTTCTTCAATTCTCTCAGTCTCTCGTGAAGACCTGCACACTGATATATAAGCCCACACTGCGCCCGTGAATATTTACATTTCGCGAAATACAAGATATAGCAAAATCTCTTTCTATTCACACTTTTTATCGCTGCCATTTTTTATATATATCTCGTCATATTGCCTAGCCCTAAGGAACACTCTACCATATATTTGACACGTATGGACTTAAAGCCAAAATAAAATGTTGAAATTTTTATTTCATGGGGTCTTTAATGGTTATGTCTTTATCATATGGCAGAGAACTGACTCTCTGGCCTAACCTGGACATGGGAGGTACAACACAATCATTGTGTATCAGACATTGGGGACTTCCTGCAAAAAAAGCCAAGGCAAATATGAAAGGAAGCTTTACCTCTGATTTCATTAGGCGTTTTGTGAAATGTGAACAAACACTAACCTTGCTGTAAATATCTTCAGTCAGGTTTTTTTTTCTCTCTTATCAGTCATTTTTCTGGCTAATAAACTCTGTAAATCAAGATTTAGTTTAGGATGAGTGTAATACACATGGTTTAATGTGGACTTTAAAGGAGACCACGTTTGTCTGATTTAGGAATAATGTGGAAGTAATTCGTTTTGTGTGTGTGTGTGTGTGTGTGTGTTTTTTGGACAGTTTGTATTGCAGACGGTAATAAAGGGAATCTTGTTAGCTCAGGGCTTTGTGTTTGCTTCTAAAGCAACACAAGCAGCTGAGGTAAGCCTGCTTCCCTGATGAAAAAAGCTGCATTAACTGCCTCTTATCCCATACATTTGGTTTTGTTTCGATTTATTTGTGTGTGTAAACTTTATTTCTTTCTGTGTGAGGGGAATAGGAAAAGAAAATACTTTTTCAAGCAAACACAATTGTGTTTGTGGCCACACGTAATTATGTGCCTGTATCTGAGCGAGAGTGCACGTATTTCTGCCAGCATAACTTTCAGACAAAGTGTCTTGGTGGATCTGGATAGTTGTCATAGCAACAGTTTTGTTATTGTTTGTTTTTGTTGTGTTCCACCTTTTGGTTTTGCACTGTAACAAAATACATGTGTCCCTACAATCAAGCCCTTTGTCATCTCTCCCACACACAATTCTGAGACAGAAAGGCGACTCCACCCACAGCGTGATGGGAGACGTTAGTCTAAGTCAGACATATCCGGTCTATAATCTTTTAATATTCATCCTCCTTTAGTTTTTCATAATAAACAATTATTAGTGCTGTGAAATGACAGCTAGATTACCCTAATAAGCAAGCCCTCCCTCTTCTAGCCAATTAACACAATTTAAAATGTAGTTAACCTCATTTTCCTGTCTTCAAAAGAGATTATTCAATGTTTTTAATCTAAGATTATCTAATGATTTTCGTTGTGTCCCACTCTCCATTATAGAGCTGTTTCTAACAATGAGAAACTACATAGGACAATACCCGCTTATTCCAGCAAGCTTACGTATCTGAAAACTAGATTTTTAAATTTGCAGAATAAAATGTGATAGGTGTTTGCGCATACACAATGCACAGGTGGTCTACATTGGTATTTAGGTGTAACAAGCAAGCCACCACAACGTGATTAGGTTGAATGTCTCCCATGAATAAGTGACCCTTGAGCATTTTGAGTGCTTTAATACAGGACGAGGGTCTCTGAAAAGCCTTGCTGTCTGACCCTTTTATGCTTTAAATATGCGACACAAAGCCTTCAATATGGGACGTTTCGCTGCCCGCTAAAATAATAGTCGCATCCCGTGTGGGATCAAATACGTGATGTTTGGCAAAAATGGGACAGTTGTATACCATAGCAGCAATAAACATTGCATATGCCACCTCTCCCCTTTTAAGCCGTTTTCTGTAAAGTATGTGTTAATATTTCGATGCCCTCATGAAAAACATTGATAAGCACTTGATCATGGTCAACATTTGTTAGTTGGCATCGTTACTATGACAACTAATGTTGACGTGCAAGCAAAAATAGCACATAACCTGCAGTTTGCACAGTTAGTTTAAAGAATGGGATTTGAGAAAAAAATCTGATATTTCCTGCAGTGTGAACAAAGCCTATGATATTCTGGTCCTTGGATATTGGTAGGTTCTATCCTTCAATGTAAGTCTATGGGATATCTTTTGGTTGTTTTATTGTGTGATTGCTTAAATTTTTCTCCTTAACAAACTTCACAATTTCAGTTATTCATGTCCATAGTATAAACGGTGTGGAACAAGTTATGTGCCATATTAAATACTTACGGTTAAGGGTTTGTTTAAATTATGAACCAGAAGTAAGCAGAAGTAGTAAGGAACATCTTATAAACTTTCCTGACCTCTTCTCTTTTCTAATGTCATTATTTTTGGGATGTCTGCTAGTGGTGCACCGATCAGGAAATTTGAGGCCGATACCGATCTCAGTTTTTTTTAACACTAAGACCGATACTGATGTTTTTCTTAAAATGCACTTTGCCACAAAAGTTATATGCTGCTGTAATATGTTTATGCCCCACACAGTTAAATTATGGTAACACTTTACACAAAGACATACAAACAATATGTCCAGATTTTGAGCTTCAGTTAGCATATTACCTTACAACAAACTGTTACTAGCTAACTAGCTAGTCTGGTTGTTGAAAAAATTTGCCATAGTTAAAGACCCCGAGGCGTTCCCAGGCCAGTGTGGAGATGTAATCTCTCCACCTAGTCCTGGGTCTTCCCTGAGGCCTCCTCTCAGCTGGACGTGCCTGAAACATCTCCCTAGGGAGGCGCCTAGGGGGCATCCTTATCAGATACCCAAACCACCTCTACTGACGGTGCAAAGGAGAAGCAGCTCTACTCCGAGCTCCTCACGGATGACTGAGCTCCTCACCCCTATCTCTAAGGGAGAATCCCGCCACCCTTCTGAGGAAGCCCATTTCGGCCACTTGTACTTGCGACCTAGTTCTTTCGGTCATGACCCAGCCTTCATGACCATAGGTGAGGATAGAACCAAAAATTGACCGGTAGATCGAGAGCTTTGCCTTCCGGCTCAGCTCTCTTTTCGTGACAGCGGTGTGATAGAGCGAGTGCAATACCGCCCCCACTGCCCCGATTCTCCGGCCAACCTCCCGTTCCATTGTCCCCTCACTCGTGAACAAGACCCAGAGGTTCTTGAACTCCTTCACTTGGGGCAATACCTCCTTCCCTACCCGGAGTACGTACTCCATCATTTTCCAGTGAGAGCTGAAGGTCACGGACCGATGATGACACGAAGACTATATCATCTGCAAAAACAGCGATGAGATCCCCAGCCCACCGAACCACACACCTTCCCTACCCAGACTACGCCTCGATATCCTTTCCATGAATATCACAAACAGGATTGGTGACAAAGCGCAGCCTTGGCGGAGACCAACCCCCACATTGAACGTACTCGACTTTGTGCCGAGGACCCAGACACGTACAGGGATTGGATCGCCCTAAGAAGGGACCAGAAATCAGATTTTTATTTGCATGTTTATTTATTGTTTAATTAGTTTTTATACCCATTAGCAGCCACTTTATCCTCTTCCTACTCACTGTGCAACGAGTCAGAATAACTACCGTAATGACTCTAGAAAATATTTATACACAAGTAATTTTTATGCATTTTTCAACAAAATGGCATATTCATGTGAATAACATCATGTCTGAAAGACATGATGTTATTCACAAAAACAACTCAGTTATTCAGTTACTCACAGTAACTCAGTTATTCACAGAAACAACTCTCCAAAGGTCACTCTGTCATGCTTCCAGGGCTGAGCAAGTGCTCAGTCATTAAAGGAGCAGCGTATTCATATGATTCCTTACGTGCTACAAAAAAGAAGGGCCCTGATTCTAGGCACGATTGGCCGATCACAGATTTAAGATGAATATAGTCCAATTTCAATCGGTGGCCGATTGATCTGTGCACCCATACTGTTTGCCAGAGCTGGGTGAATCTATGGAAGTGAGGTAAAGCCCAAATAATACGTCGGTCAGATGCGAACACTGAGCGTCCATGTACAGGACAAGTGATGAGTGCTCGATCACCGAATGATTTTTCTAACTGTGCGTCTTTTGAATTTGCAAAATGCATATGTGAATAAAATTATTTGCACTAATTGGTGGGTCCACAAGGTGGCAACACTCACATATGAGCCGTTGCTGTGATGGAGAAATGCTAGAAGATTGCTGCTAAACTTCAGGAAATGAAGGCAAAAACATTAAGTTGATGTGCACATCAAGAGCGCGTGTATGCGGAGGTCTGGAGATACCTACATAGGTATAGCTTGAGTCTGAAAGATTATGAAGACATCTTCTTTATGGGTCTAAATACAGTTGTAGTGTGCATGTGGCGGTCGCCTGTGTATGTGTGCACATTTATATGGATTACACTTTGACAGGTTTGCGTTCAACTGTACACAGATGCTGAGTATTCACATCAAAATGGAAATATACTTGGGGCTTAAGCTTGATCAGCACTCCAAGCTTCAAAAATCTGTGATTGACAAAAATGGTCTTCTTCATTCTTGCATGAGAGAACTTGGCAAGGATCACTTCTTATCTAGTCTATCTTTGTTTTCATGCACCAGCCTATTTAAGTTTGTATATGAGGTGCTGTAAACAGCCTGGCTGTTTGTAGTAGTTGTAGGTTCAAACAAGGCCTGTGATTCAGAGGTGGTGTAAGGACCAGGAATGCATCTGAGACAGCATGATAACAGAGAGCTGTGAGAGTGGCAGGTCTGTTATTTTGGTCTTCAGAGGGGTTTTGTTAAGTCTGACACATGATATGCACTGCTTTGGAGATACACAAAACACACTCACGCATGGAAGAAAACTAGTGCCAAGTATAGTATTCTTTAGTTCATGGATTCATACCTGAGATCTTGGTTGTCAGATCTTTTGTATTGTGGCGGTTTCAGTACTCGTGTAGTATTAGTGTGTGCATGAAGGTTGTGAAATTGTATGTTAAACAGCTCTTTCCTGTCTGTATGGTATCATATCTAGTCTCTTGTAGACAGACTTTTGACTATGAACCTGTTTACATATGGTATTAAGATGCGTTTCAGGTGATCCGATCACATGTGGTCAGCGCCAAATACAGGTCTAACTGGGTCTGAAATGTTTTGTGATTGGATCACAAAAACCACATACGAATGTCATAAAAAAACGAGGTGTAAAATCTGTATGCGGGGTCCCTAGATCAGTGAAGCACCAACCCTCACCTGTCAAGCAATCGCTGTGTTAAAATGAAGAGTTTGTGTGCCGTGCAAAGATGCAGCTCATCGCTGCAGCTCATCGCTGCTTTCAGGTGTAGCCTCATTGCACAAGGAAGTAACGTACATCTTGAAACTGTGGCCATACAATCTCCATCTTGCTGGATGAGTTGAGATTACCTTGTGTTCCAACGAATACTACAACGGATCTGAAGGAGACCGCACGCCGCTGATTTCTCCGCCAGCCCGCCGAGAATCAGCAACCGTACCACATGCCGACAGAGCAAGGAAGTGGCCTGCTGTCATCACCTGAGTCGCGAGAAACCATGTCGAAGTCAAATGACGGATGAACATGCATTCTTCCTGTGTCTTCACATGATTCAAGTAAGAGGTTTACATCTGGGCAGAGATAGAATATTATTATGTGTTATTTGTGTCTCAAGGCCGAGTCCGCTCATTGCTGCTAATAATACTCAAGGTATTGATGTAACGTTTTGTTATCACAAATTATATTTTGCTGTGTTGTAATCCAACCGCGTTGGACTGTTGTGTATTTCCGCCATCGCAGATGAGACCGGCACACTGAGTTTATCCATTAAAGGACCAAAGACCGCGGGACGGGTTACAAGCCGTTCACCTCGTCTCTGAGTGATAAACTAACAGCTGCTTTCTCTCCCACGATCGCAAATCCGGCTTTGGTGCTGACAATTTATTCTCGCTCTTGTACTAACCACACACACAGTTGGCTAGTAGATAACTTGGTGATAAAGCTCAGCTTTGTCCCCAAGTTATCTTCAAGCGGAGAAACTCGGTAAACGGACAGACGCCATTAACCAGCTTCTCTCCGCCCACATTCGCGGCTATATACTCTGGCCAGAAATCTTGCGTGACGTACTCTCCCTACTAGAGTCATGTCCACCATTTTGCATGTCACTCCTTTCTCACACACACACACATATACACACACATACCTTTCTCTCATGTGTTATATGCTTATTTTGGTTACCATATCTAATCGTGTCACTGTTTAGTTTGTAGTTGTAAGTCGGAAGTTTGTTGACTGCATTGTATTGTTTTATAGATATTACTGCATCAATAAACTTGGTTATATTATATATATTATTAGAGAAGTGTTTTGGTTTGTTTTGCATACACATGTGTCAAAGGCTGGCTGGGGATATCTGTGCTCAGATTCAAGCCTTCATTTTTTCCATTTGAATGTTGATGTTCTGAGGATGTCAATTTTCAAAAGAGAGCGTTCTAATATTGAGACTGTTATACTGTCTGGTTATTAGTCCCTGATTCCAGGGTGGTGATCTGGCAATATTAATCCTTAGTAATATTCTATTGATTTTGATAATTATCTTTGATTGTTGAATTTGACGGATCAATAAGCTAGTGTTAGTTCTAATCAGAGTTTCATTGATTTGAATAATTAATGATTATCTTTGATAATAATTAATATTCTCTTGAATTTTATAATTGATGGTTATCTTTGATTTATTGTTGATTTAAAAGATTGAAAAGCTAACACTGATTCTAATCAATGTTATAATGATTTTAAAAATTTTCTTTGAAAATTATTAATTATTGCTAATAACCAAACCCGCTCCTGAACACAGTGCACAACAACACAGTTAACTTATTGTATGTAAACTTCTGACCCACTGGAATTGTGATATAGTCAATTAAAAGTGAAACAATCTGTCTGTAAACAATTGTTGGAAACATTACTCATGTCATGCACAGATTTCCTAAACGACTTGCCAAAACTATAGTTTGCTAATATGAAATCGGTGTAGTGGTTAAAAGTGAGTTTTAATGACTTCAACCTAAGTGTATGTAAAGTTCTGACTTAAATAATGGATAATTCTGCTTGTCATTTTGCCGTTTTTTCACGCTTTGTCATTTTTACTTTGTTGCGATTTATTATCATGCAGTAACATGGTGACATAGTGATTGATTTATGTCTTCATGAAACAGAGACCCTCCGCTCCAAATCTGAACACAAGTGATCACAAGAGACGCATTTATGTAACCAGTTGTAAATGGCAATGTGTCTCACCTGACCACATGATCGGATCACCCGAGACACATTGTAATACCAGGTGTAAATGTCTATTAGCATGAATTGTGCTTAACATTGCAGCTTAGTCTTTAAAAGAACCGCCTACCTTGTCAGGAGGAAACCATCTGAGCAACATGTAACCTGAGTCACCACAGTTTGTTTTTTTACTTTGTTTAGTGGAGG
Source organism: Moxostoma hubbsi (assembly GCA_032164185.1). NCBI lineage: Eukaryota > Metazoa > Chordata > Actinopteri > Cypriniformes > Catostomidae > Moxostoma > Moxostoma hubbsi. The sequence continues at coordinate 21,060,440 of JAVLUX010000031.1, forward strand.
GTAAATTTGAAATTAGAAACTCTGCAAACCAGGTCAAGGATGTCTTGTTTACATGCTACAGTGTGTCTCATACAAATCTCCTGAATACCTTTCAAAGATTAAATGCCAGGATCTCTACGAACATTGACAAATATGGTGATTAGTTCACCCTCCAAAGCACTTATTGTAGCAGCCTGGGAACTTGTAAAATCTACTTTGTTTCACAGTGGATTAAAATTTCTGCCCCCCAGACTAGGGATGGAAATCGTAAGGAATTTAATGATTCCGATTCTGGTTCCTTACCATTTACATTAACATTAATGTACTTTTAAGGAAGAAATATTTGGAAACAAGAAATGTGATTCTTATTGGAATTACTGCACTTATCTGCCTGTTACCAATTGATTAGATGATTTCATATTTTAGCAGAACTTTTTATTTATTTTATTTAGTTATTAACTTGTGTTAATACTTGTGATAACTTGTGTGTATTTACTTGGGTTGCTCCAATACCAAAATGCTGGCTTCAGTCTTCTAAATGACCCTTCTTCAAAGGCCGCCACCCTCCCCATCTCCGTTATGTGTCTATTCTCAACATCGATGACCACCCCATCACCCAAAACACAAAGTCTGGGACAAAACGAAACCCAAGTGCCCAACACATCACACACAAAAATCTTTAACCCAAACTCCTCAATCATAGCACACTCCCAAAAGACATTGGTTATGTGTCCATCCTCTGATTGGCATCGCCACTGGTGGGTGTGTCTTTAAGACCAAGCCTTTACAATCTAGAGGGGGCCCAATCTGGAATTCCATAAAGCGCACCCTTGCATCTTTACATGCAGACTTTGTTTTTTTAATCCTAGCCCCCTCTCTCTCCTCCAATACCAAGTTTAAATCTTTCTCCCATAATCTCACAAGAGAAGTTGAAGCTCCATCCCCCAGACTCTGAATTATCAAGGAGTAATACAGTGATGCATCATGACCTTTTCTGAAAGCAATAATCACCACTCCTAGAGTATCTGCCGCTTTAGTGGGGTGTATGCTACTCCCTAAAATAGTACAGAGCATGTGGCACACCTGTAAAACCTAAAGAACTGAGATCTGGGAATTCCAAAATGTTGAACCAAATTTTCAAAGGATCTGAACACTCCACTCTCATATTGGTCACAGAGTGTGTTAACCCCCCTCACAATCCACTCTGACCAGCAGAAAGGGGACTTATTAATACATAATTTGGGGTTCAGCCTTAAGCTTGAGGCAACATTTCAATAAATGTACAAATTAAACACACTGGACACTTGTCCATACTGTGTGCAAATACGAGTTAAATTATATAGTTGGCACTTCAATGTATTTTTTTTGCAATATCCTGATTTCCAACAAATGTTAAAGGCTGATATCAGTTGTTTATATGGAGATCAACTGGTACACAGTATCCTCTGTGGGCATGGGTTGGGAGGCAATTAAGGCAATTCTTAGGGGTCGGATTGTACAGTAAGCCTCATTCATCAACAAATCCATAGCACGAGAACTCATGGAGTCTGCCATTCTTCTCTGCATATCCTCTCAAGCTCTGTCAGGTTGGATGGGGACCGTTTGTGGACAGCCATTGTCAGGTCTCTCCAGAGATGTTCGATTGGGTATAAGTCCAGGCTCTGGCTGTGCCACTTAAGGACATTTACAGAGTTGTCCCTAAACGACTCTTGTGTTGTCTTGGCGTGTGCTTAGGGTCATTGTCCTGCTGGAAAGTGAATATTTGGCCCATTCTGAGGTCCTAAGCCCTCTGGACCAGGTTTTCATTAAGGAAATCTTTGTATTTTGCTGCGTTCAGGAGTGTAGCAGATATGGCTGTACTTTTGCAAGTTTCTCCCTTCCCCACACACGATCGCTGGAGCTCAACCAGAGTTAACATCGGGTTCTTGGTCACCTCTTTTACCAAGGCCTTTCTCCCCTGATTGCTCAGTTTGACCGGGCGGCCAGCTCTAGGAAGAGTCATGGTTGTTCCAAACTTCCATTAAGAAATATGGAGGCCACTGTGCTCTTGGCAACCTTAAGATCTGTGCCTTGACACAATCTTGTCTCTGTGCTCTGCAGGCAGTTCCTTTGACCTCATGGCTTGGTTTTTGCTCTACATATTGGTTTTTGCTATATGCATTTTCAGCTGAGACACCTTGTATAGACAGGTGTGTGCCTTTCCAAATCATGTCCAATCAATTTAATTTGCCACAGGTGGATTCCAGTAAAAGTGTAGAAACATCTCAAACATGATCCAGAGAAATGGGATGCACCTGAGCTAAATTTCAAGTGTCATAGCCAGGGTCCGAAATTAACACCTGACAATCGCCAAATGCGGGTAAATTTTCGATTTAGCTGGTGAATTCCACAGTGTCATATGTACTTTAGTGGGCACTTTTTTTGTCAGTTTGTAAAATAATGTAACATGTTCCAGTTTTGTCATCAAGGGGGTTCTGTAGGTCTTCAGTCAGTAAGGTTGCAGGTCTTTACATGGAATGGCTCTCAAAAGCTAGTCCCGCTGCTCATTGAAAGTCTCAGTTAGCAGTAGGGACACGCTCATTTACTTGTATGTGTTGAGCCAGTGCTTTGTTGAAGCTGGCTGCTCCTACGAGCTCCTTGTCTCACACACAAGTGCTCTTTTTGTAGTAGATTACCGCAAGCAGAGTGCGCTTCATACAGACTTAAGGCAATTCTTAGGGGTCGGATTGTACAGTAAGCCTCATTCATCAACAAATCCATAGCACGAGAACTCATGGAGTCTGCCATTCTTCTCTGCATATCCTCTCAAGCTCTGTCAGGTTGGATGGGGACCGTTTGTGGACAGCCATTGTCAGGTCTCTCCAGAGATGTTCGATTGGGTATAAGTCCAGGCTCTGGCTGTGCCACTTAAGGACATTTACAGAGTTGTCCCTAAACGACTCTTGTGTTGTCTTGGCGTGTGCTTAGGGTCATTGTCCTGCTGGAAAGTGAATATTTGAAAAGTTGAACATTGAAAGTCTCAGTTAGCAGTAGGGACACGCTCATTTACTTGTATGTGTTGAGCCAGTGCTTTGTTGAAGCTGGCTGCTCCTACGAGCTCAGCTCTGCTCCTACGAGAAAATGTATACTGTGCTGATTAATTATGCAGGAAGTATTAAACATGAGCATATACTGTATCTGTGATTTATTAGAAGAAATTGATTGGAATATCTGGCTAAATAACTGGTGACATTAACAAACCTGTAATCTTATATTACTTTTGAATTAAAAATATCGGTCGTCCACCTATCTAAATTGGCTGATTTACATCTTAAATCCATGATTGCCGATCAGCTGATCGTGCTTGGGGGGCCGATCTTTTTTGCAGCACTCATACATTGTTACTCTAATGAATGAGTGCTAGCTCAGATGCATGACAGTGAGGCCACTGGAGGGTGAGTTGGTGGCAATTCTAAGTATTCATGAATTTAAACTTTCAGATATGCAGATAGCATGCGTATGAACATTAAGCTGCCCATTTTCTAGAGTCAATACGGTAGTTATTCTGACTCACTGCACAGTGATATAGAGACTGCAAACGGTCATAAAAACGAATTAAACAACAAATAAACATGCAAATACAAATCTGAGTATACATGATGTAAAGTGAGTTGAGACAATCAGATGGTGTGTGGAGCGATGGAGACTGTTTGAGCGATCAAGAGTGCTACAGTGGCATGCAAATGTTTGGGCACCCCTGATCAAACGTTCTGTTGCTGTGAATAGCTAAGCGAGGAAAAAGATGGCCTGATTTCCAAAAGGCATAAAGTTATAGATGACACATTTCTTTAATATTTTAAGCAATTTAACTTTTTTTATATCCATCTTTTACAGTTTCAAAATAACAAAAAAGGAAAATGGCCCAAAGCAAAAGTTTGGGCACCCTGCATGTTCAGTACTTAGTAACACCCTCTGGCAAGTATCCCAGCTTGTGAAAGCTTTTTGTAGCCAGCTAGATGTCTTTCAATTCTTGTTTGGGGGATTTTCGCCCATTCTTCCTTGCAAAAGTCTTCTCGTTCTTCGAGATTATTGTGCCGTCTTGCATGCACTGCTCTTTTCAGGTCTATCCACAGATTTTCGATGATGTTTAGGTCGGGACTGTGAGGGCCATGGCAAAACCTTAAGCTTACACCTCTTTAGGTAGTCCATTGTAGATTTTGAGGTGTGTTTAGGATCATTATCCTGTTGTAGAAGCAATCCTCTTTTCATCTTCAGGTTTTTTACAGATGGTGTGATGTTTGCTTCCAGAATTTGCCAGTATTTAATTTAATCCATTCTTTCCTCTACCAGAGAAATGTTCCCCTGTGCCACTGGCATCATCACAAGCACAGAGCATGATCGATCCACCCCCGTGCTTAACAGTTGGAGAGGTGAACTTTTCATGAAATTCTGCACCCTTTTTTCTCCAAACATACCTTTGCTCATTGCGGCCAAAAAGTTATATTTTAACTTCATCAGTTCACAGGACTTGGTTCTAAAATGCATCAGGCTTGTTTAGATGTTCATTTGCAAACTTGTGATGCTGAAATTTGTGGTGAGGATGCAGGACAGGTTTTCTTCTCATGACTTTTCCATAAAGGTCATATTTGTGCAGTAGAAGTAGAACAGTGCACCACTACTCCAGAGTCTGCTAAATCTTCCTTAAGGTCTATTGCAGTCAAACAGGGGTTTTGATTTGCCTTTCTAATAATCCTACGAGGAGTTCTCTCTGAAAGTTTTCTTGGTCTTCCAGACCTCAACTTGACCTCCACCATTCCTGTTAACTGCCATTTCTTAATTACATTAAGAACTGAGGAAACGGCTACCTGAAAACACTTTGCTATCTTCTTATAGCCTTCTCCTGCTTTGTGGGCATCAATTATTTTAATTTCAGAGTGCTAGGCAGCTGCTTAGAGGAGCCCATGGCTGCTGATTATTAGGACAAGATTTGAGGAGTCAGAGTATGTATCAACTGGCCTTTTCAAATGATTATTGTGAACAAGCCATAGCCCTAACAATCTAATTAAGGTCTGAAATTTGGCAAAAGTTATCTGAGAGCTCAAATCTCTTGGGGTGCCCAAACAATTGCATGGTGCTCCTTTCCTTTTTTCACTCTAAAATTGTACAAAATAAAAATAATACACTAATATTGCATAACATTTTGAAAAGAATCTTTAACTTTATGCCTTTTGGAGATCAGTTAATCTTCTACTAACTTAACTATTCACAGAAACAGACATTTTAACCAGGGGTGCCCAAACTTTTGCATGCCACTGTATTGGCTTCTCCCCCATCAACATGAGTACTATGTGTCTATCAATCAAGCACACTCTCTAGGTGCTCTCAGTAACTCGTCAATTTCTCATCTCAGCTCTATTTCCAATTTAATTGAGGATCCTAATTTCAATCAGACTGATGTTGGTCACAATGCCACTAATAACAGATATAAATGTTTAACCTTAAATAGTGGGACTGTGTCTTCGTGCATTTGCTTAATAATTAGTGATTTGTATGGAAACAATATGCCAAAGGTGGTAAACAAATCATAAATACTAATGATTCCTCACAGGAGCCGTTTTGGAGCTTGTAATAGACAACTTTATTATTTTTGAACGTGTGATGCCCTCATGGTTTTTACTGGTTGACAGTATGTCACAATGACATATGATATTGACAACAGAACTATTCATAGCATTTTTAATATAAATACATTTTAGCAATTCACAATTTATGTAAGTTTACTGTGTGAGGCATAAACATAACTGCAGAATATAACTTGTGGCTAAGGGCACTTAAAGTTAAATTGGTGATAAGCCTCAAAGTTTCTGATCAGTGCACCGCTATGTTCCAAAAACACAGGGCTCAACACAATTTCTCACACTCTGATCAAATCATAATCAAAAGCTCATGGGTAAATAAACACTCGACAGCATAAAGAGCTTGAGAAAAACATGCATCAGTCCAAACGCAACAGTCAGCATTATCTGAAGTTGTGAAATTTGTCTAAAGCCCTATTCGGATGGGTAATATTTACCAGAGCTTCTCAGTAACTTTTTAATCACTTGCAAATTGGTCATGTCAGTATTTTTATGGACCTTTTACGGACTGCATCCCTGTGCAGATAAAAATTACAGCATGTTTTACCTTCTGTAAAATGGCCTGTAAAAATAACCCCTGGTAATATTAATCCAGTGCGAATCGACATGTTAGTAAAAAGCCTGTAAATTTGCACTTTCTAGCCATTGAGCCCTTTAAATATCACTGTTTAAGTTCTCCAAGAGCCTGAAGCTGATGTTGGTATAGGGAATACACCAGAAAATGTAAGATGTGCTTCACGATTATGCTGGCTGTTGCGTGTTTTTCTGCATGTTTGGACTGATGAGTGTTATTTACCCATGTAAAAGAGAAACAAGCAATTTTTGATTATGATCTGAGCATCTTGTTAGTAAGCATGTTTAATTCAACCTTTTAAGTCGGGCTCAAGCTGAATAGTCGGTAAGAGATAATGATTAATCGTTGCAATAATCGCTTGAATAGTCGAATAACCGTTAGATTAGTTGATTCTAAAAATAATCGTTAGTTAGGGGGTCCTCCAGGTCACGTAGTGATTCACCTCAATCCGGGTGGGCGGAGGACGAATCCCAGTTGCCTCCACATCTGAGACCATCAACCCCTGCATCTTCACGTGGCTTGTTGAGCGTGTTGCCACAGAGACATGGCGTGTGTGGAGGCTTCACGTGTGGAGGCAGCATCCACGCTCAACTCGCCATGCTGATAACGAACCACATTATAGTGACTCTACCCTCCCTAGCGACTGGGTCAATTTGGTTGCTTAGGAGACTTGGCTGGAGTCATGCAGCATGCCCTGGGAATCGAACTAGCGAACCCCAGGGGTGATAGCCTGCGTCTTTTACCACTGAGCTACCCAGTCCGAGATCTACACTGTCTTAAAAATCCTTAAGTCGCTGTCGGCTAATTGTGATTTGTAGCAAGAACTCATGCATAGATTACACTTGTTTATTTTTTAGCATCATCAGTTGTGCTAAGACTTGCTGGTGGAATGGACGCAACAATCTTTTTTATTTACTTTTGTCACTGTCACTATGGTTAAAACTGTTAGAACACAGTGCACTTGACTTGCATTGTTCACATCGGCAGACGCATGCATAAAAATACTTAACACCCCCCCCAAATAAAAAGGAATGGGTCCTGAATAAGAACTGGTTCACGGTTCCCCTGATTCCCTGAAGTTGCGCAGAAGCCGGCCAGTCAGATTGGAACTGCAGATGTCGGCCTGCTCTTGCAATTTTTGTGTGCAATATGCATAAAACATTTTGTGAATGGTCTTCTGAATTTGAAACTATTCCATCCTGGGACCTCATCCAGGATGTTCAAGTGTTTCTGAGAGGAAGATGTGAGGGGGAAGGAGGTTGGGCACTGGGGACATGTTGGTTGATTCTGTGAGCATCATATGAAAAGCTGAAAGATTAAAGAACGTGCTGATACCCATGCGTCCCAGCGGAAAAGAGGACCACTCCCTTCTCACCTCTCTCCCTCTGACTCAGTTTCTCTGCCTTTCTCCTTCTGATTTCTATCGGAGCTGAAGAGTAGCAAGAGGTGTGGTTGAGCAGACAGATGCACAACAAGGTGCACAACAAGGTGTTTGCAGCCACCTCTGATCTGACAGACTCAGGGATAGAAGGGGCTAATACCATACCGTGTGTGTGGGTTAGGGTGCACAAACCCTTACAGCTGTCTTTTAGATGTAAATAAGAGGCAGAATAGGTGGGAAAGAGAGAAAAGAAGAAAAAAGGACAGGCTTGCCATTTTGCATGTGATATAAGAAAATGTAATATACAGATTTCCACGAGACCTATTTATTTTAATTAAAAATACATATTTTTGCATTATGACAGTGGAATTATTTAGAATTATTATTTGTTTTCATGCATATTAGTGAAAAACAGTGAAGATCACTGTCACTTAAAGTATCTTGAGATATGAGTTAAGACTGTCTGTCAGTTAAACTGCGCTATTCACAAAAACATTAAGACATATAGTGATTTAATCCTCATAATTTTGCTTTGGTGGCTTATGGTGCTTTCACATCATGACAGAGTTACCATAATTACGAGATTCGACTTTTTCATTCACTTCTTACAAGTTCTGTCCTCCGAATGTGCAAAACCACCAATTTTCATAATCAACTAGTCGGTTAGTTGTTTGAACTGCTAGTTGACCTGTCTGTGTTAAGGATAATGTATAATTAAGATACGATTAGACGTCTTTTAGAGGGATATACAGGCTTTAAGTGCAGCACTTCAACATGGTGACTAATGAATATTCAATAAATAAATAGGCTTAACCTTTTTTTTTACTGCAGATATTTATTCAAAAAGTATGAAATCGAATCAGACTCTCCACAACACCTCGCAAATATGGAAATATTACTCCTAACAGAGAAGTTTATGTTCAAAAGTGATCATCTTGAAGTGTATTGTTGATGCTGTAACAATAGTGAATAAAAAGACTAAACCTAAAATATTAAAGAGAAGACATTTCTTGTAGAAGGTTTTACTTTGCTGACTGTTATTCACTGTTAAGCACAGCAAGTTATCACAACTATTAATGTTAGTAGTCGACCCCACTATTCGACTAGTCAGTTGATAGATTAGATGATTAGTCGACCACATCAAGAAGTCATGTAAAAATAACCAAAATGCCAGTGGCTTTTACAATTATAGGTAACATACATACAGTATTTTTCCATTTGATATGCCATTTTATAACGGCCACTGTTACTTGGAGCACAAGCACATTTTGGCTTTATAACTGTTGCCATAGAAACTAATAATTCCTCAATCTGATGAACAGCTCTAACTAGAATCTCTGAGTTGTTATCTCTTAATTAAAGCAGACAGGACATGAAAGCAACATTAATACAAGAAATAATTGTCACAACGAGGGGTTCTGGAGAAAATTTTACTTTTGACATCTCAATTAAACTTTTGATGGTACATTTTCCACTGGGTTAAAAGATTTTAAATGTTGTGACATGTTTTCATTGGTAGATGTTTGATTTTAATCAGTTAGGATCAGATTATTATTTTTACAGTTTGAAATAAAGTTTAAATAAAATCATGTATTATGTTGTCCATTTTATTGCAAACACCAGTTTTTACTCCCATTTGGTGCTTCATAAGTGTTAAATTTGGACCCTGTCTAGAGTAGAGAAACATTTAGGAAAAACAGTATTCTGGAAGGAGAGATGAAGATGACAAAGATGCTCAAATGACTAGGGTACAACTGTTAGGGTGACTCTCCCTATTGCAAAGCTTCAAAAGCCAATTTGCTGAAACAACTCTGCATGACTTCTGCTGACTAATCACAGGGAGCTGTGTTGTGCATTTGTCTGCATATGTATTTGTGTATTTGACTGACTGGATGTCACCCAGGGTTCACCTTTTTGTGAACAGACTTTGAGACGAGGCTTGTGTTCAGCCAACTGTGGCTCTACACATTTCTACTGTGTGTGTGTAGGAGTGAAAGTGTTCATTTAACTGCATGACTTGGACTGAATGAATGCAGATCTGTGTCTCCATCCCCTCCATGAGATGCAGCGAACCGCACACCACCATAAAGATGGTTTAAGCCCCATCACTTTCCCCTCCCGTTCCGAGACAACGTGACTCAGCTTTCCGTGGCCAGCATGTCAGCCGGGCTGTCAGAGATGAAACAAAGAGGAACAGCCTTGGTTGTAGATCAAATGTGAGAGGTCATGTGACTGGGGTCAGGTGTTATGCAGGAGGCAGAGTGAGTAGTAATGTAATTCAGAGCTAATCTTTGATCCTTTTCGCGCACGCTCTTAGAAATGTATTAATATTTAATCAGAATATGAAGTAGCTATGGATGTGCGAGTGATGATCTCCATATCTGGCAGAGAAAGAGTGTTAGCAGCTGTGTTGTTAGCCTTGAGCGCAATGGACACGCGTTTCCACTCTTAATATCTCATTGTGAGTGGTAGAATGAATGAGACCTTGCATTTAATTGATGAACGGGTGCTTGGTTTAATTGCCTTTTGGGCCGAGGCTTGGTCTTCTCTTTAGACCGTATGCCCATGAACTGTTCACAGGCCATCTGCTGCTTTTTGCACCCAAAAATGGCAATGACTTTCTCAAACAAGCAAGCTCAGGGAAACAAAGTTCCCATGATGCTACATTAATTGCATCAGAATAATATGTTATTGATTTTGCTAACGTTTGAGAGTTTTGTGCTATCAACTCTTTGGAAGATTTTCAAGACTTTTGTTCAAGGCACTTTGTAGCAAGTTAATGAAATATCCTTGATCACTATGTTTTCAGAGTTTTTTTACACTAAATGTCACTTTGCAAACTGTGGTTGATAATTGTGTGTTGTTCAGAACTTCTCTAAGTGGGTGGTTTCAGGATGGGATATGCTGTAATGTGGACCAGACAAGTCATGACACGCCTTTTTTATTATTTTTATATGTTCCCTGAGGTTCACTTATAAGACATTATATATAAAAAAAGTCACATATTTGTGAAACATGAGCATTTTCCACCCTCATTCTGACCCTCTGTCAGAAATGCTCTATTTAATTGCTACTTCTCCTTCAAGACTTGACCGTAAACGCCCTCTGTTATTTTTGGCTTTCTGTTCTTTACTGACCTGCCATCTCACTACTCAATGCTACTGGGCAGGGCTACAGAAGTGATAAGATAAAATAGGTGGTGATGTGTTGTTGTGGAGGTGGTCAGATGCAAATGTTAACCACGATGTGACATCACAGTGTAGAGGAAGTTGAGAACGATTCGTTTTGGCAGCTTCGTTTCAACAAATGCTATTTTTGTAGTGAGGAAGTTTTGAGTTCTTAAACTTGCCGTATGTTTTTATTGTACAATTACCTCTTATATGTCAATACAAATTTGAATCCTCATGTTATGATACCCTTTAATGTCGACTGACAAAACTAGAAGCATTAGCTGCAACTTCTGCTTTTGTTTTTGTGTTTGTCATTTTTCCCTCTAGAGGCTAGGGTATAATTTTTACACTTGTCATTACTACTTGCGCATGGTCAATCACTCTAACCTTTCCAAGTCTGTTTGTACAGTCAACTTCTGGTGCATATGCAGATGATAAATGCATATAAAATGCGCATGCTGTGCTGAAGGTGAAATTTGCATCGCACACGGCATGTGGAAAACAGAAGTATCTTTTGCCCTTCGGATGTTTTCTTAGTCTTTTCTGTCTTTCCACTCTCTATCTTCTGCTCTTCCAGCATCATCTCTTTTTTTTTTTCCTCCACACCCCTTACAGATTACAAGATAAAACCCTAACATTTCACCCAGTCACACACCCATATGCATCGCCTGGTTCCATTTATCTCAAAAGCCCAACAGTTTGTCCATAAGTGACAGTGTTTCGTGAGACTGACCTCCTTAGCGGAAACTTCCCAAACCCCAAAAGCCCTAAAATCTAAACTCTCCAGGCCGCCTTTTTGATGTGTGAAGCTTTTCCTTTCTCCTTGGTTCCTCTCAGCATTCTGTTTGCTTGTGTTCGCTTCTCTGTGTCTATTTGGCGGTACTTGGTGTTTTTATGCAAGGAACAAGGAAAGCTGTTTATTGTGTCCTGGCACATATAAAAGGTTTTTGTAAAGTTCCTTTGACCCTGCCCCTCCACAGCCCCGTTGCCAATTGGGCCACGTTGACTCACACCGGCCTTTTCTGATGATATCATGGTGGCCGCAGAAACCTCTGGCTGACCCATGCCCGTGTTGAGTATACCCTTCATTGAGGCTAGAATCCTGTTGGCAAGCCTGTTTTTACTGATCTTAATGCACACAAATCCCCCTCTCTCTCTTTCTCAGTCATATTGCCATATTTTCCTTCTGCCGTCCTGCCTGTGAGAGTATCAACTGATTTCTCTACCCTCCCTACTCTTTTTATTACCCATTACTGCCCTGCTTCCATTTTCTTGTTCCCTGCCTTTTCATAAATTTTTTGGAGGTAATTTTCAACAGCATAATGTTTCCCAGGCACAGGCTTCCAGATTGGTTGTATTTGTGAGTGTGTGTATTTACAGGATAAATGAAGCTGATCTGGCCACAAGTTTTATTGCTTAGTTTGGCCCTCTATTTGTGGAAACATAAGCTTTGTGCTTTTTTGTTGTGTGAGTGTCTTAAGGGCAAAACATACTCTATGCAAGTAAATAAACGCAAATGCTTTTAGCTACACAATGATTTCATGTTTTGTTGTTTCATTCTGAAATTTGTCAGATCACAGTAATGGTGGGTAAAAATATAGATTTTATGATACATCACGATCTTCATTTTAATGATATTGATTCTTATTCACATTTTATGTTTATTCTATTTTATTATTATTATTATTATTATTATCTCTGTCTTGTTGTTGTGCACTGGAAGCTCCTGTCACCAAAAAACATTCCTTGTATGTGTAAGCATACTTGGCAATAAAGCTCATTCTGATGATGTCTAGGTTTTGTAATTCACTGAAATAATACATTTTCTTCAGAATTGTGAGAGAATCGTGATCTTTATTCTAAACAAAAAAAATTGTGATTCATCAATTTATCCAGAATAGTGCGACTCAAATGCCTTGCAATGTCACTCTTCATTCCAGCCCATTTAGGAATATTATACATTCCAATTATGAGAATAATTTGCAAATAAACGCACCGTTCACTGCAATCAGGGTAAACTTACTTCTGGTATCAACAACGGCCATTGAAACGTGAGCAAGATCAGCTGAAATGAAAGTCTTCACACAAATTAAAAAGTTTGTAAATGTTTTTTCTGATTTATAGAGCTCTAATTAGGATCTTGATTATGTAAAGGACATTCTGACAACTTTTTTTGAGAAAGGCATCATGTGAGTGAATCCAGCATATCCAGTGAGAAATTCAGGCTGCTACGAGCCCTAGACTACACCGATTACTTATAACATGTGAATTCTCTGTCATTTCATTCTCTGTGTCAGTTCTGCATGGTCGCAAGTGAAAACCACGCGTTGTGTGTGGAGAAAATCATTGGCAGCCTGCTCCTATCCCTGAACAGCTCCAGAATGAGAAGCATGCATCATGGACACTTTCATAAATGGGGACAATTCTGTCATCTCTCTCTCTGATATTGCATCTCATTCACATCCCTCTTGACACCATCATAAAAGTCATTGTGATAAAGTAAATATGTGAATCAACATTCGGGATTGAGCTCATTAAACTCTTTTTTTTCACATCTTGAAGCCAAACCAACTCGGATATACAGGTTAATCTGCCTTTTTTTTATTGTCATTTTATCATCCTTATAAATAAATGAATGGAACCATGACAGAAATGTTCAGGGAAAACATCCATTTCATGATGTTTCATTGTGAGAATCCTCCCCTATTTTATTTTATTTTTTTAATTTAAATGTAGCTAATATTCTTACTCTGTTAATCTGTAATGTCTCTTGTGGCTGCTCATCATTATCCTAAAGACTGTATACTTGCACTGTAGTATTCGATGTAGTGCTTATGCCACGTTATGTACACTTTATTATAATTAGTTTTAAAAACACTGTTTATTGCACAGTTCTTAATGCTGTCTGTTGATCTTTTATTGGGATGGTGGTGTCACTGTTCATTGTATATAGTTTATGAAAATAGGTAAACACATGTTATACTGGACTGTATATAGATTGGTTTCATTACATATTTGATTATACTTTTAAAACTGCATTTAATATTTTTAGGAGTTTCATACAAGGTTCAGTTAGACACATTTAATTTTATTTGTATTTTTGCATCTGTGCTGGGAGAATAAATAGCTTTTTAAAATATGTAGGAATTTTAGCTCATTATTGGTTAAAATGGGGAATAATGATCTAACCTTTAGAGAATCTAACAGTTTTTTTAACACCCAATCAACGTATTCATCCACCGATATGTTGAAACTCTCATATTTATAATTTCTGGATGGAATATCACCTCGTGGCCAACTAAATTATATAAATAATGAATACATTTAGCATAAACCCTGTTTATACACAAGAAACAGGATCAGACTGTTTAAGACATTAAACTTATGAGCATGGAGTAAAAGGGTGAGCAGGGTTTCATTCATAGGCAGGTTGCAGCAGTGCGTTCAAGGGCCAGAGGCAGTTGCGGCGAAGTAAACTAATATCGAGAAAGACTTTGTGGAAAACAAAGACTGGATGATAATGCTAACAGCTCAAAAGAAAACGTAGACTCAGCGTAGACTTTGTGTTCAGCATAGATTCGGTGTTCAGCATAGACTCTTTTTAGGCATGGACTCTGTTCATCATCGACTCAATGGTTCATTCAGTGTCATGAAGTTTTAACATTTCTGACTGGGCACAACCCAAAAGACTTAACTTGACCATTGGGCGTAAACAGCACCCCCCCCCCCCCCTTTCAAGTTAATTAGCTTTTCATTCTCTTGTTACATGCTTTTCCTTACCTTTATTCAGAGCAGAAAACTATTTCAGTCCTAAACTTTGATAGCAACAATACAATGCATGTTTTAGGATTTTTCCCAACATCAACATTCTGGAAATTAACTATGGACCTCATAGATACCAAACATGAGGGTAATAGTAATAATTGCAATGGTGACAACATGCATGATAGGTGATTAAAAGAGTAATAAGAATAATGGTTAAAGCAAGGATAACATTACATGAGGTATTATGGCAATCTCTAAGGTAGATACATGAGAAAAACAAGAACAATGTTAGTTCCATGTATTTAAGGAGGTAAATGTTAGTAAACCCAGTCTTGGAAATTCATGGCTTCAGATATTGCTCTCTTGAGTATAACTTCAAGAAGGAGGAGGAGTGGGGGGGTGACGGACTCCGTCTACTTCTCCTTCTCCTCCTCCTCTGTTCCCAGGCCGAGAACTTCCTAATAAGATACCAGATTAAAAGTTATAATGATTAATCCATTAACTTGGTGCATGGTGATGCTTGATTAATTTATATTGTAGATGATATAGTCTGGCTAAGCCTGGTGTATAAAATTATCTTGTATGCTTTGTCCAACATGCATATTCAAAAATTCGGTGCCTGTGTGGAAAAGTTCAGAAGGTCATACCGAGTCTACCCTATATGTCACTGTCCTGTGGGATGTAGGGCCTCCTTGACCAATAGCCCTATTGTTTTAAATCATGCTGTTTTGCTGTTTTAGCAGAATGTTCAGTCTCCTTTTCCAGCCATTTGGCACTCGTTAATTATCTCAAATCAACAACCTAAAGGAAGCTTCAGTCTCCCAAAATGCAACTCCCTGAGGGGTGTGCAATCTTTCTGACAGTTCTTTTAAGTGATGGGTCGCAAGATGCACCTGAGAGAGACTTTCTGCACCACATGCAAAGATTCATAGTTTTATGGCCTGGAAAGGCCCTAAGGTTATTCCTCCAGAAGGTTTTGCCTATTGATTTGTGTGTCCTTTGGAATGTTTGCTGCCAGCTGCACTTAAATCCTACAAATGTATTTCACGAGATACAGTGATGAGCAGGGAAACGGTTGAATGAATATAGACTGCGGCCTGAATATCTGAATCAGTTGGAAAACGATGATAAATAGTTTGTGTATATCATGTTTTGACCGGTTGGAAAACAGACCATACAGAAAAGAGGTAAGTAGCATTATTAGAGGGAAATGTAGATTTACACTGCAGTGACATTCTTGTGAATTCTTGTGAATTCCGATTCTTGTGAAAAAGGCTAATTGGCTGGTAAATGTTAGGATTTCACTCGCCAGTGATTGTGTATTATATTGGTGACCAGTTCAGCAGCGAGATCTATGTGTTGAAAGTAAAAGTTTTTCTGTGTATGTGTGTCCAAAGACTAGATCCATGCAATACCCTTTCTGTGCTCTACAGTCAGTTCATGGATTTGTTCAATAAAAAAAAAAAAGGGTATTTTTTGCTGGAATATTCCCTTATGAATCAATATAGAATCGAATCAAATTGGAATTGATTAAATTTAAATGGAGAGCTTGTGAATCGGAAATCTGTATCAATACCCAGCCCTAGATTGTAGTTCCTAATACAATGCACATATGTGTTGCATTCTCATGTTTTGCCACAAAGGGCCGCTATAATTGCCATTAGTTTTCTATTTAAGGTTAATTACTGTCATGACAGAGCACTGAATGTTCCTAAGCAACTTAAAGTTGCTCTAAGTGAATTTGTTTTGTTTTTTTCCCATGGAAAGGTATGCAAAAATACAGTCCTACTTCCTGAAAGTTATAAATGAACTAAGTGCCCTAAGATTTATCGCCTGTCTCTGTGACAACTCTAGACTCCATAAACAGCAAAAATGTGTCCGCATTCGGCGGACAATGCTGCTTTCTGCCTGTGAATCATTTTGCGTGTTCTCATAGTATTGTAGTTGCAGCGAATTAAGACATACTTCATTTTTATGACATGTTGTTCATAACAGTTGTTAGTTGAGAGTGCTTTACTACTGTTGCTTTTAACATCCATTTCTGGTCTCAAAGCTCATTTATTTTTTAAATGAAAGTCGCCGTGTTTATAGCAACTTAACAGAATAGAACACATTCGGTTTAAAGGCACAGAAATATAAAGATAACTCTTCTTTCTTCTTTGAATTCTGTTTCCACCACTGTAATGCAAGAGCGCATGTTAAGTGTGTTCAGCAAGTCCCTGCGTTGGCAATGAGTTGGCCAGGTGCTTGCATCGGTGTTTACGTATTTAACACAATAGTTACATTAGAAACCCTTTATTCATTCACAAGGTTGTAGGTAGATTTTGGAAATGGCACAAGGGGGAAGACCTTCTGTTAATCTGACACTCTCAAAATGATCAAAGAATGCCAAATATCATCTTGAGACTGATATAAAATGAAATACTGAATGATATGAACATCTGCTACACGTGTTAGTACACAGAAATTGGCACACAAGCATTTCATTACCTCTGGTAATTATTAATCAATAAATAAGATCTAGCCAGTCCATATATCATCAGACCACTGTGTGTTGTGTGCATTTGTGTGTGTTGGGTTGCATATTCTTCAGACACCTGAGCTCTTCTTGACAGCTGTGTTTGTGTGATTGGAATGTTTTCCTTTTGGTGCTGTTTTGTAGTAAATCTGTTACACCTGGGATGGCCCAGCTGGACTGAACCACACACACACACACACACACACCCCTCCACATCACTGCAGAGTCTGTGTGTGGTCTTTTGGTTGTTACTGGCAGATGCTTTCAGCAGAAACAGTTGAATTGCTTTATCACACAGTTTGCGTGTCTGTTCATCTTGATTTAGCTCTACAGCACTTATTACTTTGTGTGATGCTTTTTATCTGTAAATAATGGCTCTGTTTCAAGAGTTTGATTCTCTGTGATGTGTTTAATGGCAGAGACGCTCCCTCAGGCTTAATGCTGATTGGTGAGCTTGTTTGATTGACAGGTCTTCTGCCTCATGCTGATTGATGGGCATTTTTTTGTTTCACCTTTGACACTGTACCAAAAAGAAGAAAGCTGTACATAGTTGAGAATTTGCAATTTTAGTTTTTACTCACCAGACTTTTGAAGACATGTAAGCGTAATGGAACTGAAAACTGAAGAAGATATTAATCAAACTAAGAAGGGGGCATCTTCACATATTCTAAAGTTTTTATATACATGACTCTACACGATATACACTCACTGAGCACTTTATATACCCTACTTATTCATGCGATTATCTAATGAGCTAATCGTGTAGCATCAGTGCAATGCATAAAATCAAGCAGATACAAGTCAGGAGCCATCCAGTGAGCGGCAGTTCTGTGACTGGAAATGCCTTGTTGGTGGATGGTGGTGGGTGAGGAGAGTCCCCTGTTCAGTATGTAAAGCGCTTTGAGTGTAGTGTCAGAAAAGCGATATATAAATATAACGTTCGTTCATTCAGAGAGGTCAACGGAGAATGGCCAGATAAGCTATGGCAAGTAGTGAGCAGAAAAGCATCTTGGAATGCACAACATGCCAAACCCTGAGGCGAATGGGCGAAACAGCAGAAGACCACGTTGGGCACTTTATTAGGACCATAGTGTTCCTTAAAGTGTTCAGAGAGTGTAGTATGCGAGATTGAAATGATGAAAAGTTAAATAAAATGTACAATCACATTTTTTTTTTTTAAAAAGTAAAATTTTCACATTCTATCAATTTATATGATTTCATTAAATAATTAGTAATTATAAGAATGATACAAGCTGTTGTCACTTTTTTAAAAAGTAATACACATTTTAATAAAAAATCTTTCATCCATGCAATGTATGATTATAAATAATGTTTTATTTTCACTTTTTGATCATTAACTGACTATAAATAACAAAGGTTTTTAAAAGTGACATGAAATGAAAATTAAGCGTGTGGATCTTGTCTTTGGACACAATATACATGGAACAAGCCAAAAGGAAACTTGCATTTTGTGTATTGACTTACGTGCTCAAAAACGAGTTTTACAACACTTACCTTCTCGGATCACCGACATCCAACAGCCACACTACACTGGTCTGTAGCCATGCTGTAAAATGCAGAATGTTATGAAAACAGTCTGTGGAAAGTTTAGCAAAATCAGCCTTAACTCCATTATATTCAGTGTAAATGTAACTATGGCATATTACGGCTCATTTCGATTTTGACACCACGATCATGACACCTCAGGACCTACTGCAGCCAAATAAGATCATTTTCCTTTAGAATGTGCTCACAAGACACAGCATGCAGTAAAAGAGAAGAGGCTAATTCCAGCTTCATAAATGTCTGCTTTTTATTCTGTAAAAGGTTAGCTGTTCTTAACTTCTTCACCATTACACAACTCAATCACTGGCCATTGGCTAGTAACAGACATATTTTAGTCGCATGGCACAAAATTTGGTCGCACATGCAAGTGATTTGCTTACAGTGTAGAGGGCTGACTCCAAACTTAAGCTTCCACCAAGTCAAATCTTTATACTTTCAAGTGGACATGTGACATTGCTCTATATGGAATATTGCAGATATGGTATGTACAGTATATATGTAATTAATTGTAGCTTATATAAAAGGAAGACCATGACTTTTTGGTTGGGTATTACACTTACATCAGTCTGCTGAAATTATCTTTAGCCTGCATAATTAATAAAATTGTATAAATTCATTATACAGGAACCATCATGCAAAGTGTTACTGTTCTAGGATAAATTCACAGACACTGGTGAAGTTCGCTACAACAGGAAAAGCATGTTAACAATTTAATAATTGTTTAATGATAAACTACACCCAGAGAGTGACTTTCAAATGTCTCATGGTATAGGATTGCACATTTTTGTTGTTTGACGTATACAAGTCATTTCACCACTCTTTTTGCCCTTGTGGTTTGGGAATATTTTGCAGTGTTCAATTGAAATATGTCAGCGTGTGGTCAGGATGTGGTAGGACGTGATTCACAGGCATATTAAGGCAGCTCCAGTGAGATCATTTTTGTGTTTTAAGGACTTTTTCCTTCAAATGTCTTTCTCTGCTTTGTGTCACGCACCCCCTCTGCGGCCTACTGTAGCTGTTTGTGCTGATTGCCTGAACAGTTTTACTTTGGTCCTCGGGGGGGCTCTAAATCTCACTTTAATATGCATTTGTCCCCTGAGTGACTTTTTTATAACTTCCCTTCTGCTTCATTTATCCAGTCTTTTTCTCCTTTCCTTTCCACTTCCCCCTTCTTTCTTTCTTATGCTTTCTTTTTACTCTTTCTTTCTTCAGCTCTCTTTTTTCTTTTGCGCTTTCACACTGTAGCTCTTTTGCTCATAATTTCACTTGCTCTTTTTTTCGCTCTTTCTTTCCCTCTTGCTTTCTTTTCACAAGTTCTTTTTGCTTTTTCTTTTCACTCATTCTTTTCTCGTTCTTTTCGTTCTCTTCCTGTCATTGTTCTTTCACTTAATTTTGCTCTTTTGTTTTTCCTTTTGCTCTTTCTTTCTCTGCTGACGGAGTGTGATTAAGTGTTGGTGGTAACTTTAACTTTAGCAATGTGACCCCATTTCCACCTGGTAATAAGATGTGTTTTTGGTGATCCAATTACAAGTGGTTAATACTAACTACACGTGGAAATGGGGTCCAAAATGTTTTGTGATTGCATCACAAAAAACAAAAGTTTAAACTCTTTAAAACAAGAGTTTAATCTTTTCCAGTTATGTGTGGCTTTAAAAGGAAATAACCATCTGATCAGAAAATTTGGAAAAGCAAATACATGTAAAAGCACAAGAACTTCACAAATCTTCTTTACATTTACAATTAGTCATTCAGCAGATGCTTTTATCCAAAGTGACTAACAAATAACACACTACTTCAGTGTGTCTGATATCAACATGCAGAGATATAGAAGACAAGCCCAAACATCTGAAGCTCTGGTTAATACAGGTACTCCACTAAAAAAACTGCATCTGGGAGAAACAGGGAAATTTATTTTTTCGCGCTTTATTACTTTTTTGCAGTTTAATATCATTAAGTAACACCTGACATTGTAATTGATTTATGTCTTCATGAAATCAGAGAGCCTGCCCTCGAAATCCAATCCCAAGTGGTCACAGGAGACACAGTTGAGACGCATGGTAAAACCAGGTGGAAACTGCAATGTGTCTCGGCTAACCTTTTGTGATCAATCACCGAAAATGCTTCTTAACACCATGAAAAGGGGCCTATGATGTAGATTCGAGAGGAAGCACTGTGGGTGGGCATGAAACTGTAGGTGTCTGCTCTAAAATGTACTGCTAATCAGACCTGAGAAACTCCGTTGGGAACAGCCTAACTGTTGGTTGTTGGCACTGTAGTGCAAGTGTGTGTGTTTAACGCTCCAATAAAGCTTGCTACGCTAACCTCATTAGCCTTTTATGTCAGGCCTCTAACCACCCCAAATGACATTAGCCTTTTTCCTGTCACCATGGCAACCAGCCCACTATATTCCCTTGTTTTTTTTATTTGCTTTCTCTGATAGCGCAGTTCTTGAGGGGAGTATTGAAGATATTCACTTCAGTGTAACCAAGTAACTCTATATGCTCTATTTAAACTTTATTTTTTAATTTTTTTTTGGTTATGAAAAGGTTTTGGACATTTAAGGCCTAGTTACTTATAGATTAGTCTCAGTGTCAGTCCATGCTCTAACATCTGATGCACAAAACGCTTTCTCAAACCATCAGTACAAATCTTATTGGCTTTGAAAGCTAATTGGAGCACACAGGACTGGAGCATATCAGTGTATCTGGAAACAGAGTTGTGTTAGCAAGGAGCTCATTTTAGGACAAAATTGTAACCTGATTTGCCCAAGTTTGGCAGGCTAGTGACATTAGATCTTTTAAAGATATAGAGCTGTTTAACCATGATGTAAATTTGTTTGCAAACCCCAAAGTCTAACTCACCATGGGTTCCCACTGGATTTTCCTATGGGTTTTTATAATGGATGTTTTCAACTTGAGTAAGTGGTAAACATTACTTGACAATACTTGGACGTTTTTGTATACAACATAAATTACACACTTTCATACCTCAAACGTGAATTTAAAGCCATCACGTTTTTTTTAATAAAAAAAAGTATGATGTTCAATACGGCTTAAAAATCCACATTTAAGGTATGACTGCATGGAATTTATGTTGTAGAACAAAACTTCCACGTATCATCAAGAAATGTTTTACCACAGATGTTATTTTACTCATAATTTTAAAAAAACAATTGTAAAAACTCGTAGGAAAATCCAGAGGAAACCCATGGCGATTTATCTTCTGGGTTTGTGGATTATAACCTGAACAGCTCTATTCAGATTTTATTTTGAGGCACAAAGTAAAGCTGAAATCCACAAGCAGAGCTGCATATTCTGCTTTGTTTACTTGGTTATGTCTGTGAAATTCTCAATGATTAGGTTTTCTGTGCTGTACTTAGTCTCTTATTTCCTGTGCGTTTTCTGTGCAATCACTGGCAAAGATTGCCATGCCATTATATAATTTTTTTTCTTTCACCTTGTCTGCCTTTTATTATTGCAAACAAGGGAAAGTATATCTTTGATCGTAAATCTCTGTTAACCCTGCTCTTAATCCTCACCTAATGGCAAAACAGACTGATTGTGATCGCTTTACATATCAGTTTGAAAGCTTTCCCTGTCTAAGTGGCCAGTTCTTTGCCAGTCTTAGCTTCTATACGGTCCAGACCTTTTATGTTTTTGTCAAAGGTTTGGCTATGCAAGACTGTGAAGCACACATTAAACTGAATGTTCCAAACATATTTGAGTTTAAATTTGATAAGTGCTCATAGTCTGCTTGTTTTGCATTAACACTGAGCTTTGCACTCAGCATTGTGCATCCAGAACCCAGCCAATGAAACTTTGACAGTTAGGTGTGAGATTTGATGTGTGTGTGACAGTGAGGGGGTTGGGGTCTCGGAGGGAATTAGATTAGGGTGCTGGATTAGAATGGAAAGTTGAAATGCATGGATCTGGAGAGATGGAAGTAATTGATGAAGGAGAACGGGTGCACAGGCACTGGTAGAAAAACAATTAGTAAAGTGAGGAGTGCACTTTCTGTTGAGACCTATTTTAGTGCTGATGCTAATTGCCTCGCTCTCACTTGCACCCTCTATTTTACTCGGTCTGTCTTGTCACAAATGTGCACACACAAATGCGTACAAATACATACACGCATGGCATCCCTTTATGTCTTTCACAGAGCACAAGCACACCGCTTCCTCTGTTATTATTTCTGCATTTGTAACAGCTCTGTGTTGTGGTGGAAAATGGAGAGAGAGGGAGTGTCTGCAAAAAAGTGTTGTCAGCCAAGTAGGCAAACAAGGAGTGTGAGAGCTAGAGTGCGTGGAAATGGACAAAAACAGAGAAAGAGTTAGAGACAAAAATTGCATTTGCTTTTTTTCCCCAATTTGGTATGACAAATTCCCAAAGTCCTTGTGGTGGCATATTGACTCGCCTCAATCCAGGTGGCAGAGGACGAATCTCAGTTGCCTCCACGTCTGAGACAGTCAATCCGCGCATCTTATCACGTGGTTTGTTGAGCACTTTACCTCAGAGTTATGATTGCCCTGGATTCGAACTTGCGACTCCAGGTGTGGTAGTCAGCGTCTTTACTTGCTGAGATACCCAGGCCCGCAAAAATGGCAATTATGATATGATATGATACTGAATGCCCAGAGTAGGAGTGTGCAAGAATGGTCGACTAGTCGAACTGTCGTTTAACAACTAATTTGATTTTTGACATTAACTACATTTCCATTCAAGGATTTTTTTCGGAAAAAGTTTTAGCGCATCAAAATAAAGCTGATGGAAATGCACATTACGTTAAACGTAAAATGCCACAAATGTCGACATAATATTTTTCTGTTTAACTCAAGCGCATATACTCTATGTTGATATATCAAATGTTGCGAAAAAATGGTTTGGAAACACTTTCTCGATAAATTTGGCATTAACGAAAAATGGTAGTGTCACATGACAGAGTTTGCCCCAATCGTTAACCTGTGTTAATCATGACGACAGTATTGAAAGCCAATTTATTGTATGTAATTATTGATTGATCTTTTATGGCATATCGAATCGATCTGCAAACGTGACATTTCCAGGAGTGCCAACACAAATATCTTTATAATATATCACAAATTATCACATTAAACAAATAAATGGGCACTGTTTGCAATTAATTTAATCACAGTATCCATCCACTTTTTATTAAAGTTTCTTTTCCACATGTTCAAAATAATAGACAGCAGTCATGGAATTAGCCCACAGTACAAAAAACATATAATTTCTGTGCATAAATATGTTTTAAATTAAGAATAAATACACAATACTAGGTGAAAAGCTTCAGCGTGTTTTAAATTATTAAATTAAAAAAATAAATTACAAAACGAATATATATGCTTTTTTCTTTTCTCAAACTTAAATTAGCTTTACCCTGTTCTGTAGATGAATAAAGGCGGCTGAATGATGTTCTCAGAATTGGTTCTTTTTTCAAGACTATAAACTATTAGAACTATTTTTCCAATGCCGAGTTCACTTTCAGAAAACAAGTTTTTGAACATTCTGGAGTGGTGGTGTCATAGTGGGCTAAAGCACTAAACTGTTAAGCAGAAGGTTGTCCATTCGATCCCCACAGCCACCTCCATTGTGTCCTTGAGTAAGGCACTTAACTCCAGGTTGCTCCGGGGGGATTGTCCCTGTAATAAGGGCTCTGTAAGTCACTTTGGATAAAAGCGTCTGCCAAATGCAGAAATGTAAATGTAAATCTAACCCGCTTTTCCTCGGATCGCATTTACTGCTTCTTCAGAAAATATAAATTTGCATTTTGAAGCTAAAATACATTTTAGATAATCTTTTAGATAATCAAGTTCAGTGCATCATTAAAAGTTGCTGGACGGATATGCAGGACATAATGCAGAATGATGGCGATGCTTTTGATTAGATTATTGTTCAAAATATTGAATATCAGGAATGTATCATATGTAAACCCTGATATTACACCACATGATATATTTTTTCTCTAATAGCTGTTAGGGCTGCACAAACCGCGATATGACCTTTTGCGATTATTAAACTGGAAGGGCTGCGATTTTAATTAAATAAATAAATAGTCTGCTCCCTTTAAAATTTATTTGCGCTGCTCTGTTCAGTCTATATTAAGTTAGTGTTTTCAGAGCGGTTTTGTGCTCCAAGTCCATCTCATGCTTAGAGTGACAGAAGTGATCCGAGTTCGGTTCCGTTTGCTCACGTGCGCTAAACGCTTTATTTACGCTAAACGCGCATCCTGCGTGAAGCGGTTTATATTATTATCTCCGCAGGGCACAGGTATCATAATAATAACGCAGAATACAAGATGGGGTATAATTCAAACATATTTATTAAATGATTACTGAGCAAACAGTATTAACTGTAACACATGCAGAGTCCAGAAACATCTCTTCATTCTCCTGTGTTTACCTCTCACCAGAGAGCTTGTCGCCCTTATTACACTCCCCGCGGAAACACGGAAAGCGGAACTAATATTACCAACCAACAAATTGAAAAGGAAGGAACATACATATAATAAATCTATATCAAATATTTAATTACTATAACATAGTGCATTGCTAAATTAAATATAATCAAATAATGAATAAAAATAATTTAATGAAATTGTCAAACTAACCAAAATTTTCACTTTAAATGTAATTACACCAATGGGTTATCAGTTCAACTTCAGTTTGACATTAAGCCTCATTCTTTAGGACTATCTTATATACAGTAAAGAATAGTTTGTGTAAGCCTACTATTTTTTTAAGGCCTAGAATAAAGAGTAACATTTATATTTTCTGTATACTGAAATATTCAATCAACCAACATTATTTTTGACAGAAAAACTAAGCAACAACTATGTTATTACCAACAGGGAAATTGAGTTAACAGTGGCATTGAGCAGAAAGCTTACATATAACCAGTTCTGACAGAGCTGCTGATCAAAGTTAAATGATCAACATAGACTGATGAGATGAAAATTGGAGATCAGTGTCAGATGTTAAAATTCTGATTGAAGCATCCCTAATATTCAAGTTGACTGTGTTTCAAAAACTAATGTTGATGATTAGTGGGCTGAGATCCTATTACAAAATGGACAAAAACAGGTATACGATGGATGGTAACATTTGGATATGAAGAAGACTTTGTTCACTGTTTATATATTTATTTGTTTGTGGTTGAACTGAAAAAAATAAGGTCTCAATTTGGTTCTTTTTAAGAAGGATCAAGTGTGAAAACCCCAGTAGCCTTTTTGCATTTGAACATGTGGAAAACATTACTATCATATAATCATTGATCATATACCATTGAAATAATCGCAGTATGACTTTTTGTCCAAATCGTGCAGCTCTAGTAGCTGTGCACACTGCATATACACATCGATTGATGGTCCTTACACTGAGACAGAAAGGTTCTGCACTTGGTGCAGGTTGCCAGCTTGAACAGGGCCATGATGATCCACTTTCCTGATAACCAATATTACAATCCTATCAGAAGGGCAACTGCTCCCTTTTGATTGTAATTCCTCCTCTTCTGATTGCTTTTATTTGTGAAATTAAAATGATAGTAAACTGGCTAATTTTAATGAATTGTCTTAATACACTCCCCATTTTACCAAAACATCTGGGAGGCGAATTAGCGATAAACACACATTTCTGAATGGAAACGTCTTCAGGGCGGACTTCGTTTGCACTAAACCAAAACTTATGCGACAGTGTTTTTTTAGGCATGACATCACACACACCCTTTTTATCGATAAAAGGCCATTTGAATGGAAACGGGCAGAAGGTGGCAAATTTCGCAATTTTATTTTTCGCATTGTAAATAACAAAATAGCGCGAAAAGTGGATAAAAACCAGGCTATTGACTAGTAATTTTTTTAATTTTAATATTAAAGACCGCCTGTTTATATTTGAATTGCTGTTGTTTAAACTTTTTTTTTTATTACAGATACCATTAAAATTAATAGGTATAAATATGACATTTTCATAAATCTGACTGTTTACCTGTTTATGCTATTTGCTGGATGCGCTAAACTGTTAGTGTGAGTCACATCACTGAAAATAAGCGCCGCATAAACAAGTTTTAAAAAAAGTGGGAACTGATGTAGTACAATGCAGTATTTGCAAAATAATACTCAGAATGTACAGGGTGTGAGCTCAAAGTCAGAGGCAGTATTGACATCTGGTGTTGCATATGCAACATCGGCAAAGTTATAATGGCCGTTTTGGCATGGAATACTACTCAAACGTGTTTAGCTGACCTACAGAGCTGGAAATATATGACAAAGATCACAGCAAGTACTTGGACCAGATCTCTCTCCAATGGTGGAAGAAATGGTGGAAGAAATCTAAGTTTGTCCCAGCCGAGAGAGTATTTTCTGCAACAGGTGTTTTGGCCATCAGGCTTTGCTTGCGTCTCCTTCCTAAACATGCAAATATACTTTTGTTTCTGAATAAAAATATGTAGATGTATTAATGATAAAGCCGCTTGTTTCATCAGTGTTGGAGATTGAGGGTTATGTTATGCTACTCTTTCTGTATTTCAGTGGATACGAAACCACCTGGAGTAAAAGATTCCAAGAGAGATCACATTTAAATTTAATCGCATAATATGTCTCTCAGACTGTCAACATACCAAAAAGCAGCACAAATTTGCTTCATTTTTCCATAGACTCAGACATACACACAATTACACACAATTACATACACACTTCAAGAAAGCCACATGCTGCTGCTCCCATAATTCCTCTATAAAGCCCAGATCCCCCTCCGTACTAAAAGAAGCAATCCCTGCCTCAGCAATGTCTCTGCTTTTACTCCCATATGTTTAGTGTTTTACTCAATTAAGAAGTATTTTCTTCTTCCCTTAACTAGGGCTCTGCTTTTAGTTTGACATTTAGCTTTGCACATGACTGCTTTATGGTTAATTTGTCCACACATTTAGGCTGGATGGCTATGATCACACAAATGGACTCCAACTCCCATGAGAGTTTGCACACTGGTCTGATGCAGCTTGACTCAATCAAGCTGTAATGGCTGTTGTTTCCATGATCCCATAAAATGTAGTCCATTTCCCCATGGCAAGGTGAAAAACAGGAATTATAGAGGTCAGTGGCTGTGGAACAGGTGCGTGTTGTAATGAGTTGGATGTGGACTGGGATGGTCACAGGGACACAAATCAAAAGTTTATCAAAATGATGGCTTATGAAAGTAGAAGGTAAATGGTGAGGGCTGGTAAAAATGGACATTGTCTAAAGAAGGAAGGATAAAAAGAAATGAGTCAAGTCTAAAATAACGAAGTGGTAAAAAAAAGCATATATAACCACCTTTCCATTTACCATCACGCAAGTATCCGTCTATGACAACAGGCAGAAAATTACTTAGAAAAAATTAAGATCTAAAAACCATTACAAATGTAAACATAATAATTATAATGACAATAATACCCACTGAAATAGAAATAATGGTTTGAGGTGAACGTGTTTTTGTAATATTTTTTTATTTAATCGCAGATGTATAGGCTACATATATAGTGACCCTGCAGAGTTGTGCCTACAATGAACTGCTCTGTGGAAATAAAGCAAACTGAACTCAGAGTACCTCCTGAGCCCTAGATGGTCTGAGGTCATTCGCAGCATTCTCATAGATGACACTATTCTTGCAAAAAAAATTCAGAAGACTGAAACAAAGAAAAAATGAGAACACTTCACATGCACATGTTCCTCAAGACTGCACACCTCTGAACAAACAGCATGTCAGATGTGCGCATAGATGGCTTTTCTGTCATCTGTTCTTCAAAAAAATTAAGTGTGTTTCTTTAAGCGTGTGTCTGTGTGTCGAAGAGCATTTCTTGTCATTCCGAATCTGATATGTCTTACAGTTACCCACTATACACATTATATTCACTACCTGCAATTAAACTTGCATTTTGCTGCCTGTGTTATTTGATACATTGGTAAAGAACGGTATAAAATGTCACACCGGTGTTGTCCCTTGTACCGAATAAAACTGGTGTCACCTTGGCAACCCTAATGCATACTCTGCTTGGTAAGCTAATAAAATAAGACTAGAATTAATTAAAACAAACCACACGTTTCCACCACCCTATAAAACAGGGGTCTGCAACCTTTTTGCGGAGTGCCATTTTTTTTAATTTCCTGGTCAATGGCTGTGCCGACACAAATAAATATGTATGAATGAACCTGGTGTCATCTGTTTCCTGTTCTTTCTGACAACATGTGCATGAACACGACATACTCATAATTACCACTTCAGAAGTGGGAAGTAGGATAATTCCGATAGCACATGAAGGCAGCATAATAGTGGTGTTTTCCTTATTACATGATGTGTTGTTCTGATAACAAAAAGAAACAAACGATACATGGAATGTAGTCATCAGCTCAGCATGACTGAATCAAAGCCGGGATTAACCGAAAGTAAAGCGCTGCCGGCTTGCACGCGCTGCACGAGTCTGTTGGGCATACTGCAGTCTATTTGCATTTTTACTTTTTGTTTATCCTCCCATTCAGCTCATGAAAATGCATTGTGTGATCATGAGGAAGGATTGCAGGTGCAGAATTTATATAAATAAAATAGTCTACTCCTCTCTCGCCTTTGCTCCTCTCTCGCTCCTCCACTTACTGGCATGGGTGTGATTACCCCTCTGTGTGCCAATGTTGGCATGCATGCCATAGGTTGCCGACCCCTGATATGAAACAAAATAACAAGACTGTATTTGTGTGTTTTGTGTTTAAAGAGTTAAAAGAAAGTGTTACATGTTCTGTTATAAGTGGTTCGACCTGAGTCTAGCATCACTATTAGCCTACTACTGCTCAAACATTAGGTTAGGGATTTGAACAAATGGGTGATAACACAGCCAAAAAAATCCCATAGACCTACCATATTTTCTGGAATATGTCACTTTTTTCCAGCCTTTCAAAAGGTAACTTATATTCCAGAGCAATTTATGTAATTAATGTAAAACACACTGCCCACACAAATGTATATGCTTACAAACAGATGAAAACCTCTGTCATAGAAAAGGTAGTTTAGTAGTGTTTTAAGTAGCTTTAACTATTCAGCTTTTCAGATTGTAGATATCCTTGTTTACTAGATTTCCTGTGAGCCTTTGTTATTTTCCCCACTCAAAGACTGTAAAAAGTGCACATGAAACCTCTATTTCATTTATATGTCTGGCAGTGAGATGAGGACTGATAGAACTGTTCAACCTTTGCAGATGTTGCCATTGAAACCTTAACTACTTGGTCTCACTTTTTACAACAGAAGCAGACTGCTCATCTGCCTAAATTGAAAGGTCAAAGGTCGAATGCAGAAGGAAAGGACAGCTAGTATCATATAAAGGGGCTTTTCCACTGCACGGTACAACTCGACTCTGCTTGCTTTTTGGGGGTTTTCCACTGTGGATAATAACCGGTACCTGATACTTTTTTAGTACCACCTCGGTCGAGGTTGTAATTAAGCCGAGCCGATACTAAATGTGACGTAAAAATTCTGCAGATCACTAATTGGTCAGGGAGAATAGTCACTACCAGCGTCACTGGATTTCCGACACGTGACATCAACCCGCTAGTTTTAAAGTTATAAACAGCGATAGCAGTATCATTTGTTCACGCGAATTTCCAATTGTGAAAAAAAGAAATGGCTGTGTGCAAAACCACGCTGTGGTCAATAAACGAGGTGCAGACGGTCCACTCATTAGCGATGAGCAAAACGAAAATGTCTCTCAGGAAGTGTTTTAGCTGTTGGCCACACACGGCTACCACTGGACCTACCAACAGTGTAGGGAAAAGTAAAAAAAAAATTAAGTGACTACAGAACCATCAAGGAAAATTGGAAGTGGTTCGAACAAATGGACACTATCTAAACCAGCGAGCAATGAGAGGGAGATTGCCCTGGACTGTTGATCCACAATGGAGGATGGTACGTTTTGTTATGTTAACTCTATACTCTGCTTGAAAGCTTGCATTACCATGCAACAACTGCTTTATGAAGCACAATGAGCTAGTAGCTAACAGCTAGCAGTCATGTTATTGTTGTGGTCAGTTTGTGCTGTTTAAGATGATGTCACAGCAGTAGAGGTGGTGCAACGATGCCGATCAGCCTATAATCCCACCCATGTTGAGGTAGCACTAAACTGCAATGGAAATGCAAGCTCAGAAAAGTAAAGTGAGTAGAGTTGAGGCGAGTCGAACCATAACATGCAAAGGAAAAGTGCCATATGTGGCCTGATAAGCTCTCTAAACTGTTCTGCCTGTCTCTCTCTCTCACTAACATGAATGTTGTTATTTCCATTCCTAATCAAACTCTTGCTGTGCTCTGATCAGTGTTTGCTTCTTATTGGGTCTGTGACAGACAAAGACCACTGCAGCAGATGAATATTTATTTCCTCTGCCTGGCCAAACCTGGTGTTTTGTTATTCAGACCTCATCCCTGCATTGACTCACTCATTCCCTTGGTCGTAAACATCCACTCAGCATCCTCCACATGATCTATCAATCTTTACAATGTAATAATCCACTAAAGCTTCAACAGGGTGTCCTGCTAGTCTGGAGGTGAGAAGTACAAGGTTTCAGCAAGAGCTGTAGGTGGGAGTCCGTTTTTAGCAGAGGGCTCAGAAGAGGGACAGGTCAGGTCATTTCCCAGTGGTCATAAACTGAGCCATTAGCACCCCATTTTAACTAATGTAGCCTTAATGAAAACAATATGGCCGGCCCACTCTCAAACTCCTATGCCAAAAACACAGCGTCATCTTCAGTTGGTGTTGAGATCTGTAAAGTGTGTTTGGAGTAGGACTGAAATGATTAGTCAACATTATCGCCAACTTGGACAATAAAAAAAACTTGCACATTTTTTATACAATTATAGATGACAGTACTGTGCAAAAGTCTTAAAAGCACATGATATTTTTCACAAAAACAATTGTCTTAAAACAGTTCTTTTATATATTCAGAGGGAAATATAAATTTTAGATTTCAAATTTCCCTTTGCATATAGAAATGGGTTGTATTGATTTTGATTAAATATTGATTTAGATTTTAATTTTTTTTCTGGAATTTGGAGGCTTGATTAGCTTAATACGGGAACGGGTGTGTATCATCACGACCCGGACCCGCCCTCCACCCTGCCACATTCCTCCCTCGTTCTTTCAGGCTGGGGAGCCCCCCCGGCCTGACGTACACCCCACCCCCCCTTTCCCTGTGGAGTGGCAGTCATCCCCGTCTACCCGTCTATAAATAATTGGTGTGGGGGGGGGGGGGGGGGGGGTACTTCCTGTAACAGTGTAGTCCCACCCAAAAATAAAAAAACACTACAATTTAAAAGAGAGGGAAAAGGCAGTGAGAGGGAGAGAGGAGAGAGAGATTAAAAAAAAAAAATACTAGCCGGTTCTCCGATACGCCGTAGCTTGTTCCTCGGCCACTCCTCCACCCTCTAACGGATGACAGCCGCACCTCTCCAGGCGGATCGGAGGCAGTCCTCCAGCCCCTGGCGGGCAGAATGCCCCGCCGCGTTCTCGGGGAGCCGAAGGGATCTCCCCGGCCCCTGGCAGAAGTTCTCCTGCTCCAGGTGGTCGGTCGCGAGCCCCTCCCCGCTTGCGGTCGGCGGTCTCCGACCCCGCCGCGTTTCAGCAGCTGGTAGGGGACACCTCCGCACCCTGGCAGCAGCCCTGACCGCTCTAGGCGGTCGGCTAGGAGCCCCTTCTCCCCTCGTGGTAGGCGGCCGTTCCTCCGCTTCCAGGCGGCTGGGCTCCTCGTCCCTCGGCAGATGGCCGCGGCTGCTCCATTGGGGTGGACGGTAGTGGCGAGAACTCTACTACGGCGTATTCCTCCTCCTTCCAGGATTTCGGCACCAGTGTAACGTAATTCGATGGGCAAGGAGACGGCGAGAACCAGCTTGACAATATAAATAATATTTTAATAATAAACATAAAACAAAAGGACAAACACACATGACGGACATGTCCGTAAATGATCTCTCTCTCGTCGCATCACCGTCTGCCTTCGGCCCTTATCCCTCTCGGAGGCTTGATTAGCCCGATACGGGACTGGGTGTGTATCGTCACGACCCGGCCCCGCCCTCCGCCCTGCCACACCCCCTTTGAAATATTTAGTTATTTTTCAAATAATTCCCAAGTGCTGTTTAATGGAGCAAAGGTTTTTTCAACATAGCATTTCTAAACATAATAGTTAATTTAGGCAACTTAGAGTGTTTTTATAATACAAATAGAAACAAAAGCATAACCATTAATAAAAAAATCTACTGGTCAAAATTATTAGCCCTCTGATGTTAATAGTCAATACTGTGTCCCTTTTGCTTGATAACAGCCTTTAGTCGTTTGTTGTAATTCTCAACAAGTTTTAGGCATTTCTCCTGAGTCGCCACAGCCCATTCCTCCATCCCAAATCTCTCAAGCTCCTCCAGATTTGTTGGTCTTCTGACATGGACTCTAGTCTTCAGTGTGGCCCACAGATTTTCTATGGGATTCAAGTCTGGGCTTTGTGCAGGCCAGTTAAGGACGTTCACTTTGCTCTTTTGGAGGTAGTTCTTCACCAGAAGTGAGGTATGCTTTGGGTCGTTATCATGCTTGAAGTTGGGTTCGTTGGGTTGAACACCTCTCCCTTCTTTCTCCAAACATAGGCAACATCTCTATGGCCAAAGAGCTCTAGTTTTATCTCATCTGAACAAAGGACATGTTTCTAGTATGCATCATTTTTCTCTAGGTTGTCCTTGGCAAACTTCATTCTAGCTTGAAGGTGTCTCTTCTTCAGAAGTGGAGTTTTTCTTGGTCTGCAACCTCGCAGTCCATTCCTGTGCAGGGCTCTAGTGACTGCCTTCGTTGAGACATCAATCCCAGACTTGGCTAAATCATTCACTAGTGTCTTGGCAGTTGTTCTTGGGTCTTTAGAAGCCTCTCTCACCAGTTTACTTTCCAAGGTTTTTGAAATCTTTCTCTTTCTGCCTCTGCCAGTCTTGTTCTCTACTGTGGTGTTCTCTTCAAACTTCTTTAATACTTCTCACGACAGTTCTTGACACCTGAAAATGCTTTGATAAAGGTGTATATCCTTCTCCTGCTTTGAGCATTAATAATTATTTTTCTCAAGTCTAAAAAAATTTCTTTTGTCTTTGCCATGATGACAGTTTTATATTACTTCATTAGTTTTGCAAGATACTAATCCTCAGTTTGAAGTGCAATTTAAAGGCTTGGTGGATTAATTAGGTTAATTAGGCAAGTCATTGGATAACAGTGTTTGGTTCCGTAGCCAATCAAACAGATAATTTCTTAAGGGGCTAATAATTTTGACCTTAGCAGTTTTAAAAACGTTTTAAATAATTATTTTATTCCAGGCAAATTGAAATAAATAAGGCTTTCTCCAGAGGAAAAATAGAAGAAATACTGTGTTAAAATCCCCTTGCTCTGTTAAACATCACTTCAAATATTTGAAAAATAATTGAAATTTCATAGGGGGGGCTAATAATTTTGTCTTTAATGGCATTCAGGTGTATATATACAGTACTCTGCAAATGTTTTAGGCACTTGTCTGCACAATTAATTAAAAAACAAATCACGATTATGATTAAGGCTGCCACGATTATGTAAATAAATCGTGAAAATGTGTGATTACAGCGTTCAATTTACTCAAGTGGTTGAGTATTCTAACCAATCACTAATATGTCCGTTGAGCAATGAAAAGGCAATGGCCAAACAGAGGTGCTTAGATTAGTCCTCCATCCTATCTGTAATGACAACTGATCCTAATGCGCAAGTTTTAAACTGTCTGAATGCCCAGATGCATGCTTTTATGTTCTTGCTCTGTTCGCGCAGCACACGAAAATTAATACTGAAGAAACATCACCTGACACTTGAAAAGAAGCTGTAGAACAAGAGCAAAAAGTTGTTGTTAAATGCACTTCAAATGAGCAACATGACAAATCTAAAATGATCCCGTTCTAATCAAGGCACAGATGCAGTGTGAATAAATGATTTATTATCCTAATTAGACAACTTGCAGAGTGCAGAACTTTGTGTGGAGCGTCATTGAGCTCGTGCTGAAATGCAGATCTCAAACAGTGTTAACCTGCAGTGAGTGACAGCGTTTGTCGCGTTGCTCGATTTCTGTGTACAATTTATTACAAATGTAATAACATTTTTGTTTTGTCATGTTAATAATAGGCCAATGTGAATTTGATTTGTACAAAATAGCAATACAATAATTCAGCTTAACTGTTCTAAGTGTGTTTTGGAGTTGTAGCCAACATAAAGAATATGGCATGAATAGCATATTTCAGGAATCACCATCATTTGTTATCACGTCTCCTCTTATAAGACCCATTTCCCACGCAGCTGGTGTTGGTAGAATTAACATTTTCACGAATCGAACAAACTCTGAACGCAAATGACTTTTTAATTTCCAAAGTGCAACCACTGAGGCCAAAAATTATCTAACGATGATCTTACATGAACAAGATCACCATTGAAGATCTAACGGGATGAATGGTCCCCTGTCTATCCACCTAAGTGCTAACTGAATTCAGTAACTTAGTTTATTATAAATCAGCTGTTAATAAGTTTGAATATTGAATATGCCATATTTACTGTATGTGGGCTAATAATTTAAGCAGTAATTTAGCAATTATTCAATTTATTCTGTACCATAGATATACATTTAAATATAAAATTTGATTTGCCTTACCTTAAATATTATTATAATATAAAATACAATTTTTAAAAGATGTTTAAAAGAAACTGGAGAAACACACACACTAGGGCTGTCAATTTAACTTAATTCAGTGCAATAATTTTATTAAAAGTAAAGCATTAAAAAAGTGTGTGTGTATATGTGTGTGTGTGTATATATATGTATGTGTGTATGTATATATATATATATATATATATATATATATATATATAATTAATGTGAGGGGTTTTCTCAGCAAATATTTGTATATGTGATTAATTAATCAGGACACCATTTAATTAATTTGATTGACAGTCCTAATATATATACATACATACGAGTGTGTGTGTATAAAGCTCTTGCAAAAAATTAAGAGACCACTGCAAAAAAAAAATTGTTTGAGTGAACATTTTTGTTTTATTCTATAATGTACTGACAACATTTCTTCCAAATTCCAAATAAAAATATTGTAATTTAGAGCATTTATTTGTAGAAAATTACATCTGGTCAAAATAAAAAGACCTTTCAGTTTTCAGACCTCGAATAATGCAAAGAAAACACGTTCATATTTATTTTCTACAACACAATACTAATGTTTTAAGATTTTAGATATCAATGTTTGGTGGAATAACCCTGATTTTCAATTACAGCTTTCATGTCTTGGCATGATCTCTACCAGTCTTTCACATTGTTGTTGGGTGACGTTATGCTACTCCTGGTGCAAAACTTAAAGCAGCCCAGCTTTGTTTGATGGCTTGTGGCTTTAGGCTAGAATCTGCCTGATTCCAGCCTTGCTGAAGCACCCCCAGATCATCAACGATCCTCCACCAAATTTTACAGTGGGTGTGAGACACTGTGCCTTGAAGGCCTCTCAGGGGCCGGTTGCACCAGCTGTGCGTAAATTCAAATTTAGCCTAGTTGTTGCATAAATGGGTACTAAGTCACAATTTACACACTACTAAATATTTCAGCATTGCACCATTAAACTTATGTAGGATGTAACCCTAGGTATAAACTAAATATTTACGGCAGCCTTAGCCCATGAATAAGGAAGGGATGGAATGAGATGGCAGCCAAATTAGACTACATCAATGAGATTATTGTTGATAATGAAGATAATGAACCGCAAATTCGTCGACGAGTTTTACGAGACAGACATCATCCTTTGGATCAGATGTCTGCCTTAAGAACAGGTGGTGCAACCGAATTAAGCACTGACATGGTTACAAACTAACTAGTAGTTACTAAGCCCTTAGTGTGAGCTTTACATCCTAATTTACGCGAGAATTTAGGCCCAGCTGGTGCAACTCTGCCCCGGTCTCAGTGGGTGTGAGACACTGTGGCTTAAAGGCCTCTCCAGGTCTCAGTCTATTCATTAGACCAGTGGTTCTCAAAGTGTGGTACGCGTACCACTAGTGGTACGCAGACTTCCTCTAGTGGTACGCAGAGGAATCACTGAATTTCGATCTCACCGGTGTGAGTAGAACCGTGAGTGCATGACTTGACCAACTGATAAATTCAAACTGTGCTTTCGCGCATTGGCTGGCGCTGAGCCAGAGACATACGCGCTCAGCGGAGTCATATCATTCACAACTATTCAGTGTTTTCATCCACATAATGTTTATTTTAGGTTTCAGACATTTAAATTCACATAAGTACTAAAAAAAACAATATATTTAGAGTTTGTAAAATACACTGATGTCTATGGAAGCGGCATTAATATTCCTATCCATTATAATCAGGTGGCGCCCATCGCGCATAGAGCTCAACTAACGTGATAATTATAAAGGTGATGTTTATAATGGCGATGTTAATAAAGGTGATGTTTATAAAGTTAATGCTATAGTATAGCGAAAAAAATTGTGAATATTTTGAATAAAAAAGGAAATAAAAGCAGATCATCAGTCGTTCAGTGGCTGTGGTCACATGACAAGAAATGACGCGTCACCATGGAAACAATGAAGCGATGCGTTCTATAACGGTTGCCTTGAATAACGCACACTTGAGGGTAGGGTATTTTGTGAAAAGGTTAAATATAAATGAATGTTAGGTGGATGATAAAATTATGAAAATTTCAAAACTGCTATCGTGGCTTCAATCTGGCAAGAGATGTTCGGATCAGGAGGAGAATGTTTCAAGTACAAGAACTGAAGAGGACGAGAGTGAACCGAGCACAGGTGCTAATAGTGGCAACTTTGATATCGCTGGTGAAGTCCCCAGAACATCTGCTAGCAGCAGCAAACGCTACAAAATAGTGAGAAATTATGACCCAAACTATATCAAATTTGGATTTATTTGGAGCGGGAGAGAGGAAGAGCCCAGGCCGCAGTGTGTGGTATGTGGCAAAGTTCATGAAACCATCGCATCTCAAACGGCATCTTGTAACCAAACACATGGCGCTGAAGGACAAGCCAGTGGATTTTTTTTTTTTTTTTTTTTGCGAAAACGTGATGAACTGAAGCAATACATATTCATTTAATCTTTAAGTACAGTTTTTTATTTCACTTTTAGGTGCAATACATTTTAATTTAATCATTATTTATTTTGTATTTTATTTACCTCTATGTAAGCAGCACAGTGCAGTGTTGATGTTAAAAGTGTATTGTTACAATGTTCAAAGTGGCTGACAATAATAAATGTTGTTATTATAAATAAAACTGCCTGGTTTTTGAGCTGTGCATAACTGTAGCTGAATAGTTAGGCCTACTACTACTGTATTTTAATGTTGGTCGTTATGGTGGTACTTGGAGAACCAAATATTTTCTGAGGTGGTACTTGGTGTAAAAAGTTTGAGAACCACTGCATTAGACGATCAGGTGGAGGATCGGTGATGATCTGGGGGTGCTTCTGCAAGGCTGCTATCAGGCAGATTAGTCTTTGTGAAGGGTGCATTAATCAAGCCATGTACAAGGTTATCCTGGAAGAAAACTTGCTTCCCTCTGCTCTGATGTTGTTCCCCAACTCTGAGGATTGTTTTTTAGAAGGCCAATGCTCTATGCCATATAGCCAGGCCAATCAAAGTGTGGATGGAGGACCACCAGATCAAGACCCTGTCATGGTCATCCCAATTTCCAGACCTGAACCCCATTGAAAACCTCTGGAATGTGATAAATAGAAAGATGGATGGCCACAAGCCATCAAACAAAGCTGAGCTGCTTGAATTTTTGCACGAGGAGTGGCATAAAGTTGCCTAACAACAATGTGAGAGACTGGTAGAGAGCATGCCAAGACGCATGAAAGCTGATTGAAAATATAGATTTCTGAACTCTTCCCAAGTTAAAACAATAGCATTGTGTTTAAAAATGAATTCTTGGCGTTATTCGAGGTCTGAAAACGGCATCATTTGTTATTTTGACCAGTTGTCATTTTCTGCAAATAAATGCTCTAAATTACAATATTTTTATTTGGAATTTGGGAGAAATGTTTTCAGTACTTTATAGAATAAAACAAAAATGTTCATTTTACTCAAACACATACCTATAAATAGTGAATCCAGAGAAACTGGAAATTTTGTAGTGTTCTCTTATTTTTTTTTCCAGAGCTGTATATCATTTTAATATATATATATATATATATATATATATATATATATATATTAGGACTGTCAATTTAACATGTTAATTTAGTGCAATTAATTTTATTAAAAATAACGCGTTAAATTATTTTGCAATTAATCGCTGTGTGTGTGTGTGTGTGTGTGTGTGTGTATGTGTGTGTATGTGTGTGTGTGAATGTATGTGTGTGTGTGTGTGTATATATATATATATATATATATATATATATATACACACACACACTCACCTAACGGATTATTAGGAGCACCATACTAATACTGTGTTTGACCCCCTTTCGCCTTCAGAACTGCCTTAATTCTACGTGGCATTGATTCAACAAGGTGCTGAAAGCATTCTTTAGAAATGTTGGCCCATATTGATAGGATAGCATCTTGCAGTTGATGGAGATTTGTGGGATGCACATCCAGGGCACGAAGCTCCCGTTCCACCACATCCCAAAGATGCTCTATTGGGTTGAGATCTGGTGACTGTGGGGGCCATTTTAGTACAGTGAACTCATTGTCATGTTCAAGAAACCAATTTGAAATGATTGGAGCTTTGTGACATGGTGCATTATCCTGCTGGAAGTAGCCATCAGAGGATGGGTACATGGTGGCCATAAAGGGATGGACATGGTCAGAAACAATGCTCAGGTAGGCCGTGGCATTTAAACGATGCCCAATTGGCAATAAGGGGCCTGAAGTGTGCCAAGAAAACATCCCCCACACCATTACACCACCACCACCAGCCAAATTGAACAGGTGTTCCTAATAATCCTTTAGGTAAGTGTGTGTATATATATATATATATATATATATATATATATATATATATATATATATATATATATATATATATATATATATATATATATATACACACACACACACACACACACACACACTTGTATCCAAAATTCACTTATAATTCAGATACATTCTCTTAAAGCAAGTCTAAATAGCTGTTGCTTCTCAAGTAGATGTATCTTGTGTTAAGTATTTTTAGACCATTTTAATTGGAAAATAAGGGATTTTTGCAATTAATTTTTTACTGAATTAAACTTTAATTCACTGAATATCCTTTTAGAGGTATTTTGTCCTTTATTGTTAGTAAGCATGTTTAAAACAAACTTTTTAACTCAGGGCACAAGCTGAATAGTTAGTTAAGAGCTAATGTTTAATCGTTGCTATAATCTCCCGAATAATAGAATAATCGTTCTAATAATTGTTAGATTAGTCGATTATCAAAATAATATTAAAAATATCTAGGTGGAGAGCAATTGAATGGAACTAATTATTTTATTTTTTTTATGAAATGACACGTTTTTAAAATTTTTATTATTATTTATAACTTTAACTGTTTATAACGGTGTGATGCATATTTGAGATACTGTATCAAGATGTCCATCTATTGCATGTTTACACAGACAAGCAATAAATAAATAGGGTGAATGCATGTTATGAGGAGAGTGTTTGATGGGTTCGGTTGCTTAGTACCATATGATTTCCACAATGCTGAAAACACAGATGGAATTGCAGAATCCAGTCATAAAAAACTGAATTTACTATGAAACTCGGGATGTCATGGAATTTGACATATTTGGGATAAAATTGATGTTTAAATGCACAGTTAATCAAATTAAAATTGTCAAAAGACCTAGTGTGATCATCAAACCACAAAAGGCTGAGATTTTCTTAAAAAAATAAACTGTCTGCTTGAGCTTCAACAGTAAGTGAATGCGAGAAGCTGGCTGCTCATACATGTCATCATTCACATCACGTGCACTCTGTGCCTAAATGACAAAGAGCAGAGCACTGTAATCACTGTGAAGCGCAGCAGATGCAGAGTATATATTTATATAATTAAATCATAGCCTGTTGTAGTTTAATTAGCACGTTAGCCCATATAGTGAACAGCTTTCCGGAGGTGAGAAGGGAAGTCAAAAACATCCAGCTCCATTTAACTAGATGCGATAAACTGAAAAAAATTTGACAAATATATTACGTCTGTATAGTAAAATGGAATAAACATTCAATATAGTTGTAGTAGTAATAATATATCAATAATAATTACATTATTTTTAAACAATATCTCACAAGCAAGTGTTTCATCACTGCTTGCATTAATACTGTGATGCTCTACCAAAAAACAATACGTTTTGGATTGTGCTCTGAGGATCAGAATAGACGCTTTTTCATTTAATTAAAAAAAAAAATGCAATGATAGTAGTGCAAGTAATTGTTCTGTTCTCATTTGATTTTAAAATTCTATTAATTAATTTGATTAGTTTTCTTTTTATGATAAAATGTTATTAACTTTAAAACTCGCAATTCAGAGAAAATTAAACTGAAAACAATTTAAAAAAAAATCGAAAATAAATTAATGGAATTAAAAAAAAAAATCTTACATTGATTTCATAGGGCCCTTGTTGCTTGTGCCTATTAGGTTTAGTGCTTTCTTTTCGTGTTGGGGATTTCTCAGGCTGAATTTTTCTGGAGGAGATCAGCCTGTCTCTTGTCTGAACTACTACTGTAACAGCCCTTGTAAAAACCAACAGAGCGACGTGACATTGCTCTGCCCTTTTGCTAAAATGCACACATCGAGAGGGCAGTGTTGAAATACAAACTTTGTTACTCCCAACACTCACTGATTCATTCAGTTAATGTGGGGAGTGTTTGTTTGCTATTGCACCCCAGCTGGTGTAACCTTTTTTAATGTCTTGCACAGCTGAAGAAACTGACACTAATTTGCCAAGAGCATTGACACTTAACTGACTATAATATACCATTTGTCTTAAACATGACCTAAACAGTGATGGGTTGCAGATTAGATGACTTTTGTGAATTTTATAAAGAAAAGGAGAGATAAGGACAGATGAAAAGATTGAAAGGGTCATGACTGAGTGAGGTAAATGCCTGTGTGGTGTAACATTAGATGGCAATAGAAGGATAGAGAGTCAGTAATATAGATGGTATGGTTGGGGATATTTGTGTATACTGGAATCTTAATAGTGATTGATGCCCCATGACTGGGAGAGCTCATTAGTGTTGGATTACACATTTCTTATTTGTGTTGTATAAGGCACATCCAGCTGTCACACAGTAACAAATTGTCAGATTCCACTCCGCTAAGAAACGTCAAACATCGCCGCCAGCCTAATTGTGTGATGGAATCTAAAGGCAGCACTCCATTAATTTTGCTTATAGTTCTGTGTTTTTATTTAACGTACCACTACCATTAGTTTTATGTGGTTTTATGATTTCTGATCAGATTTCTCCTACTTCTGGGGTGGTTTAGTTAAAAATCTGTGCTAGTAAAGGCCTGTTCACACCAAATGTTTTTGGCACAATTTTATTTATTTGTATTTTGTTTTTTTTTTGCATTTTATTTCTTTTTTTTCTTCCTCAATGAGCTTTTGAACGGGAACAATGGATTCACAACGGGTCTGGTTAATCGTCTGCCGACAATTCAAAGGTTTTTGTTTTTTTTTTTGTGATGGAAACTGACTGATCAATGAGAAGAGCTTTTTTCATTTTTACAGAGTCTCTGTGGCTGCTCAATCCAGCACGTTGGTGGAACTAATAAACCGCCAAACACTGGCATTGGACATGCAGCTAATACATACGCTTCTGGGAATTATATACTTTAAAAAAAGTTGCAGTTCATAAACCCTTTGTACTGAATACCTAACTCTGGTCTGTTTTTGAAAGTCTGCTAATGGTGTTTTGTCTTAATGTACATTATTTGCTATGTATATCACTGTGCCCGTTATATTCTCATGGCATTAATCCAGGCATTTTAAAACAAAATACATGTGCAAATATAAATAGGATGTATATTTCTGCAACA
Organism: Moxostoma hubbsi; assembly: GCA_032164185.1. NCBI lineage: Eukaryota > Metazoa > Chordata > Actinopteri > Cypriniformes > Catostomidae > Moxostoma > Moxostoma hubbsi. Next base: position 21,103,097 of record JAVLUX010000031.1, read on the forward strand.
GTCCACTCATCTCACTCTCATAGAAAACCCAGATTATATACTACTTAAAATACATCAAAACAACAGAAAGAACACAATGAAACGGTTATGCTAAATTATATAAATAAATAGTTTAACAGCATTCAATATATTAATCTCTAGCATTGACAGGTGAAATGTGCAGGTAGCAGACTGGTATAAATGTTTGTAAAAAAAAATTTACGGACTCGGTGTGTATAGACCTTTCTATGAAGGTAGAAAGTTCGTTTTACAAAATTGTCATGGATTGGTGTGAACAAGCTTTAACCCTTAAACCTCATAGGCTGATCAGTGAATGCTCAACATTGTGCCCTTTAGCAAGGCACTTTACACCAGGTTATGGTACCATACCATATGGTACCAATACCATTCCAAATCAGTACTTGATGCATGACAGTTCTTCAATAACAACTTATGGCCCTGAATCTTGATAAATGGTGATTTAATGTGGCTCATTGTGAAATTCTGTATGATGTATCTTTTGGTAAAAGTGCAATCTAAATGCAAAGTAGTAATTAGCAATTATACAGGATGGATCGGTTTGCCAGCAATAAACACCCTCGGAGCATGAGTTCAACCAAATGTGGATTATTTTATGCTTTTACTGTGTATTTAAGGGATCTTGTTTGCATAATGAACAGATTCTTTCTAGCACTGGGGAGAGTTTTAACATCATAAAGTTGCTGTTGTTATTCCCTCCAGTGAGAAATTTAGAGCAGTTGCTCAGTGCTGAGTAATTTCAGGCCTGTGGACTCTCAGAGCTGTCTTACATTAGTGTGTAATATCCTGTAGTTCTGATCCAGGCTCATCCAGCACTAGATCTTCTGTGAGATGGACTGATACTGATTCAGCTGAGCAAGCCGTTTATCCTTCCTATCCCATAGAAAGGTTTTTGGACCAGGATGAGTTTTAAGATCAAAAAGCCTCAAAGGCCATGAATGGCCTCATTTTCTTTGAATAGAACTGTTGAGGTTCATGTAACCTGAACGAACGGGCACACACGCCTACCTTCAGTGCTCTGTTTGGGCTGGATAAAAGCCTGAATGTGGTGCTTTCATGTTGGTCCAGTCCAATCAATCTCTAGCATCCTTCGTTTCCACATGCAAGGCTTAGACCGGAAAAACATGCATACGGACCCCCCTAACATTCATTTGATCAATATATTTCTCTTTTCCAACTTTTCTTTCTAGCCCTCCCACTCTTTTTGTCTTTCTTATCCCTCCCCTTGATTCCTTTCTTTCGTATCTTCTGGCTCACTCTCTCTATCTCATGCTTTAAGCTGAGCAAAGTGGGTAAATGTGCAGATCTGCTGACAGCTGCCTTTGAGAGAGGCCAACTGAGGGGACAAGGGAGGAAAAGTAGAGAGTGAAAAAATAAAGGTGCACAGGCAAATGAAGCTTTGATTTGTGAGTTGTTAAATTCAATGGACTCGGGAACAGCCATTACATCAAATGAAGCTCTTGGCCAAAATTACATTTGGCAAATGGAAATAAAATTGTGAGCAAATAAAAATTGTTTTGTCTCATCTTTAATTCCTATCTGGTTTGTTTTAAGTTTGAAGAAGTGATGTGATTTCTAAAAGGTCAGTTTGGCCCTTTTTTTTTTTTTTTTTTTTTTTTAAAGTTGTCTTGGTTTCTAGCAGGCCATCTGTCCTCTACGGTAAGTGGTGCTTTGTCAGTTCCACTTTCTAAACCTCCTCTGCGCCAAACAGTATTTCAATGGACTCTCACTTGCCTCCTTTCCACTATCGTGCCAAATGAGTGCGTGCTAGTGCGTGCCAGGGCTAGTTGCGTTCCCACTGTAACTTCCATGGCTTCGTGCCTCCTCTGGGTTTTCTCTGAGCCAATGGCCATTATGCTTGGGCCAAACAAGGGCAACTGGGGATTGAGGCGGGGTCAATGTCAAAGGAGGAGTTTCGCCAAACTTGCGAAATTGTGTATCCAATGGTACAGGTTCGGAAAAAGTACAAAAAATTGCAGGCACAGTACAAATCCGTTAAAGCGCACAATGGACAAAGTGGTGCCCAAAGAAAGAACTTTCCATGGTTCAAAATCATGGACTGTGTGGTAGAACATCGTCCCGCTATTAGTTTTGCATATTCGTTTTCTTTCTTACACTCTTTCTTTCAGGCATTCTTTCACTCTTTCTTTTTGGGCATTCTTTTTATGCTTTGGCTCTTTTGAGCTTTGTCTTTTGCACTTTCTTTCAAGCTTTTTGTGCTTTCACTATTTTGTTTGCTCTTTATTTTCCATTTTATGTCACTACTACTACTGTCTTTTGCTATTTCCCTTTCTCTTCTCACTCTTGCTCTTCCAATTTCTTTCACTCATTCTTTTTTGCTCTTTCATTCTTTCTTTTGCTCTTTCGTTCTTTTTCTTTCTCTCTTTACCTACTATTCCTATTTACCCACTTACCTACTTTGTATACTTACTTACATGCATACATGCATGCATACCCATCTAACTACCTACCTACCCTACTTATATACTTACCTGCCTACTTGCGTACTTGCCTACTTATAGGAAGGAAAATTTTATTTGCACTTTTTTAGATTTCTTTTTCATCTCTCAGAATTCTTCTCTCATACTCTTTCTATTTATCAGTGGTGTTGTAATTACCATTCCCCTCACTGTGCGCTAGGGATGTGTGCTAGAGTGTAGGAACCCCATGGTGCTTTACTCAGAGTGGGGTGGGGGAATTTTGGACAGAGGGCCCCTCTCTTGAACTGTCTGCCTGTAAAGGGCTCATTCAGTCGGATCGGACTGCATCTGCAGCCTCCTCCCTCTTCCTGACCGTGGATCATTGTCAGGCCTGAAAGGAGGTTCGATCGGTTCCAGACGACTGGTTCTGCACCATAAATCCACACACATTGATAAATGGACTTGCCCCATGGCATTGTGGATCCAATGGCATATCCCAGGACATTCTGGGATTGTCAGTGAGTTAAACAACACAGATGGTGCAAAAAAACAAACCAACAAGGTCAGTCTTAAAGATAAGCCAGCAGACAGACAAAACTGGTCATTGCAATCACATGCAGCACAAAAGCCTATGTGATCATGTTCTGACTGTATAGCTGTGAGAAGATCATATATGTGTGGGTCTTTATTTTGTATTCGTTCTGCAAATGTCCACAGCGATAGTTTGCCCAAAAATGTAAATGCTCTAATAGGGGGGCCTGGGTAGCTCAGCGAGTATTGATGACTACCACCCCTGAATTCCTGAGTTTGAATTCAGAGCGTGCTGAGTGAATCCAGCCAGGTCTCCTAAGCAACCAAATTGGCCCGGTTGCTAGGGAGGGTAGAGTCACATGGGGTAACCTCCTCGTGGTCGCGTTTAGGGGTTCTCACTCTTAATGGGTTGTCAACTGAGACTTGTCCTCCGCCACCCAGATTGAGGTGAGTAACCACGCCTCCACGAGGACTAAAGTAGTGGGAATTGGGCATTCCAAATTGGGAGAAAAGGGGATACATTTTTTTTTTTTTTAAATGATGGGGTTGGGTGATTAGACCAAAATCTTATATCACGGTATAAATCATTTTATATCACTATAATGCAGTATATCACAATATAGTTACATTTTTCTTACGGCAATCCATAAAAATAGGTTAATATATTAAATAACCATATTGTAATGCCTATTTTAGTATAATCCAGTCAGTGAATTGCACTTGTACTAAACTTCCTCTTATATAATTTTCTCTTTATTTGGATCTTGACAAAGTCAAAGTAAAAAGTTTTAAATCAACCTTACCATAATGCTAAATTTTGCATTATACCACATTTCGATTTGATGGTGTTCGTTTCTACCGGTATATCACCCACCCCTATGCTGTTTTTTCAGCCTCATGTTCTAATTGTATGTCTGTTTACTCTGTGGAACATAGAGTTGTTTGGCAGAATGTTAGCCTCAGTCACTATTGCATGGAAGAAAAAAGTTGCAAAAGTGAATGGTGAGTCATTTTGCCTAACATCCCCTTTTGAGTTCCTTGGAAGAAAGGATGCCGTACTGGTTTGAAATGTCATGAGATTCATGTTTGGATGAACCATCTCTTTAAGAATAGTTTATGATAGGCTCCAAAGCTGGCATAGAGTCTATTATAGAATCACTGCCTTCATTTTACACCCTCCTCCACTCCACATATGTTCATGCTCTCTGAATGGTCACCCATGCCCGTCCTCTGAGTTTGAAAAATAAATGTGCTTTTGAGTGCTAATCTTGTATTATTCATTAATACAAGTTACTTTGGAGAAAGTGAACTCCCTTTTAGTAACCCCCCCCCCCTCTCTCTTTCTCTCTCTCTCTCTCTCTTTTCTACAGGGAGTGCCTCAGCTTCCCTGTGCCAAGGCCTTATATAACTACGATGGCAAAGAACCTGGAGACCTTAAGTTCAGCAAAGGTGACATCATCATCCTTCGTCGACAAGTGGATGAAAACTGGTACCATGGAGAGATTGGTGGAGTTCATGGATTTTTCCCTACTAACTTTGTCCAGGTCATCAAACCCCTGCCACAGCCTCCACCACAGTGCAAGGCCCTGTACGACTTTGAACTCAAAGACAAGGAGGCTGACAAAGACTGCTTGCCATTCTCAAAGGTGAAACTTGGTCAAGTGAAAAGACTCACTGACACTGGCCTTCATCTTTACTGTCCCTTTCACACACACATCTTCACTAATCCTCAAGTTCATTAAAAAATGTATGAATGTTAATGTCCCTTTAGTAGTCCACAGGATGTATTAGTGTTCTCTTTCTTCTCCCAAAAGCCAGTGCTCTCTCAAATGTTTGTGATTTTAGCAGCTCTCTTACAGGGCTAGTTTACCCCTAATTCTATCATCATATTCCAAACCTGTTGATTTTTTTTTTTTATACATTGAACACTAAAGCAGAGATTTAAAACATTTTACAGCATTCTCTTATCCATAATGGGGAGCTCCAGAAATTACAAAAAGTACCATAAAAGTTGTCCATACGACTTAGAATGCATTATAGTTATTCCATCAACGTGTGCTACCCCAATGGCTTTCGCTGTATGAGTTTTCGTGTTTACATCCACGTCTCCTGCTAAATTTGGGACAAAAGGTCCAGTTATCCCTTATCGGCAGCCCTGGACATGTGGATGACGATTAGATGATTCTAATATTAATTTAATGCTTTTGTTGAAAAAAGGAAAAATAAACAATTTTCTGTTGCTTACAGCATGAGTTCCCATTCAACAATTTTTGTTTGGAAAGATTTTCTTAAAAACAAATATATTAAAATAAATGTATACCTCGAGCTGAACATTATATTTTATAAAGTGCCTCTTGTTAACCCTTTAACAGCTTGCTTTAAAGGCTTCTGGCTGAATAACAAAGAGCGCATTATTTTTTCTGTCTGCCCTCAGGATAATATTCTCACTGTGATTCGTCGTGTGGATGAGAACTGGGCCGAAGGGATGCTGGGAGATAAGATTGGCATCTTCCCCATCTCTTACGTAGAGGTTAGTCATATACTGTATGTGCTTTGAATCCTGTCATTGTTCCATTAAGTCTTCATGTTTAATGTTTTATATTTAGTTGTGCAAATGTATTCTTCTGCAGTGCTTTCGTCTGGGAAACTTTCAGATTATCCTCATCCCTTTAAAGATTTATCTCCCCAAGTTATTCATGGTTGGCATTTTTGTCATTGTCACATCCTTTTAGTTTTGCCAGTCTGTCCACCTCCACCATTTCCTTGTTTCTACTCTTGTTGAAATGTCACAAAGCTCTTAAAACTTGCAGGTCTCCTAGAGCTCTTAAATTGTTGCTTATTATTTTAGCAAGGGCTGCACAATTGAATAAATAGTCGAGATTACTATTACAGCGGCCATAATCACGTAATCTCAAAAAGAGTTAGTTACAGCATTCAATTTAGCCTTCCATTGTGTCAAGAATTTCTGTTTATAACAGAAGAGCATTGAAACAAATCACAGCCATGTCCGTTGCTAGTTTTCTCTATATAATTTATTCAAAATTTTAAAAGCTTTGTTTTTTTTATGTGGCTGTCTTTATTTACTGAAGTTTGAAATGGCAGTGAAGTCATTCTTTATAAAATGTCAGTTTGTTTTGGATATGTAGCCTAAAGAATGTGTGCTGATGCCTCACACAAAAAAGTATTTTAATGTACATTTTATCAAAATACATTTTTAGAACGATATTAACAAAAATCATTTACAATAAAAAAAAATCATAATTGTGCTGCCCAAATTTGAGCTCCATTCAAATCTCATCATCCTGTTTATCATTCTGACACAATCGATAATTTTGAAACATACATCAAATATGCATATCATAAAAGACACAACAGCTCACGTCTCTTCTTTCAAAAGCGCAAAACTTCACGTCCCTTCTGTAAATGTAAGCTCAAACCATTCTGAACCTTGGCAAAGCCAGTATGAGCTCTCCACCAGCCACGTGTCTAACCTGTGGGAAAAAAATAACCATCAAAAGACATTCATAAATAGTTCTGTCAGAACAGTGCTGCTCGAATAGCGTCTCTCTCACGCAGAGAGAGAGAGAATGAGGGAGGAGAGGGGCGGAGGCTTTGAGGTTACACAAAAGCCACAGCAATTTTCTCCAAATCAGTCTTTTTTCCAAATGAATGCTTTTGAGAAGGTCATCTCTGATACCAGTGACATCAAATGTGACACTCAGGTGCTTGAAAGTTTGTCTTTCCCATATCATCATCTTGCCACAGTAAATGTATATATTTTCAAAGAGTGACTTAGAATTGTAATAATGCATGTTTGGCTGTCATGTATACAGTAGTAAAGTTGTAATTTCCAGGCCAGGACAAATCATGGAAATGAATAAAATATAAAAGTAATGAAGAAGTCATAGAAATTTCTGTAACAAATGTAACGTTTCTAGTTCTACTAAGATCTAAAGCATTTAAGCTTTTCTAAAAATCCTTATCCAGTAATCACAAACAATGGGAAAATCATGGAGAAGTACTGGAAATTTGTTGGCCAAACAGTGAGGGAATCCTATCTGTGTCCCAAATGACGCACTATAAACTACGCACTTACAAATACACTCAGCCATGTAGTGTATAAAGTGTTGTATTGTGCCAAATGGAACACTTAATGGTTGTTTACTACACTGAAGCATTCACTGTTTAACAGCTGATGGAAGTGACGTGTTGCTACTCAGTTTAATACTTATATCTAAAATAATGAACATATTCACACAGCAAGGGTGATGGTAAAACATTCAACTCACATTTGTAAGGTGCTGTCTTCATAGACGTTTTACTAGTTACCACATTCTCCATTGTTTACAATTGTTTTGTCAGACCAGCAATGCATCCTGGTAACTCCTGTCTTACTACAATAAGATACAGCTCTTATTGCAATCTTATGGTTTTAAACAATCCAAACATTTGCCTTTTAGATATTGACATTTTAGTGCAGACTGATAGCTTTTATTTTATGGTCATTTCCATTCAAAGTGAATTATATGAACTTGAAGTTACAGCAGTTTTTAGGGCCCTTGTTCTGATTTTCTTGTTTTAATTTTGGGAATTGTTGTTCCGTCAGAGTAGCCTATTTCTATGTGGATATGCTGATCATTTTTGAACACGTCATTTCTGTCTAACTTTCACTATGTGACCATCTAAATGGCTGCTATGACGGAGGTCTTTGACTTAATATCTACACTTAAAAACAAAAGTTTGATTATCAATGCCATTGTAGAAATACTCTAATTTCAGACATATTTGTGTGCATCATGAATGTATTCCTTAATCAATAGTTAAGCCTGATACCAGTGGCACAACTGATAAAAATTGTGCAACATGGCAGACCCCATGAAGGTGCACCGACCTCCATATTTAATAAAACGGCCTTTACGAGGCCACTGATATAACTGCAGTATTCACAAGTGGGTGTTCATCATTTCAAACATATTTTTCAAAATTACCATTTATTTATTTGGGGGTAAAAAAAAAAAATATATATATATATATATATATGGGCTATGTTTAAAAAAAAAATGAAGACATTACTAGAATGCATTACCTAAGCACTGTTCCCTATTGCAGCATTCAAGTTATCCTCTTGGCCTCGATCAGTGCGTTTCTATACTGAGACCTGCAGATGAATGTCTTCACCTGCAGGTCTCCAGGGTTCTTCATGTGAGTGCTCTGATTGGTTGCTCTCATTTGTAGAAGTAGGCAGTGAGGACGTCGCCAGCGGCAATGTGTGTTGCTCTGTCACTAGCTGGAGCCTTTCTGCTCACCTGCTTTGATTGTAGGTTCACATGACAGAGGACGTGGCCTGCAGTTCCATCACACACACACTGCCCCACATTCTGTACACATACTGTACACCGACACCAACAGAATCCCTTAGAAGAGAGTAAACTTTTTCCTGATCTCTTCTCTATTCTCTTGCTTTTTTCCACTGTGGACTGTTGATGCATGTAGCCCATTCAAATTAAGCAGATCCCATTATGATCTCACTTATTCAACTATGTACTTTGTATCTTTTTTTATTATTATTATTATTATGTCCGTTGCTTGAAAACCCAGTGAAATCAGAATTGAAGGATTGCTCCTTTTTAGTCCACATTTGTTAGATTTAAGGTAATCTACTACTATATATGCTAGTGTAATTCTAAACATTGAATTAATTAGTTTTCAGAAGATATTAGTATTTTAAATCTGCTTCTCCTGGCTAAAAAGACTCCGGTACATCACATAGAGGTTGATAAACCTTGTCCAATCAAATGCTTTTTAGAATGAGAAAACACCCTCCCCCTACCATTCAGCGCCTCTGGCTGTGTTCTAACTGCCTGCTGATCATGCCTTACAGGGCACTTTGAAGTCAGCACAATCAATGCTGCAGGATTATTCCAAAGAGCTTATTTTCCAATGAGAATTGCTTAAGTTAGTTCTGACTGACTGTTATCACCTTTCAGCCATCTGAAGCTCTCACAGTGGAGTGTTATTGTCTTTGTAGGGAATAGGGCATAGGCATGTACACTTCTGAATGAGACACACCAACACGGGAGCTGGAGGTAGTAGTTAATTTATAATTTTTTTGCAGCTGGAGGTTTGTTGGGATGTTCAGCTAGAGTAAGTGTTCTTTATTCCTTATGCTTAGTGTATTGTGATTCAAAACATGCATATATTATCTTTTCTTTTGCTTGTTACTCTTTCATATGCGTTAGACTTAATGGCACAAGCCTCATCATAAGCAAAGACCACAATGTGCTGTGTGCATTTGTGGGCTGGTTATGGATTAATATTGGTAGTTAAATTATCATTTGGTTCACGGTTATTTGGAAAAGCTTGCCGGTATTGAGATAGCTTCTCAAATTTTCCTGGTAAGCAGCTCTGACATAACCAACCATGGGTATGTGTGTGTGGATTTAAGCTAAAGCATATTGGCTACTTTAAAAAATGGGATGAGTCGTTCGACATATCACTGCCCCCACTTCCTGTTTTAATAGGAAATACATCAAAACTCCAAATCGAACTGCGCTCATCAAGGCATTTCACAGGGACTTTAAAGATTCATCACTTACTCTGTCCTTCACCTTGTTGTTGTGCCTGCTTCATAAATTTATTTTCTGCACTTATTTCTCTCTCTTTCACACACTCACTCTCTTTAGTTTAAAATGCTTTATTGGCATGGCAAAATTGCAATAACTTAGAAAAAAAGAACAAGAAAAACAGAAATTGGGAAACTGAATCACGGTCATGGTAACAGGGATTCGTTCTATTCATTCACACTATTCATCTGCACCACTTCTCGTTATATCATTTTTAAAAGAATTGCGGAAGCCATGACCTAGTAGTAAATACACACGCTCTGTCACATTGATCTATTTTAGGTAGTGGACAATGTGAGTTTGAATCTGGCTTGCAACATTTCCCATTCTTGTTCCCACTCCATTTTCTGTCATCTCTCTGCTCTAATGAAAAAGTGGCAAAAAAAATTATATAGAATTGTATATTTGTTTATACAATAAAATTTTCTCTCAATTAAGTGTAATTTTAATTTCCTTAATTGGCATGACAAAAACTGTACAATATTGTCAAAGTAAAATAAAGTAACAATTGAGCAAATCGAGTAAAGTAGTAGTATTATCTAATAAAAACAAAACTGTGTATTCTCCCTTTCTCATTCTTAGTTCAACAGTGCAGCACGCCAGCTCATAGAACTGGACAAGCCATCAGAAGGTGTAGCAGACTCTAGTGAAGGGTCCTCCTCCTCGGGCCTCCAGGCCAATGGCTCCCAGAAGGCTACTGGGGAGAAGAAGAACAGTAAGAAGAGGCACTCCTTCACTTCCCTGACTATGTCCCATAAGCCCTGTCTGGCCCCTCCACCCCAGCGACACTCCATGGAGATCAGCGGTCCAGTTTTGGTCAGCTCCTCCAACCCCACAGCTGCGGCCCGAATCGGAGAGCTCAGCGGAGGCCTCTCTTCAAGTACACCTTCACAGGTGAGAGAGTGATGGATGGATAGGTGCAAGGGGTGTGACGATTTGCTCTGACAATGATTTGATTTGAATATGATTCTTTACCTAACAATTACGATGCATCGTGAAATATGAAATTTGGCCATGATTCGATTTAAAAATATGCAGGAAAAAATATTTTTTACTAATCATTAATTTAGACTGTACAGAAATGCACCAGACTTGAGCAACAGAGTCACAGATGCATTTAGGACCAAGGAGGTTTGTCTTATATGCTTGGCTGCATATATTAACAAAAATGCAATAAATTATATGCTCAATAGATATTATGAATATGTTACATATAGACATAATGTGATACACATGTTACTTGCATAATAGATATCCGACAGAAATACAGTGATACTTGATGCACATGCACAAACAGACAGTAAACTGTTAAATAAGCGTAATAGACTTACATATCCTGTAACATTAAGATATTGCACCAATAATTAGGTTGGCTTGAGAAAGCCAACTTACTGAAATCCTATTTAAACTTATTATTATTAGTGGTGCTTGCCATAGGCAAAGCATCACTATTGTTCTCTTGCATACTTATTATTATTATTATAATTATTATTATTTTTCCACACATAGTTTGGCGCGCTACTCCTCCCGCAGCTTTTGTCACAGACCTCTGAGTGAGGCATCAAATCGTGCGGCTCATTGAGGAGAGGTGTGCTATATCTTTTCTAAGCGATCGGGGGTACGGTGTTTGCCCCAGGGGCAAAAAATTGGGCAAAAAAATCCCATTGACTTAACATTGAGCCAAACTTTGACGAGTTATAGCTCAGAGCGAGGATTTCACAGAGACGTGTGATTTACCACATTTGAAGAGGCTGACAGGCTCTCTGAGAACATACCTCACAATGGGGTAAAAGTTTTACCCCTGGGGGGCAGGAGCTGCCCAAAGTTGCCCCAATGTAAGTCAATGGAATTTTTTGAAAAATTTTTTGCTCGCAGACCCACAAATGAGGCGTCAAATCGTGCAGATTATTTGGGAATGGTGTGCTATGGCTACTATAAGTGATCGGGGGTACGGTATTTGCCCCAGGGGCAAAAAATTGGGCAAAAAATCCCATTGACTTAACATTGAGCCGAACTTTGACGAGTTATAGCTCAGAGCGAGGATTTCACAGAGACGTGTGATTTACCACATTTGAAGAGGCTGACAGGCTCTGTGAGAACATACCTCACAATGGGGTAAAAGTTTTACCCCTGGGGGGCAGGAGCTGCCCAAATTTGCCCCAATGTTAAGTCTATGGTAGATTTTGTATTGAACATAACTCTGGATCACAGTGTCTTAGAGACAAGGGGGCGGGCTCATTTTACTCAGACGACCAATCAGTCTCTCAGGATCATTGTGAAGCTATCAAGCCACGCCCTAGCAACCATTTACAGTACCTTAGCAACAAGTCCCATAGACTTCCATTGAAAGAGATCAAAGGGATTTCTCTGGACTGAATTATCATAGAAACACGAGGGTGGTCTCGTTTGACTTGGGGCAGTAAAACAGCCAATCATGAATCCCCTCAACACTTCCTAGCCCCTCCCTAGCAACCATTTTCGAGCACCTTAGCAACCAAAATCCAAAGACAGATATCTTCCATTCTGAATGTCACAGAGGCATGGGAGTTGGTTTATATCATTCATACTGACAAGCAGCCTTTGGAGATTCATCATTGGCAGCTGCCAAGCCACTCCCTAGCAACAATTTAGGGCACCCTAGCAACAACATTTATTGATTTCAATTACAGTAAGATATCTTCACATCAGAATGTCCTAGAGACATGATAGTTGCTTTGTTTTCATTGGGTGAGTAATCAGTCTTCAGCTTTCATCAGGTGAACTACTTAGCCATGCCCTAGCAACCAATAAAAGCACCCTAGCAACAAAGAACCATTGACATCCATTCAAAATCACTAAGATGTCTATCTTAGGATCAGAATGACGTAGAGACTTCAGGGTTGACTTATTTTACTTAGGATGGAAAGTAGACTTGATAAATATCACCCTGGTAACTGCCTAGCAACCAAATGGGATTACCCTAGCAACCAAGAAACAAATCACATATCTCTGCACAAGAAAATCACAGAGACTTCTGGTTTGACTTATTTCACCCAGGATGGCAAGGAGCATTGTTGCCTGTCACCTTGGTAACTGCCTAGCAACCAGATGGGGTTTCCCTAGCAACCAAGAAACAAATCACATATCTCTGCACAAGAAAATCACAGAGACTTCCGGGTTGACTTATTTCACTCAGGATGGCAAGGAGCATTGTTGGCTGTCACCTTGGTAACTGCCTAGCAACCAGATGGGGTTACCCTAGCAACCAAGAAACAAATCACCTATCTCTGCACAAGAAAATCACAGAGACTTCCGGGTTGACTTATTTCACTCAGGATGGAATGTAGTCTTGATAAATATCACCCTGGTAACTGCCTAGCAACCAGATGGGGTTATCCTAGCAACCAAGTAACAAATCACATATCTATGTACTAGAAAATCACAGAGACTTCCGGGTTGACTTATTTCACTCAGGATGGCAAGGAGCATTGTTGGCTGTCACCTTGGTAACTGCCTAGCAACCAGATGGGGTTACCCTAGCAACCAATAAACAAATCACATATCTCTGCACAAGAAAATCACAGAGACTTCCGGGTTGACTTATTTCACTCAGGATGATAAGGTGCATTGTTGCCTGTCACCTTGGTAACTGCCTAGCAACCAGATGGGGTTAACCTAGCAACCAAGAAACAAATCACATATCTCTGCACAAGAAAATCACAGAGACTTCCGGGTTGACTTATTTCACTCAGGATGGCAAGGAGCATTGTTGGCTGTCACCTTGGTAACTGCCTAGCAACCAGATGGGGTTACCCTAGCAACCATGGAACAACACCAATATCTCTGCACCAGAACATACTACTGTCATGGGGGTAGCGTCTTTCAACTTTGGGCAGTAGGTGGGATATTGTGGTAAGAAATTTTGCCACGGCAAGCACCACTCACATTTTCTTCAGGAAATGTACATTCTAGTTAGTGGTGCTTGCCATAGGCAAAGCATCACTATTGTTCTCTTGCATACTTATTATTATTATTATAATTATTATTATTTTTCCACACATAGTTTGGCGCGCTACTCCTCCCGCAGCTTTTGTCACAGACCTCTGAGTGAGGCATCAAATCGTGCGGCTCATTGAGGAGAGGTGTGCTATATCTTTTCTAAGCGATCGGGGGTACGGTGTTTGCCCCAGGGGCAAAAAATTGGGCAAAAAAATCCCATTGACTTAACATTGAGCCAAACTTTGACGAGTTATAGCTCAGAGCGAGGATTTCACAGAGACGTGTGATTTACCACATTTGAAGAGGCTGACAGGCTCTCTGAGAACATACCTCACAATGGGGTAAAAGTTTTACCCCTGGGGGGCAGGAGCTGCCCAAAGTTGCCCCAATGTAAGTCAATGGAATTTTTTGAAAAATTTTTTGCTCGCAGACCCACAAATGAGGCGTCAAATCGTGCAGATTATTTGGGAATGGTGTGCTATGGCTACTATAAGTGATCGGGGGTACGGTATTTGCCCCAGGGGCAAAAAATTGGGCAAAAAATCCCATTGACTTAACATTGAGCCGAACTTTGACGAGTTATAGCTCAGAGCGAGGATTTCACAGAGACGTGTGATTTACCACATTTGAAGAGGCTGACAGGCTCTGTGAGAACATACCTCACAATGGGGTAAAAGTTTTACCCCTGGGGGGCAGGAGCTGCCCAAATTTGCCCCAATGTTAAGTCTATGGTAGATTTTGTATTGAACATAACTCTGGATCACAGTGTCTTAGAGACAAGGGGATGGGCTCATTTTACTCAGACGACCAATCAGTCTCTCAGGATCATTGTGAAGCTATCAAGCCACGCCCTAGCAACTATTTACAGCACCTTAGCAACAAGTCCCATAGACTTCCATTGAAAGAGATCAAAGGGATTTCTCCGGACTGAATTATCATAGAAACACGAGGGTGGTCTCGTTTGACTTGGGGCAGTAAAACAGCCAATCATGAATCCCCTCAACACTTCCTAGCCCCTCCCTAACAACCATTTTAAAGCACCTTAGCAACCAAAATCCAAAGAGAGATATCTTCCATTCTGAATGTCACAGAGGCATGGGAGTTGGTTTATATAATTCATACTGACAAGCAGCCTTTGGAGATTCATCATTGCCAGCTGCCAAGCCACACCCTAGCAACAATTTAGAGCACCCTAGCAACCACATTTATTGATTTCAATTACAGTAAGATATCTTCAGATAAGAATGTCCTAGAGACATGATAGTTGCTTTGTTTTAATTGGGTGAGTAATCAGTCTTCAGCTTTCATCATGTGAACTACTTTGCCATGCCCTAGCAACCATTTAAAGCACCCTAGCAACAAAGAACCATTGACATCCATTCAAAATCACTAAGATGTGTATCTTAGGATCAGAATTACGTAGAGACTTCCGGGTTGACTTATTTCACTCAGGATGGCAAGAAGCATTGTTGGCTGTCACCTTGGTAACTGCCTAGCAACCAGATGGGGTTACCCTAGCAACCAAGAAACAAATCACATATCTCTGCACAAGAAAATCACAGAGACTTCCGGGTTGACTTATTTCAATCAGGATGGCAAGGAGCATTGCTGGCTGTCACCTTGGTAACTGCCTAGCAACCAGATGGGGTTACCCTAGCAACCAATTAACAAATCACATATCTCTGGACCAGAAAATCGTACAGATTCCGGGTTGAATTATTTCATTCAGGATGGCAAGGAGCATTGTTGGCTTGCCCCTTAGTAACTGCCTAGCAACCAGATGGGGTTACCCTAGCAACAAAGTAACAAATCACATATCTCTGTACTAGAAAATCGTAGAGACTTCAAGGTTGACTTATTTCACTCAGGATGGCAAGGAGCATTGTTGGCTGTCACCTTGGTAACTGCCTAGCAACCAGATGGGGTTACCCTAGCAACCAATTAACAAATCACATATCTCTGAACCAGAAAATCGTACAGATTCCTGGTTGAATTATTTCATTCAGGATGGCAAGGAGCATTGTTGGCTTGCCCCTTGGTAACTGCCTAGCAACCATATGGGGTTACCCTAGCAACAAAGTAACAAATCACATATCTCTGTACTAGAAAATCGTAGAGACTTCCGGGTTGACTTATTTAACTCAGGATGGCAAGTAGCGTTGGTGGCTGTCACCTTAGTAACTGCATATCAACCAGATGGTTTTCCCTAGCAACCATGGAACAACACCTATTTCTCTGCACCAGAACATCCTACTGTCATGGGGGTGGCCTCTTTCAACTTTGGGCAGTAGGTGGGACATTGTGGTAAGAAATTTTGCCCCGGCAAGCACCACTCACATTTTCTTCAGGAAATGTACATTCTAGTTATTATTATTATTCTGAGACTAAATTTCTAAATCTAACTCCTCCTAGAGCTTTTAAGCTACATGCACCAAACTCTGCACAGACCTTCAGACTAATCCCGAATAGTGTGCTATATCTTTTCTAAGCGATCGGGGGTACGGTGTTTGCCCCAGGGGCAAAAAATTGGGCAAAAAATCCCATTGACTTAACATTGAGCCGAACTTTGACGAGTCATAGCTCAGAGCGAGGATTTCGCAGAGACATGTGATTTACCACATTTGAAGAGGCTGACAGGCTCTGTGAGAACATACCTCACAATGGGGTAAAAGTTTTACCCCTGGGGGGCAGGAGCTGCCCAAAATTGCCCCAATGTAAGTCAATGGAATTTTTTGCAAAAATTTTTGGTCGCTGACCCACGAATGAGGCGTCAAATTGTGCGGATTATTTGGGAATGGTGTGCTATGACTTTTATAAGCGATCGGGGGGTACGGTGTTTGCCCCAGGGGCAAAAAATTGGGCAAACAATCCCATTGACTTAACATTGAGCCGAATTTTGACGAGTCATAGCTCAGAGCGAGGATTTCGCAGAGACGTGTGATTTACCTCATTTGAAGAGGCTGACAGGCTCTGTGAGAACGTACCTCACAATGGGGTAAAAGTTGCACCCCTGGGGGGCAGGAGCTGCCCAAATTTGCCCCAATGTTAAGTCTATGGTAGATTTTGTATTGAACATAACTCTGGATCACAGTGTCTTACAGACAAGGGGGCGGGCTCATTTTACTCAGACGACCAATCAGTCTCTCAGGATCATTGTGAAGCTATCAAGCCACGCCCTAGCAACCATTTACAGCACCTTAGCAACAATTCCCATAGACTTCCTTTGAAAAAGATCAAAGGGATTTCTCCCGACTGAATTATCATAGAAACACGAGGGTGGTCTCGTTTGACTTGGGGCAGTAAAACAGCCAATCATGAATCCCCTCAACACTTCCTAGCCCCTCCCTAGCAACCATTTTCGAGCACCTTAGCAACCAAAATCCAAAGAGAGATATCTTCCATTCTGAATGTCACAGAAGCATGGGAGTTGGTTTATATCATTCATATTGACAAGCAGCCTTTGGAGATTCATCATTGGCAGCTGCCAAGCCACTCCCTAGCAACAATTTAGAGCACCCTAGCAACCACATTTATTGATTTCATTTACAGTAAGATATCTTCAGATCAGAATGTCCTAGAGACATGATAGTTGCTTTGTTTTCATTGGGTGAGTAATCAGTCTTCAGCTTTCATCATGTGAACTACTTAGCCACGCCCTAGCAACCATTTAAAGCACCCTAGCAACAAAGAACCATTGACATCCATTCAAAATCACTAAGATGTGTATCTTAGGATCAGAATGACGTAGAGACTTCCGGGTTGACTTATTTCACTCAGGATGGCAAGGAGCATTGTTGCCTGTCACCTTAGTAACTGCCTAGCAACCAGATGGGGTTATCTTAGCAACCAAGTAACAAATCACATATCTCTGCACAAGAAAATCACAGAGACTTACGGGTTGACTTATTTCACTCAGGATGGCAAGGAGCATTGTTGCCTGTCACCTTGGTAACTGCCTAGCAACCAGATGGGGTTACCCTAGCAACCAAGAAACAAATCACATATCTCTGTACTAGAAAATCACAGAGAAATCTGGGTTGACTTATTTCACTCAGGATTGCAAGGAGCATTGTTGGCTGTCACCTTGGTAACTGCCTAGCGACCAGATGGGGTTACCCTAGCAACCAAGAAACAAATCACATATCTCTGTACTAGAAAATCACAGAGACTTCCGGGTTGACTTATTTCACTCAGGATGGCAAGGAGCATTGTTGGCTGTCACCTTGGTAACTGCCTAGCAACCAGATGGGGTTACCCTAGCAACCAAGTAACAAATCACATATCTTTGCACCAGAAAATCGTAGAGACTTCCTGTTTCACTTATATCACTCAGGATGGAAAGGAGGCTTGATATGTATCACTCTGGTAACTGCCTAGCAACCAGATGTGGTTACCCTAGCAACCAAGTGACAAATCACATATCTTTGAACCAGAACATCGTAGAGACTTAGGGGTTGACATATTTCACACAGGATGGAAAGTAGCCTTGATATGCATCACCCTGGTAACTGCATAGCAACCAGACAGGGTTACCCTAGCAACCAAATAACAAATCACATATCTCTGCACCAGAAATTCATACAGACTTCCGGGTTGACTTAATTCACTCAGGATGGAAAGGAGGCTTGACAAGTTATCACCCTGGTAACTGCATAGCAACCAGACAGGGTTACCCTAGCAACCAAATAACAAATCACATATCTCTGCACCAGAAATTCATACAGACTTCCGGGTTGACTTTATTCACTCAGGATGGAAAGGAGGCTTGATATGTAACACCCTGGTTACTGCATAGCAACCAGATATGGTTACCCTAGCAACCAAGTAACAAATCACATATCTTTGAACCAGAACATCGTAGAGACTTAGGGGTTGACATATTTCACTCAGGATTGCAAGGAGCCTTATGAGTATCACTTTGGTAACTGCCTAGCAACCAGATGGGGTTACCCTAGCAACCAAGTTACAAATCACATATCTCTGCACCAGAAAATCGTAGAGACTTCCTGTTTCACTTATTTCACTCAGGATGGAAAGTAGCCTTGATATGCATCACTCTGGTAACTGCCTAGCAACCAGATTGGGTTACCCTAGCAACCAAGTAACAAATCATATATTTCTGCTCCAGAAAACCGTAGAGACATCTGGGTTGACTTAATTCACTCAGGATGGAAAGGAGGCTTGATAAGGATCACCCTGGTTACTGCATAGCAACCAGACAGGGTTACCCTAGCAACCAAATAACAAATCACATATCTCTGCACCATTAAATCATACAGACTTGCGGGTTGACTTTATTCACTCAAGATGGAAAGGAGGTTTGATAAGTATCACCCTGGTAACTGCATAGCAACCAGACAGGGTTACCCTAGCAACCAAGTAACAATTCACATATCTTTGAACCAGAACATCGTAGAGACTTAGGGGTTGACATATTTCACTCAGGATTGCAAGGAGCCTTATGAGTAACACTTTGGTAACTGCCTAGCAACCAGATGGGGATAGCCTAGGAACCAAGTAACAAATCACATATCTATTTAACAGAAAATCGTAGAGACTTCCAGGTTGACTTATTTCACTCATGATGGAAAGTAGCCTTGATATGTATTACTCTGGTAACTGCCTAGCAACCAGATAGGGTTACCCTAGCAACCAAGTAACAAATTACATATCTCTGCACCAGAACAACATAAAGACTTCTGGTTTTGTTCATGGGACTCAGGGTTGCAAGGATCTATCTATCTATCTGTATGTCTGTCTGTCTATTTATCAATCTATCTATATCTATCTTTCGAACTATCTATCTATGTGAGGGTTAATATCTATCTATCTATCTATCTATCTATCTATCTCTCTATCTATGGGTCAATATCTATCTATCTATCTATCTATCTATCTATCTATCTATCTATCTATCTATCTATCTATCTGAGGGTCTCTATCTATCTATCTGAGGGTCAATATCTATCTATCTATCTATCTATCTATCTATCTATCTATCAATCTATCTATCTGAGGGTCAATATCTATCTATCTATCTATCTATCTATCTATCTATCTATCTATCTATCTGAGGGTCAATAACTATCTATCTATCTATCTATCTATCTATCTATCTATCTATCTGAGGGTCAATATCTATCTATCTATCTAAGGATCAATATCTATCTATCTATCTATCTATCTATCTATCTATCTATCTATCTATCTGAGGGTCAATAACTATCTATCTATCTATCTATCTATCTGAGGGTCAATATCTATCTATCTATCTGAGGGTCAATATCTATTTATCTATCTATCTATCTATCTATCTATCTATCTATCTATCTATCTATCTATCTGAGGGTCAATAACTATCTATCTATCTATCTATCTATCTATCTATCTGAGGGTCAATATCTATCTATCTATCTATCTGAGGGTCAATAACTATCTATCTATCTATCTGAGGGTCAATAACTATCTATCTATCTATCTATCTATCTATCTATCTATCTATCTATCTATCTGAGGGTCAATAACTATCTATCTATCTATCTATCTATCTATCTATCTGATGGTCAATATCTATCTATCTATCTATCTATCTATCTATCTGATGGTCAATATCTATCTATCTATCTATCTATCTATCTATCTATCTATCTATCTATCTATCTATCTATCAATCATACTCTATCTATCTATCTATCTATATCTATCTATCTATCTATCTATCTATCTATCTATCTATCTATCTGAGGGTCAATATCTATCTATCTATCTATCTATCTATGTATCTATCTATCTATCTATCTATCTATCTATCTATCTATCTATCTAATCTATTTGATAGACTGAATAGTTTTATAATCTCTAAACTTTGAACATTGAAAACTACTAATAATTACATCAAACTAAAAACCTTAAATCTTCAAACTTTTAAAGCTACTTCATACTTTATGCTAGGCTTTCTCAAGCCAACCTAAAGTTTGTACTCAAACTTTTTAATCTAGTTAAAGATGAAATGTCAGGCAGATAAGATTCGTGTTGAAATCGAGCAGGATCATTGATTAAAACGCTGTCTATTAATAGTGTGAAAAGGCGGTTGTGGTATGTGATAAACAAATTCCCTATACATTTTACGATAGTGAGAGAGACATGAGGCGGCAAAAAGGAGGCACCTCCGCTTGTCAACTTGTTTATGAGAATCCAATCGTATTTTCATGCAGGACTGTTTACGGCACACTAATAAGTCTTATTTTCGCGTTTGCCGTGTGTCATTGACAAATCACAGGTGACCGTAATCGGCTGGTTCCCTTTTGAACAGTCTGAAATCGCTCCCTATTCCCTGTAGCATTCATTAATAACTACTCTATAAAGAGAATGAATGTGTTCTTGTTCACAGCTTAAATAAATGTGATAGGTGGGCAGCATGGGCTAAGTTCTAATCGTGTTTTAACTGTTTTATGGAGATAACACATTTTATACAGATAGGCAACAGGCTATTAGGCTAAAATAATGCATCACAATCGGGGAAGAAGGCAATAACAATAACATTTTGTCAAAAGGATGCAGATTTGAAAAATGACACATCCATCCATCAGTTTTATCTTATGTAGGTTTGCGTGAGGAACTTGGGAGCATAAACTTTCTTTATTTCAAAGTGTGCTTTCTTTCCCTTCATTCTCACATTCTTTGCTCCGTGTCCGTTCTGAGAAAATTTGTGTAATATGAGACGGACACATTTTGTATTAATATAGTAATGATAATCAATTCTTAAATTCCATAATCGATACATCAACATTTCTTTGATAGATTGACGCACCACGGTGCATCGATGCATTTTCACACCCCTAAAAGATGTATTGTGATAGATGGAGAATTGTGATGGGAAAACATGAGGTACACTACAGTACTAGTTAAAAGTTTGGAGTTTTGTACTCATTCTTTATATTTATAATATTTTCCAAATTTTAGAATAATGGTAAAGCCACAACACTATGCAATAACAAAAATAGAAGTGTGGGAATTATGCAGTGACAAATGATTTTAAACAAATCAAAAATTTCCACAAAGTCATCACCCCCCTGCCTAGATTACATCTCTGCACTGTCTGGGCACTCTCAGACAACTTAATGAGGTATCAACCAGTGTGCTTTTTAGACAGTATTTGATCCCATGTATCCCATGTGTTCCCTTTTACTTTACTGTATGGTCCAATTCATCCATTTAAAATATAGTAATTCAAAATTTTGTTTTGTGAAGAAATGAATGTGAAGACCCATTTTTTTTTTGTTTTTTTTGTCTCCAAAACAAGCATTTAAGCATAAGCCTTTTTATGAGATTTATACATTCAGTCAAGTGTGTCAAAAACTTTTGACTGGCATTGAAGATGTATAAAATAGAAAGGAGAGGAAGATGGGGAGAAACTTTCTCTCTCTCTCTCTCCATGGTTATTATTCTAGCATGACTGTGAACTCTGAATGTTCTGTTCCCAATCTGTGCTTCCTCTCTGTATATTATATATAGACAAGTATGGATACTGAGTGCAGGTAAGGACATCTTCTCTCTACCTCTCATGGAGATGAGAGCCTCCAGCTGTAGCCATGGTTACACAGCCCAAGTGTACACATTTGAATACTTTATTTGATAACACTATGAAGATACAAGCACATCAGGAATTAAATATAGGATGATTCACAAGTCTTCATATTTACCCATGAGACGCACTACTAACACAGGTTAAATTTGCAAGCATTACCAAAAGCAGTATATACATTTCATACATCTTAAAACATCCAGAACACTTATAACAATAAGTATAACAGCGTCTCCTCCAAACTGCTTGGCTTCATATTACACAAGATACAGAACAATACCTTGCAATAGATTTTTCTTTCATATTTTGCCCAACAATCTGTAACCCTCTGACTACCAATCTGAGCACATGCTCCAAACTCCCAAATATAAATACTAGCAACTTACACACACACACACAAACACAAAGTTCAAAAGAATATGCAAAGATGTACTTAAAGATAAACGAAAGAAAAAGGGTCTTAAATCTGACTCTCACTAATACCCTAATCTGTCTTAAAAAGCATATGTGACAAGAACCAAGAAAACAAAACAACATGCCTCCTAATTTTCTAGGAGCAGAGCAAGATAAAAGTGCTGTTGACAGCCTTGAAGTCATAAAGACATTCTTCATTAGATATCACTATGTTTGTTGTTATTTTTGTTTCTGGTACAGTTGGTATAATTAAGATGATCAAAAATAATTAATATAGTATGACCATCACAGTTGATTGACCTTGAAGCTCATTCAAATAAATCTCTCAAGGAGAGGCATAGAAAGAGACATTGTCAATGTTCAGAATTGAATACTAGCTTACTATTTACTGAATACTGTGGAGGATACATTGTATAATGCAAACTATCCTTTAAAAATACTCATTGGAACTGTAGGCAGTATTTCATGATAAAAATTCAAATAATTGTTGCCACATTACCTCATATTACCTAACCATGCTGCATGTGAGAGTTGTCATCTCGGAAATGAAACTGTTATTGAGGATTTTTAATTAAAGTTTTGGCAGTCTAATCAAATAGTCTGTCACAAACCACAGCTTTAATTACTTGTTCATTCATCACACTGTAAACTGAAGGTCAAGCCATGCACATTCACGTGTATTGCGCATTTTGTGAAATGTAGTAGGTCATTCAAGTACTCCATGCATATAGAAAATTCACATACTGTGAATGCCATTAACTGCAGGAACAGTAGAAATAGTATAGTTGTCTGTTATTTTGAACATAGTCTATGTTAAGATTATGAGAATATTTGTTTTGGTAAATGCTGAACTGAGCTCACTGTTCTCTCCTGTTCTGTCAGCACTCTGTTCTCTCTCTCTCTCTCTCTCTCTCTCTCTCTCTCTCTCTCTCTCTCTCTCTCTCCCTCCCCCTCTCCCTCCCTCTCTCTACCCTCATTCCACAAAGTCCAACAAGCTGTCCGAGCCTTTGAAATCACTGATGCGTGATAGTGCTCCTCCACATAAAATAAAATGGGGAAAATAAATAAATACAAATTATGTATTGAAGTGTATACAAACTAGAAATGTAAGAAACTAATTATATTTTAGAGTATCATGATATTTGACCCCACTAATGCCACAAATTAATATTTGTAACCTAACCCTAACCTAAGGGGATAAATAAAGATTGATAAATTATTTCTGTTTGACCAAATCAAACTTGGCACAAGCTAAGATTACAGGTCTAAAATGGTTTCTTTTGTATGGATGTCTGAACAGTTTCTTCATAGAGCTAAACTGCAAGAGTTTTTGTGTAATGATAAAAAGAACACAGTTGTGTATAACAGATATTGATATCATATCGACAAGTCATTGCTGATTCCCACTCCAACAACAAACATTTAAAAAAATCTGAAAATTGCTAAAAATAACTGTTTTTCAATGATAGCCTTCTACTAATGCTGTCATCTGCCCGATAACCTCTCTGCATTTGTGTAAAGTCCTCATTCCACACTTCTATGGCACAAAACATTGAAAACAATAAGAGACACGTTATACCTCAGTCATAGTTTCGGTTGTATCTTTATGCTGTTGGAGCTATTTTCATGTTAATAAAGGAGAAGTTCAGGCAGGATGTATTGAAAACTGATCCTGATAGTGTTTTATGAGAGTGAATTCTTTGTGCCAATGTAATGAGGAAGTACTAGTTTGTAAACTAGTGTTAATACTTAATGAACGTTCGTGTTATTGCACATTAACATGTGTGTTAAAATGAAACCAGGACAGTGTTTTATACCCAAACCCTGTGTTTTGTAGCACCACCCAGTGTATTTACACAGGACACAGACAATTTCCTGTATGTGTAACCAGAATATTTATCATATGCACTCTGTTTTTATGGGTCTATAAATAGGCTCTCCTTTTTGTCCCAGTTTTTTTTTCATTGTACCTTTCATGTACTGCAGCAAATTCTTTCATCTGTTTTATTTTTTCATCCATCATTTTCTCATTCCACTCACTATTTTATTCTCTGTGTTTCTCATAACCTTTCTGCTTGCAGACTGCAATTCTGTTTGATGAAGTTTCAGTGTCTTTTTTTTTTATTTCATATGACTGACCTGTAATGTGGCACCTTTCAATGTTTCATGTTTTTATATGTTCAGTAATATACATTTAGATACTTTATATGTTTATAATTGAATACTAGCTATTTTACAAAAATAAAATGGTAGGACATTTTCTTCAAACATTTCAAACAGCAGGATGCTTATTTTTGTCACATTACCTTATCACATTGCATGTTTAGTTCAACAATTGCCTTCCAGGTATCATATTCAATTTTGTGTAAAAATGTCTCAACATTTGGCAGTCCGATCAAATAACAAGCCAAGAAAGAGCTGCAAACATAGTATGGTGGTATACTCTTCCGAAAATAGTTTGGCTCAATCCCCCATTCTTTTTCTCTGCCTCTCTATCATTCTCTCTCCCTTTCTGTCCCTCTTTTGCATGCCCACATTTTCTCTCATGCTGTTTTTAACATTCCTGTTTAGCCATTTTAGTGCTAATAATTAACCAGACACGCCAGATCTCGTAAAAGGCTGTTCATGCCTGTAAAGTGATTCCCCTACAGTATGGTAGCAGTTATGTTCTCTTTAAAGAATGATGTATCGATTTACAAGCTTTTTGTGACACTTGGAATATATAAACCACAAATAAAATTGCTTCCTCATATTCTTCTGGTTTGAGGGAGAGAAAGGAAAAACTGAGGAAGAGACCATTTGGAATGATGAGATGGAGATGAGAGTAGGGAACAAGGGCTAGTAATATGGTTTGAAGTGAATAGAAGTGGTAAATATGAGAAACCTACTTTACATGATTCAAACTGATGTTGCGATGGGTTCTGGCTCGCATTCAGCATTCCAAAGGTGTTCAATAGGGTTCTGGCCTGGGCTTTTTGCAGGCTAGTCAAGTTCTTCCACACCAGACTTGGTAAATACTTTTTTTGGACCTCTCATTGTCCACAAGGGCATTGTCATGCTGAAACAGTAAAGGGCCCTCCCCAAACAGGTGCTACAACATTTGAAGTACATAAGTCTTTAGAACAGGGCTTCTCAAATTTTGGAAAGCGCAGGGGCCGCAAAACAGGACCCCTAAAGCTTTGAAGGCCGCACTTTTTTTCACATTTATTTTAGTAATTCTTATATATATACTATTTATTTTTTAATGTTATAGTGAGTTCATTTTTAAAGCATAAAATATAAATTATGGGTGTTTCCCCTACGTTCATTGCAATATAGAAAAGAGACATAAACAGTTCTTACAAAAATTAACCATGGTTGTACTAGAGTAATTTTGTTGTTACCATGATTGTAATAACCATGGTCTTTTGGCAGAAACCATGGATTTACTATAGTAATGTTGTAGTAACAATGACTGTAGTAATGTTTTTTTGGCATAAATCTGTTTGTCACAAATGGTTTTGATACGATTAACCGTGGTTTAACTACAGTAATATTGCATTAATATAATAGCAATGGTTTTACTATAGTAATATTGTAGTAACCATGACTGTAGCAACCATGGTTAATTTTGTGGTTACTATGGTTTAACTACAAATATAAATTATTATAGAAACCATGGTTTATTTTCCTAAGGAACCGTCAAAGATACTTGTCAACCAATAGAATAGTTTTCAGCAACACACAACTGAGATATGTTCAAAAACTAGATATTTTTCCTGTACTACTCCAAAACTCTAGTGACAAATCATTAGGATTTGTTCACCCTCTTTAGCGTTTTTCTGTGAAGTAATGCAGTTCATGAATAATCATTTGTGTGAAGACATATCAATGCCGTTATTGCTGGATAAACTATTAACCTTACTCATACGTTACATGTTATTCAAGGACCCGAAAGCAGTTGCGGAACACAGATGATCGCTTCGCGCTCATATCACGCGAAAACTTTACGGTTGGCATTATGTATTCATGCAGGTAGCATTCTCCAGGCATCCGCCAAACCCATATTCTTCCATCAGTCTGCCAGAGAACACATTTCCACTTTTCCAGAGACAAATGTCGTGTGCTTTTTGTGCATATTGATGCAAGGCTGTCTTGCAGCTACTAGGTTATAGAAACCCAGTTTATGAAGCTTACTATGAATAGGTCCTTCAATAAGTTGATTTAATAGGCAGTTTGGACTCAACAGTGAGTGTTGCAAATGAGAACATGCTATTTTTATGCGCAATATGCTTCTAAATGTCTTTGTCTATGGAGATGCATGGCTGATTGATTGATTTGATGTACCTCTTAGTAATGGCTGTAGCTGCAAAAGCCAAACCTGTTAATTAGAAAGGGGTGTACATGTACTTTTAGCAAATGAGATGGAGAGATTGACAGCAATGTAAATCTTGCTCAGATTTCAAACCCTTAATCAAATCTGAATACTTAAGTTATTTGATACCTTCAAGATGCCTTGTAAGATTTATATATATATATATATATATATATATATATATATATATATATATATATATATATATATTCGACAAATTAAATGTGTGATTTTAGGCCCGTGGCTCTGATGGTGTTTTGGAAATGCAGCCCTGTACACTGCTTATTTTACCAAATCATTGATCTCATTCTAGAAGTGGTGTGTCAATGGGAGTAAGGGAGAAGTTTTTGTGTCCCCTCCAGCATGTTGCAAATCACTCACACTGAATTGAATTTGTAGGGTATGACAATACACTGTTTGCAGAGACACATAGATGCATATATTACCTTTTTTTATTAGTTTTCTTTTTAAATTAAATGAGTAAATGCTTCCCATGTCTTCTATTGTTGACAGAATTAGAATTAGGTAGAAGCCAACCATGATAGGTTGATTGACAAGCCCCCATATTAAAAAATCATGAACAAATCTACAGTGACATAAAACAGTAGGCAATAATTTTTTATGTTTCATGTTCATTGTTGGATTTTAAAGACATTTTTTGTTTACTAAGATAAACAATTTTGTTATTGTTTTGGGTCACCATTTAATGTTCAATGTCAAATTTGGGTCTTGCGGCAAAATCAGTTGAGAATCAATGATCTAATGTAATAAAATTCATACATTTTTAAGTGTCTTTTTAAATCCTTTCTGGAACAACTTTGTGCGCACAAAAGAATCCTTCATTCTTTATTTAATGTAAAGCACATCGTTAGTTGTTACAGATTTTATATAATTTTTTCTTATGTCCATTTCATGAATTGTAATGAATTTAGTAGAGGCTAAGATGGTGAAACCTGTTGTTAGGACTTATTGGTGTTGGGTAATGAAGCGAAGTACAAAGCTAAATCTGGATCTGATGTGGAGAAAGAAAAAATTATAATGTCATTAATGACAAACGGCACCCCAGGACAGTCATACAATATGCAGAAATGTTCAAGAGCTACATATCCTGCAGGCGCTGAGAAGAGGAAAGAACAGGAAATTGAATCAAACTTGATAGTTGAATTGAATTGCAGATGTTATCATTTTTGTATAATTATGTCTAAAGTATTTTTTCAGATAAGGACTGTTTTGGTCCACTTTTTCTCCTGCATAGATTTGTACATAGCTTTTGGAATAGGGAGCAGAATTTTAAGGACTTATTTTGTCTGCATCCCATATAATACAGAATCAGCCTGTATTTAAAGGAACTGGATAATATCCATATTGAAAGCTGGTTTTATGAGAATGCTTTAGTATTTATTGAATTTGAATCAGTTTTGCATATAAGTGACATTGATAAAAATGACATATTAGAATGTAGAAGAAATTGGGAAAGATGATAGCAGTGACTTGTATACATGACTGCAGGCATACACCGTGACTGTTTCATTTTGTTTTTGTTTACAATATGGTAATTTTCACCTGTTATTAATGGTTTACTTAAATGTCTAATGACATTTATGACCAGACTACGTCCTCATTAATCCGGATACATTTGAAAACTGCATTTTTTTTAATTATTTTTTTTAGAAACAATCTCCGGCCACACTGCCGGTTTGTTGTCCACACTGAAACTCATGAAAATGCTTAAGGGAGACCTATTATGCCCCTTTTTACAAGATGTAATATAAGTCTCAGGTGTCCCCAGAATGTGTCTGTGAAGATTCAACTGAAAATACCCCATTGATCATTTATTATACCATGTTGTAAATGTCTCTTTTTGGGTGGAATCAAAAGCGCACTGATTTTGTGTGTCTCTTTAAATGCAAATTAGATGCTGCTCCCCACCCCCTTGAAGGAAGAGGGCTGTGTCTTTACAGCTCGTGCTTCAGATATTACAGCAACAACAAATCAGAACAAATATGACTGACAGTGTAAAATCCGGAGTTCAGCCATATATGTATGAACCAGAGTCGGACACTGATGAAGGAGAGACTCCGGCAGAAGCCACAAGTGTGAGAATGAACCAGGATGTTTCTGAATGGTTAATTGACACTAAACAGCTGTAGTGAGTCAGTCTGGCAACAAACATCCCTTGTGGTACAGATATGCTGTTCTTTGCAAGTAAACATTCTACTTTTACTACAACTCTCATGTTCACAGAAAACGTACATAGTTTTCAAAAAGACAATCACCTTTCTCTATTGTGCATAATAAAGGTGAGGTTATGAATTATACAGACAGTAAGCTAAAAATAACGACAGCTCTGGTCTACATGAATACAATTGGAGACAATGGTAACTTTAGCATTTGCTGGAACATGAACAGTTGGTACTGATCCATGCTTGAGAATCACATTTTTGGAAAATCCTGCTTTATATTGACACTCATTCACAAAGCAGTCCGGTATAAAATTACTTGGACAAACATACAGAAATTTTGTATGTTTGGGGCACATTTCCTTCAAAAACAAAACTTGTCCACTGCGTCTTCAGTGGCTCTGATGCCGGGAGTACATGAGGACTCTTATGTTCCCTTTTACAGCCAACAACAGTACACTTAAGACTCTTATGAAGCCAAGACATTATTCTTCTCACTGTATCTGCTCCAGCGTGGTAAGAACTTAACATTGTTGGGTGGTTGTGTACACACACTGCCAACTCACATTTATGTACAAACTCCATGTTAAAGTGAATTTAGCATAATAGGTCCCTTTTAAATCCCCTTACTATGTATGCGGAAAATTGCTGTTCCATGTATAATCAGAAAAGCAACTGTCCTCGTGTTCTGTCGGTGGACAGCTATTCCAAGTAAACATCCCGTCACCTATGAAGGAATGTAATGTGAAGGTTGTATAAAATAACATTTATTTTTAACAACTATAAAAGTGAATAACAGGCACAACAATGATGCTACAACATGGTCCGCCATTTTGATTATTTTGGGTTTAATGATCACATGAGTCATATGAAAACAAATACTTCATGTTTTTAGTCATCTGCGTTTTACCTGTCCACACTGCAGTGCTAAGACTTTGTTTTTAAATTTATCCACTTGGAAGAGCATTTCCAAAAAGCTCAGTTTTCACTGGACCAAAAACTCAGTGTGGACATGGCCTAAGAAATATTGTTTATTTTCCTAAAACATACTGAGAATGTCTCTTATTTTCCTCTGCTGAAGTTGGCAACTCTTGTATGAAGACTATTTCCTGAGTGAATGTGATAAATTGAAGCACAGACTTTGTGTTTTCCTTCGAAAAGACGCTCTCAGATAGTTTACTTTCTCTAGCTATTGAATGTGTCAGCACAGAAGATGTCTTTTTTTGAAGTTCTTCAACACACTCCTTTGAACCTTCAGATCTCTTTGATATTGACTTGTTTGTTTGGTCTGTTTATTCTGAAACTGTGTGTGTATTTCTGTAGGTGTTGTGTGAAGCCCTGTGATCCCAAAATCTGAGAACTTAATATAAAATACACAAGATGCACCACACCACTTGGTAGATGCACTTGTTGGTCTATGCATGTCTTGTTTTTGATGTGTTCTAATAATATTTTCTGAACGTCTGGAGTAAAGCTTTTTTAATTGTTGATTTGTGACTGTTAGTTTATACAAACGTAGGACCTCATATGGTCTCTATTAGCCTATCATTAAGCAGTTTAGTTACTCATGCATCTCCAGCTGACCAATCAGGCTAAATGGTAGTTTGACATGTGACTTAATTCACCAAGGAAATGTTTTCATTGTTTGTGACATTTTTAGACATGAATTGGACCAATGCAAATGTGTTTGTGTGTGTACAGTCAGTTTCACAGATGTCTCCTTACATTAAAGTTTGTTAATTTTAATATCAATTGTCAGGTGCACATATGTGTGATATCTTCCCACATCTTGCTCAGTTGTTTGCCATTCTGTGTCATCGCTTGAGCAGAACAGAATCTTACTGTGTCTTAAATGTTACAATAGTGTATCTGGAATTGTTTTATTAAACATGTCATTCCTTGTCATCTGTCTTCTCTTAGGTTCACATTTGCACAACAGGACTCATTGTTACTCCTCCACCTAGTAGTCCTGTCACCACAGCGACAGTTTTCACGTTTCCCCCGGATACCAGCTATGCCTCAATTACAGTGGTGAGCCGAAAAGGTCCTTTTAAAGTGACACAGCATATCAAAGATCTTCATTGTCCTCTGTTTATTTACAAATATAATTACAGTCTTCTTCTGACCTGTATGTATAAGGAGACCTTGCCTGTATATAAATGCTCAGACTAAACCCTATTACTTGAAACCACTGGTTGAATAATATATCAGCCAGACTGTCTTATATTTGGCATTTATAGATTTTCGGTAATAACCAGGCCAAGAAAGAATCTGACTTATTATTCTGAATTTGAGTTTTCGTATGGATTTAAATGTAAATTGTGTTAATCAGAGCTGAGAGTACTGCGCTTTTATTGATGAATGCAATCATAATCAAATTAGCTAAATTATTTAATAAATTAATATATAATATGTTTTAATGGCTTAACATAATTGTGAGTCCCCCCTTGTGTCAGTTTAAAATCAAGTTAAGCTTAATTGTTGAAATTTTTAATTTTTCGATATACATTTAAATTAGTAATTGGAGAGAGTGGTCCTACATCAGCCATTGAAAACCCCATATTGGTCAGCCACAACTCTACACATTGCATGTGTGTTCTTGCTGTTGTTCATGCAAAAGCTTGGCCTGAGTGCTTAATTGAAAATCCTACACAAGGAACTTCTCCTTGGGCTAGCAGATTACCTCATTTTGAGCATCATCAGAGTGTCAAACACAATCACATTACACTATTGTAGCAACAGAAAAAGAAACAGTTTCAGTTTTCTCTATTGCTTATATACATTATACATGCAACCAGATACACATTCCAGCTCAAACAGTAACTTTGAAACGTGACAGTTTGCCATCTGATAGCCCTTCATCTCCCTCAACACAAGCACACAGTATTTTCTGAACTAGTGTCTGCCTCAGGCTGGACACTAATGGCTCGCTGAGATTGATGTGTGTGCAGGGTGGTACCGTTTCCTTTTGTTTTAAATGTATTCTTTTTATATAGTGTGCATTGCCTCTCATCTCTGTATGTGGGGTATTTTAAAGTCAACTTGAAATCAGAACAGACCCTTTTTACTTTCTTTATGCAAATTTGTGGTCTTAATAATCTGTGATTTTTGAATAATATGTAACAACTTGCTCTTCCAATGAAATAACTTTCCCTTTCCACTGACCTAACATAGACAGCATGGGCTATTGGGTAATGATAACCTATAGACAAACAGCTATTTAGACATTGATTTAGCAAACTCACATATAGTCTGCCTTTATCCTGGTATGTAATGGCCACTTCTGAATCCAGTCAATTTCTGATCACGTTTAAAAGCATCAAAGCAATTTACATCAACTTTAAATACATCAAAGATATAAGCCTAGAAACAGGGATTGTTTTTGACTATTTTGCTATTTGCAATAAATCTGCATGAAGTAATCAACACAAAACAAATAAATTAATAAAGGTATTATAAATGTGCAATGCTAGAGCATTACCGGATAATTCTAAATGAATAAATTGTGCCAAACTGAAAAAAGTGTTTTTTTTCTGCAATTGTTGTACAAGTCCTTTAAAACAACAAAACTACCAAAACTGTGCATTACAGAGTGAGAGTTGTTTTAATAGTGGTGCCACTGGGCTCATAAACTCTGTTTGCAGATGTGTGCTTTAGTCCATATGGAACCAATTTATCCTTTCTCAGCCAGACGTTTAGCCCATGCTGGAAATCCACCAATCACAACACCTGCCACAGACAAAGTACCCAATTTTCAGCAACCAACACACAAGCTGGAAAGTCACAGTCAGAGGGATTATGACTTTGTTTTTGTCTAAACTTTGCAGTGATCTCTACAAAATCCAAGGCACTCATGTGGTATGGATGAAAAAAGCCTTCATTTAGGTACAATTCTCCAGTTACAAGAAGCTAAATATATAGTTGTGGCCATCAATGGAAACATCAACAGCTGATTAACAAGTAGGAGTTGTACCTTCAGAAACTGCCTCTAAGGTTGCCAAATATTCAGATTTGAATAAAAAAAAACAAAAAAAAAACAACAAATTGTATACTTGAACCAAAAAAATGCACACCCATATACACAAGACAAATATAATAATAATAAAATATACAGAATATACATATACTAAAATATAATTTCATTCATAGCTATAATTGTAAGAACGTACAAAAAAGGTGTAAAATCTATTTCTTCATAAACCCCAGGCAACGTAGTGCCACAGAGTGTTTATATTCAATACGTTTCACATTGTAGTAGACGTTTTAACAAACATGGCATATTCTATTCCAGTCACTCTGAGGGAACCATCACTGCAATAGCCAGCTTCCTTGTAATGTTTTTCCTGGAGATATTAAATTGGAAGTATGAATGGAATTTTTGTATCTGATCACTCTCAATTTGAGAGTGATCAGATTACCAATGTAAATATGGCCACATTCAAATTTGTAGACAACATAGGAAGAATTACAATTGATGAAAGACTTGTTCTGTTCTGCTGTGTGTGTGTGTGTGTGTTTTTTGTTTTAAAAAGCATCAGCTGCCATGGTCCCTCCATTGTGATGTCCAGATCTTTGTTGTTTGGCAAAAAGTAGATCAGCTTTTTGCCAAACAAATATCTAGACATCTTAATCTTACAAAGGTGCTGTTGTAGGAAAAGATCAGTATATTCAGGAGGGATAACGACAGC
Organism: Moxostoma hubbsi; assembly: GCA_032164185.1. Lineage (NCBI taxonomy): Eukaryota > Metazoa > Chordata > Actinopteri > Cypriniformes > Catostomidae > Moxostoma > Moxostoma hubbsi. Next base: position 21,136,887 of record JAVLUX010000031.1, read on the forward strand.
TGATCACCCCTAAGTATTATCAACCTTTGACTTCTAATCCCTTTGAATGATGAAAAGGGAACACATGGATCTTCTAGCTTCATGTCTTTTTGATTTGGTCAGGTTCAGAAAAAGAACTTCACACTTCATGAATTTGTTAATTGTATCAATAATCATTTGAAACTGATCTTGGAATATGTATTTACTGAGATACATTTTCTGATTTAAAAATAATCAGAACTCCAAATGGTGATTTACATACCCTGATTTTTAGAAAACTAACAGATCCTCAGATCCTCAGATCCAACAGCCTTCATCCACCTTGGTTAATTGATAATATAGCATTTGACCTTAAATTTGTGATTTAGTGCATAATGTTTAAATTCATGTGTGATATGTTTCATTGGTTCCGTCAGAGGAGATATGATTTACAGAATCTTTCCTTCACCACTGAAAGTGTCAACTTAAACTACTGAAGAAAAACAAAACAATGGCACTCAAATAATTGTGTGCATTTAGTGACCGTCTATAGTTGTGAAGCAGCACAAATAAAACAAATCATTAAATCTAATTGGGATGTTGTCAATACTGATAGTGCTCTTCGTGCTGCTTTTCAGGGAATGTCATATCCCTGCTATATTGCTCTGAATTGTACTATATAAACATGTTTACAGACACACACACACACACACACATACATACATATATATATATATATATATATATATATATATATATATATATATATATATATATATATATATATATATATATATATATAAAATGTGTGTGTGTTATTAGGGGTTCATGCCCAAAGGGCTGAAACCATATTGTATTTGTCAGGATTTTTAGGGGGCCAAGCAGTGAAGCTACTGGAATCCGATCTTGGCAGGATGATCCCAAATCCTCCCCACTACTCATGCGCACAAACGCACACCCATCTGACCCTAGGTGGTGCTGTAATAAACACTTTTACATTTTGGCTCCTGTCTATGCAACTGTAAGGGCTAGAATAAAAAATTCTGCCATTTTGAATTTTTAAATTCTGTAATTTTTAAAAACATGCCTTTTCAAACTCCTAGACCGTTAGTCCTAACCCTTAGTGTTGTCATGGTACCAAAATTTCAGTAGTCGGTACCAATACCAGTGAAATTTCACGTTACTCGATACCATTTTCGGTAAGCAAAACACAAAAACAGGTTACTGAACAACACTCTTTTATTAAAACTATACCAATGAGCAACACTAAGTTAAATATATTATTTTTTAATTATAACAAAACTGTACAATGTATGCTTAAAGTATTTTTGAACACTTATATAAGATTTGCTTCAACTTTTGCAACTTTAAGTTTTTACCAAGTAAAACAAAACAACTAAATAAACAAGCATACAATAGAATGAATAAAAAACAATTTCCAAACTAATGTGCAAAGTGCTCTCATATTAATAAAGCTGCATATTGCCAATTTTCTTCAAGATAAGAAATGCACAGTGACATACATTATGATTAAATAAGTCGCGAACCATTGCGTTCTAATCTAGCTAATCTAGAGGGACGAGCGTCCCCGAGGCAGAGTCTCTCTCAGCCGGGTGCAGTTTCAATCTCTCCCCCTTAGATTCAGACATTTGTGCAACTCATTGAAGAGGCGCTGACTGCACAGCGAAATGCCAGTTTCTGAGTTTATAGTTATTAACATGATCTGCTTCTGTATTATTTGAACTTTAATAAAGCTATAACGCATTTAATATAACTGCAATTTAGATGTAATGCATGTTTCCTTTAAAGAGCTCCGGCTCCGCTTATTCCACAACAAGAGTGCTTCTGAATTTACCTTTTATTTTTATTTTTTGAAATAATTCCCTAATACTTTGGGATCTACATAAGAGTGCATCTGGACTGTGATCTGTGTAATTCTTCCTCTCCTCCGTCAGGTGTGAACTGCAGTGATGCTCTCGCGTTTCATCATTACAGTTTAATGTGATTTCATGTTACGTTAAATGAGATCAAACAACTATTAGACAACGAACATTTTTCTCGACAATTTTTTTTATTTTCGACATTGTCGATAATGTTGTCTAAACATTTCAGCCCTAATGCAAATAATAATATGCTTTTAAACTCACCTGCTGTATTTGCTTGAATAAATCTGGCTGTCTGTCTTTCAGGTGCTTTATTAAGTTTGATGTGTTTCCTCGTTTCGTCAGAAAATTGTGAAAGCAGCATTTAAAAATAGGTTTTTGCTGATCTATGATGTTTCCCTTTTCACCAGCCTCAAATCCAAAGAATTTCCAAAACTGACTTTTTCCACTTTTCTTTTCGACAAGATTAAGTTGAGACTCCGCAGCAGCATCTACTTTGCTTGTCATCTTTTGCTTGTTGTGAGCGTTTAATATCTACACAGCGCAAACTCAAAATGTAACCAAGTCATAGTCAATACATAGTCAACAGCACATTTAGAAAATGTATGCAAAGTTTCTTACAATTCTACCCCTAGGGGGCCTACAACTAAAATAAACTATTATAAATTTGCAGCCATTTGAGCATCGAAGTTCAAATTAAATATGCATCATATTTGGTTCAAATGCTAAAATGGCAGCCAACGGCCAATCAAATTTCAGCACCTTATAAATCGTATTAGGAATGGCCGAGGATTATTGAAATGACTATACTCAAAGCCATGTATAAAATTTTGTGGTTATCGGTGTTCTGGGATTTTCATGCACAACAGTCTTTAAAATTTACTGAGAATGGTGCCAAAAACAAAAACAAATCAAGTGAGCGGCAGTTCTGCTGATGGAAATGCCTTGTTGATGAGAGGTCAACAGAGAATGGCCTGAACTGACAAAATCTATGGTAACTCAGATAACTGCTCTCTACATTTGTGGTGTGAAGAATAGCATCTCTGAATGCTATTCTGAAATGCAGGTTGGTGCTGTTTTGGCAGCACGAGGGGGACCTAAACAATATTAGGCAGGTGCTTTTAATGTTGTGGCTGATCGGTTTAGACTAGCAGAGCAAACAAGAGGACCAGTGCATATAAGATGTTTGATAGCATGGTTGTTGCATAATTTTTTTAATCAAATGTAAGACTTTTTTAAGACCTTTTTCAAGACCTGAACAAATCAAATTGACACTGTATACCCATCCCAAAACAAACCCACACAGTCTCAAAATAAATCATGTATCTTTCTTAGGCAGGGGTACACATTCAACATGGGCGAACCATTGCTTATCAGTAAAACAGGGTAGGCTGAATGCACGTTTTAAATACTCAAGACATGTTTTCCACATTTATTTCACATTAAAATTGGTTTATGTACCATTATATAAATAAATACAAATTAGAGTTAGTCAAATATTGGATTTTGCTGATACAATAATGTGTTGAAAGAAAAGCAATTAATCTGCAAAAAGTTTTTAAAATTAGTAGCCTTTATTAAATGTTGTCTTTCCTTCCTGTGAATGGGAGGGCCAGAGAGAGGCTAAGATGGTCCAAATTGAATTAAATTCCAGATGCAGTTTATGTTGCAACCAAAATACCAATAAAAAAGAAAAAAGATTTGATTTATAGTGTGGAACTTTTAACTTTAAATGCTGAAATACATCGGAGACTCTTATTTTGAAATGTTTGCACTTCACTGCTTCCAGCTGCTCATTCAAACAGATAAGGGAAATAAAATGTGCACTCATACAATGATCTACAGCTTATTACATTATAAACAATTAAAAGTAAACATTTGTCATATTTCATCAGTACAATATCATCATCATCATCATCATCAACAGTTGATCGTTGGTGATAGCTTGTCATAAATGTACAATATAGCCTAATGATTGTGAACTGCTCTGAAACAGCTGGACACTCACAAGTCCCCACGTGCTTGGAGAAAATACAACAGTGCCGCATTTTAACTATGAAGGATGCAGCTCGTGCATTTTATAATATATAATTTTTTTCTTTTTAGTTTGATTACTTGCATTAGGCCATATCACGATTCCTGTCTTTCCCCCTCCAAATTTAAGACCTCTTTAAATGATAATTAAGACTTTTGTTGTATCATTTAAGATATTTAAGACTTTTCTGACCTTAAAGGGATACTTCACCTCTGGGAAGATGAATGTGTATTTAAAATTGGTCATTTATATAGTATAAATGTGAAATTATTTTTGAATTTGAAGCATTCTAGACTGAGAAAAGGCAGAAAATGTATTTTTTACACATGTGGCTAAAAGACAACAACTCCCAGAATGCACTTGCTTTGCTGCCCTTACGAGGCCACTCCCAACCACGCCTACCGGTTACAGGTGGCAGTATCTGAAAATATGATACAGCTAGGCTTGCTTTGATACATCGTGACTCTATAAATCGTGAGTTAGTTGATAAATTGACTTGACTACGTGGGAAGAACATTATAATTCCGGGTGTCTAAACTCTGTACATGACATCTTAGTAACAAAAAGAAAAACAAACAAAATACTCACTTTACACTAAGCCGTCCGTTTGTCCCTGCGGGCTTTGGCTGGCGTTTCCAATTTATCTTCGGGATCCTAAAATAAATTTACAGGACTACCCTGTCCATGTGTGGTACAAAACTTGGGTGCTCAGTTATACATGCTCGAGTTAGCGGTGCTGTTTCATCAGCGGATTCAGCGATCTCGTCCAGAAGAAAACGGCATCGCTGAAATTCGCGACAGCAATAGGACTCTCTATCTGTTTCCATAGGTGCACAGCGAGAGCACTGACACCACCAGTCCGCCCCAACTCGAGTCTGGCCGGGCTCTTCCTCCTGCCTGCCAAGCAGGTTTTGCTCCCCTGCTACAGCAGCTGCTCCAGCCTCTGTTCATTGCTGTATTGCGGCTCGTACAGGTAGCCGCGATCATCAGATTCTCGCAACAGATCTTCGAAATCCCCTTCTGCCATTTCAACTTCAAAACTACATTCCGCCATCGTGATTAGCCTACTTGTATACAAACTTTCTACACAGAGCAAGAGCCTGTTTTCTTAGCTTCTACAGAAAGATGGCTGACACTATCTTCACATTCTGTGAGTGAGATCCCGCCCCATATTGGCGTGGTGAAAACATGCGGAATACTGGCTGTAGTTTTAAGCCTCTGGCCCAAAAATCCTCCGATGACGCAAAATGACGATTTTTGCGTCATCGGAGGATTTTTTTCCAGACTAAAAATACATAAATCTCTCGTCTCAGGGGGATATGAGGGGGGGGGGGGGGAGCTCGGTAATTCGAAAATACCACTGGTTTTCTACTGATACAAAGCTTAATGCTAAATCCTGAAGTAACCCTTTATTTTTGGGAAAACTGAATTTAAGACGTTTTAACACTTTAAGGATCCGCAGAAGCCATGGATAGATCTTTTTCAAATAATAATCACACTATTTGTGCCGCTTTACCATCACCCATAGTGAAGCTAGGAGAAACTGCCCTGATAGCACACGTACATCAGCCAGACATCTATTTGATGTGTTTGTTTACATCTGGAAGACATATTTTTTAGGTTGTTTGCTCATCTGCAATATGTCGATAAGATGTCAATAAGTGTGTCTCGGATGTCAGTAAGACATTAAGCGGATGTCTTTGAGACGTTTATAATTTATAATGTTTGTAAATCTGATCTTTTTAAGATGTTTAGCAGATGTTAATTAGATTGTGATGCTACTCATATTGATGCATCACAATCTCAGATGAAAATATTTAAAACACATCTCTGAGATGTACGTGTGCTATCTGGGTGACATCTGCACTCTCACAGAATCAGATATCTCATGGATCGGCAAACTCTAGTTAAAATAAAACCGAAAAGGCAGATAGATGTATTGTAAATTAAAATGATTAACGGTACTTTAAACATTTAAAAGTAATTTAATATTATCTTGTGAATTATTTAATTTAATAGTATTGAGTGTTTTGATAGAGCACTAATGTTTATTTTCTGTTATTTATTTATTTTATTGTGCTTTAAAGAGGTCAGTGTTTATCACTTTGTGAGGTAAAAATATATGAAGGTAAATAATGTTTTTTTTATTAGGCTACTATGTATTCATTGTTTATAAAATATAAACATATAAGTGAAAATGATTAGTTCTCTTAGGGCCTATAAAGGTCTTAGATCACATCTAATATTCACAACATGTGCTTTGTGGAGTTTATCTACTGTATTTATTTATTTATTTTTTAAAGAATCTTTTTTTCAATGTTTTGTCCACAAAATGATCAAAAATACTGTAAACAACAGCACAACCCATTGAAAATATATTAGCTTGTCCCTCGCACACATTTTTGTCTTGACAAAAAACAAATATGGCGCTACTGTGAAATAAGGTTCATGTGTGCTTAGTCCCCGATGATTGCCGCTTGGGGCTATATTATATAATATTATGACCACCATGCAATTCAATGCCTTTATGATCAAACATCGAAGATATCAAGTAGAAATATCCCACATCCAAATTTCATGTAACGCAACATAATGACCAGACTTTCATTCTGATAACGGATAACCAGTCCATTATCATGACATACAGGGAGCTTTGTACAGCAGTACTTGTCAATTGTTAACCAGCTCTGGAGATATTAAAAGACACTTATGTGCTCAAACTGATACCTCTGACAGTGCCGCAGACCAGGTACTGTGGTTTAACGGTGCAGCAGGAGAAATTCAATGGCAACTGTCGAGCATGTCTATAATGCTCACGAAGATTAATAGTGGACCTGGAAGATCTGACTGTAATATGTCGATTGATTATGGCGATGGAGGTGAAAGGAGTAAAGGAAGGCTTTCTTGGAAGAACCACCTAATTTTCTTGTTTCCAGACTTTGCGAATTCGACAAGAGAGAAATGTGATCGTTTCAAGGAATGCAAGAAACTCTTACATCAACGGAAGATCGCTTTTGCAAAAGAATGGCTGCAAAATATTTACATGCCCACAGCAAGCATTGTCTTTCATAGAGCGAATGGGTTGAGTAAGCCATTTTTGTGTTTCTCATGTGGCCCCCAAGTGAGCTTGTCTCGCTAAAAATACACTTGACTGTCTGAGGAAGCTAGTCGCCATTTTGTTTCTTTTTGTGTCCTAGCGGCTGAGATTTGTTTTGTGCAGTAACTCTCCTTCAAGAAACTCTGCAATGACGGAGGTTTGCTTTTGCACTGATGTTGCTGGCCAAATTGAGAATAGTATGGCTGCAAAATTGCAGCCAAATATTTTTTCATATTTACTTATGGTGGTTCCACCAAGAGACTGGAGTTTGTTTTTTGGAATAACACTCCTTCGGGACAGTTGTGGATGAATCTGCTTGTTGTTTGTGCTTATGCCTCCCATTGGCTGGAGTTTATTTAGTGGAGTATTTTTTGTAGGACATTGGAAGGATTAGGTTGTCTGCTGCACTCATGAACAGCCGGCTCACTGAACATTCGTTTGACTGTCCGAAGAAACTGTTTTGAGTTTGTTTTGTGGAGGAACATACCTTCAATACAGTTCTTTGTGTTTTTTCTGCCTATTGGCTGGAGTTTGTTTTATAAATAATTTTCTTTTATGTTATTCTGTTTCACAAAATTTGTATAGAGGCACCGGATTTAAGCAATCCGCCTAATTTGTTATGGGTTCTCTCGTAGTCGTACATGGGCTTGTTGAGTTGACGCCGGTTGGCGCCGTCGTGCGTGGTGTTAATGTGCAGATTTTTCTTTTTTTCTAGTAGTTTTGTTTGGGGGTGAAGTTCTGGGTTTGACTGTTGCACTAATGTTGGAATGTGGTTTTTATTATTTTATTTTTGACTCACAATCAATTTTTTCTATTATGTCAAAAAGTCAAATGTTAATAAGAGTGTATTGTCTCTCTCCACGTGGAATGTGAATGGGTTGGGGTATCCCATAAAAAGAAGGAAGGTTATTTATTTTCTTAAACATAAGAAATGTCATATAGTGTTTCTTCAAGAAATGCATCTTCCCCTGCAGGAAGCTGAAAAATTTGGGAAAATATGGGGTGGACATATTTTCTTTTGTGCTGGCACAAGTAAGAGCAGGGGAGTCATTACATTGATAAGTAGGGCTGCACGTTTTCAAGTTTTTCATTAACCGTTAACCGTGGCCCTTAACGGTTAATACTCGGTTAACCATAGTGTGCGCCAGGGATGGAAATTAACTTTTTTGTCCACCGGCCACTGTGGATTTCAAAATCTACCAGCCACTCAATGTTTTTACCAGCCACTTTCTTGTTTTTAACCGACAATGTGTAACTGCATGTGAAAATTAATACTACAAGATCTACAATACTTAAGCCGTTTATTTAATCTCAAGTCTCAATGAAATACTGGCATTTTCTCTTTCTCTCTTATAGCCTACACACACAATCCATGAACTGATATTCATTTCAGTTCGCATACGAGGAAAACACAATGTTACGGACGTGAGCGCTCTGAAAGCGGCACTGAAAGATGCTTTAAAACTTCCACAGAGACATCAAACAGAAAGCACAAAACCTTTCTTTAAAGTGAATTTCGTTTTGTATTAATTGTGTCTTAATTTTAATCAATGTTTCATCAACCAATTGCCTGGATTTAATAAATAAGAATTAAATATAGCAGACGATATAATCACAAGCGGAGGCGCCGGCGCGTGAACTGGGGCTCGTCTCATAAATGAACCGAAACTCAGTGTATAAGGTAGCCTTGCCTCACAAATAATTCAAAACTAAAGAAAACAGACACAGACTGCTCTCTGCTTATGTAATCTGTAAGAAATGTGCATTTCTCTCTGGTGCGTTACTGCGAAGACCGCGAGTCAGCATCGTCAACTTCATCTTTGCAAATGACACGGACAAAGAAAAGACTTGTTTATTAATAAATAATTAAAATATCTCCTTGCTATATTTTACATATTCATAATCATTACTTTTGCCGGTTCTTTGTGACAGATTTTAGGAGCTTTATTGGCAGCGCCACGCCGCCACCCTTACATGAGCGCGTCACCGCACCCACCAGAATAGCCCTGTTTTTTTGTTAAGGATTTGATTTCATATTAGAAAACTGGTCAAGACTACTTCTTGTGGACATTACAAATGTCTGGGAGCGCTCTGGCAGTCTCTGGTGGTGCAAAAATGTATTACAACTAAATTCAATGCACGCCATTGATGCCACTTAACCGAGCAAAATGTTTCACTCGGTTACGCAATTTTTAACGGTTAATCGGTTAACCATGGACACCCCTATTGATAAGTAAACATCTCCAATTAAAATGTCTTAAACAGATTAAAGAAAAATTAGGAAGAGTCATTATAGTTTTATTAGAAATTAATGGGCAAAGGTTGATTTTAGCTAATATTTACGCACCTAACGCTGATGATCAAGGTTTTTATAGATCTTGAAGGGATGTTGCAAGCTGCTAGCACCCATCATGATATAATATTGGGAGGAGACTTTTTTGATGGACTCAGCCCTTGATCATAGTGAAGCAAAAGTGTGTAAGCCCCCTAGAGCAACATTGATGCTTCACAGGTTGTATAATTGTATAATTCTAATTGTATAGTTATATAATTCTTGGTCTTGCAGATATTTGGAGACTTTTGAACCCATCTGGAAGGGACTATAAATTTTTTTCAATAGTCCATAAGATTTATTCTAGAATAGATTTCATCTGTTGTTGATTGCTTAATTGGAACATTTTAGTCTCGGATCACGCCCTGGTGAGTTTAGAGCTGTTGCCACATATGGAGAAAAATAAATCATATAGTTGCCGCTTTAATGTATCCCTTTTGCAAAATCCGGATTTGGCAGTGTTTGCGCGAATCCAACGCACAAGAACTCGTGGAAGTAGAGAGGGTCTTTTTCTGTCATTCCCTCAGTGAAATCTGCTGGTGGTGAAATATTTACCTCGGCCAGTGATATTAATAATGCATTTAAAGAATTCTATGTTTATCTTTATAGTTCCGCATCTTGTCTACTGATGAAGTTTTTAGAAAGTTTGTGGAACCTTTAGATCTCCCTAAACTGACGACTGTGCAAAAAAAATTCTCTTGATTCAGAAATAACCTTGTGGAGCTTGACAAGGTAAGGCCCTGCCTACAAGCAAGGCTCTGGGGCCAGATTGTTTTGCTGCTGAATTTTTTAGATCTTATGCTACAGAACTGGCTACACATTTGTTAGAAGTTTATACAGAATCATTAAAGAATGGAAAGCTTCAGCTAACCATGACACAAGCCACAAGATCAGTCTGATTCTTAAAAAGGACAAAGATCCAAGCAAGTGTAAAAGTTACTGTCTAATTTCCCTGATCAAGCTAGATGTTAAAATTTTGGCTAACCAATTAAGTTATGACATCTCTTATACTTACAAATTGGGTGGGGTTCATTCGGGGCTGCAGCTCTTCTGATAACATTAGGCGATTCATCAATATCATATGGTCAGTGGTGAATGATCAGACTCCGGTCACTGCCATCTCACTTGATGCTGAAAAGGTGTTTGATATTGTAGAATGGGATTATCTTTTTAAGATTCTGGAAATGTACGGGATCGGGAATAATTTTATTGACTGGATTAAGTTACTTTATAGACACCCTGTAGCAGCGGTACAGGGTGTCTATAAAGTAACTTAATAGACACCCTGTAGCAGCGGTACAAACAAATTGATTTATTTCAGATTATTTTACTCTGGATAGGGTCACTTGGCACGGTTACCCATTATTGTTCTGTCTTGCCCTGGAACCATTAGCAGCCGCAATAAGAAAGGAGGATGATTTTCCAGGGGTGATGACGGGAGATGTGGCACACAAGCTTTTGCTTTACACAGATTATATTTTATTATTTGTCTCTTACCACATTAGATCTATATCTTGTCTCCACAGGATTATAAATTCCTTTTCTAAATTCACAGGACACAGAGTCAATTGGTCTAAATCCAAAGCTTTGTCTCTGACATAGTACTGACCAGTAACAGCTTTTCAGCCGGGCACCTTCCAGTGGCCCAAACATGGCATTAAGTATTTGGGCATTTTATTCCCAGCTAATTTGTGTGATTTATATTTTCGACCCTTTAATAAAAGTTTTTCGAGTGAGGTGAGTAGGTGGGCTTCATTACATTTATCGATGATTGGGAAGTTTAATGTATTCCAAAATTCAACTACCTGCTACAATCTCTCTCTGTATTTGTCCCCCTCTCTTATTTCAAGCAATTTGATAGGATAGCGAAGTCCTTTATTTGGAATGGTAAATGTCCCAGATTACATTTCAACAAGTTACATAGGCTGATTGACAATGTTGGGCTAGGCCTACCCAAGATTTTGTTTTATTATGCATTCGGTCTCAGACATTTGGCTCATTGGTCGCTTCCTGAGAGAGCCCCTCCCTGGTTTTGTATTGAAAAGTCCTTGCCCCTATTTCGCCATTGCAAATCCTTTCTATCAAACTAAAAGAAGTTGTTAAATCACACCCTGTTATCTCAATTTGCACATGGTTTGGACAAAAGTGTTCAGAGTGTTTATTTCTGTCATTTATTTAAATGTTGCCTCAAGCACATGGCTGAATCCTAAATTGTGTATTAATAAGTCCCCTTTTTGTTGATCAGAGTGAATTGGGATGGGGGTTACTAAACTCGGTGACCTATATGAGAGTGGAGTGCTGAGATCTTTAGAAAATTTGGTTCAACATTTTAAGATTCCTAGATCCAAGTTCTTTAGGTATTTACAGTTGCACCACCTGTTCTGTACCATTTTTGGGATTCGTTTACACCCCCCTAAATCGGCAGTTACTCTAGAAGTGGTGATTACTGCTTTTGGAAAAGGTTATGAGGCATCAGTGTATTACTCCCTGCTAATTCAGAGTCTGGGGGAACAGAGCTTCAAATTCTCTCGAGATTATGGGAGAAAGATTTAAACTTGGTATTTGAGGAGGGAGTGTGGGCTAGGATTCTAAAATGCATTAAGTCTACATCTAGAGTTGCAAGGGTCTGTCTGATGCAATTTAATTTTGCAGCAATTCTACTAGACCCCCTCTAGATTGTATAGGTTTAATCTTAGACACACCCACCTGTTTGCATCTTTGGTTGCAGGTTCAGAACTTTGTGTGAGGTATTGGACTCTGAATTTTCATTTAACCCCAGACTCTGTGATGGGATGACTCTTGATATTGCGGACAGTTATTTAAAAAGTTGGGTCTTAACTGGAGTCTTGATTGGTGAGAAATCATCCTCAGGGGATTGAAGTCGGCTGGGGCACCCTCAATTAGGGAGTAGAGCGGGTAGATGGCCGATTGTTTGAATGTATATCTTGTTTGTTTGTTTTTTCCGTTTTTTTTTTTGTTTTTTTTTTGTGTATTTTAATGCTCTAGATGTTGGTGACCACAGTAGTGAGTGTTTGTGTCAGGTGGGGGTGGGGGGATTTGGGGGCTAGGGGGTTTAATCTGAATAATTGATTGTTTTTTATGTTGTGTTTATGTTTTATGTTTGGAATTAATATCATTTTTAATAATAAAAAAAAAGCCCCAAGCAGCTTGAACCCGATAATTGCTTCTTGCAGCTATATTTTTCATTTATTTTGTATTTATTTATTTTGGTCTTGTGTGTGTGTGTGTGTGTGTATATGTATGTGTGTGTATGTATATGTGTGTGTGTGTGTGTGTGTGTATATATATATATATATATATATATATATATATATATATATATACATATACACACACACTTAAAAATTTTTTTTTTAAGTATACTATTTGTTGGTTATTCTTTACTTCATTAGAATATTTGGCAACATTTATATTGGGGAATTGTACCCTGATGAAGTCTTTTATTTTTGCCGAAACGTTGGCCAAAAAAAAAAAAGATTTTTAAGATTTGTATCTTTTTTCACTAACTCAGTTGTTTTTTTGTTTTTTTTTTGTTTTTTTTTAGGATGCTCTTCCCCCTCCTCCACCCCCTCCACCTCAGTCACAACCTTCAGCAGTGGGTGCTGCCGCCTTGACTGCTGGTCAAAGACCTTCACCCGCTGTAGGTGACCAGAGTGGGCGTCAAAGACCCACAGTGTAAGTACATCTTTAATGTAAAACACACACTATAAATTTGTAACTTTCAGTTCGGTGTTAAAAAATATGTGGAGAGAATGCTGGAGAGAAATGCTGTCTGGAGCATTGATAATTTACCATTCAGTGGTCTTGTTTGCATCTTCTGTCATAAAGTATCTCACACACATACACAGCATAAATGGTAAGCGTACGTGACCACTTTCAAGTCTTAACTTACCTCTCTGTCATTACCTAATGTCAGCTGAGCGTGACCAAACACATTCAGGTGAGGTGTCAAAGGTTATTTCCAAGGGGAGTAGGGCAGTCTCTGGGGCCCTGACCTAAGGTCTGATCCCTCACCTTTCACCTTTATCTCCATTACAACTCAGAATTGCACTAAACACACCTAATTTCTATTGGATTCACACATGGTCCCCTGAGTGGAGTATATTTAAAAAGTAAAGTTTATATTACATAAAGTTCATTTTTCATATAATTATCACATTAGGGTCAGACCTTTTCAAACAACAAATGCTTGTTAAAAAAATATCAAATGACTTCTCTAATATAGGAGCTGTTTAGAATTTCTAATTTTATTGTCCAATGTAGACAGGAGATTTTGTTGTGATTCAAGGCAACATTGTGAAAGCAGTGCCCACCCCTGTTCGATTTGTGGTATTGCATCTGTGGCCAATGCACTTAAATACATGAAATAGAATGAATAAAACTTCATAAGAAGAGGTAGTTGCAATATTTACAGTATTTATTTTATTTAATGTTTTGTGTGATTTCTCTTTCAGGTATGTGGCAATGTTTCCGTATACACCCCGTAAGGAAGACGAGTTAGAAATGAGGAAAGGGGAAATGTTTTTGGTGCTGGAGCGCTGTCAGGATGGCTGGTTTAAAGGAACATCCATGCACACTGGCAAGATTGGAGTGTTTCCTGGGAACTACATGAGTCCTGTCAGCAGGTACGATAAACACACCCTCACTCACACGTTACCACTCAGACATAAACTCCTAGTAAGCTAAGGAAAGATTAGATTGCCCTCTGCCTTTCCACTGGAGTATGTACTTAAGACATACACGCACACCACACAAAGTATTCACTTGCAGATAAATATGAGTTGGTCAGGTTTACACACAACACTGAATTGTTGAAGCTTTGTTCTGGGTTCAGTACATGTTTAGCTCTTTCTGTAGCACTTGTGGCATAATATTGATTACCACAGAAAATATCTTCAACTCATCCCTCTGTTAAACAGGATAAAGAAATACATACATTGGTTCTATGAGGCTAGCGTTATGAAGAGTTTAGAAGCAAAAATGTTAAACTCTTTTTATATATATATATATATATATATGTATATATATATATGAATGATTTAATGAAATAATTTTCTGTAAGTTTGCTTTAATTACAGTTTTTGAGGTGGGACTACATTTCTATATGGATGCATTTCTGCATGAATTATGTATTTCCTGTTGATGGATATTTTTCACAAATGCTGTCAATAGAGCGCAACTTAGTTTTAACCTGGAAAATTCCTTTAAACTAGATTTTTCCTTGTGGGAGGTATGAGAATTACAGACACCTACAATTATCAGTGCAATCCTATTTACAGGAATAAAACAAAATCCTTTATTTAAGACATGAAAACACAATGTCTAAAAACATGTTATTTGTTCAAGGTCAGATTAAAGCTTGTCTGATGCAGGTGCTTTCAACACGAGAATCTCATTTACAGTCCTACAAAAGAATGAACAGCTGCATTTTCAGCCTAGAAGTATTCAAAATATCTCCTTTTCACACAATCAAGCATATTTTTTCTTTATGGCCTAAATATAGCTTACACTAATGTTCCATGGTTTTAACTGTAATACATAAAAAAAAACTTCAAACAGACTTGAATACATAAGGGAATAGCTAAATATCTAACTGAACTGAGGCATTTAAGTGTTTAGTCAGATCGAGTGATTATTTTGGAATATGTTTTGCAACCAATACATCAGGAAAGATTCAGGATGAGATTTAAAATAAGAAGTGTGAGTTTAAAGGGTCTTGAACTTTTCCTTATCTCTTTTTTTTTTTTCTACTGCAGGACTGTTTCTGGCAGCAGTCAGCCAAAAGTTCCCCTGACTCTGTGCTCCCAGGCTGGACGTGGTGCCACCATTGTTAGCCCCTCCTCTAGTCCTCTAGGGGCAGCTGTAGGGAGTGCTGACCCCAACAAACCCCTCCTAGTCTGCCCAAATGCCACTCCATCTTGCCCACTGCCTGCTGCTATAGTAACAGCTGCACATATACCCACTGGTCAGCACCCCAAAGTGCTTATGCATGTGACTTCACAGATGACTGTTAATCAGGCACGCAGTGCAGTCAGGACAGGTATATATAATTAAATACAATTCACACCTGGAAATAAACAAAGAATTTATTTTTAGGATTTTGAACATTTTTAAACAGAAATGTTATGTAAAAAATGAATAAGCGATTATCTTTTGGATCTTAACTTCTTTAATCACAAATTACTCTTTCTCCACTAGCTGTGTGTCATAGTCAGGATCGGCCTACAGCAGCAGTGATGCCTATCCAGTCCCACAATCCTGTGGCCTACCTTCCTAGCACAGCTGTGTGTCTTCAGCCATCACCTGTCCTCGGCTCCAGCCCTGGATCCTCCTCATCCAGAGTGGGTGTGGCTATGGGCTGTGCGGCTGCCTCCTTGACCCCACCTAATGTTAGTGCTGCTTCTTTAGACAATGATGCCATGAGACCTCTGGCTGTGGTGGCTCTTCCTGTGGCCCCCAGCAGCACAAAGTGTCTTGGAGCAGTCTCGAATCATGGTGTTGCTTGTAGACTGGATAAAGATTGCAAGGTGAGGCTGAGAATTCTGAGCTAAAGTATTTATTGCGAGGTCCCCAAAATCGTGGGCCAACATATTTCAGGAAATTTAGAAAAGGATGACTTCCAGGCCAGGAATATTCATTGAAATCATAACACCTTAAAAGTCATGGAAATTTGTGTGAATATAGAATTTGTAAACTAATTTTGCTCTTCTCTAAAATATTTCAGCAACTTAATATTGCTGTTTGTGAGTGCTTGTAAGAGTGACTAATAACTGTTTCTTGTTGTACACAAAGTGGTCTTCCTCAAGCCGAAAGCAGCTCAGAAAACCAAATCGTCCATTGAGGCATGTCCAAATGTCACAACATATTTTTTTTTTTTATCCAGAGACATTTATAGCTTTACAAGTTTATAATCATTTAAATTTTTCATTCCAAGAATTGGTACCTGTTACAAATGGAAATCCACCTTGGAAATCTCTTAAAAATTATGACATTTTATATTTGTCCAGTAATCACATAGAAATGGAAAAGTTTTGGAAATTCATTGATCTAAAAGTGTAGGAACCCTATTATTGACATGTAGATGTCATGGCCTTCTGAGTATAATTTGTGCTTTTTGTAGGGGTTTTCTAGAACACTGAAAACCCTTGAAAACTTTTTTCCCTCTAATTAAGCTCACTTGGTGATCAAATAGTATATTAAGTTAAGATAAACAGATGCAAGTAGACTTAGATTTGCTTTTTAAATGTTGTTGTTTCTACTTAATAATTTAAATGCAATTGCCTCAAATGTAGGTCATACAATTACATAGTCTAAAGAAGAATGTAAATAATTCTTGGTGAATCATAAAATAAGCATATTTCTGCACAGAAATGCATGGGTTTGCACTATCCTTCAGTTGCTCGTGCACAAGGAAAACTGAGATTTTGTTAACAGGGTCCAATTTGACCAAAGGTGACACAGGTCACTCGAATGGTGACATCACACCAAACAATTATTTGCAACTAAACAACATTATACTACAAAAGAGCTAAAACCTCTATGAATTCTTAAATACAACTATTTAAATGCCCCCAAGGCATTATGGGAATTCCACATAGACTCAATTTTGTATTTAATATTTTTTTTAATGCTTAAAATATTAAGAATAATAATTTCAAGGAACATACCGTAGATATGTCAAGTTTTGGGCTCATAACTCATGTTTAAATAAGGCAACTTTTATTTTCCAGTAATGGCAACATTGGTGTTTATGGTGAAGGACCAGTAAGTAAAAGACTAAAAATAACCCTGAGAACCCTAATGGCTTGTCATGGTTTGCATTAGTTTTATGTCTTTTTGTTATTGCACCCAACTGTTCACCAATTCATTTATGTGGGCTTAACATGCGTTTTGTAATTATAAATTCACTCGGTTTCAAAAAATGTGCTGAGCTTAATGGCCAAGTCTGCAGATATAGAGCTTAAATCATCATTTTTTGTAGCGCAGGTTGTTCTGCAAACCCAGAGAACACAATCCTGAATGTTGTTCACTTTGCCTCAGTGTTCTGGGACATTTCTTGGTACTCAGTACTTCCAGAGTTACACTTACACCGATGTGTTTTTCTTTCTGTTTCAGATAGCTAGAGAAATGTAGGTTTTGTAACCAAACCTCTCTCCATCTGGAAATATCAGATTTTTCATTGATATTCAAATTCAGTCTACAATGTTCAGACTAACTCCTCTGTCAGCCAAGACGCAGGAGAAGATAAAGTACTGATTAGAAATGAGTAGCGTTCATTGCATAACCAAGTTGTGACTGACTTTCTGGCTAGACACAGAAATCTACTGAGCTTTTAAAAGACTCAGATTCTTTGATCCTTCAACCTCCAAAGGATAAAAGATTTAGGAAGAGAAATATAAAACAATCAAACAATTAAAAAGTAGGATGAGTGTCAAGTACAGAAGAAACATTTATAATACAATTGTGTTATAAAAATAAAATGTTGTTTTATTTTTCTGTGGCACTCTCTTTGATAGCTGATCATCTCCAAAGACCATGTGATGTTGTAGATTTATTATTACCAGTACATAATGTATGTTGGAGTCTAAATAACATTTTTGTTCTCACTTAATTTATAAAGAATTAAATCTTTCTTTTCAGAGGGAAAAGAAAGGCCTGTTGAAACTGCTGTCTAATAAAAAGAAGCTCCGCCCATCTCCCCCATCCTCTCCAACACTGGAGGCGGAGCAAACTGTTGCCATGGACATGCCACAGGGGGCTGTAGGACCTGAAATGGCCCCGCCCAACTCAGCAGTCATTGTGGTGGGAAACAATGGCCGTGCAGGTGCCTGTCCGATGGACTCTGAACTCTCTGCGTCATCATTTTCATCAAACACAGAGGCAGCATCACATAGGAACAACTCCCATGAAAACACTGCACCAATAGCCCCACCTCCACGGCAACCATGCTCCTCCCTCCTCTCCATGCAGCATGACGGGCGGCCAATCATGTGTGAAAGGTACAGTCACGCCTGACCAAATTTGCTACCGATTTGATTCTTATATCTGATTTTAGGACAGATTGTGCACACTTTGAAATCATATTTGTGGACAGTGCAGTAAATATCCATTGTATCTGGTGTATGTACAGTACATCGGTTGCAATAGCAGTGATGTAAATATCAGCACAACTGAGAAAGAACATAAGCAAAAGATGCATTTTACTCATTCATTCACATACCTGTGCCAAAACCAATGACTTATTCACTATGTTCTGAAAATTAGTGTATTTGGACTCCATACAATATTGCAAACTTTGTATGATAATGTATAATGTACACATTGTGTCCCGAATTATGAAATAATCTGACTGTTCAAACTCAATTAATCCAATAAATCACACTTGGTTCGATTGCTTGGTCTCAACCCAAGTTTGTTTCCTCCCCCTGTCCCCGCTGGTCTCTGTTTACATCATATTATTTGGGATCAAATCATCAATGTGAGTACAAGCAGGCAGCTTTTTACCACTGTAACTAGGTAACAACTCAAGTAGATGTCAGCTGTATTATGTTATTGAATTATATGTTACTTTGGATTTACCACCAAAACTTTACATGCGAAGAGCAACATTGTCTGCAATGGATGCATTGCAAAAGATGCAAAGAATGTAAGCTACTCTATGAAGGCAAGTTATTTGGACGAAAGCAGATATAAAAAAAATTAATTATAACATAATAATTGCGATTATTGCGATTATTACTACAATTTAGGACGATTGCGTTCATATCAGCAGCGAACCGTAATTGAGTTCACATGAACCGTACCCCAGACAACTTTTTCAAGCAGACTCTGGTGCGGTTCCCGGGTGCGCACCAGAGTTCGGAAAACAGCATTCACATCAAATTTGACGTCTAACGATCCCGGATATGCACCAAAAGCGCTAGTGTGAAAGCACCCTAAAACTACATATTATTGTAAATGTCTGAGTTAATGTGGTGTTTTGCTGTTCAGACTGAAAATAACTCAATGTAGTTGGATATTCCAAAAAATCAGATTTTTTTTTTGCTGCCTGTCAGAACAAATCCATAGAGTACTCATTTAACATTTAATTAGCATGAACTTTTTTGGTTTGACTTTGTAAACACTGTATTTTGCGATTTTCTCCATTTCTCCAGGTACCGTGTGGTGGTGTCCTACCCTCCCCAAAGCGAAGCAGAGCTGGAACTCAAAGAGGGAGACATTGTATTTGTGCACAGAAAGCGAGAGGACGGCTGGTTTAAAGGAACACTACAGAGGAATGGGAGAACGGGCCTTTTCCCTGGCAGTTTTGTTGACAGCATCTAACAGTGTCAAAATACATAACTCGTAGATATTAAAATTCTCCATCAAAGTAAACGCCAACACTGAATTTCAGCCTTACAGCTCCATTTTATTTTCAGCAGTAGACGAGATCAGTGGAAGTGGACTGCTTGTGTGGTTTGATCATAAACGTGATCCAACTGCTGGAGCGATCTTGAGGGTCAGCAGTAGCATGGAGTTGACCACAGTCTTATGACTATACCATAACCATCTAAACAGGTCCTAAAACAAACACTTAAAACATTTCCTTAAACACACGGATGCAGAGGTTTCGTTTTAGTTGTTCGCTCTAGGTGCCCTTGTTCTAGCACAGTGTAGATAGTCGTCATAGGATTTGTTAATTTATGCATATGTAACATTTCAAAGACATTTATTGTGTGCCTTGTACTGTCTCACTTTACTGTATTTGAGCAAACAAAGCTGATATGATGAGAATAATATGAATTTTCTTCTGAAAAATACATTTAACTTATTTTTGTTTAGTAGGAATGGCGCTTTGGAGGGAAGGTTTGTTATGTGAACTGGATGGTCAAATGCCAGTAGAACCTATTTACATGAAATCAATACTCATATTGATGAGCCAAATGAACCAAGATGGTTTGCCAATAAAGGAAATTGTTATTTTTAAAAAGAACAGAAATACACTCCTTAACCGAATATTAATAATTATTGTTTTGTGATAACAAAGTTGTTTAATACAAAAGGCCCATGTCACAAGCTGTTAAACAGAAACAGTCACCCATACTCAAAGCACAAAGACCCGCAGTATATATCAGTAATGATGCTGTTATGCGCTTGTGCACACTTATTTGACTGTTTTGTGTGTACAGTATATTTGTTCCCTCTCTAGTATTGACAGCTGCTTTATAGTGTCTTTCAGAATACTGTATCATACTTTACAAAGACACAACTGACCTTTTGGCCCCTTATTTTGAGCTACATCATTTCTTTATAGGGATGATGTTTCCTAAAGATGTGCACACAAAAATGGCTGGTAGCGTATAGAAATGACTTCATAATCATTGGCTGTTCTGGTGATTTCTGCTGTACTTTGTGATATCATGTATTATATACTTGAAAAATACTTGTGTATTTTTATGCTTCATACAGTAGATTAAATATTTTATTATCATATTATTTCGAAAGCACAAATTTGATGTTTTATAGTTGTTTTTTTATTTTTTAGAATTGGTAATTTAATTTCCCAAATATGATCTTTTGCAAATTTCAGTTATTTTCTGAAATTCAATTCACTTTACTTTGAATTAATCTTGAAGCCTTTGCAACTAACACAATGGCCTTGTATTTACTTTAAAAAAAAAAAAAAAAATTTGATCATTGTTTTCCATTTCCAATCATGGATAACCTTGTAACCCAACTGATTTTCCAGCTCTGAATTACTCAATCCTTCAGTAGATTGAGTCACACTAAACAACGAGCATTCTCGAGAACAAGTTACATACTAGTAACAGAGCAGAATGAAATCTGATCACTGTACGTTTAATTTAAACTCATTAAATGGCTTGCTAGTAAAAGGGGTATGAAATAAAGTAATACCTTTTTATAAAACACGTTTTGGGGATACCTGTTTCTGTGTTTTTAAATGTGTTTGAGATATAAGTGAACTTGATTTTTTTGCCAGTGTTTTTGTAGCAATGTTAGATTAGAAGTAAAAAGCAAGAAAATGGTGTTTAACTTCTCAGACTGAGTGCAGATCTCACACTTGTGCATTGGGTTATTTGCTCCAAGAACATCATGCGTGGGATGTCAGTCATAAATACAAAAGTATCACATCCAGATGGTTCTTTAGCACTCATAAATCCATTTGTCTCACATGCAGGTTGCACCATCGGCTGTGTACATTTTCATAAGTTTTACAGCTGCCTGTTTCACTCATCCACATCTGACCCAGATAGAAAACAACTATTGAACCAATGTTAAGTCAATGTTGATGCATCAATGTTAATGGCATTGAATTAACGTTGCAATGTGATGTTGGTTTAACATCACTTTTGCACCCTCAGTTAATGTTGAAACAAGGCTGAAATTTCAACAATGGTAATGGCGTTGAATCAATGTTACAGTCGGATAGTGGCTCAACACCATTTTTGCACCCTCAATTAATGTTGAAACGACATGGACATTTCAAACAAAAATCAGTATTGAAATCACTGAATCAATTTTGCAATCTGATGTTGGTTCAACATCACTTTTGCATCCTTTGTTAATGTTAAAAGTTTCAACAAAGATTCAAAATAGTTGGTTAAAAGCAAAACAACTTTCACGTAGTATGTAGAGTTTATTTATCTTCATCACAAAAGTACTAAAAGAGAAAAAGATTGTTTCTGGAGGAATCGGAGGAGCTGCTGCTCACACACTCATTTGCTGAATCAAGGCATCTAAAACAGAAGAGATCAAAGAGAAAAAAACAGTAAGATAGAAATCAATGAAACTGAATAATTATCTTAATTGTAAGTTAAAGGGATAGTAAAAGTGGAAATTTGGTTTGTACAGTCCGGCAGTCACGTTGACAAATTACTTATCCAGTGTAGGCTTAGTCCAGTCCTGGGTACCCAAGGTCCTGCACATTTTAGATGTTTCCAATAATGAACACACCTAATTCTTCTCATCTCAATCGTAGAGGCTGCATGACCTGAATTGGGTGGCAGATAAGAAAAACATCAATGTGCAGTCTGTGGTATCATCGAATTTCGACCATATATATTTTTTTATTCGGTCTCATTCTATTGAGAATCCACAAAGATTTTAGTTAAGAAGTTTTTGTAAGAGCTTGTTGATAAAAAAAAAAAAAAAAAAAAAAAAGTTTAATTGCCCAAAAGTTGAAATTTAATTCTAAAAATTAGATTAAGATTGACAAAATAATTAGTTGCAGCTATATATAAAGTACAGGTGGTTAAAAATTATGGGGATAAAAATGAGGAACACGAAAATGAACCACGTTGGCTAACTCACTAATCATCTGCACCAAGTCACCACATAATTTTGGGTTAATTCACACAATGCACTAATAATCAGTTTGAAACAATCCATAATTGAAACTTTGTAAAAAAAAAATAAAAAATAAATTTAAATACTTTTCTTACCTGATATGAGATATAGGCTGGTACTTTCTAGATCAAAGGTGGTCACATCGTAAACACCACAAAAATGTATATTTTAAAATCACTCCATGGGATGCTTCTCATTTCTTTAATTGTGTATATTATGTTTTTTTTCTCTTTCCTCCCTGGTAAGATAAAAGGAAAGAATGCAAGGATGCTGTTGCATGCATTTCAAAGAACATAAATACATGAAGATAATTTCAAATGAAGAAGTGTATTAGATAAAAAATTGCAAGAGGCATTTTGGCCGCATGGTCACAAAAAGAAAGTGGAAGCTCCACCTATTTATAGACATGGGTAATAGTAGTACCCATTCAGCCCCAGCTACATAAATATGTAATTGTAGCAGAATACTGGAAGCTATGCAAATGCAGAATCAAAAAATGAAATCAAAGCAATACATGTGCAAAATGGAATATCCTTGCTCTCAAAAGTGTCAATTCTAAGTTATGTCAATCACTAATGATTTTGCGCAGAATATGTTACCACTGCACTTTAAGGGATCTACCATAATGTTGTCTGAATTTTTTTTAATCAAGGCATTCCTGATAAAACAAGATGCACTTAGTAGCCTATATGGCAATGTTTATGTCAGAATCTGAATGAAATTGTTACAGCCAGACGACTGGGTCAGAGCATCTCTGAAATGGCAAGGCTTGTGGTGTGCTCCCGGTCAGCAGTGGTGAGTACTTACCGACATTGGTCTGAGGTGGGACAAACCACAAACAGGTGACAGGGCACCCAAAGCTCATTGATGCGCGAGGGCAACGAAGAGTAACCTGTCTGGTCCGAACCAACAGAAGGTCTACTGTGGCACAAGTCACAGAAAAGTTTAATGATGTTATTGGAGGAATGCATCACAACAAAGTGCATCACACCCTGCTGTGAATGGGGCTGCAGACTGCTCAGAGTGCCATGGTGACCCCTGTCCACGGCGAAAGCACCTACAATGGGCACACGAGCATCTAACTGGACCTTGAAGCAGTGGAAGAAGGTCACCTGGTTTGATGAGTTCCATTTTCTGTTACATCACGTGGACGGACGTGGACGTGTGCACCATTTATTAGGGTAAGTGATTGCGCCAGGATGCACTGTGGGAAGACGACAAGCCGGTGGAGGGAGTGTGATACTCTGGGCAATGTTCTGCTGGGAAACATTGGGTCCAGCCATTCATCATTCAGGTCACCAACCTAAACATTGTTGCAGACCAGGTACACCCCTTCATGGCAATGGTATACCCTGATGGCAGTGGACTCTTTCAGCAGGATAATGCGCCCTGCCACACTGCACACATTGTTTGGGAATGGTATGAGGAACACACACACACACACACACATATGCATATTTTTAACTTATATATTTTTCAGGTCTGTTCACACGAGTATTACATTTGGCTGTGAAAAAATACGATACAAAGAACTAATAATTGGTTTGACCGTTTTTTTTTATTTTTTTATACTAATATTCACACTGTTTCAAAATGATGGAACAGGTCACAGATGTCTTAAACATTGATGCTCAACACATAAAGCATACATGCACACAGTCACTCGTTGTTAAAGGGTATGAAGAGAGACAACATTTTGTTGTTGATGCAGGGTTGGGAATCCCTGAGTTAAATAATCTTAAAATAGTACTTCTACAGACCAATAGGGGCACAATAGTTTTAATAATAATCTGTGGTCACGTCATATCGGAATTACCGTAATTACGGCATGACGCACAGTACGACATGAGCGCATTTGAATTCACGTATGTTGTTGATAACGAGCTAGCTTGATAAAATGGCGTCTACTTGGAAAACATATTTAACGGTTGCGAATTTCATTGCCCTGTGTATCATCACTAAAATCCAATCAAGACAAATAACCACGGTGGGTGATTTTTCGTTTTATGTGGCGTAGTCTTATTTATTTTCACGTTTATGTAAGGCCTACATGCATTCACATGTGAACAGGGCTAAACCAGTATCTATAACATTACCAGATAGATAAATCAAATGGCATTTATTTAGTTTTATAGATGTTTACACCATGGCTTGATTACAATTGACACTTTTAGGCTTATGTCCATCAGCATTGAAAACATTGTTTTCGTCCATTCAGAACCATGTAAACAAACGAGTCTTGATTTTGTGTTTGTGCTACAGGAGACTGTTGTGTTAAACTTGACAGCATTTAGTGAAATTAACCAGACAAAGTACAGTGTACAGGTAAGTTTAAATGTAATTATTTCACAGATATCATATTTGGGAGAAGTGTGTCACATCATTCATGTTTTGTGTTGTGAAATGATCCATTAAAACATATGGGTTTCTTTCAGATTAACTTGAATGTAGGTCTCTGGGACAATGAAACATTCATTAATGGAGCTCCTCTCAAATCCTCAGGAGTCACAAGGCTTTCATGTCCTGCTCTGCTCTGTAAGTATCCTTATGCATGGTCTTCCTTCTTTTTGATTTGCTAATCTATTTTATTCTTTATTTTTCTTGGGACTAGACTATAAATACAGATTAAACCTAGTAGGGTAGTAACTAGAACATACTATAATCAAGATGATTATTCACATTGGGTGTTTATAGTAGGCTATAATCTGTCTTTGCAGTGGATGGCTATAATGTGAGCTCTGGTAAAACAGCTGGTGGGTTAGTCAACAGTGAGCTGAGGCTGATGTTGAATCAGTCATATATTCAGAGCAATGCAGGAGAGAAGGTTGTGTTACTCATCCTGAGTCAGGAGATAATCCAGCTGGCAGATGAAATGGTTTGTCACATGTTTTATCCATTACAGCCACCCTACATCTGTTACCCTCTAAACAAAAATCAAACAGATTTTCCTTTGATGTGTTATATTCAGGGTTTCCAAGGTCATGGAAAACCTTAAAATATCAGAGAATTTTAAGATAAACATGGAGATTTATGTTGTGAAAATATTTTTTCTAGTTATGCTCAGTTTCTGAAATACTTGATAATCTTGCTTTTTGTGCAAGGACAATCTTTATACATGTTTAAATATAGTTATCTAGAAACCATAAACAATTTATGGAAAATTCTAAAATTATGGAAATTCATTATTTAAAGATGTGGGAATCTTATCTTTTTCAACCGAGTAATTTAGTCAAAACTTGTATAGTTATGAGTTGTTTTTCTTTTTATTAAATTATTGCATTAATGCCATAGAAAGAGATAGAACATTAGATTGAGGCTTTGCAGATTAATTTGATCATGCAATGAATGTCATAACTCCGCTGCCTTCAATTTTGTAGGTCCAGCAGCCTGACATCTGTGAGGTGGAAATCCTTTGGAACCAGAACTCTGAAGAGATCACACAGGTTACCACTGTTTACCCTTCATCGAGAAGCCAGCTCTCTGCCGTTCCACCAGAGAATGATGTCTTAATAACTGATGCATCAATAGACAATACAGGTAGATTATGTGGCATAAAGTCTTATATAGTGTGTTCTCTAGGTTTAAAATGAAATGGATGCAATCTCCAAGTGACTGTCCTGCATAAACTGGAAATTGTTAGTGGGTGACCGATGTGAGTTTTTAACCGATAACCAATATAATGGGTTTGTGTATATCTAATTATAATATATACAGTTGAATTCAGAAGTTTACATACACTTAGGTTGAATTAAAACTCATTTTTTAACCACTCCACAGATTTAATATTAGCAAACTATAGTTTTGGCAAGTTGTTTAGTATGCCATACCTAATTCTTCCAACAATTGTTTACAGACAGATTGTTTAACTTTTAATTGGCTATATCACAATTCCAGTGGGTCAGAACTTTACATACACTTAGTTAACTGTACCTTTATGCAGCTTGGAAAATTCCAGAAAATGATGTCAAGCCTTTAGGCAATTAGCCAGTTAGCCTCTGATTGGAGGTGTACTATATTGGAGGTGTACCTATGGATGTATTTTAAGGCCTACCTTCAAACTCTGTGCCTTTTGCTTGACATCATGGGAAAATCAAAAGAAATCAGCCAAGACATCAGAAAAAGTATCAAGGACCTCCACAAGACTGGTTCATCCTTGGGAGCAATTTACAAATGCCTGAAGGTACTACGTTCATCTCTACAAACAATAGTGCACAAGTATAAATGCCATGGGAACGCGCAACTATCATACCGCTAAGGAAGGAGTGGTATGATACATTCTTTCTCAGAGAGATGAACTTTGGTTTGAAAAGTGCAAATCAATCCCAGAACAACAGCAAATGACCTTGTGAAGATACTGGAGGAAACAGGTAAACAAATATCTATATCCACAGTAAAATGAGCCCTATATCGACATAACCTGAAAGGCTGCTCAGTAAGGAAGAAGCCACTGCTCCAAAACCACCATAAAAAAGTCAGACTACAGTCTGCAAGTGCACATGGGGACAAAGATCTTACTATTTGGATAAAGGTCCTCTGGTTTGATGATACAAAAATTGAACTGTTTGGCCATAATGACCATCGTTATTTTGGAGGAAAAAGGGTGTATGTAAACTTCTGACTTTGTGTGTGTGTGTGTATATGTATGTATGTATGTATATATATATATATATATATATATATATATATGTATGTATGTATATATATATATATATATATATATACATACATACATACATACATACATACATACACACAGTGAGGAAAATAAGTATTTGAACACACTGCTATTTTGCAAGTTCTCCCACTTAGAAATCATGGAGGGGTCTGAAATTGTCATCGTAGGTGCATGTCCACTGTGAGAGACATAATCTAAAAAAAAAAATCCAGAAATCACAATGTATGATTTTTTAACTATTTATTTGTATGATACAGCTGCAAATAAGTATTTGAACACCTGAGAAAATCAATGTTAATATTTGGTACAGTAGCCTTTGTTTGCAATTACAGAGGTCAAACGTTTCCTGTAGTTTTTCACCAGGTTTGCACACACTGCAGGAGGGATTTTGGCCCACTCCTCCACACAGATCTTCTCTAGATCAGTCAGGTTTCTGGGCTGTCGCTGAGAAACACGGAGTTTGAGCTCCCTCCAAAGATTCTCTATTGGGTTTAGGTCTGGAGACTGGCTAGGCCACGCCAGAACCTTGATATGCTTCTTACAGAGCCACTCCTTGGTTATCCTGGCTGTGTGCTTCGGGTCATTGTCATGTTGGAAGACCCAGCCTCGACCCATCTTCAATGCTCTAACTGAGGGAAGGAGGTTGTTCCCCAAAATCTCACAATACATGGCCCCGGTCATCCTCTCCTTAATACAGTGCAGTCGCCCTGTCCCATGTGCAGAAAAACACCCCCAAAGCATGATGCTACCACCCCCATGCTTCACAGTAGGGATGGTGTTCTTGGGATGGTACTCATCATTCTTCTTCCTCCAAACACGGTTAGTGGAATTATGACCAAAAAGTTCTATTTTGGTCTCATCTGACCACATGACTTTCTCCTATGACTCCTCTGGATCATCCAAATGGTCATTGGCAAACTTAAGACGGGCCTTGACATGTGCTGGTTTAAGCAGGGGAACCTTCCGTGCCATGCATGATTTCAAACCATGACGTCTTAGTGTATAACCAACAGTAACCTTGGAAACGGTGGTCCCAGCTCTTTTCAGGTCATTGACCAGCTCCTCCCGTGTAGTTCTGGGCTGATTTCTCACCTTTCTTAGGATCATTGAGACCCAACGAGGTGAGATCTTGCATGGAGCCCCAGTCCGAGGGAGATTGACAGTCATGTTTAGCTTCTTCCATTTTCTAATGATTGCTCCAACAGTGGACCTTTTTTCACCAAGCTGCTTGGCAATTTTCCCCGTAGCCCTTTCCAGCCTTGTGGAGGTGTACAATTTTGTCTCTAGTGTCTTTGGACAGCTCTTTGGTCTTGGCCATGTTAGTAGTTGGATTCTTACTGATTGTATGGGGTGAACAGGTGTCTTTATGCAGCTAACGACCTCAAACAGGTGCATCTAATTTAGGATAATAAATGGAGTGGAGGTGGACATTTTAAAGGCAGACTAACAGGTCTTTGAGGGTCAGAATTCTAGCTGATAGACAGGTGTTCAAATACTTATTTGCAGCTGTATCATACAAATAAATAGTTAAAAAATCATATATTGTGATTTCTGGATTTTTTTTTTTAGATTATGTCTCTCACAGTGGACATGCACCTACGATGACAATTTCAGACCCCTCCATGATTTCCAAGTGGGAGAACTTGCAAAATAGCAGGGTGTTCAAATACTTATTTTCCTCACTGTATGTGTGTGTGTATGTGTATATATATATATATATATATATATATATATATATATATATATATATATATATATATATATATATATATATGTATATGTGTGTGTGTGTGTGTGTGTGTGTGTGTGTGTGTGTGTGTATATATATATATATATCTCTATCTCGTTCGTGGTTCTCTGTAGTCAGACGATCCCGCGCGTCAAGTGTGTACAAAATTGTTGTGTTATTGAATTATCTGGGTTTATAAGGAGAAGGGGCAAAAGGTTCGTGGAGTCTGTAGGTAGACTTCCCACATGATCGCTGTGTGTAGTTTTTCGTTGCCAGGTAATATTTCTACAAATTCCTCAATTTCCGAATTGTTGTTATTATATTGATTGTTCGATGATTTTGCCTTATGAATTGGATTTTGAATTATTGTTCTATTACCTGATCAATAAATTGTAAACATTTGATTTTATTCTGACTGACTCTGAAATTGTTTTCCCAAACAGATTGAGCAATTCGTATGTTACCGCAAGTCTTCGTCAGATTAGTGACGACTAATATTTGGCATCAGTTCAAGTGTACTTGGTTTGCAAAGACAGAAAGTGTGTTTCCGTTTAGAACAGCTAAATGACCAATCTAAATTCGGGTGTGTCTTACCTCTGTTTTGATTTGAGGTTTCTTCAGATAAGTGTACGCGGGAAACCACGCATGGCCAATCCAAAGCTATTACAAGAGAAGTTATGTTGGTCAATTTACATCTGTAATAGTGGTCGTGACCTCTACTGAAGAAAACATTAAGTTAAATTCAAGTGTATGCAATTCCATGGGGGCTATACTGAAGTATCTTTGATTGTGTATACGTGAACGTGACCGATCTCAGGTATATAGCAATTACCTCTGTTTGATGATCCAATACTGGCCGCTTGTGATCGTGAGACCCGCGGTGTAGAGAAAACACGCGAGGACCTCAAAGCGACATAGTTTCCTAATCTGAACGGGTAAAATATAATTAAAGGAGTTAAAAGAATAATCAAACATTCGCTCACTTTTAATGATGCTCAGATATCATTAAAAACCTTTTTCATTTATGGAGTCAGATGAAATAACGAGGTAATACATGCGAGAAAATGTATTTCATTTAATCTGGTTGTGTTGCGTAAAAGAAAGACAGTAACGCGCAGAGACCTTCACCCGTATTATTGGAGACCGCCATTGGACCGATAAACGGGCTTGTGTGTGTATGTATATATATGTATATATGTATGTATATATATATATATATATATATATATATATATATATATACATATATATATATGTATGTGTATGTGTATATATATATATATATATATATATATATATATATATATATATATATATATATATATATATATATATATATGTGTGTATGTGTATGTGTATATATATATATATATATATATATATATATATATATATATATATATATATATAAATAAAACAATGATATTATAATAAAATATAATATACAAACTTTAATGACTGCAAATGAGATACACACAAAATTGCTGTTTTAGGGATAGTTCACCCAAAAATGAAAATTCACTCAGTGTTTACTCACCCCTGTGTTATAACCCCATATGTCTTTTTCTTAACACAAAGGGATTCTTGTGAAAAAAAAAAAATGTATCCGTGATATCATACAATGGCACTTTATGTTGACCACCTCTTCACCTCTTCCACCATTGTGTCTTTGAGTAAGACACTTAACTCCAGGTTGCTCCGGGGGGATTGTCCCTGTAATAAGTGCTCTGTAAGTCGCTTTGGACAAAAGTGTCTGCCAAATAATGTAAATGTCTTCATATCAATATCAGATTAAGATGAGGGTATCTGAAAAATGGCCAATATAATGGACTGATTCAGAAATTTTGGTAAAATGACGTTCTTAAGAAAGGTCGGATTAGGACAGAGAATGACACCTAAATTCTCTGGCAACCATCACAATCACAGCTCCCTCACTAATTTCTGTTAGCTGTTGCTTTGTTTATTGGAACAGAAATGCTGTTTTCTTTTGTTGTTTTTTTTTTCTCCCCAATTTGGAATGCCCAATTCCCACTACTTATTAGGTCCTTGTCGTGGCGCAGTTACTGTCCTCAATCCGGGTGGTGGAGGACAAGTATCAGTTGCCTCTGCTTCTGAAACAGTCAATCTGCGCATCTCATCATGAGATGATGTTGCAAGAAGCTCAAGACTAAAGAGCTCTAGAGCTTTCTTGCAGACTCCTGAATGCGCACAGGAGAATAACGGTCGGTGGACATTTTTACTAAATAATACATTACATATCATATGCCTTCATAACAAACATGCTTCTCATGGAATAATTTATTAGACTTCTGAATTATATATTTGTGACCTTTTGAAGCTTGAAGAGATGATCTCCATAAACTGCCATTGTATGACCTTTTTTTTTTTTTTTTTTCACAATTTCTCCCTTTGTGTTAAGAAAAATAAAGTCATAAGGGATTATGACAACACATGGGTGAATAAACAATCGCTTAATTTTTATTTTTGGGTGAACTAATCCTTTAATAATTTAATGGAGGGATTGTGTGTTCCTGGTGTAACTCTGGCAGTTGTTGTTGCCGCCATGCTGTACCTGTCCTGCAGGTATAATAAAAAAAATAAAATAATATATATTATCTATCTCTCTCTCTCTCTCTCTCTCTCTCTCTCTCGATTACTCAAAATTATTTCATGCATTTTTGCAAGTACACAAGTTTAAGGCAAATGGGATCCTGTGACCAACAAGTGATTTCGTGTCTGTGAAAAGTCTGCTGCAAATGTCTTAATTTTTTTTCTGTGTTCACAGGTGAAGCCCAAGTGCTCAACACCACCAGCCACTATTTATTAAAACATGCAGAGACCACTCAGGAGGAGATTGCAGCTCCAGGAAAGCTGCCTGAAACACCCTTGCGGATGGACCCTGATACCCTGTATGAATCCAGAGAGGAAGAGGAAAGGAATTCAGATTACTTACTGCCTGAGGTTCCTCTTAGAGCGTCAATGTCCTCTTACAGTGTGAGTACTTGTGTTTTGGCAGTTTAAGAGTGGCAACATTTATGCCAATTTGCAGTAGTCTTGAAAGGAGCAGTAATGATTGAGTTAGATATTTATCTATTTTGTATAGTTATTGTACAAATAAAGACCATATTGAAGGGAAGAATAAAGGGGATGTTCAAATTAAAAAAATTAACCTTAATTAATTAAACCTTAATTTAGAGTATAACTTTTGATTGCATCTCTCTTGTTATTTGTGTGTTTGAACAGGTGGCGTGCCAGTGGGTTGAAGAGCTGAAGGATAAACTGAGGAGGTTCTGGTCCGATTCAGTGCCACTCTTCTTGTTAATCATGTGGGTGGCGGTTGTTGGTGTTGCATGCTCTGCTGTCATTATTAAGATCCTGGATCTTCTCTTCCCATCCTGTGAACACAGGTACAAGCTGCAACAACCTATAACCTCTCATAAATTGTACATTCATATAGCTGATATTTGAATGTTTTTCATGCACTGAATTGAAAAGTATCACTGATTTATTTCTTTTTTTGTTTTGTCTTTTATAGAGGATTTTTTCATCTGAATCTAGAGACACTTATGCCAGATGTTGAAAAACAAAGGCTAATCGATAACACAGAGAATGAGGGGGAGACAACAGAAAAAAGCATTTTGATAGAAAAGTGATGGCCATGGATGTGTTCTCATCAGTTTTGTCATGTGGCTTTATTTGGTAAAGGATACCAATGACTTCGGTGTAGCACTTTAAAAAAAACAAATTCTATTTTCACACGCTCTGTATAAAAGCATTATCAGCTGAATGTTTGTTTTATCCTTTTGTATTGACTGTCGTGCGGTTTTGAGAAGAGAAAACATATGTGGTGCATTTTTAAACTCATTAAGTAGTATCCAGTACCACTTAACAAAAATGCTCCTGCCTGAACTGTAAATCTGAGAAATTAAACATCTAAAATAGTATGGAACAAATGAAAAAGAATTGAATCTGGTTAAATTTTATCCAAATGATAACTTCAATGATAACTGATCTTGAACAGTCCTCCTTTGACTATTTAGTGCATGTTTTTTCTTATTTCTCACTGTGGATCTGTTTTTAGAAGTGTCCTCTCACAAACCCAGCACTCCAAAGACACCAAATTAGCTTTATTGTGTCCGACACAGAGCAGAAACGGTTGTCATACAGCAGCAAAATAGCCCCCTCAACTGACAACTGTAATGAACAACATAGCATAAAAATGACATTAAGCCTCAATAATTCGCTGCAACTACCATACTATGAATATGTGCAATATGATTGACAGGCAGAAAGCGCCAAAGACCGCAGACACATTTTTGTTTGCTCTGTACAGAGTCCAGAGCTGTCACAGACCGGTGAGATATCTCACAACACTTATTTAAATAATATATTTCAGGGTGTAGAATTTTTTTTTCATACTTTTCCAATAAATATTGCTTACAGCACCTTTAAATTCCTATATTGTTTACCTTTCAAAGTATCATGTAATATGCATTTTGCTTCAGTCAGCTATGGATGTTGCATTAAGCATGCATACTAGCAACATATTTCAGGTTTAACCTGCATTAGATAAATGACATTGGCTTTTACATTTTGGGTTGCGCTTTCTGTGTTAAATTTCCCTTGAGACGACTGAAATGTCTCTCTCAGTGCAGTTTAAGCATTGCTCCGTAGCATTATTTTTTATAGAGTAGACAAACGTCCCACTAAGAAAAGTATTACAGCTGATCGTAAAATGTCCATTTTAACTAGAGTCCAAAATTTCATTGTAGCCCCTGAATGGAAGACCAGCTGTCATTGGATTTTAATTAAATCAAATGTGTCACTTGTAAAAATATTTTTTTTTCACGATTTGTTATCAGTAAATTCTGCACAATAAATGAGTTTGAATCTCAGCGAGTCTCCTGATGAATGCATTTAGAAATAGATTTTCCTCAACAGAAATAATCCTGTTCAATTTAAAAGTTTATTCAGCAAAATATAATACTACAAACTGATCATAGCAAAGGAATGGCACTAAGAGAAAACCAGAACTGGTCCATAGTGTTCAATCAGACAATCTAATTGCCACAATTCATTAAAAGATTTGTGATAACTGATAACTTTGGCCTTTATGTCAACCACACAAGCGGCACAGAAGGAACAGTAAACTTGGTATCTTGCATAGCTCTTTGCCTAAATAAGGTAGCATTTGGTGACTTAACAGTGAATAGAAGGGTTTACTGGTCTTTGGTCTGTGTGGTTTTACAGGTACAGACAAAAACAAGCCATCGTCACTGGAGTATAAAAAGACAAACATTACCCATTATTGTGCCAGCAACCTAAATGGATGCACTATTGTCTGGGCTGTTTATTATTAGTGCACCAAAAACGGAATGTTCTGGACAAGTCTGAACAGTCAATCCAGTCATATGCTTTGAACAAAGTAAACAAATAATTTATGCCTTGGTCCTTGATAAAGTATTTTCATGGGAGAGTCTCCACCATTTCTGTCTGGTAAACATTAAACAAAACCCACTGCTATTAAATTGTATTGCTATTATTAAATATTAAACTATTCATTATTTTTACCTACAAACTTTTAAGGCAAGACCTATGTGGGCACAGGGAGCCGATCCCTGAAACTGGCCCTCAGTCATTCAAAGTGCTGATGTTGATTAAGCAGGAGCAATAGAGATTGTTTAACCCCAGTATGTGTCAGGCCCCATCAGCAGGAGCCAAACTCAGCTATCCACTTCTCATATTTCTCCAAGTCAGCAGCAGATACAGACTTGGATACTTTCGTTAGTGCGGTCTCAAAATCCTCCATTGTAGTAGGCATGTGCATCTCATCCTTTGGTAAATTTCGAATCTCCTCTGGGGTCAAACCCTCGATCCGCCTTCTCATTGCCATCAAAGAAGCGTCTCTGCAATTCATATACAAAAACAATAAGACTCAAAGCTGAAGTAAAATGCCATTGGTTGAGCCAACATTGCTTTGTCAGGCTGGTCAAATGCTCAAACAAACAGCAATGTTTTGTCAGCACTACAGAACCTCAGTGTTTACAGTTTTCAGGGAAATCAACCTAAAAATTTGTCTCAGTATAATAATCTGGGATAGAAAGTATTTTAAAAGACAAAAATACACACGTCAGCTTTCTAAATTGTGGAATTTGAAGTGTGTGGGTAATAATCCCCTCCAAACTGTTTTGTTTTGGATTGAATTTAATGGTCTGATTAACTATGTGGCATAAGGGTAGTGTTAGAGAGTGAGAGAATAACATCATGGGTCAAGTTGACAGCTGTACCTGCAAACGTTGGTAATATCAGCTCCAGAGTATCCCTCCATTTGCTCAGAGATCTTATCCATGTTAACATCATTAGCCAGCTCCAGCTCTTTCAGACTGATTTTCAGCAACTCCACTCTGCCTTTAGCTGCAATAAAGTTTGCATACAAACACATCCCTGAGCACTCATGTAGGGATTTATGTTTTTTTTACTAAATCCGTTATGCATACGCATGTATTATGTTCAAATTGTGGGAGGGCTGGGCAGATATAACTGAAAAATGAACCTGATATTTTTCAGCTGTTTTACAATATATCAAAATGTATGCATCTGCTCTGAAATGCCTTAAATGTAGATTTTCTTCAGTAATTTTGACCTAAAAGCCACCGTTGCCATGTAAATTCAAAATGCCTACTATAGTCCAAATCTTGCAAAACAACTGTTTAAGGCATGCTTTCCAACATTTTTTATGACGACATTTTAGTGCCATGCCAAAATTCAATTTAGAGAGTAAAGTCATAGCATTACAAGAATAAAATTGTGTGCTTAGACTCGTGAGCAAATAAATAACTGAATCTGCTGTAAATGATTATGGAAGACCAGAAATGCAAAGTGAATAAAATAAGTTTCAATCTCTCTCTGAAATCAAGATGCAAAAAAATTTTCTTGCTAGCTAACAATTAGCACGTTTTACCAACCTCAGCCACCTATATCAGTAAGTATGAAATCTTTTTTTTTTCCATTAACACTTTTTATTGATTACAAAACATGAAACAGAAAAGAAAAACATAAATACACAGAATCAACTTTTAACTCCCATTATTCCCCCTCCCAATCCCCAACTCACATCACTGTGGTCAAAGCCAAATTACACAAAAAAAACAATTAGACAGACATACAGACAGACATACAAACAGACAGACAGACAGACATACAGACATATACACACAATAAATCACACACATTCAATCTATAAATCCCTCTCACCTTCCCCTCCCCGAGAACCCTCAAAAAAGGTCAGATAGCTGCCCCATTTAATTTCAAACACCCTCAGGTTGCCCAGCCTTCTATCTGACATCTCCTAATTTAATTTGGCGCACCAGCCAACTTCCATCCCCACAAATTGACCTGTCTACCGATCATAACACTGGTTAGGACCCAATTTCTTATGCATTTATCCCCTATACTAATGTCTGCCCCATCGCCTAAAATACAGAGTCTGGGGCAAAATGAAATTTGAGTGCCCAATTTGTCACACATAAAACTCTGAATCCTCAACCAGAATTCTTGGATCTCCTAGCACCACCAAAAAACACGGGTTGTGTCCCCATCTTCTGATGGGCATCGCCAGCAGGTGGGTGTGTCTTTAAAATCAAGCCTATACAATCTAGCGGGGGGGCCAATAGAATCTATCTAAAATCTTGAATTGTATAAAATACACCCTTGCATCTCTAGATGCAGACTTTGTTTGTTAGAATCCTTAGTATCCTCCTCCAATACCAAGTTTTAATCGTTCTCCCATAATCTCTTGAGAGAAGTTAAAACTATGTCCCCCCAGACTCTGAATTAGCAGGGAGTAATACAGTGATGCATCATGACCTTTTGCAAAAGCAATAATCACCACCACAACTACACTACCGCTTTAGTGGGGTGTATGCTACTCCCAAAAATAGTACAGAACATGTGGCACAGCTGTAAATACCTAAAGAACTGAGACCTGGGAATCCCAAAATGTTGAACCAAATTTTGGCCAGCTGGAAGGCCGTTACTGGGCAGTACACTGTCAGAGCCAAAGCTTCGGATTAAGACCAGTTGACTTTGTATCCTGAGAACTTAGAAAAGGAATGAATAATTCTGTGGAGGTAAGGCATATTTCTAGTAGGGTCATGAGACGAATAATAATATACCATCTGCATAAAGCAGAAGCTTATGCACCATACCTCCCGTCATCACCCTTGGAAAATCATCCTCCTTATCATGGCTGCTAATGGTTCCAGGGCAAGACAGAACAATAATGGGGAAACAGGGCAACCCTGCCAGGTGCCCCTATTCAGAGTAAACAAATCTAAAATTAATCCATTAGTTTGTACCGCTGCTACAGGGTGTCTATAATGTAACTTAATCCAACCAATAAACATACTCCCAAACCCATACATTTCCAGAATCTTAAAAAGATAATCCCATTCTACAATATCAAACACCTTTTCAGCATCAAGTGAGATGGCAGTGACCGGAGTCTGATCATTCACCACAGACCATATGATATTGATGAATCGCCTAATGTTATCAGAATAGCTGCAGCCCCGAATAAACCTCACCTGATCTATATGTATAAGAGATGTCATAACTTTTCTTAATCGGCCAAAATTTTTGACAAGATTTTAATGTCTAGCTTGATCAGGGAATTTAGACAGTAACTTTTACACTTGCTTGGATCTTTGTCCTTTTTAAGAATCAGACTGATCTGGGCTTGTGTCATGGTTGGGGGGAAGCTTTCTATTCTTTAATGATTCCGTATAAACTTCTAACAAATGCGTAGCCACTTCTGTAGCATAAAATCTAAAAAAAAAAATAGAAGCAAAGCCATCTAGCCCCGGAGACTTGCCTGTCGGCAGGGCCTTAATTACCTTGCCAAGCACCTCCAATGTTATCTCAGAATCAAGAGAATTTTTTGCTCAGTCATCAGTTTAAGGAGTTCTAATGGTTCCACAAAGTTTCTTATGTCTTCATCAGTAGACAAAGAACTATAAAATATCAAGATAGAACTCTTTAATAGCATTATTAATATCAATGACTGAGGTAAATATTTCACCACCAGCAGATTTCACTGAGGGAATGGTAGAAAAAGACCCTCTCTGCTTATATATCTAGCCAAAAGAATCCTGAGAAGCATTAATGTTGCTTACACACTTTTGCTTCACTATGATCAAGGACTGAATCCATCAATAAATTGAAATCTCCTCCCAATATTATATCATGAGGGGTTCCAGCAGCTTGCAACATCACTTCAAGATCTATAAAAATGTCCTGATCATCAACTTTGTGCGTAAATATTAGCCAGAATAATACGTTGCCCCTGAATTTCTGCCAAAACTATAACGACACTTCCTAATTTATCTTTAATCTGTTTAAGACATTTGAATTGGAGATGTTAACTTGTCAATGTAATGACTCCCCCTGCTCTTGAGTCAGCACTAAAGAAAATAACCCCATCCCATATCTTCCCAAATTTTTCAGCTTCCTGCAGGGAAAGATGCATTTCTTAAAGAAACACTATATCATATTTATTATGCTTAAGATAAATAACCTTCTTTTTATGGGATACCCCAACCCATTCACATTCCACGTGAACAGAGACAATCCACTCATATTAACATTTGACATATAAGAAAAATAGATTGTGTGTCAAAAACAAAATTAAAAAGACCACATTCCAACATTAGTGCAACAATCAAGCCCCGAACTTCCCCCAGAATCAAAGAAAAAGAAAAAAACATGTGCATTAACCCCACACATGACAGTGCCAACTGGCATCCCTTCCTCTAAACTCAAACAGTCCATGCACGCCTACTAGAACCCCCATGGCAACCTTGCCATTGGATTGCTCAAAACCGGTGTTTCTATAAAATTTTGTGAGACAGAATTACACA
This sequence comes from Moxostoma hubbsi, assembly GCA_032164185.1. NCBI lineage: Eukaryota > Metazoa > Chordata > Actinopteri > Cypriniformes > Catostomidae > Moxostoma > Moxostoma hubbsi. The sequence goes on from JAVLUX010000031.1 coordinate 21,175,881, forward strand.
ACAAAACATAATCTATAAAACAAACTCCAGCCAATAGGCGTAATAAACACAGAGCGTGTAGATTCATCCACAAAACTGTCCCGAAGGTGTTACTCCACAAACCTAAATCCAGCCACCAGGTGGAACCAGCAGAAAAAGAAAGAAAAAGGCACACAGTTTCTTCGGACAGTCAACGAATGTTCAGTGAGCCGGCCCACTCGGCTGCTACATGAGTGCAGCAAATGACCTAATCACTCCAATGTCTTGCAAGAAATACTTCACAAAACAAACTCCAGCCAATAGGAGGCATCAGCACAAAGAGCATGCAAACTGTCCCGAAGGAGGCACTTTAAACCAGTCTAATGGAATAGTCTTTAGGAACATTTTGTTTTCATTTAAGCTGGGTACAGTTAAAACCCCAAAATTAAAATTCTCTCACCATTAACTCATCCTCATGTTGTTCAAAACCTGAATGACTTTTATTCTTCAGTGGAACAGAAAATAAGATGTTAGGCAGAATGTTAGGGACTGACAGCCTCAGTCGTAATTCACTTACATTGTATGGAAAAAAAAGATGGAATGAAAGTGAACATGTTTGGAATAACATAAGGGTGAGTAAATTATGACAGAATTTTAATTGTTAGGTGTACTACCCCTTTAATGGCGCATGCAATATTCACAAAGTTGTTCACAATCTTTATCACTGCCAATATATCATGAATATCCAATATTACCACCCAACACTAGATGGCCAACTTAGAAACGTAACAGTTTGATGCGGTGAAGGATACTGAGTAACTGAGTACCTGAGGGCAGTGGGATATAAATTCTTTTCTCTAGTCGACGTCTCAGCGCTTCGTCAATGTCCCAAGGGAAGTTGGTGGCTGCCAGAACCATCACCATTTTTGATGGTTCATTGTCAGATGTCCCACCAACACCTAGATAACACAAGAGAAGTAAGAGAAGTATACATAAAGTTAAAAATGTTTTCCATCCAATGAGAGGGTGCCTGTGCTAGTCACTAGTTAAACAGTTCACAAAAAGAGTTTCATAAAGCTATATAGCAGTACCATCCATTTGGACAAGTAATTCAGATTTGACACGTCTGCTGGCTTCATGTTCTTCTGAGTTTCCTCTACGGCTACATATAGAGTCTATCTCATCAATGAAGATGGTGCTGGGGGCATAAAAACGGGCCTGTATGTACATGCAAACAAAAAGATGCAAATGTATTTACAATACTACAATAGAACACACATTTGGCCATCATGCTAAATATTTCATGTGATAATGAATGCCAAGCATTTACGTCTTCAGGAACTATGTGTTGTTTTATCATTTCAAACAGAAGCCGTACAAGTTTTTCCGACTCTCCTCTGTATTTAGAGGTGAGGGTGGAAGAAGAAACGTTAAAGAAGGTAGTTCTGCACTCAGTGGCAACAGCTTTGGCCAGCAATGTCTTTCCTGTGCCTGGAGGCCCGACCATTAACACTCCCTGTAAAACACATTTGATTATTTCATATTGTGGATGCGTGTCATTGAGGTGGATCAGAGAATGTATGATGGGGTCTGTGCTTTCAAGCTAAGCCACGTGTGTCAATACTTGTAAGTCACTTGTTGGAGTCATGCAAACCAACAGATGACGATCTGCTTTTATGATGGAAAAAGAATCTTGAAAGCTTATCAGACCAGTATGTGTGTATATGCTTTAAATCTCTGATCAAAAACATAGCACATTTTATAAAAAGCCAACTTCAGCACTTGTTTTTAAAAAAATGTACATTTGAAATGATAAAGATGTCTTAGCCTTTATGTAAAGATCCGGGTGAGTTCAAATGTTTTTGACTGTTATTTAAAAAAATATATAATTTCTTTTAGAAAAATGAATTTGATTATTATTATTTGGAGCGACATTATGGTGTGTAAATAATGACATAATGTTTGGGTGACCTATTCCCTTAAGGTTCCAGAACCTCTAATGTAAAAGGTAAACTACATAACATAACCCTGGTTAAAACAGCAACAGCCCTACAAATGCATTTCCATGATCTAAAACAAGTTTGGGCTTTCCATATCTTGGCCTATCAGTTAATCTAATTTGCATTGTCCACCACTGATGTCTAAAAGGTTTAGGATGGGTTTATTGCAAACATGTTTTGTCAACAACTCTACATTTAAGCTTATTTTATATTCTGCGGTGTTTTTGTCACCATTCATACCTTCCACGGTCGCCTTATTCCTTTAAAGAACTCAGGCATCCACATGGGCAAAACCACTGCCTCTTTCAACAGCTTTTTAGCCTCCTCCAGGTCAGCAATGTCATCCCTGTATTAAAAATTATTAAATAGCATTTTCTCAAACTGTGTAATGCATCAAATGTATCAGTGGACATTTAATCAAGTAAAATGGCTTAAAACTAGAAACACTTTAGGAGGAAAGTGGAAGAACACACCATGTCACATTAGGGTTTTGGGAGATGATATCCCTCTCCAGAGTATCAATCAGGTCTCTGTCCTCTCCTCCTCGGTCGAACCTCTTTACCTCTGTCTCCACACCTTCTGCTTTGTTCTGTAGATAATATATGGGGGAAAAGTGCTTTTTTGTTTTATTTCTTTGCTAAAAGTTTCTGTGTATTAGTTGTCAGCAATATTAATCTCATATAAGATGTATCTTTGCAAAGATGGCCCAAAATCATACACATCAGATTGTTAAGGCTTCATCCAAATTACCTTAATGTAGCTTTTGAAAGACTGCAAATACAGCGAGTACTGTCTTTAGAAGATGTTGAATTGCTTACAGTCAAATGTACAAAGCGAGAACCACTTAAACATAATGTTTACTTTTATGTAAGAAACCGGTATTACAGGTTTGAAATGTTAATCCATCAAAAGACATTAGATCCTTTGAGTAAGTATTGTGTATATTTTATTGTGCTATGAGATAATTGAAATTGTCCAAACAGCAGACAGAAATGGGGTAATGGATCATGTGTAGCCCACAAGCTCAATTCACAATGACCTTTTCCAACCTCCTGTACTTACCTTGTCATCTTTTGGCTTTGATGGGTTTTCTTTCTTTTCTTTGCCTTTCTGAGGTTTTCCCTTTTCACCGTTGGCGATGCGAGTTGATGGCCTCTGCAAACCACGGGGGCCAACGCTTATCCGGTTACCGTGGCTTTTACTGTCTTTATGTGGCCCAGAGGATTTCCGCACTACACATGGAGAAGACCTGTTCACAGAAACATATACACAATAGTATCAGGATATTTAGTGAGGTTGTGTTGACTTTGGAGCAGCTCTTTAAAGGAATATTCTGGGTTGAATACAAGTTAAGCTCATTTGACAGCATTTGTAGCATAATGTTGATTTACACAAAAAATTATTTTGACTCGCCCACCCCTTTTCTTTAAAAAAATTGCTTACTAACCTTTTCTGTGTAAAGTTATAGCCAATTTTACAACTTAATTGCCATGACGATGTAATGTCAACAAACCCTAAAATAACTATAAAAATGTAAACTACTTTATAGCATTAAAAAACCTGACTTTGTTGATTAATGGACAGTGGCAAGAAAAAGTATGTGAACCCTTTGGAATTAGCTGGTTATCTGTATTAATTGGTAATACAATATGATCCCTTACGAAAATCAAGAGTTCATGACAAATTTGCCACTAATTTTCTCATGCAAATGAGCTTTGCGGTAAACTTGCGGCAAATTACCCATTTTTGCCAAAGGTTTGCCGGAGGTTCACTACTACCAGCGAAGAGCTGCAAACTTCTGGCAAACACTGCCGGCGAATCAAAAGCTAATTTGCATGTGAAAATAATGAGTGGCAAATTTGCTACATGTTTGTGGCTAGTTTAGACTCATCTTCATTAAAGGCACAAGTATAGACAAACACAATATGCTTAAGCTAACACACAAACAATTATAATCTTTCATGTCTTTATTGAACACGTCCCATTAAACATTCAGTGATGTGGAAAAATTTTGTGAACCCCTAAGCTAAAGATGTCAACAAAGGCTAATTAGATTCAAGTGTTGGCAAAGCTGGCATCCAATTCATGAAACAAGATTGGAGGTGTGGGTTAGAGCTGCTTAAAACTTAAAACACTCAAACATTCTGAGTTTGCTATCCACAAGAAGCAGCTGCTGACGTGGACCATGCCTCGTAAAAAAGAGATTTCAAAAGACATACGATCAAGAATTGTTACTTAAAAGCTAGAAAGGGTTACAAAGTTATCTTGAAGAGTTTAGATATTTTTTAGATATATAATTTAGACAAATTGTCTATAAATGGAGACGTTTTAATACTATGGCTACTCTCCATAGAAGTGACTTAAAGGGCACAGCGCAGAATGTTCAATGAGGTAAAAAAGAACCCTAGAGTGACTATTAAAGACTTGAAGGAACCATTGGAACTGATTAACATCTCTGTTCAAGAGTCTGCTATCCGGAAAACATTAAACAGGCATAGTGTCCCTGGCAGGACAACACGAAGGAAGCTGCTGCTTTCCAACAAAACATTACTGCACGCATGAAGTTTGCCAAAAACCACCTTGATACTCCACAACGCTACTGGGAAAATGTTTTGTGGTTTGATGAAACTAAGATTGAATTGTTTGGGAAGATCACACACTTAATCCCAGTATTTGCCCTGTTCTTGGACACTTTCAACAATGGATTCAATTAATCATGGCTTACCGTGAATAGTGAATTTCTTCAACGGCATCTGTAAGTGAAAATTACTGTGTTTGAATGATGCTGCATCCATTACTCCAAGTATCAGCGTAAATCGAAAATTATATTTTAAAAAATTACTGTGTACACCTTTTAAATGCCTGTAATCCCACATTCAAATGTTACTTGGTAATCAGGTTATGGTTTATATAACAGGCTAAACAGACTTCTAATAGCTTTGAGCGAAGCATAAAAGGGAATGTGAGGGACTGAGAAAGTGTGTGACACAGCATGAGGAAAGCCAAATCTAGCCATTCAGATCTTAATCTAACTCACATGACGGGGCTCTGATGCGGGTTTTTAAACACAGCAACAACAACTAAAAACAGGGTCCCCCACAATTAGGCCAATGCATTTACAGTTATTTGAAATCATTGGCTAAGGATGTTTTTTTATTATAATTTTATAGAGATTGTTGGGGCAGTTTTCCATTTGTATGACAGGTACCAATCCTTAAAATGAACAGATTTTAATTAATGCACTTATTAGAATAGAAATGTCATCAATAGTACAGAAAACGAGTAATCGATGATAAAATAGAGTTATAAAAATTACTTTTTCAAGATTTTTTAATTCCAATTACTTTTCCAAGCATGAAAAAAACTGTTAAAAAAACTGTGTAATTAAACAACTCCTTGACGATTTTAGACAAAAATACACAAACACTAGACAGTGTCTATGAAACTAGATATATTCTGTGCATGTACACCATCTAAAAATCTGTTCTGTGCAGAAAATATGTACGATATATTCAGTAAGTACTGTGAAAAAGTTTTAAGCAGTTGGGGAATATGGTATATAATGAGGATTTAGGTTGTCTCAATTGCTTCTGTCTCGTGTAATCCCAGAATCACTCAATGATGTTGAGATCCACCTCTCTGGAGGTCATACAATCTGTTGCAGGACTCCTTGTTGTACTTCTATTCAATTCTATTCACAAAAGGAGTGTTTGGGAATCTAAAATTGATATTTCATATTGACACATTAAAGCTGAAGATATAAATAACCATCTTAAGTCATAACATCTTATGTGCACACGACTTTTGCACAGTACTGTATGTACATAAAAGTTAAAAGAGCTTGCGGGATCTGTGTTAGCTTGTAATGACATAAAGTTGAGACAGCATTAAAGCAAAACAACAAAAAAGACTGCACATGTACTACATACCTGTGTTCCACATGAACAGGCAAAATATCATTCTCCAGCCCAAAACTGCTGGGTTTGGATGGGGTCGATTCTAGCTGGAAGCTGTCGAGTGTTGCCATGATCTCCCGAACTTGCTTCGTTTCCTCATTTATCTCCTGCCAAACCTGGATGAGACACATATACCATTATGTACCAGCTGTTTTGCAATGCAGGACTATTATAATAAGTAAAAAATGTTAAATAGCCTGAATCGTCCTTCTGCACAGTAGTGTCAGGAAGTGTACAGTATTCAGAAGCAGCAACACTAACCTGTTGCCATTTCTGCTGTAGAGAGGAGTCTCTCACTGAGTAGAGGTATTTTCTGATCTGCTCCAGGACCCCCTGATAACAGACCACTGCAGAGCTGTAGTTCCCCAGCAGGGCATATTCCCGAGCCAGTTTCACATTCTCATTGATCTCCCCCAAACTCATGCTGCAACTGTTCAATTATAAATATATATATGAGTGACAGCTGAAGACCTTTAAAAACATATGGAGAATAAGCGTACACGCCCTGGGTGTAGATGTTATGATCGCCATTAAAAGTACATTATTAAGGAAATGGAGATGTGAATCAAAATATTTTAGAAAAGAAACTAATATCAGTTAGGCTAACAGCACAACCAATTAATCACAAAACCACATAAGCCTGTATACAATAAACGAGGCACTTTCAACATCTTTATACAGTTATATCAACATTTCATGAATTGACTGGACAATATGACAAACAAGTTTACGGCAACATAAACACATTTATCAGTATAGTTGTGACGGTTTGTGTAGTTATAGAATTAAACCGCCGTTAAATGTCGAATGAGTTTAAATATACCAACCTGTACAGTGAAGATACTCCGTACAGTTTGTCAAACTATCCTTGTGAAGGAAAAGAACACCATTAAGCAATAATTGGCGATCAAAATTCATGAGTGAGCTGCCGTGGACGAGGAGGAATATATTTCAAAAACTTTAGATACACACACACACATTTGTTAAGGAAGGGCACTTGTGAATTAATTGTGAAGTCGGAAAGAAATGTAAATATTGCAGCGCAGCCGCCTTTCAAAATAAAAGTCAATAACACAAAAACTCTCTTTTCAAAACAAAAGTCATTATTTTCGAGTGACGATATTTGCAAGTATCTAAAACTGACAAAAAGTCTATTCATCTATCTATAAGCATATTAAAAGTTAAATATGCTGCATTAACTCTTTAATGCATACCTTGTGTCTTTAGTGACCCCGGACCTCTTCCATCCCCTGTACCTCATACATTTTTGGAAGTTATGCCCCCAACTTTATAGTATTTCTACAAATTCCTCTTATGAATAGTGTAACAAAAAAGGCAAATTTGCTAAATATATATATATTTTAAATAATTTTCTTAATTACCAAAAGTGGATAGGGTCATTAAAGGTAGTCACTTTTTTTAGCGCTTCCATTAATCATTTTATTTTTATGATTATTTCACATCTATCTATCACAGAACATTTACATTATTTATTCCAAAACAAATTAGTAATATATTTATACAAATGACTACTATATCACACTTGATTTTCTGTATTTTAGAGCTCCTTGGTGTACACAAACATATTATACATGCTGTTTCAGTGATTGACTTGATATACATTTGACTTTGCTATTTGAAAAAGAAGCAACATGGAAGTAAACTATAGCAAGTGTAACACATGAATAGTATGACTATTTTTATTTGGGTGGACTACTGAAATTATGTAATTTGTGCATCAATTTAGATCCAAAAATGCCTGTGAAAACACAATTGTAGCTCAATACATGTTTGACTAATAATTTCATGAAATTTAATTGTAAAATTAATCCTGTTCTATATTTGTTGAATCATCTCTTTGATATTTGAAAAACAGAATACAATATATTTTATTATTTCCTAATTATCTTTAAAAAGTTTTGAAAATTTGATCTGGGCATTTGGTATACCCATTTGTGATCGATATATACGTGCCGGTCGCTAAAGACCAGACTATGTAATAATGTTTGGTGAAACATTTATGTTTCCGAGCATTTATGGGTTAAAGAAAAATCCATTAAATTATGGAAAAATATTAATTTATATTAGTCCTTGAGCTATATAATCCTTTTTTAATTTTAACAATGACACTAACTAGTGTTTTTTTAAAAGTACACATAACTAGACTATCTTTGCAAAATAAAAGTCATTATCTGTGTCCTTTTCAAACCAAAGTTCACCATCAATTCAGACCATAATGAAAACAATGTCCAAACTTGTTTTATTGTTATTTTCACGGTTATGAACAAATATCACCCTCAACCAAGATGAGAAAGATAACAAGAGACCAAAGACGCATACCAGGATACTGCTGTATGTGGACAAAGATGAAATAGTCTGCTTTTCGATGTTGCCTTCTTCAGAATGTACAAACGGAGCAGAAAATGTGTGCAAATTGTAACGGAATCAAAATACTTCTAAATGACATGTTACAAATTAGAAATGTCTGGCATGATATGCACTTATTGTCAATGAGTTTAAATATCTAAAGGTCTTTTTCCAAGGATATAGAACAGTGTTGACTGAAATCACAGAATATTCTAAAGATCTTCCAAAAGTTTCCTTCACTGGCAGCAAATGTGCTCCTTGGGGTGTGTTGAAAGGACCAGTGACGCAACAGTACTCAGAATCCTTTAAAATATACACTGCGAATGATGAATTTACTTTGAGAATTGTCTACATGATGAGCATGTAGGATTTGTAAAGGCACATATTTTTCTGGATAACCATAAATGTGTCTGGAGGCGAATATTGTCATGCAGTGGGACCTCCTTTTGCGCATAATATGATCAAAGACTACTGGCATTCATACTCAATGGACTGTATTCACATTTAGAAACTGAATCTTTAAAGGACGAGAGAGAGGGTGGGCAATACTGCAGTGGATTAGAGGTATCTTCAGTCAACATTACTCAGTTCAACTGAGGTTCATCCACATGAGGGCATCACATTTTCTTTTTCAGTTTTGAGGAAAACCAACAAAAAATAAAATGACGTGCAAAGTTGACGATGATTCCTACTCATTATGGCGATCAAACAGAGAAATCACTTCAATCAATCTACAAATTCAATAAAATAATACTAAAATTAAGAAAAAAAGGCACATGTACAGCAGCCTGTCAAATCTGTGTGTGTTCATCCATGTTTGGGAGGACTAGCAGCATTGAAACCTCTGTCGTACAGTTGTGTCTTCTGGCCCCAGCAAAATGGCTTCAATGTGGTCCATTATTGGTCTGTGGCGGTGACAAGCTCAAACCACTGTCTCAATGCATCACTTAGTGTCTCTGGAAGGGCATTCACATTTCGCAAGATAATGTAGAAAGGGAAGGGGAATTCCTCCATGTAGGACCGAATCTCTGGCAGCTCACCAGGACCTTTAAATATGGGCACTTTTATATCCAAAATAGAGTCCTGGTATTGAGAGATGAATGTGATAATATTATAATTGCTACACATATTTCATTTTATTTATTTCATATATTAGGCTAAACTGCACTCAAAAAATAAATCCTGGAGAACCAAACTGATTCCTTACCCTGGAGTTGGGGTTGTCCAGTACTACAAATATGACAAAGATGTTTACACTGCGAGCAGCCTGAACAGCAGCTGTGACTCTCTCTTTTCCCTCCAAGAACAAGCCCCTACCATCAGACACTACCAGCAACAACTGAGATGTTTCTGTTCAGAAATGGTGAAAAAGCAAACATTGATGAGTATATTAAACCAGAAGATAGTATGAACCAATAAAATGAGAATCATAAGGCAAAGAACTTCAGGTTGCTTTGCTGACATTAATGTGATAAACTCTTATACCTGTGTTTGTCGAGCCAGGGTTGTGCTGTTTGGCTGCCACAAACATATTTGTTGAAGTCTCTAAAAACTGGAGAGGAAAAAAAAAAAAAAAAGTGTTTTTAGGAAGCCACAGGTTATAAAAACACAGGTTTGTATGCATAGGTTGTTTTTTGGGAAAAACTGAAAAATGGCAACACTGGGCATTTAGGGTTGATAAATGTTACATTTTTTTACAGCAAGTTTTTTTTTTCCTTTTTGTGTGACTTCAGCAAGCTCTGACAGTTGATATGCTATTTACCCCCCCTCCTCCAAAACTGCTGTTGTGATACAGTTCAGGGTGTCGCCTATTGTTATGTGTAGTTGTTATCCATATTTAATATGTATATATTATTTAATTGCTTTTTCAGCCATCATTGCAATTCTGCTACACTGGGTCTCTAAAGGTTAAAGGGAATTTTATTAAACTCAGTATTGCAAAATCAACACAAAACAAGAGTGTGATAAAAATATTGACAGATGTTTACTTGAGCTATTCTGGTCTTTTTCTGTTGGAACTGACAGAGCCGCAGTATTTTTGCTCCAGCTTGGTCGTTGAATTGCTGGTGGAATGGATGCAGTAGCTGGACACTCTCTCCAAAGCTAGAAAGATAGAAATGAATGAGTGAATAAATCAATGAGTCAACCACATATTTAATACATCTTTTCAAAATAGCTACAGTTTACAGCAATATGCAAGAAGCATAAAAATAAATAAATACATTCATTTCAATATGAAGCATTTAGAGACCAAATAATATTAAATGGTAATGGACTCACCTGCACACAGAAACCTGGCCCACTTCCAGAAGAGTTAGAGCATTCACTATTACAGAGACAGACTCAAACGCCAGCTACAGAGTACAGGTGAGACACAAACAACACAAAACTGAGACAATCATCAAACACAATATGTTTATTATTAAAGAAGGCTAGCAAATTCATTTCAAAAGATTCACATGACTTCAGTAGGTAATGTTTCATTTCTAAAGATTAAGAGTATATTTTTTCCTGTACCTGTTTTGAGTGGTTGTCCACCATGCTGGAGGAGTCATCCACGGCAAGGCAGATTTGGTAGTTTCTTTTGCTGGGTTTTGTTCTCCTCAACCAGATCTTATCTTTGCGGAACTGACTGGCGATGTAAGGAATGACCTTACGCATGTTCAACCGTTTACCTGTGCGAAAGTCCCCCCTGTTCAGATCATCCAACAGGCAGTGTTAATGTTCAAGTTAAATCTTAAGGAGAACTAAAATGGTTTCTGTTGACAGTCACATAGTATTTGTTTTCTAATAATTATCTTTCTCTCTCAACTCTCTCATTCCTGCCATCTTGAGACCCACCTGAGTTTGGCAGCCTGTGTGGGCTCCAGAATCAGACGGAGCTGCTCACAGAGCTGCTGGGACAGAGGAGATGCCAGGGCCTGATACTGATGCCACATCGCTGCTGCAGCACTCTCCTGGGGACAACAGTGAAGGAATGAGGAACGAGGAGGAAAGACAGAAAACTGTCATTAAGACTCCATTTACACCTGGTGTTAAGTTGTGTCTCAAGTGATCCAATTACACGTGGTGAGGCGAGACACATTTCTATATTTTTTGACATTTTTTCAAAATGAAATGCACAGTGATATTTGTAATGTGTCATGTTACTGTCATTATGATGTCACACCTCTTCCTGTGATCCTAAAGTCTGTCTCTGCCAAGCCTCCAACTGCAGCTCCATCTCTCTTCTAAGCTCTTCTGGGTTCTTCAATGGTATCTGGTACAACACACACAAACCAAATCATAAGAGTAGCCCGTGCCACTTGTAGGTCATATTCCAAGTCTTCTGAAGACATACAATGTGTTTTGGTAAGAAACAACCCAAAATGTAAGTAATTTTTCTGTGAAAATCATTTACGTTTGTTGTGCATTTATGAGTGAATGAAAGTTTTTTTTCAGTGGCTTGTGTGTTCACACGAAAAGTTGGTAGAGCCAAACAACGCAAGCAGCAAGCATCGTATGCATTCAGAAGACTTGGAATATGATGCATGGATTATTCTTCTAAAACTTTTAGCTTCACAGTGAGACCCTATTAACTTCCATTGTATTGATGAAATGGTTCCTTTTGTGTTCCGCTGAAGAAAGTCTTGGTGAGTGAGGGTGAGTAAATTAATATTTTTGGGTGAATTATTCCTTTAATTGATTTTTGGAGTTAATATGAACAGATATACCTTTTCTGTTTCCATCAGTAGTTCAGGCACAGTGTGAATGGTGGACTCAGTACTCCTCTCTTTCCTCTCCTCTTCATTACTTCTCTTCTCTATCTCTGGCTTCTCCTCTTCCTCATCAGCCTGATTCTGTACCTCCATATCCCCTCCTTCCAGACCTGAGAAAGCAGGGGACAAATATTAAAAATGAACACAAAAGCATGTACAAACCTGTGTATAGATATTCCCATAAAGACACAGAAATACTGTACCTTTCTGAGAAGGTTTATTGTCATCTAGCTTTTCTGGCTTGAGCTCCTGGGCTTCAACTGCATGCAGGTCCTTCTCTTCCTCCATCTCCATGGAAATGTCAGATTCCCCATCATCCTCCTCTTCCTGCTTCACTCCAGTTGGCTTCTGTTGTTCTGCACTGGCAGCATCTATAAGGAACAGGTAAGTCAACAGGGTTATTAGTGGATGTGATTCGGTGGGGCCTCCTTTGGAACACTAAATTAATGGATTGGGACACATTCTGCTTTAAACGCATGAGCACCATGGCTCAATGTGTCTAAAAAGCATGTATGCTATCTGCAGTGCCACATTTCTAACAAATTTTTAAACACTTCTTATACATTTTAAATAAAAAACAGAAAATGAGAAAACGAGAGACAGAATATACATAACATTTTTATAGTCCTTACCATATGTCTGAGCATCGTATCTGTCCTCTTCCTGTGTTATGTGTTCATACAGGTCAGACTCCTGCTGCGTGTTGGGTTGAGTCTGATCTTGTGTTCTCTCCTCCCTGTCCTCTACCGTACGCAGACGCTTATTTACACGCTCGTTATAATCACCCATTGAGCGTTCGTTATCTGCCTGGCCAGGTTTGCGTTTGAAGCTCTGAAAAAAAAAAAAAAAGAAAGAAAAAAAAAAAGTAAATGGCAAAAATCTGATAAAAGTCTATAGCTTTAATATTTTGTCTAAAAATAAAATTCAAATAAAAACACTAAACTAAACACCAAAGCAACAAGTGAATTTAGGCATCACAACAATGCACAGTATGACAAATAGATATGAATTTTAAGATCAGATAAACATTCAATATTGAGGTTACAGATAAATATTAAAAATTACCAATAAAAGCCGACAGCCTATATGTTGAGCGTGCCAAAATATTATAAATTGGTATCATTACATCTAAAATGTGCTGCTTGAAGTCTGCAACATTATATGCACCAAAATTAAAAGCCATCATTAAAATAAATGAACAAATAATGGTAACCAGAATCAGTGTTTCACGCTGACCTGTGTCTGTTTCTGCCTTTGTTTTTGTGAGCTCATGCGGGCCATCAGCTTGGAGTCATGTCCTTCAGACTGACTGGCATCAGCTGCCCCGCTGCCGTGTTCCTGTGTACATCAACAGGAGGGTGAAATAAAGAGTGACAAAACTATCCCATTTTGCATAACAATTTACAACAGTATGTGTTAAATTAGATGACCCATGGAAGGGGATGTGTACCTCTTTGGCCTGGTCTCTTTCTGATGCGGCTCCAGCCAGCTCTACTGCGGTGTCACTCTGAACGTTCTCCTCTCCTGTCTGTCCATGTGATGCATGTTCCTTCCTCTCCTCAGACTCCAACTTAACTTCATTATCCTCACCTCCATCCTCTTCCTCCTGAGGAATGTCATGGAAAATAATTAAGTCATTCATGATTACTGGATAAGCACTTTTAAAAAATAATTGTATAGAGAGCACACATAAAGAGCAATTTCTAGTCAATGAAATATTTTAGACCTGAGCATAACTAAAAAAAAATATCTTTTCACAATAGAAATTTCCATGACTTTTTAGGATTCTATTATTTTCCATGACTTTTACAGGACTGGAAATTTTGAAATTCCCTAATATTTCTAGTTTTCCATAGGCAAAGGAACCATTTAATATAAGAGAATATATTTTCAGAATGCTCTTGTTCTTTTTTCATTGCACATTTCCATAAAAGTGTAAACAATAAAAGATAAATTATAATTATAGAGTCTAACCCTTCATTTTACACTTTCATTTAATTCTGCATTGCAATCCAGAAAGGATGAATGAGAGAAAATATTTTGAACATGAGAACAAACCTTTGGTCTCTGGCCTTGATCAGATGGTATGGACTTGTCCTCTTCTTGCCCTTCTTCTTGTCCTTTATTCTTCTCTTCCTCATTCTCATCTCCCTCATTCTCTTCTCTCTCATCTGTTTCAGAAGCTTGGTCTTCCTGTTTTTCTCCTGGTTCCTCCTCTGGTTTCTCCTCTCCATGTTCCTCCATCTGACCATCTTGCTGCTCCTCAGTCATATCTTCCCTGCCTTCTTCGGATCCATCTTTCTCTTCTCCAGTGTTCTCATCCACCTCCATGGGCTTGTCATCAATGTCAAATGGATTCTCCTCTGAAACAGGACAAAGGAAAACAAATATAAAATTAAATAAACTTATAAACAATATTAATAGTTCAATAAATTAATATTTCTTATTTATCTATAGAAGACTTTTCAACTTGTGTCTGAAAGGTGACATAAAATGGCATTTAAAACCCATTATCTCCCAAGATTTACATATTTACAAGTTGTGACATGTGTCTGATCAGGATATACATCCTCATAAAGGACAGATCACTCTTCGTTTATTTAAATAAAAGATTTATTAGGACGAATAATAACCTGGAACACCTTGTACTGGAGGTGAAAACTTAATCATAAGACCAATCAGTCACTGTGGCTAAAGATTACTGATCCATGCATTTATCCACTGACTAACAAAATCCCATTACTGACAGTATTAGATGTACGGATCCTATCAAATCAAATTAATTATGTTAAACATTCATTTAGCTCTTAAATCGGTCATCAAGAACCATTATTTGACATTATCTGCACATAATATAATTCATATTCATGAGTTTCACCACTTCATGACATCAACAACACCCCATAAAAAAAAATTCCAGCTACTTTTTAAAACAAAGTCAACACCTAAAAGTCTGTTAAACGTACCATCTCCTTCTCCCTCCTCTTCATCTTTGTCATCTTCATCGAGGTTGAGCTCATCTGGCAGGTCCATGGCTTCTGGTTCTGCTTTCTTCTCCTGCTTACCGTGGTATGGGTCTACTTCATTCTCATCGAACTCACGCTACAAATAAACACACACATACACCTCCACATTATTACACACCATTCTACTGGTTTGTCAGTTCTGATAATGTGAGCATGACTTCTATGAGGGAAGGAAATGGAGGATGACTCACCTCATCCAGCTGTTCATTTATTTTCTCTTCCTCATCTTTTGGGTGATCTTTATCCTGGTTCTTATCTTTGTTTGACTCTCCAGCATCCATGTTGTCATCCTTAGCAACAAGCTCTGACTCTCCCTGTAAAAGATATGATTAGACACACAAAAGTCTTATCATCAATATAAAGTTTTACAAAATGTGAAAATATTCAGGTTTTTGTGATATGTAGTAATTCCGTTTTTTAAAGTAATTGATTATGCCACTGAGCACAACTAGAATTAAAAGAAGCCTTCACCAATCCACTCAGTACCTGATCCATTCCTGGGCCTGACTCTTCCTCTTTTTCACTGTCAGCGTCATCATTATCTTCGTCATCATCGCCCCACATTCTCTCGTCCAGAGTATCTGTCTGCCCATCGCCCAGATCCCCCATCTTCTTATCCAGCTCCTCATCTTCCTCCTTTTCAGATTCTTCTTCATCCTCTCCTAAACAAGAGATGAGAGTTTAATGTTAATTAAGATTTCTGAAATTTTTGATGGAGATCAAATTTAAATTAGCATCTAATGTCAATGCATTCAATCACCTGGCTCCTGTTCAGTGCCATCATGCATCTGTCCATCAAAGTCTTCAGACATCTCAATGGCATTGTCCTCCTCTTTAATGTCCCGTTTGTCCTGCTGCTCTTCCTTCTTGTCCTGACCCTCCTGAAAGGTGTCTTCAACCTGGACAAAGGTAACAGGGCAAGACTTTAGTAACCTTTAACTCAAATATATTGCTTTGCTCCCTTTAGGTGTGACCTGCATCATTATTGTTAACAGCACATCCTAGTTCAGAAGCTCAGTATCCAGTGTAATATCTCTATAGTATGCTTTTAGACGTGCTAACTTACCTGTTCCTCATTATCGATCTTGTCGCTGACATCTTTCACTCCTTCTCCCTCTCCAATTCCTCCACCCTCATAGTCATGGAACTCTGTTGTTCCCTCACCGTCTCCTCCTCCCAGAAGTTCCTGCGGCAGACAGAAACCCTGCAGTACGATAACAGAGAAAGGGGAGAAATAGATGGAGAGAGACAGACAAATTAAAATAATAAATAAATCTGATCTTTAACAATTTGAGATTTGAAAGATACTACAGCTAGCTATGGGCTGTAATAAAATCTGGATGGGTAACTGAAAGGTTGTAGGCTTGAACCCCAAAGGGGAACTATCACCATTATGCCTTTATAGCAAGAAACTGTGTTTCTCCATGGGAAATTGTCCCCATAATAAATATGCTTTAAGAAGCTTTGGATAAAAACATTAGCTAAATTACAATGCAATATTAGGAAATCCTTTAGTTTGAGCAGTTTTGTCTCCTACAGGCTTCAGTGATAAGAGTGAGGGTAGGTAGAACATGACGTACCTTCTGTGCGAGTTCAGTAAAGACGTTAGCGAGCACGGACAGGAGCTTGCCTGTGGTACGGTGAGCTCCCATCGATACAGCCAGATAATATCGCACCAACTCAGAATACACACACAGCATGGGCTCCAAACGCACCATACACCTACAGGCCTCTTTCAGTTCCTTCACACATCAAACAAACACATTTGAAATATTCTTTTTTGAACTGTAGATAATAAAACATCAATTGTCTATGACTAATAGCAGGGTAAATACAGGAAAAGTAGGAGACTTTCTCAGAGAATTTTATGAGTAATAGAAGAATATGTAATGATACATGATTAAGTTAATGTTCCACTTTACCTGTATTAACTTTGAGTACTGTATGTCATGTGTGACTCACCTGTAGCTGGCGGGGCTGACAGTCGTCCCTGTGTGATCGAAGCCTCTGCAGAAGGTCTGTCACCATTCCATTGATCTCCGGTAATGAGAGGCAGGACACATCTCCATTCAGGTCCTCTTCCAGTAACCTGCTCAAGTGTCCCGGTTTCAAGAACTCCTCTGCAATCTCTGAATCACTCTCTACATACAAGATGTATTCCCTAAGTCACCAGACAAACAACTATAGAGCAGTATATGCTATGGGTAATTATGGGTAAATGCCCACCTCTCTTGCCATCAGACCGCTGACCCTCCTGCTGTTCTCTCTCTTTCCTCTTAACTAGACTCTGGACAGCACATAGAACCATGTTTATTGCCTTCTCCAACTGCTCTGAGAACTCACCAGAAAATTGATGGGAATGTCCTGCATGGGGACAAGAATAAGAATAGAAAAAATAAGACGGCAGGTCCTGGTTATCACCTGTGCTATCCTAAATAATTATACTGATTATGAAGCAACCATGTCAAACCAGCTGGTTTAATAACAAACAAATACTTCACAAATGCTCACATTTACTTTAAAATAAAAAAAACGTTAGTTACACATGTAACTGTGGTTCTGTGAATTCCAGATGACCGCCAGAGGCAGTATAAAACACTACTGGATTATCGCAGCGCCAGCCAGATAGGTCGAGAGAATATACCAACAAAGTCACATAGTGACGTATGCTGAGCCCTGGGGGTTATAAACCACAGCCGCTCAGCACTCTGCCTTGGTACACCTTTCTCGCGCATTCCGAGTGACCAAGAACTCTGGCGGTCATCCGGAATTCACAGAACCACAGTTACATTTGTAACTAATGTTCTGTTTCATTCCTACTGACCACCAGAGGCAGTATAAAACACTACTGGATGACCCATACCAACATAGTCATGAGAATGCCACTGACCTGTTGAAAAATTAAGGCCGCTCCTGAAGAACTGCAGAACTCACGGCATGATGAGCAGCAACATTGAACTTATAAAACCTGGCAAACGTGCATGGGGAAGCCCAGGTAGTGGCAGTGCAGATGAAACTCCTCTAAAAACAGCCCATGAAGATGAAATGGCCCTAGTGGAATGGCAAGTTAGCCCCCGGGGCAATGGTTGCCTTGCTGCCTTGTAAGCAAGTATAATAGTTTCCACCATCCAGTTTGACAACCTCTGCTTCGACACTGGAGCACCTTAATTCACACACAATAGCAGACAAATAACTGGTCTGACTGTATAAATTGAGCAGTAGTGTCCACATAACACTTCAAGGCACAAACAGGACACAAAAGTTGAGCACTTGAATCAGAACCTGAAGAAGTCTGAAAAGAGGCCAGTTCAATGTGCTGGTTAATGAACTGAGGAAGAAGGACTTTTGGAAGAAAAGAAGGATTGGGTCGTAAGACCACCCAGGAGTCATCCGGCAACCAACTCAAGCACAATTCGCTAACAGACAGTGCATGTAACTCACTGACTTGTTTTGCAGAAGCAATAGCCAACAAAAAGGCAGTCTTCAAGGTTAAACATTTCACATCAATGCTTTGCAAGGGCTCAAACAGGGATGAGCAAAGGAAAGCAAGCACGAGTGGCAAATCCCACATGGGAAAGTAAGGATTCCGAGCAGGCTTAAGACGGCGTGCACCCTTCAGAAAACTGCAGAGAAGACTGTGAGATCCAAGAGAAGATCCACCAATTGGAACATATGCAGAAATCGCAGCGACATACACTTTCAATGTGGAAGCCGCTCTGCCCTCCTCCAGTAAATGTTGAAGAAAACTTAAGATGCTCGGAATGTCACATGTTGCAGGATCGAGCCCTTTCTTCTCACACCATGCAGAAAAAAGCCTCCAAAGGGCAGCATAGATCTGTCGTGTGGAAGAAGCCCTAGCATTGGAGATTGTGTGAATAACCGCAGGATTACAATGTTCCAGAGAAGGATTTAACCCAATGGCCAGACCCAAAGCTGCAGGCGAGCTGGATCCAGGTGCCAGACGCTGGGCTCCAGCTGGGAGAGGAGGTCTTCCTGGGGGGAAGCTTCCATGGATTGCCTGACAGAAGTCTTAGCAACAAAGGAAACCATGGTCTGGCTGGCCATCGTGGTGCAACGAATAGCACTCTGTGCTTGCAGAGGGAGATCCTGTGTAACGCCTCCCATAACAGAGGGATAGGTGGGAACGCATATAGTAGGCAGTTCGGCCATTCATGAGACAGTGCATCCTGGCCCAAGAGACTGGACACTTCGGTCCTTGCGAACCATAGACGACAGTGAGTGGTCATCTCCGAAGCAAAAAGATCCACCTCTGCTCTTCCAAGTCGTAGCCAGATCTCCTGCACAACATCTGGATGAAGTCTCCATTCTCCTGGATGTACCCGATCCCTGGAAAGAGCATCCGCTGTCTGGTTGCATGCTCCTGAAATATGAGCTGCCCTCAGTGAAGCGAGTCGCGGCTGACGCAATGTTAGGATCTCGTGCGTAAGCTGTAGAGACCTGCGGGATTTCGTGCCGCCCTGGTGGTTTAGATGGAACACTGTTGAGGTATTGTCGGACCGAACGAGAACATGGCAGCCTGCCAGGACTGGCATGAAAAACTTTAAAGCCATGAACACTGCACGTAGTTCCAGAAGGTTGATATGCTCTGTGGTCTGGGTCGATTTCCAGCGCCTGCAAATACCCCTCTGGTTCCATGTTGCCCCCCACCCTGTGAGGGAAGCATCGGTCATGACCAACTCTCATCGAGAGGGAACACCACCCAGGGGCACTCCGGTCTTCAACAACTCCACCTGCCTCCACCACCTCAACGCCTGTAAGCAATGGTGAGAAATTAGAATCAGTTGATGGCAATGTCTGGTGGGATCTAGTTGCAAACTGTTGTTCCACAACTGAAGTGGAGTAAACCCAGGGGAATCACCACTGTAGCAGCAGTTAACATCCCTATTAGTCGTAGGACTATCTGGTACTGTAAAGACACACCCGGGTGAAAGCGAGCCAAGAGTTGTAGAATGTTCGTCACATGTTCTTGAGACAGGGAGGCAGACATTTGGCGGGAATTCAGGGTTATTCCTATGAACGTACTGGTCTGTGTTGGATTCAGACTGCTCTTTTTCTCGTTCACAGAAAAACCCAACTTC
The DNA here is from genome assembly GCA_032164185.1 of Moxostoma hubbsi. Classification (NCBI taxonomy): domain Eukaryota; kingdom Metazoa; phylum Chordata; class Actinopteri; order Cypriniformes; family Catostomidae; genus Moxostoma; species Moxostoma hubbsi. The sequence goes on from JAVLUX010000031.1 coordinate 21,196,045, forward strand.
TGCACATGTCTCAAAAGCAGTCTGGAGTCTTGCACACTCTGCGGTTTTGTGGGGGCACAAAGAAGCCAGTCGTCAAGGTAACACTGCGCTCACACACCTTGTGAAGACACAAGGAGCAAGGGAAAGACCGAAAGGTAGAACCCTGAACTGGTAGGCTTGATTCAGGAAACTGAAACGCATAAACTTTCTGTGATGAACAGCAATTGGGATGGGGGGCGCTGACGGGGTCCTCCTGGCAAATGTCGATGAGGTGGCCAAAAAACTCTAGTATTCTCAGTAGCCCGAGGCCTTTGTGTTTTCTGCACGAGTTATGTAAGCAACAGACTTGTATGCCTTTTTTTAGTAATGAATCTGTGCGACCACATTGCGCACTGGGACATCGCACATTCCCTTGTAGAGCCTCGTCAGGAGACACCACCAAAGCTGCAACAGGCTGCTCTATTTCTGGAGCACGGCTCACCCCGATGGAATCTGCTTCAGCCATAGATGCTAACGTCCGAGCAATCTTTGAGCGCCGTTTAGGTGGACCAGGACCAGTGAGGGCATTTGAAAACTAAGCCACAAAATCTTTACATGGTGGCATGGTAAAAGAAGTCACAGCTGTGGCCTGCCTGAAAAAGACATTGGTTTGGGCAGATTGGATAGGTGAATCAAGTCCTAGGCGAGCAAGATCCATTCGAAGCACAGCCAAAGTATCATCAGAAGAGGGCTGGGTCTGTCCAGATGACTGAACTGACCCCCCAACTAGACCCCTCCGTTGCTGGAAAACCAGCGAAAACTTCCTGAGGTGATGGTTGCGCCGCAACATCCACAGCATTCCCATGATCATGAAAAAAAGAATCAGAAGCAATCGCAGAAAGCACATCCAAGTCAGAATGATGTGAAAAACGAGGGGAATCAAGCGACTCTTGCCCAGTTCCACGATTCAGAACATTCTCATCCTCCTGTGTCATCTTCAAAGGTGTAGCATATGTGACAGGCTGAAGCGAGTGAAGCAGGCGTTTCAGCTCCGCCATCTCTGAACAAAGTACAGAAACCGTCTTAGAGAGTGAATTTTCCCTCCACACACGGATGTTCATCACTTCGCGATGTAGCCCTCCTCTTAGATGGGAGGGGAGCGCCGGCTGCCGCAGACCCCTTGCGCTTCTGAGTGCAAGAAGGGGCTACATCCAACTGCCTGAGTTTCACCGTTGAATTGGGGTCTAACTCAGCAAGATGGAGCTGCCGTTCCGACATAGGTAAAAGACTGCAGTGCAGACGTGGGTCCGTGAGAGCCTCTCTCAGATGTTGAACACCCAAACACGATGGGCAGATGTCATGACCGTCTTCCGGGAGGAGATTATTAGGGCACAGCTTACAAGTCAGTGGGAAACCAGTAGCAATCGAGCTGTGAGCCATAGTTACTCGCTGATAACAACTTCGGATAGAACCGTAAGGTTTAATTCAAGCAGGTAATTTCAAGAAATATCTCACGAAAAAGATAAATATCTAAAATGGCTGATGGATTGAACCGAGGGTCGCAGAGTATCACATAAGTTCGAGGAAAAAAGTTCAGAGCAACTGAATGAATGATGATAATGTCAACGGGAGACCATTAACTTATAGCACGGAAAACACCAGCCACCGGATAGCACCGACAGGCACAGAGTGTTACCAACGAAAGGAATGAAAACTCACCAAAATGCGGCTAAAAAACACTTCAAATCCGTTGAAGTGGCGTAGATGCGCGCTGATACAGCTTGTGAGGACGATATCTCGCTGCTCTTGTAAGCTGCACTTGACAGCGCAATATATCACTTAGGTAAAACAACCTATCTGAACCAGGCGAGAAAGCGAAAGAGGCAGAGTGCTGAGCGGCTGTGGTATATTCTCTCGACCTATCTGCGATAATCCAGTAGTGTTTTATACTGCCTCTGGCGGTCAGTAGGAATGAAACAGAACCCATAAAATGCATGATGAGCGGCTTTCTTTCCAGTATTTCCTATGTTGGGCCAGTAAATATTGAAAACATTAAATGTTTTAAAAGTTATATGGCTGTTTTCTGTGCAAAAAAAAAAAAACTTTATTATAAGTAAACCTCAAAGAACATATTAAAATCATAATAAAAAGGCATACTTCCACATACATCATCCACATACTATCTCAAGGCATGTACTGGACACAAGAGGTGAGCTCTCGAAGCCCAAGAGTCTGAAGAGGGTCGAAAAGCAGCCAGGTCTATGCACTGATTAATAAACTGCGGTAGGAGTATTTTGGGAAGAAAAAATGGATTGGGCCGAAGGACGACCTCAGAGTCCTCCGGCAAACAACATAAAACACGCTAACAGACAATGCATGCAGCTCACCAACTCATTTAGTAGGGACAATAGCATTACAGAAAAAACATTTTAAGGGGCAGCCATTCTTGCTCAGCATTCTGCAGAGGCTCAAATGGGGACAAGAACAGGAGTGGTAAATCCCATATGGGAAAACAGGGATTCCGGGCTGGTCTTCCACCCTTCAGAAAACTGCATACAAGCCTATGATATCTGAGAGAAGAACCACTAACTGGAATATGATGGCATAAATGACAGCTGAGTATACTTTCAGTGTGGAGGCTGCCTTGCCTTTATCCAAAAGATGCTGAAGTAAGCTCAAAACTCTAGGGAACTCACATTTTGCAGGATCTTGCCACTCCCTGCACAATGAGGAAAAAAGGTGTTTGACGCACTGCTTAGAGCTGCCATATGGAAGTAGCCCTAGCACTAGAAATAGTATTAATGACCGCAGGCTCACAATCCTCTAGAAGAGGCCAAACCCAAAGCTGCAGGCATGCTGGGTATGAGTACCAGATGCAGCCGTCCATCTTGGAATGATGATCAATACTGAGGGGAAGTTGCCATAGACTGCCTGCTAAAAGTTTCAGCAGCAGAAGGAACCAAAGCCTGGCCTGCCACCATGGTACAACTAGGAGCACTCCTGTGATTGTACAGAAAGATCCTGTGTAATGTTTCCCACATCAATGGAATAGGAGGGAATGCTGGTTAGGGGGTTGATGGGAGCATTGTTCTGGCATAGCATATCAATGGTGAGCCTGAGTGGTCAGCATCCTAAAGGTAGGATTTTGCTGCACCAGTGTCAGCTGACCAACGAGGTGACCAGGAATGATTGGGAGGTCCCATAAGGTTTTTTGCAGTCCTCAGGCAGCCTTGCTTGGGCAAGCAAGACTTGACGTAACGCTGACAGAAGTGTGGTGGTCAGCGTACCCAGCTCGCAGGCCACATGACCCATTGCCAGCAGAGCCATCTACAGGAATTGAGGAACAGAGGGGTCAATGCAAGCTGCCCCCAATGTATTAGAAATGGCAATTAGTAGCTGTCAGATCCATATTATCTGCATGTGTTATGCAAGTGACAGACACGTACGTTTTTTTTTTTTTTTTAGAGTGAATCTGTGCGTCTGCACTGTGCACTGGAAAAGTGTACATTGCCTTGCAAAGCCTCGTCGGGTGATACCACCAAGGTTGCGACAGGTTGTTAAATTTCAGGCGTGCGACCCACCAGCCGTCTTTGGCCGTCGCTTAGGAGCACCACATCCTGCGAGCACATTAGAAAGTTCCACCACAAAGTCCTTACATGGTGGCATAATAAAAGTAGTTGGGAAATGTCTAAAAAAAAAAAAGATATTGTACTGGGCAGGTTGAACAGGTGGTTCATCAAGCCCTAGCCAAGCAACTGCCATCTGGAGTACAGCCAGAGTGTCATCAGAAGATAATAGAGCATGTCCTGATGACTGAACTGAATCCCCACTAGAGCCACCTGCCACTGACAAACCAGCAAGAGCATCCTGGGCAGAAGAGTGAACGGCAGCATCATCCAACTTGACATTGTCTAGAAAATGTGAACTGGAAGCGTTTGTAGACAGGACCTATAAGTCTGGGTGATGTAAGTGTTAGGGTGAGTTGTGGAGCTATACCTATGTTCTCTGACTGAGCACAATGTTTCTGGGAACGCATTGGGACAAATTCCAGTTGCAGTAGTTTAACCGTCGAGTTAGGGTCCAACTCAATCCAATCTCTGACATGGGCAGGAGACTGCAGAGAAAACACAGTCTGTAAGAGCATCTCTCAGGTACTGAATTTCCAAGCAGGATGGGCACACACTGTGTCCGACGTTGGGTAGAACATTCAGACACAGCTTACAGGCTGGTGGGAAACTGGTGCAAACTGATCATGCTCTGAGCCATATCAACCCAGTTACGAACACTTATGGATTGAACCGTAAGGCTACAAAAGAGTAGAGTGATAACTCACTCGAGACAAAAAAACATGATATAGGGGCCGAAAAGATAACCAAATTCTCCCGGATAGGCAAATAAAAGGCAGAAAAAAGTCTTACAGAAAAAATTATCAAATTCCTTCGGTTAGAACTGAAGGGAACTGAAATCACGCATAAGAGGAGAAATAATTCTAGAGAGAATATCCACTTCTCTGATAACTGGATGCTGAATTGCACTGAGGGGCAGGGAGAATCACCACAATAAACCCGCAAGAGATGTAAAAAGATCACGGAGAACTGCAACTACTAACGTGGTAAACACCAGACATCAGATAGCACAGAGAGAAACAGTGCGTTACCTACGACACAGAAAAATGTACAATAAAAAAAATAAACTCACCGAAGCGATCACTGAAATGATAAACAAAACTCCAATCCTTTGAATGTAACCAATGGAGAGTCCGTCAGTATGCGAGGGTGAATAATTTGCTGCTCATTAAGCAGCACCTGACGGAGTGAACAGTCCACGAAGAGAAATTACCTATCTCAGTCCAGCGAGAACACGAAAGAGGTAGAGGGCTGAGCTGCTGCAATGTATATCCTTCAAGGCTCAGCCCATGTCACCACATGACTTAGTTGGTATATTATCTCGACCTATCTTGCTGGCGCTGCGATAATCCACTAGTGTTTAGCACTGCCTCTGGCGGTCAGGAGGAATGAAACAGAACTCCACATATGCAAGTCCTTGGTTGTTTTCACCATGTTGTATGTCAGCCTAGCTATAAACTATGTAGACCTCTGTCTAATTTGGACTGGATAGGGAATAGTTTAATATAAGAGCATTGCAAAAAAGTTCTGCCATGCAAAGTAATTTACTCATCTGTGTAAACTGAAAACAAAAATAAATTGATAGACTAAAATAAAAACTAAAACTAAAATTAATTGAAAACCTAAAATAACCGAAACTAAATAACTTGAAATTGAAAACGAAATATAGAAATATGAAAATTAAAACTAAATTTAAAACCAAAAACTACAGTATAATAACTTTGAAAAGAAACTGTAGGCAGTCTTAATAAGTCTAATACATACATTGATAGATCGTTCATCTTGTTAATGATATGATGCACTGCTGCGGTTCATTTTAAAACACTCTCCCCTGTAGAATATTCATTTTTAGGGACAAAAAAACGGATTCATTGTCAAAATAGAATGACATTTCAGAAATTGTTGTCAGTATGATGGAGTTTGATTTTGTACCTTTTTAGATAGTTTATCATCGGGATAATGATTTAATGCACTTTGCACTGCTGTTGTTTATATAAAAACAGTCTCCACTGCAGAATGTAAATTTTCAGCGACAAGAAAACGAATTGTCAAATTAGTATGATATCTTAGGTTTACCACCATTATGTCTCATCTGTGATCAAATTATCTAAAGATATGGCCAGACGTGCAGAACACCAATAATGGAATGCACACTAGCGGCTTCACAGTACAGAGACTTGCGATATTGTCACTGTATGTGTGACAGGCCATAGTCAGAGGTAGGCAGAATTATAATTTTAGGGGAGGGTGCATTCTCATTCTAGAGAGTATATAATTGGACATTAATTCGGACACACTTTTGAGTGTAAGATGAGTCATCAATATTTTTGGTCTAGTGGTTCGGAAAAGAAACACTGTAAATACTTAATGCATATATCTGCCAAAATGTAATTGTCACTTTGTTAGTAACACTAGCATATAGATGGCCTCAAAGCTAACAGAAATGCAATAAAAGCCACACAACTTCAATTCTGATTTCATGGGTCTTAAAAATTTTCTTCAGTCATTCAGCCTTAAAATCTTAACAGCGTTCTTTCACTTTGTGCTCTTACGTTTCTGTGACTGTCTGATAGAGAGTAGATGAGTCTTCCAGGTGGTGAACTCTGTAAGGAATGATTCCACCTCTGTCCTTACAGCCTGAAGACCACGGATGAGGGCAGGTTGTGTATGGAGGACCGGGACCCCATCAGGAATAAAGAGTTGTTCTAGAGCTGGCAGCTGGGCCACCACAGCACACAACCGGTCCAGGGAGGAACAACAAAGCATGAAGTGATCCCTGTGTGAAGGAGAAAGAAGATTCATGTTGAGATAAAAACATGGTTGACACTGTAAATCAAAGGTGGATGGATTTAGACACTGAACTTTGTAACCTATGGAGGTTCTTGGATCATGTACGGAGTATGCGAATGGAATTGAGCAAATGCAATTTCCTATTCCCACTCAAAGTATTCTGTAATCACTCTGCTCCAGATACATTCCAGGTTTTTTTCATTTGCAAAAAATGTATGCCAAGTTACAAATTCCCCATTAAGCTTGATTCATATTTTTGTTTTTAATATCACAAATGTCTGGGCACAAGATGTATTCAATGAAAAAACAAAACAAAAACACAATACTTAGAGAAAAGGTTACTAAGAAAAAAAAACACCAACATTAGCCCATTGATGTGCAACACTCATGGTATAGAACCCCTCCTGGGGAACTGACATGCTTTCTTTCATTGTGATCTGTGTGTCTTTGACTCACCAGCTATGGATTACTCTTTCTGTGGATTCCTGTGCCAATCCGTCCAGCTTTTCTTTCAGGTCTTTCACCTCCTTCATTAGGTTCTCCACACGCTGCTCGACCTCCTTCCATGCCTGCTCCCCCCTCCTCATCAAACACACTTGTGGCTGAATGTGTGGGGCCAGGGGAGAAGGGTGGCTCAGTGTGGCTTGCCCTTGCACAACCTCCCCCTCCCTGGCCTGAGTGTGGGCTGCAGAAGACCCTTCAGGACAGCACTGAAGGATCCATGAGAGCTGTTGGAGTGCGACAGAACAGTGAAGGGCTGAAGACTGAGCCTTGGTGATCCAGTGGTGGAGAGGCTCCTGGGGAGGCAAACCACTGGTATCGTCTTCAGACATGTGGGACTGAATGCGCTGGACACTGTCTATCAGCTTCCTGTAGTTTTAGATGGAAAAAAATAATAATTGAATAAGAGAGAGCTGGCAAATTGGTGTGTATCTAATGGATTTTGTTTATTCTAATTTACAGTCACTATTTTATTTGTTTCATCATTTGACACATTTTATATTTTAAAAAAATGAACAAATCCAAATCCTGTTGTTGTTGTTGTTTGGGAAAACTTTACCATGGTGACCAAATTTTATCCCACCCTCTATCCCCTGATGTAATCGGTTCCTGCGTAGAGACCAGAAAGCTTTTAGGGCTGGTGCGGAATCAGGTTTCGGCCCCGGAATGACCTATTCTGTGGTCGAAATGCGCTCCGCACCTGAACCATGACGGTGGAAAAGGGCTAGTAGTGTTCTCCGCACGGGTCATGTAGGCGAATTAGATTTTTTTTTTTAAAAAGTGAATCCGCACATCTACATTGTGCACTAGGACTGCGAATATTACCTTGTAGTGGCTCGACAGGAGATAGAACCAGCTGTTGCGGCTTTGGTAGTATCTCTGGCACGTGCCCCGCATTAATAGAATCAGCTTTGGACATAGACGTTAGAGTACGAGCAGTCCTTGAATGCCGTTTAGGGGCACCCGAACCCATGAGCATTAGAACATTTTACCAATAAATCCTTACATGGCAGCATAGCACATTATTTTGACATAGAAGGCTACCTAAAGAAAACATTGGACTGAACAGCCTGGGCAGGTGTCTTATTGAGGCCCAGCCGGGCCACTGGCATCTGGAGCACAGCCAGAGTGTCATCAGAAGAGGATGAAGCATTCACTGATTTATGAACAGAACTTTGACTAGAACAATCTACCAATGTCAAATCACCAACAAAGCGTTCACAGTAACATAATTCAACTCTACAGGATCACGGAAAAAAAACTTTGAAGCACATGTAGACAGAGCATCAAAATCCCAATTAGATGTGAGATTGAACTGTGAAATTCCTTGAACTGTGCTCATTCGGTGGTGTAATTTCTACCACTGGGGCTTGAGTAATGTGTTGAAGTGATTGGAGACGCTTCATTTCCGCCATTTCAGAAGAGAGATCAGCAACTGTTTTAGATAGAAAATGCCCAGCCAAACTGTCGCTTTTAGCTGTAGACTTCTTTGTTGAGGGGTGCGTCAGCTGCTGCAGTAGCGCAATGTTTCTGAACGCACGGTGGAGTTAGCTGCGCTGCTCATTGTGGATGGTTGTGTATAGAGTAAAAGATCGATCTTGGGATTTAAGAATCGATATCAAGATTGTTATAAGAATCGATATCAAGATTGTTCAAACGAAGATTGCAATGCATCAGAAAATCGATAATTTTACCTACCCCTAACTGTGGCACAATAAAAACAATGCTCAGATTGATTTTGTTTCACTATCACTGTAAAATGTGAGGAAGGACAGTACCTGAGCTGGACCCAGTGCTCTGTGAGTCCAGAGAGTCTTTGTCTTTGTCTCAGCAACAGTTTGAACAGGTGAGAGGAGAAACCTCGACAGCGCTCTACATTTCCCAGTCCCAGTTCCTATAGGACGGAGCAAGAATTAAAAATACAAATCACTAACTGCAGCAGTCTGAAGACTACATACAACTAGCAAACTTCAACTAACATTAACATCAAAGCAGACACTTGCTGATTATATTGGAGCTCCTCATCAAAATGTATTTAATCCCCTCACCTTAACAGAACTTTGTAATGCTGTCAGCATGGCATTACGCCTGGCCCAGGACCGATAGAAATACTTTTCACAGCCCTCCCATGCATTCGTAATCTCCGAAAATAATCTGTAAACAATAATAACCATCAAAAATCAGACTATGAACATCAGTTCTCAGACAGACACTTGTGTGTAGATGTTGGTTGCATACGTGTGCTCTGTGTTGTCCTGAGTCTTTACTGCAGACAAAGCTGTCTTCATATCAATTGGCTGCAGACTCAACGTCTCCTCTGGGTCTGCTGTACGACCCCATGTCAAACCTTTACGGTATGACAGACCTAGACAGACACAAAACACAAAAAATGAAAACTACATTTTTGGCCATCACTCTGAATCTCTAAATATTTTAACTTGCATCTCAGTGGAATGTGTTGAATTCGACTGACCGATCTGTGACAGCATCTTGAAGAGGTCAGCTAGCGCTCTCTGTTTCTGCCGGAGGATGTGTTTCACTTCTGCCTTCTGCCTCTCCTGCTCCATGCTGCGGTCCACCGTCAGGCTCTGCAGGGCCTGCACATTCCCAATGATCTCAGCTGCAACAAATTGGAGAGAATGTTGCATATATGGCTAGGTGTACTTCAAATAAGTCATAAAAGATTTTGTTGAAGTTCAATCTTAACCAATCTTAGCTCTTGGCAGAAAGATTAACCTCACAAAAGGCAAAAAAGACAACATATAACAGTACAATAAGATTAAACAGAAAAAATTAAATATATGAAAATTAGTACAAAGTTAGCTCCTGATCAGGTTCTGAGCACTTGTATAAGGGCAAACAGTGATACCTGTAAAGTGATCCAGGTCTTCAGATAGTTCAGGCAGAGAGGTCTTTTTTATCAGCTGCACAGATAACTTTTTCATCTTTCTTGTGAGGACAGGCAGACGGGCTTGAAGAGATGAGGGCTTTGTTTCAGATGGCAGCTCCTCTGGACCATCAGCCTGCTGCATAAAAATGTTTATGGTAAATGCCACTGCATTACAAAAACGGACACAATAGGGATCAAGATATGGGCAAGAGAGTTTAAATATGTTAGATAACCACATATTAGATGCACATAAGTCAAATGTCTCATATGCAAAAGGGACACCCAAAAATTAGATTTATTTAACTTTTAAGTAAAAGTTTAAATAGAATTCATCTTTGAACTTGAGGTTATTGTACCAGCAGATCTCTGCCCTTTCCAGGCAGGGCAACTCTCAGTGCCCGGTGAACCCTGTGTAGAGGAGTCTCTTCAGGCTGAGTATCCACCTCATCCATGCTGCTGTTACTGCCCTGCTCCACCAGACATGGAGTACACGGCTCCTTCAGTGCCGCCTCAAACTTCTTCACAAACTTAAACAAGGTCCTGACCACACGCACAACACAATGTCAAAACATTATTGGAAAACCATTATAGCCAGTTATTTTAGGTCCATTACCACAGCGCTGTGTTACATATAAAGTACATCTGACAAAAACAGCAATAACACCTTGAAGCTTTGTTAATATAACATTTAGTAAAATCCCCCTCACCGGTGTGTTTTCTCCACTGACTGCTTGATGGACCAAAAACTGACATCATTCCACTTGGAGATTTTGACAAAGTCCTATATAAAACAAGATAAATGTATCATTAATTCATAAACAAAAGCAAGATGTCAAACTGTTCTGAAACTGAAGCAGTGACAGTATTGCTGGGCTTTAGTTTCACCTACTTTAAGTTCTTTCTCTATAGGAGACCTCAGCTGGGTGATTTTGCTCTGGACGCTCTCTGAGAACTGCGTGTAGTATTTATTGAGATTCCACAGCAAACTGCACAGCAAGTCTGTGAGGGTCACAGGAAGAAGTCATTCATAAAACAAAGACTACACAAAGTAGCAAAGAAGTTGTGTAAAACAAACTGCATCACTATTCTATTCACAGTTCTCTCCATGTGTGATATGAAAGCTAGAATCAAAGTCAACCCTTTTACAATATGAAATTAGTTTTCCGCCTAATAACATGTGCAGCTAACAAGTAGCAAATGGGGTCTTTAACAAGGGGATATTCCAATAACAAACTCATCACTAAACTGTTGTCACATAAGATTGCTTCAGTGTAAGAAGTCTCTTACCCTGTCCTTCCTGTTTGGGAGCCAATAGGATATGGCAGTGAAAACCAAGCAACATGGACAAGCGTGTATGAAACTCTCCAATGGTGGAACCTTCCATGAAGCCCTGTAAGGTGGTTGAGACTGAGGAGAGGGAAATATCTTCTTTACCGCCCTCTACTGGACAAGAACAAAAGTGATCAAAAGCAAACTGATTAAATGTAACGTTTTGCAATTACTAATCAATTACTAATATTGAACATGAATAATACAAACGAGAGGAAGATACGCTTTACAGATTATTTAGAGGTACAAATGTATAAAACAGTGCACACTCTTTAGATTACCATGTCTGGAGTCTGTCCTCTGCTCTTGTAGGTATTTCTCTACGAGCTGGTAAATGGAGAACCAGTGCTTTGTTGAACTCTCAGCATGGTGCTTCAGTGCATTATCCAGACTGTTTGACCAGCAGCTAGAGTACAAGATAGAGTAGTTGACACACATCATAACCTAATAAAATCAAACAGCATTATAATCACAGGCTTTTCCCTCCAGTGCACACTGATGCAATGCTGCAAATAGCAAACAAACAGAAACCAATAGAAGAGCTTAAAGCTGAAACTTACTCAGAGCCAGGTTTAACCAAGTTAATTTGCTTTTGATTGCATCCAAAGTGACTAACAGCCTTTTATTCAGTACTTTTATTACAGAAATGTATTCCATGCACAACCTCCATGGAGTAACCTGAGGTCTTGTTGCAATGGTGACAGCACCAGGATCAGGTTTGAACCTACAACATTTTGATTACCAGATCTTCAACCACTATGTTATCAGGTGTAGAATTAGCACTTACTTCAGCTCAAGTTTTCTCCACTGAATGATGAGTTGTGTAATGGCGTCTAGCTCATTCCTAAGAGACACAGAGCGGCTAGCATTGTTTTCCCAGTCCTGTGAGTAAAAGAGATAATTAATGAAAATTACAACTAAATCTAGACTTATATGATGACCCAGGGCATGCAAAAATGGCTAATATACTAGACTAGTATATAAATGATATAACTGAATGAACTGGCTGCGTTACCTGTGCCTTGCTGAGCAGGATCTCCAGACCATTCAGGAACTTGGCAAGAGGGCAGGACAGACTGAATGCCAATATCCTGTCTATCACCATGGTGATCTGAGATACATAAAAATTCACATTTAACACAATTAAATACCCAAAAGTATAGGGGGGGATGTTATTCTCAATGCGTTTAAACATTACAGGTATGACAGTGATGGACACTCTCACCTGAACAAGTGCAGGGTGGTCGGGCCAGTCATCCAGGCGCTGTCTCACGGCTTTACTCAGTTGTTCTAATGCTGGCAGACAGAGCCGGGCCTGACTCATATTAGACTCTCTGTAGAAGTCATACGGAGGATCACTCTGCAGGATCAGGCAAGCTGGACCTCCAGAACCGGTCACTGTGTTCTGCAGTAGAGTGCTGAGCAGGAGCTGAGAACCCATCAGCTTAGGGTCCACTTCACAGTCTGAGACAGAAAAAGACTATCGCTTTAAGACCTATTTACACTATTTAAAAATTCCCAGCACCACAAAAGCTATATTTTTCATCCAAAAGCAGATATCTAAAGAAACTATAGACTTGAATTTCAAAATACGTCAATAAAAATCTGAAGTCACTCAATAATGTTCAAATTCTTCAGTGTCCATACCCATTAGATTGTAGAAGCGGGCTATCAGTGGAGCTGTGATTTGATACGATGAGACCAGTGCACTGATGTGATCTTTGGTGTGACTGGTTGGCGGGTTGGGCTGGTACCACAGTGACTGAGCGTATGACAGGCAGAGTCTCTGATGGACTTGAACCACTGTGCTCATGCTGCTGACCAATAGGAAGCTGCCCATCTCATTAGAATCCTCCATATCCACATCATCGTCATCCTCTATGATTATTGGCTGATCAAGACTAGGTTCTGAGGTGATGTCAGCAAAATCCTAGAGGAGAAAACAAAACATATACTTTACATAATGACAAGCATTGAGAGATATCCCATAGAAAAAAAAATACACACTTTATTGGCCCAAGAAAACTCTTTGAAGTATTGAAATGACTACTAGAAAAGGTGAAATAAAACATGGAAATGTCTATTAAATTAATAAAACAAGCATACAAACACTGTGAACTGTATCTTAAGGCAGAAGAAAAGCATACTCCTTATTTACCTTGTGGTAGGAGGGGAAAGAGCGTCTAAACTCCCTCTCCTCCTGCTGGTCCTCTGTAAGGCCTGTCCCATGCAGATGAGTGCGACTGCGGTACAGACTGGCTTCCCTCTGCTCTTTTTCTCTCGCTCTCTTTTCCTGCTCATCCCATTCATTCACTATAGCCTGAACAAAATCAGAACAACATATTCACAAAATTGCTCCCAAGAGTACTCTGCTAACATAAAAGTATTTTAGTGGAAGACTGAAATGAGATCATATAACACACTGTGGCAGAATATATAAAATATTATATTGCATCATTATATATATATATATATATATATATATATATATATATATATATATATATATATGCAATATTTTTATAATGTTAATATATCAGAATATGTTGAAATTAGGGCTGTCAATTAATTAAAATTTTTAATCTAATAAATAAATAAATAAATAAATAAATAAATAAATAAATATATATATATATATATACACACTCACCTAAAGGATTATTAGGAACACCATACTAATACTGTGTTTGACCCCCTTTCGCCTTCAGAACTGCCTTAATTCTACGTGGCATTGATTCAACAAGGTGCTGAAAGCATTCTTTAGAAATGTTGGCCCATATTGATAGGATAGCATCTTGCAGTTGATGGAGATTTGTGGGATGCACATCCAGGCCACGAAGCTCCCGTTCCACCACATCCCAAAGATGCTCTATTGGGTTGAGATCTGGTGACTGTGGGGGCCATTTTAGTACAGTGAATTCATTGTCATGTTCAAGAAACCAATTTGAAATGATTCGAGCTTTGTGACATGGTGCATTATCCTGCTGGAAGTAGCCATCAAGAGGATGGGTACATGGTGGCCATAAAGGGATGGACATGGTCAGAAACAATGCTCAGGTAGGCCGTGGCATTTAAACGATGCCCAATTGGCACTAAGGGGCCTAAAGTGTGCCAAGAAAACATCCCCCACACCATTACACCACCACCACCAGCCTGCACAGTGGTAACAAGGCATGATGGATCCATGTTCTCATTCTGTTTACGCCAAATTCTGACTCTACCATCTGAATGTCTCAATAGAAATCGAGACTCATCAGACCAGGCAACATTTTTCCAGTCTTCAACTGTCCAATTTTGGTGAGCTCTTGCAAATTGTAGCCTCTTTTTCCTATTTGTAGTGGAGGTGAGTGGTACCCGGTGGGGTCTTCTGCTGTTGTAGCCCATCCGCCTCAAGGTTGTGCGTGTTGTGGCTTCACAAATGCTTTGCTGCATACCTCGGTTGTAACGAGTGGTTATTTCAGTCAAAGTTGCTCTTCTATCAGCTTGAATCAGTCGGCCCATTCTCCTCTGACCTCTAGCATCAACACGGCATTTTCGCCCACAGGACTGCCGCATACTGGATGTTTTTCCCTTTTCACACCATTCTTTGTAAACCCTAGAAATGGTTGTGCGTGAAAATCCCAGTAACTGAGCAGATTGTGAAATACTCAGACCGGCCCGTCTGGCACCAACAACCATGCCACGCTCAAAATTGCTTAAATCACCTTTCTGTCCCATTCTGACATTCAGTTTGGAGTTCAGGAGATTGTCTTGACCAGGACCACACCCCTAAATGCATTGAAGCAACTGCCATGCGATTGGTTGATTAAATAATTGCATTAATGAGAAATTGAACAGGTGTTCCTAATAATCCTTTAGGTGAGTGTGTATGTATATATATATATATATATATATATATATATATATAGTGTTCACAGAAATCAAAATTCAAAAGTGAATTTGTCAATCAGTTGGGGATTTATTATGAGGGCTTGTTTAAGGATCCGTCAATGTAAACCTGTGTCAGACGGATGCTTGTGTAGCATCTCGGGTGCATGTGTCATAAACATACCATTTTTAGGTCACTGTGTCAAGTTAAATATAGTTTAATACTTACAACACATATTGAGATCCCTTAGTTCACATTTGCGCTCCTTCAAGTGTTTTGAACGCAAGAACGTAACGCATGTCTGTTTTGTTCTGCCTACTGAAAAGTGTTGTTTTCTTCACTGTATAAACTGCGCATTGCCACACAACTGAAATTTCACTTACTGCCCTCTGGAGTAAATAGGTGGTTCTACAAGCTTGCATTTCTCAGGAATCTTCCTTATTATGGTCCGGGGGCATTGCAATTAATTGCGTAAATGTTTTTAACGCTTATTTTTTTTGTAAAATTAATCGCACTGAACGCGTTAATTCGACAGCCCTAGTTGAAATGCATATACATATTAATCTGTGTATAAATGTATATTGTGTACATTTATGTGTACCTAAATTACAATTTAAAGGGATAGTTCACCCAAACATGAAAATTCTCTCATCATTTACTCACCCTCATGTTATCCCAGATGTGTATGGATTTCACATCACAGATGTGTATGATTTCAGAAGCGATATAATAGGTGTGGGTGAGATCTTTTTTACTTAAACTCTCCACTTTCATGTCCACATTCTGAAAGTGGAGATCTATAGTAAAAGGGGATTGAAATATTTATGTTTCTGGGATGTGAAAGTCGTACACATCTGGGATAACATGAGGGTGAGTAAATGATGAGAGAATTTTCATTTTTGGGTGAACTATCCTTTTTTATTTGTTAATTATTTCATTGTATTCCAAAAAGTGCTGAAATTAACTTCTCAACCTGGCAAACGTGTCTGAAGAGTTTTCTCGTCTCTGCACTCAGATGTCCAGCACTCAGCGTGTGACTCTGGACATACAGCAGTGCATTGAGCAGCAACACAGCAGGATTTGGCACCACACGGCTGACCTCTGCTGCCGGCAACTGCTTTCCCAGGCCCTTTAGCATCTGCATGCATTCCCTTGAGCACAGAAAGTCTGCACAAGCCAGATCAGAGGCTGCTGCTGGGCTTGGAAAAGCTAGCATGGTGGAGACTAGGCGGGTTAGATCCGGGAGGGCAGTCCATGAGGAGGACACCTGGGAAGCCAGCAGTCGCATCCCATGCTGCACCTGCAGAATTGCGGCCCGCAGTGGCACCACCACATCGGGATAGAGTGGGTACTCCTCAACCAGCCGCTGTTCGAAACGCTGCTGTGAAGCTTGCCATACAGCTTCCTCCTTCAGCAGACCCTGAATGCCCAGCCTGGATTTTGGCCCTGGGCTGTGCAAGGCTTTCAGGAGGTGGGACAGCAGGTCACCAACTGCAGCTGGCTGACCAATGCTGCACAGGTAATGCTGGAGCTCCTGATACAGACGACCATACTGGGGGTCAGGAGGTCGGCAGGCCTGTTTACGGCTCTGTTCACAAATCTGCTCTTTTAACTGTTGCATACGGATCCATAAATACCTACAAACACACAAACAAAAGATTTCAACTTCCACTCTGATTTGCAATTAGTAGTATTTGGAATCATAGGGGATGCTGGATGCTTTTATACCTGATACGAGGATGCTGGAAGTTGTCAGTAGTGCTGCTTTCCTCAAGCTCTGCACCTGTTAGCTGCTGGGAGGAGAGACTCCTCCCTCTCCACTCTTCCTGTAGCAAAGCAAGCTGAAAGAGACAGTAACTTTTAAGGTGATGTGCATGTGGTTTAAGAGCTGTATCCACAGTAACAATAAATTTCACAGTATATTTGTGATGATTTTCCTCTCAATATACATTATAAAATAACAGTTTGAATATCATTCACAACATCGTGTCAATTTTGCTATTTATTTCATGGCTTGTGGATATGATAGTGCTAAGGCAGAGATGTATTAGCTTCTCTGATTTAAACTTCAGTAGCGTAAACATTGTTAGAGTTCATTTCCATGTATTACATAAAAATCGCACAACCCCAATCACTAGCAACCACATACCTCCTCTTGAGCATAGCGGAGTTTATATGCTCTCTTCACAGCAGGGTCAAAAATTGTTTGTGGAGCCCAAACTTGGATTTGCAGCAGACCCATATTCACCCAGAAAACTCCAGACCGGGCAAGCTGGACTGAATCTTGAGCATGATTATGGACAAACTGTGTCAAGCATGTCACTAAGGTATCAAGGAATCCCTCTGGGAGCAGATTTTCAGGCAGGCCTTCTCTGAGGGCAGTTTGAATCTCCTTGGCAGCCCTTACTGGGTCAGGGCCTTCAGTCAGACTCTCGCAGGATTCAGCATAGCTCTCCTGTAACCCTGGAGACAGCAGCTCAGACAGTGACTGCAGCTGTCTGCGTAGAACCAGGCCCTGCAACCTGCAGTCAGTTAATCTACAGACAATGAGAGAGACACAGGAATTCAAATCATATTTTAGAACAGAAGTGACTTGTATTTGTGAATTACATTTACAATCTGTGTTACACATCTGTAACAAAGAACGTGAGTGATGTGGGTGCAATAAGGTCTCTCTACCTGAAGTCAGCAAGCTCAGGCATAGCCATGTTATCCCAGATCACAGCACTTAGATCCTGCAGCTGCCCTGTTCTCTCTCTCCACTCACCCAAGGTCACCCTTGATGATGACAGGAAGAGTGAGCCTGATGGATCCCACCGGACGGCAGTGTCAGTGCTGCTTAGAACTCCCAGCATACACCGGGACCACACTGCACGACTCAGCATGCCAGGACCCTTAACATCGAAAACATATTCCTCTAATTCCACATCATAAGAAAGTTACATAGCAAGTATCGGTGAAGTCAACTTTGATTAGATGTTATTTCTGCATGTTTCATCAACAAACAAACAGTTTTTTTTCTCCTCAATCAAATGTCATAAAAATCTATCATCAATTAGCTCTTCCTCCACACACACACACACACACTTACTGTATCAGATGGTCCCAACAGTGATCTGGAGGTTTTGTGCTCCTCAGGGTTAAGTGGATTCCACTTCAGCCAGCGCTCAGGGTCAGAAGTCACACTGCCACTCCACAGTGCAGCCAGTGTCTCAGAGAGTAGCTCACACCACACCAACGGTAGCTCTTCCACAGGCTGGTGACGGAGTTACAACAGCGTTACAAGACAGCTAAGATATGAACTAAAATCTGAAAATCTTTTATTTTATTTTCACTTAGACCTGCAAATGAACTGATTGATGGATATCATTACATACCAAATACAAAGATAGTTTAAAATTATTATTTTTTTAATAAATAATATGATTATAGAATTTGTAAAGAAACATTTTGTAATAAATTAGAAAAATGCAATACATTTTTACTGTTAGTCTCAGAGTTGGATGTATATATAAATACTGCTTGTGTGTACAAAATAATATAAAGGGGAAGTGACGCGTTTTGACAGACCCGTTCTGTACCCAGCAGGAACCAGAGCGGCTGCAGCTGTCTGATGTTCATGGGGGTGGACTGCATGCAGAAACGCAGATGATTAGAGAGGGACCTACACAGACCAGCTTCTGCCTTTTTATTGCCTCTGTAGAGCACAATATACAATACAAAGTGAATAAAACATTATACACATTCTATAAAAAACAGTCTTATTAACAACTTTGAGTAACAAGTTAAAAAATCAACAACTGCTAATTTCACTAACTGTCTAAATGAACCGTTTTCAACAAGCATGAGCCGCAATATTGCTTATGGTTACATTGGGTAATCAATAATAATTTGATGGAGAAATATCATCATACCGCGGTGTGACTGCAAGGTATAGTAGGTCTGTGGTGACTTTAATCTGATTGAGCACGGCCAACTGCTCCAGTGCAGGCCACAGTTGAGCACGCCGTGCAAGCTGCAGTAACACCTCCCTGTCTGGAGCGGCGCTGTCTCCCACATCCTCCTCATTATCTTCCAGCAGGCCACAGGAAGCCATGTGACCCTGCTGCTGATCCACACAGTTCACAAGCCTCTCCAGAACACCTACAAATATGACAGTGATAAAAAAAATGGTTGTTGAAAACATTGGTAATAGAATAGTATATTCTGTGTGAATTCCAGCTTGGCCAAGCTGGTGTTGTGCTGGCTTAGCTGGTTGGCCAGCTGTTCTCCCAGTCTGACCTGCAGACAAGTGCCCAAAACTCCTCAAAAACCAGCAAACCAGATCAGCCTAACCAGACAAGGAGATCAGCTTAGACTAGCAAACCAGCCTTAGCTGGTTTAAAAGTTTTTAAATCAGCAGGGTTACCTTAAAGTTTACTTTAACTAACTCAACCCTAAAACTAACTCAAAAACAGCTCTTTATGCCCAAGATGCTTATGCATTACAGAAAAGCAAGGTAACCTACTTGTGAAATTGACTGGTTTACCAGAGTTGTGAGGTTCCAGGAGAAGGTTGGCCTGGAGCACCAGACCCCAAGCTTCCAACAGAGCCTCCTTAGAGTCAATCCCCATGGCTACACCTCGGAGACGAGACACCTGTTTCCATAGCGATGTGAGGCTGTTGTCAAGGCGCAGGTCTCGAACATCCAAAGCTCTGCACAGCACTCGCAGACGGGCTGCGCATTCGGCCACCGCCTCCAACTGCACAGAAAGGTTTGTGGGATTACGTCATTTAGGTTGCTTAGGAAGAATGTATGTAAAATGAATCGTGTAGTTTTTGGGCACTTGTCTCTTTATTTGTTTCAGAGAGATATACACAGTGACCTCA
This sequence comes from Moxostoma hubbsi, assembly GCA_032164185.1. Classification (NCBI taxonomy): domain Eukaryota; kingdom Metazoa; phylum Chordata; class Actinopteri; order Cypriniformes; family Catostomidae; genus Moxostoma; species Moxostoma hubbsi. Next base: position 21,215,876 of record JAVLUX010000031.1, read on the forward strand.
ATCAGTAATTGGACACCGAAGCCATTCATAATATATGAATGTCTTTTCATTATTCAAATTGTTGTGTATGCATGCTATAAACGGCCTAACCTTATAGGGTAGTGGTTTTCCTAGTGTCTTTTGGATGCCCTTCAGTGCAGAGGCCACAGCTACAGAGCTGGAGAGAGCGTTCTGGATCGCTGTTGAGATTGTGTGTAGTTCCTGTTGCCCTCTGATACAAACATATACACATAAACACAAACCCATATACCGAGAAACTTGTGTACAGAAAGTGTACATTTTAGGTTCTTTAACTCATCACCGTTTTTTGTAAGAAATTACCTATTTTCCATACTAGTTCATTGTAAATGTCCTGCGGCGTGACAAATGAATGTATAAAAGTCCAAATATTCTATGTAGTCTCTCAATTAATATGTGATCATTAAAGCATTCATTATAAAAGCATTAGCAAAATGCTGTTTAAAATTTTTTAAGATGAACTATATCATGTCACACTGTAGGACGTCAATTTTCCAGACTATTTCAAGTTAACAACCCAGTTACAAGTTGTTAACACCAAAGATTTAATAATATGTATAATGGATTTAATACATAAACTACTATGGTCATATTGCAGCTATTACATCAAAATTAAGCATTTTTCATCGTATAAAAAAGCATTACTCACTCATAGTCACTGTCCCCCATCAGAAGCAGAGGTAGCCGCAAAATAAGGTTTTTGTGCACCCACTGCCAGTGCAGTGACAGCACACACACTCCTCGAGCATCCGCAGACAGAGAGTTACAAACAAGCCAGAAACGATCCCTCCACTGCAGAAGCTGCAAGATCTACACACACACACACACACAATCACGATGAACCATCAGCAGAACAGAGCAGCACTACTATAATGAAAGCGTTCTTTGAGTAATGGGGTTCTGACCTCAAACATGAGGTGATCAGAGATGTAGGGCTGTCCCGTCTGTACAGCTTGCAGTACAAATGAATCCCAGAGGTCGAAGAACGAGCGCAGGTGGACCAACACTGGATGAGGCAAGTGACCGATGTCCACCGTCCCTTCACCATGTAAATAAATATAATGAGATTATTAGTGGTGTGACACATTACCAGTCAGATATTTGGGCACATTGAAGTTATCTTGCCCATGATCTTTAAAACCTTGCTTAAATACTTTTGTTTTGCTGATGAATATAAATTGTGCCAAGTACAAATGTATTTACTAAACTACAATTTGAATTATTATAATTTTATTTAATTTAATAATACGGTTGGACCAACAATTCCCCAACAAAAATGGGAACTGTTTAAAAAACCCTCCCAGATGGCACCTCAAAGTTAGTTGAGAGAATGTGCAGAGCTATAATCTTGGCAAAGTTTTTATATTTTTGGTCACTACATAATTTTCATTTCTCCAACTCAACATTTTCTGGTTTAACATTAATCTAAAATATGGAAAACAGTAATAAAGATTAAGTAGGTGTTCTAAAAAAGTTTTTAAAAAACATTTTACTGGTAGTGTAAGACCCAGTTTGTGTGTGTAACTGGTTATGAATGTGTGTTTGTACCTTTAGAAAAGGCAGTTGCCAGTCTAAGAGCACTGTTATGAGGCGAGGTGTTTCCAACACTACTGTTAATAGCTGCTTTGTCCTCTCTGTCCATCAGCAATATGATTCTTCCAAAACAAAAAAACAGTCATTTCTATACATAATTTTTTTTTTTTTAACAATGTTCAAGTTAAATTCAATTCTATGGCTTACCTGTTGGCGACAGCATTCAATGCTTCCATGAATTCCATGTATCTCTCCTCATCCTCAAAGTTGCAGGTGTTGGCCAAGATGTCTAAGTACTGCTTATTCCAGCGCATGTCTAGCAGTATCCTGTAGTCATCTGGTATTGAAATATTTGAACAGTGATGGTCACTTAGAGTGTAGTTTTCAAAAGTCAACTGGTTTGAATTTAAATGTTTCTTTTACTTTAAAAGTACAGCTGTTAGTGAGTTTGATTGTAGGTATTTCCGAGTAAATGTTAAAGGCAACGAAACAGCAATCCCAACTTCCAAAATGTGACGTCAAAAAGAATATTCAGAAAACAAATTATATAAGGCGGTACTTGTCTTTATCCTTCATGATTTAATTGGACTACATGGTCTTTTTGTAAAGATTAAGCATTGGAGTGGTGGTGGCAGCGTAGTGGGCTAAAGCACAGAACCGGTAAGCAGAAGCTTGCCAGTTCGAATCCCGCAGTCACCACCATTGTGTCCTTGAGCACTTAACTCCAGGTTGCTCCGGGGGGGGGAATGCCTCTGTAATAAGTGCACAGTAAGTAGCTTTGGATAAAAGCATCTGCCAAATGCATAAATGTAAATGCAACATTTCAAACATTTTTGTTACCTAAAGTAATGTGCATAGACGAGTAGTGCACAATAAGACCAGGGGCATTTAAAGTGCACAAGGTAAATTTTGATTTCAAGTTCTTTAATTGTATATATGCATGTATGTACTGTACCTGTACTGTGTGGCTGCAGGAGCTCTGCCAGACATTTGCCTTTACCGATGAGCTTGCTGCTGAATACGGCCTTCAGAGCTGTACAGCCTGCCTCCAACTGCATCAAGGCTGCATCTGCAATAAAAAAATCTGATCTCTGAACTGCGATAAATGAAGGGAGAAATCTGCATGCAATTCCACATCATGCTCTATCAGACTCATTATAAAAAGACATTTTTACCTCTATATAGCTTACCTGGTGCATATTTGTACGTTTTAGCGAGGTAGGAGAGCCAGCTAGTTCTGAGGACCCAGTCACCATGAGAGGCTCTCTCTGTCAGTATTTTGACTGCCGTTGGAAGGAGGCACAGTGCATTCTCTGCTCCCTCGTCTAGTGCTCCACCTCCAGAAAACTGCAGACCATCCAGCACAGCACCACTTTGCATGGCTCTCTGCAGGTCAACCAGGCTCAGTGGATGACTCCTGGATGAGCAAATATGAGAGTATTAATACAAATTAAGCTTACAATGGCCGGTTATGAAATATAAAATGATTAGTGTTGAGTTCTGACCTTTTCCCGTAAAGGCTTAGAGTGTTGAGGCAAAAAAGAAGGACCTGTCCATCTCTCTGGACACTAGAGAAACACGAGTCTTCAGTGCACAGAAGGGCTGAGGGGATGCGGTCTGGCCACACACCTGTACACAGCAGCCCACTTCCCCAGTCCTCAGAGTCCAGCACCGCCAGCTGCCTCTCTATGACTTCCTGTGCCAGCTGAGAAAAGAGGTCAAACGTGTGGTTGCTTAAGAAAAAATTTCATTTGTGGAATTATGGCATTACCCTGCATTTGGGTAGTTGATGCATAACATTGTCTATGGACTTTTATTTACTGTGTAAACAAAGATTTTTGGTTAAAATTTATATAAATCGTATAAGGGAAATTATTTTCTTTTTGCCTTCATTAGTTCATTTGAAATGGTCTTACAGTGTGACCAATGAATATTTAGCAAATATTCCATGTAGTCTCTCAATTAATATATGGTTGTAAAAGCTTTTGAAAATGTTAAAATAACGATTGAAACACTGTTTAAAATAGCTTGATAGAGCTTAACATGTCATTCTGCAAGACATTATGTATTTTATGTCAACTACCCATATAAAAAAAATACCCAGAAAGAATTCTACACTATATTACCCAATGAAAATACTTTTCATTTTAAGATTATAATATATTAAACATCTTCAAAACCCACAGACAAACTGTAAAACAAGCACTTCTGAGTTCATTCCATATGTGTATGTACTAATCATTGGTGGAAAGCACTTGTCATAAGAACATGCACTCAGTGGTGTGTCTGGCATGCATGAAAACCATCTATGTACCTGCTGGTTAGTGATGGTACGCTGACAGAAAGCATATGCCTCTCCACAGGCCTGAAGAAGAGCACTGGGCAGATCCACTCCTCTCTGAAGCTGACCGGACAACAGAGACGCAGCATAGAGTAGAGAGGACATGGAGGATGCAGGTGAATCTGAAGTAGGTTGAAAAGAGAATATCCATTAAAACATTTCTAAATAATGAACCAAAAATGTACCAGTCAAACCCACCTCTCTCTCTCTCTCTCTCTCTCTCTCTCTATATATATATATATATATATATATAATAGCCATAATTACGGTGTGCTTTCTGAAAAGATTTCAATCATAGACGTACCCCATATGGCCCTCTTGATTTCTGAATGGACGGAGATGAGGAGGTCACACACACAGTCTCCTGTCACACCCAGGGTATGTAAAACCATCTTTAGATCCAGAGCATCCCAGCACAAGCCCTCATGCTCGCCGGGAATGTAGATCTCAACACCTCGGTTCCTCATGGCTCGAGAAATTTCACCATTTGCAGGATCCATAGTAAGAAACAACCTGAAAAGCAATGTCTTATAGGAGATGTGGTTTCCACAGGACTATACATACACATGGCTAAATCAGATCTACTAAAAAAAATGGTCAGAATCCTGGTCCTCTTGAGAAAGGCCATGTCTTAAATGACACCCTGCTCCTCTACATCTAAATTTTGCTCCATGGGCTGTTGGGTAATAGTCCGCTGTGGAGTCTGTACCAGTTTGGGCTCGACCAATGGGCGCATCAAGGGAACTTAGTGACCACAATGGGGTCATGAGCACCATCCTGAATCATGAAATGATAAATGGGACACCCTACTTTCTCGTGGACTTTACAGATGCAGGTGAGCGAATCCAAATAAAGTGCGGCATTTGGGACAGAGCCAATAATGTTTAAAAACAGTTAAGCAAGAAGTGTTGTCCATTTGTTTCACTTTGATTGTACCTGAAGTTAGGGTGGGGGGTGATTGTGGGCGTGGTTCCATCAATGATTCCTCGTTCATTAATTGTTAATGACCCACCAGGCTCCAGGAGGGCATTGAGTCGATCCAACACTGAGGGGCTAAAAACACAACATTTAATATGAAAGGTGGCAGTTAAAAAAAAATAACACTTTCTGGAATTCTTGATTTCTAATTGGGGGAATTATTATTTTGTTTTTAAATAAATAAAAAAAAAAGCATTCTGGTTTAAAATAATTTTGTATAATGACTGTTAAAACTGTATAACTGACTGTTGTCCCTAGCAACCAATCACCTACACTGTGCTCATTTTTGGTCATAGATCTCTAGTCTTGTGTTTCAGCTGACCTGCAGAAGTTGACATTGTCCATGAGTAGCCAGTCTCCAGTCTGCAATGCCTGCACTAGTGTTCCATCCAGCCACTCAAAGCCACCATGAGTCCAGCCATCCTGTATCTGTGCCAAGCGCTCCTTCAGTAGCGTAAAGTCCATCTGCAGCTTTGACATGTCTGCAGAGTTAAGTAGATATTACATGATTGAAACACACATTGCTGTCAATGGATTATATAAATTACATGAAACATTTTATGTTTTTGCTCTCAGGAGTAGTTTCTTATACCCTCAAAAAGTACAGTGTCCTTACCTGTTAAGACCTTGAGTTTGGTATTGAGTTTATGTAGCAGAACAATAATGACCTCCAGCTTGTTTAGGGCCTCAAACGTGACCGTGCCCTCAGTAGTATCCAGACCCTCCTCTCTCAGCCAGCAGCGGAATCCGCTCCATGTACTCAACAGAAACTCTGTATCCTGCACCGCCCCATCCAATGACATCAGGCCTCGCCTGGTCACCATGGCAACCACGTAGTCCATGCTCTCCAAGACCTGCTGCCATGGACGAATGATGTCCACCTAGAAAAATTCAATAGGTTAATAAGACATACAATAATGGTTTTCCAAAAAATATTAAAAAAAAATTACATTGTCATTTATTCACCCTCATGCAGTTTTAAACGTGTATTAAGCCCAAAGAATACTTCAGTTATAAGCAAACACTAGGCATCTGTGTACAGGAAGCATGAAGTAAATTTTTTCATCAGCAGAGTGCTCAAGCACTGAGCGCGTGCAGACAAAACCATGAATACCAATCTAATCACCAGTAAACAGGAGATGGTGGAAACAACAGTGGATGTGCACTTCAAGAACACGTGTGAGGAGGTCAGGAGATACATACATTTGAAAAATTAAAGTCTGAAGGACAAAAAAAAAAAAAATAGTACTGTTAGTCAATTTAAAATTGTAATCGTGCTTAATTGCATATTTTTCAGTTAAATCGCAGATTTTGAAAGTGCTGAAATTTGACACAATACATCTTTTTTTCCATGTCAAAATGCATTTATTTCCTTAGGAAAGAAAACAAAACAATATGTAATAATATAACGCTTTATTATCATTTTCCAAACCAAGCCTTCCACAGAATAAAGATGGAAATGCACTAAAATAGCACCAATTCAAGTAACATTTAACGTTTCCCAAAGACTAAGTTTGACTAATTTAAAGAACTAGTCCCAATGGATGCAATGGTCATTAAATCTCTTAAACTCTCTTCATCTTCAATATTAATCTGTCGGTAGACTGTGGCTATTCTCGTTGTTAAAGCTATTTTGAAGTCGTGTTCATGATTCACATCAAGGTGTCCTCAAGTTCCGCTTTGGATTCCACATGAAAAGCGCTTGCAGATTGTACTCAGCAACTAGTTGTTCGCATCAAAACTGAAGAATACTTTGGGCTTTACTTAGATGATGTTAGGCAGAATGACAGCCTCAGTCACCATTCACATCCATTATATGGATAAAGTTAATTGTGACTGACACTAAAATAACTGACTAACATCTTCTTTTGTGTTCCACATAGGAAAGTCATATGGGTTTGGAACAATATGATGACAGAATTTGTATTTCTGGGTGCAGAATCACTTTAAAGAATCCATAAAACAGACACCAACATGCTAGCTTCATTTGTTACTGACCTGCTCAAAGCCACCCAGTAGCTCGGTAGTATCCATGGCGCTGTTCATGGCCATGACTCTCAGTCTATGTCCTGTTAACAGTGCGAGCAGATGCACTAGACTGCTCTTTCCACTTGCAGTGGGACCCACCAGTATGGCCATCCAGCCCATCTCCACACACTTCATCAGAGCCTCCAGCGGATGCAAACACTGGTGGGTGATGGAGAGAGGAGGGTCCAGAGCAGCAGGTGCTCCTCCACTACGCTGGAGGACTGAGTAACCCAACTGTATGTGTGAGAGAGTGAGACAAAGATCACACCCAATACTTTTTAAGACTTAGGGCAATAAGTGTTTGCATTATGTGTACTACAAGTTCATTGTTGGTACAGTATATTACTTTTCTGACAAACCTGCAGATTCAAAGGTGTGATATAGAACTGTCTGGAACCCAAATATGGCTCAAAGTCTTCCCCAAAAACCTTTCTAAATACAGCTAATACCTGAGGATAAAAAAATTCACATCATTGATCAACAGGAGTATCATCAGATCTCATTTTGACAGATTATGGCTATTATTGCGAAATAAACCCCCGTTTTCATGACCAAGAGGTTTATTCTGCGATAATGAACATTCATTATTTTGCTTATTACACAGCAACTTACCAAATAAATAAACTCAAGGACATGAAATATTGATGAGTTTAAACTAATCTAAAATAATAATAAAACAAATTAAAGGTGCTTTAAACTATTTTTTTTCATGGAAAAGCATGCAAAAAATATTCCTACCCCCTGAGAGATATTGAAATAAGTGTTGTAAGATATCTCACCTGTTTTGGTGACAGGTCTAGACTCCGTAAACAGCGAACAAAAATGTACACCCGGACCACGGACAATGACACTTTCGATCTGTCAATCACTTTGCACGTTCTCATAGTGTTTTAGTTGCAGCGAATTATTCAAATTTACTGCCATTTTTAAGACATGTTGTTCATAAGAGTTGTCTTTTGAGGGCACTATTTTGCTGCTATTGTTTTTAATCAATTTGGTATATTTGGAGTACGGGGGTTTTGGAAAAAGGGTTGTGGCTAATACAAAGGCTCAGTCTTGTGGAAGTAGAACGGCTAAAAATAACTTGCAGCACCTTTAAGCTCTTGCAAAATAAATAAATAGGCAATAATAATAATAATAATAATAATAATAATAATAATAATAGCAGCAGGATGAATGCAGCAACAATTTTACAGAACTGTAATCTAAGTTACTTTTTCTATATACTAACTAGATACCATATTTACTGTGAAAGTATTCAGACCCCTTCGTTTTTTTCACATTTTGTCATGTTGCAGCCTTATGCTAAAATGCTTTAAATTTATATTTTTGTTCACATCAATCTACACTCCATACCCCATAATGACAAAGCAAAAAAATATTTTTGATAACTTTTTAAAAAGAACATTTATTAAAAAGAAAAAAATGAAATATCACATTGACATAAGTATTTAGACCCTTTGATGACACTTGAAATTTAGCTCCGGTGCATCCCATTTCTGAAGTTTCCAAAAAGCACAGAGGCCTCCATAATTCTTAAATGGTAGAAGTTTGTAACAACCAGGAATCTTCTTAGAGCTGGCCGCCCGGCCAAACTGAGCAATCAGGGGAGAAGGACCTTGGTAAAAGAGGTGACCAAGAGCCAATGGTCACTCTGGTTTAACTCCAGAGATCATGTGTGGAGATGGGAGAAACTTGCAGAAGGACAACCATCACTGCAACACTCCACCGATCTGGACTTTATGGCAGAGTGGCCAGAAAGAAGCTTCTCCTCCGTGCAATACACATACAGAAAGCACCTAAAGGAGTCTCAGACTGTAAGAAACAAAATTCTCTGGTCTGATGAAATGAAGATTGAACTGTCTGGCCTAAATTCCAAGCATCATATCTGGAGGAAACCAGGCACCGCGCTCATCACCTGCACAATTATCACCCCAATGGTGAAGCATGGTGGTGGTAGCAGGTGGTATGCTGCGGGGGTGTTTTTCAGCGGCAGGGACTGGGGGACAGGTCAGGGTTGAAGGAAAGCTGTACGCAGCAAAATACAAAGATTTCCTTAATGAAAACCTGGTCCAGAGAGCTCAGGACCTCAGACTGGGCCAAAGGTTCACTTTCCAACAGAACAATGATCCTAAGCACACAGCCAAGACAACACAAGAGTGGCTTAGGGACTGTGAATGTCCTTGAGTGGCCCAGCAAGAGCTTTGACTTGAACCAAATCTAACATCTCTGGAGAAACCTGGAAACCAACATCCACCGACAGTCCCCATTCAACCTGACAGAGCTTGAGAGGATCTGCAGAGAAGAATGGGAGAAAATCCCCAAATCCTGGTGTGCAAAGCTTGTCGCATCATACCCTAAAAGACCGTAATCGCTGCCAAGTTGCTTCAACCAAGTACCGAGATACTTAGGGGTCTGAATAGTTTCTGAATCCACTGTAGCTACAATGTACCTCATTGCCCTTTATTTTAAATTCTCTTTCATTCAGCTCATCATTTTGAGTTTAACTATTATAACTGCTGTTGATATAAACAGATAAATTGTGGAGTGATACAAGAGACATGATAGTAGCACTGGTATTTTGCCATGGAAAACATGTAAATATATAGTTTAATGGTCATTAAATTCTGCTCAATAGCATAATGACAAATCACAATCTAGTATTTCAGAGAGCTGTGTTATACATGGTAGCAACATTAGTGTGGCTACCTGCGCCTTGTCAGCCTCAGTCCTCATGCGGTCTGCATACACGAGTCCAACATGCTGGCCAGGGTTGAAGAAGCCTGGTGATTGGTCTGTCTGCATCAGCTGACACCAACGGAAGAGGTCACGGAGATTAAACTCCCATGGTCCTCCTTTCTGGCCCCACTTCCTCTCAACTGTCACCTCTTGGACAAGCTTAAAGAAAATCAAAGTGTTAAAAAGATGCACATAGGAAATAGCCAACTTGTCAATCAAAAGTTTAACCAAAAAAATACAACGGGGGAGTGAGGCGTCTTCCTCTTACCCGGTTGCTGAACTGCACCATTTTTGAAACGATTCTGTTGTCAATGTTAGGAAAGATGGAGTCACCAATGAACTGCATGTCTTCACTGGTTAGTGCATCCACATATACCTGAATCAGGCGAGCATAGAATGCAAATCAATGTACAGTCATTAGTGTACTTGTACATGAATTTTGGTCCTCTTATTTTATGTCCAACATTTCAGACCATGACATACAAAAGAATACAATCTACTACAATATTATCATATATTAATGTTGTCTGTAAAATAGAGGACCACCTTTAAAACAGGTTTTTCAGTTTTTTGCCACCCAGAAGCCATATTTAACATTTTAAACAGAGACATTGGATCATTAGTTTTGCTCTTCTGGAGCTGAAAAAAAAAAAAAAACAGGCCTAGTTTTGATTCAAGGTTTTTTGTCATTGCAATAGGTAAATATTTACCTGAGTGAATCTGTTAAGGAAAGATTTGGGAAGGCCCTTGCGTCCGCCACCCTGAGTGAAAGGGTTCTGGCAGCCAAAGATCTTGGTCTTCTCTTGCTGAACATGGAAGCTCATACCCAGCTCAGGGATGTAGATCTCAGCTCGATGATCGAAGCAAGCGTTAAGGCCCTCCAGCACTGACTGAGAGGCCAGATTCAGCTGTGGAAGGGAACAATCAGCAATTAAAGCTACAACTAATTTAGAGGCAGATTTAACAAAAACATCATGTCAGACTTGAAAATAGAGTGACAAACATCCAATCAACCATTCATATGTACCTCATCTAGAACAATCCAATGTCCTGCTTTCAGCCCAGCAAGGAGAGGACCATCACGCCAAGCAAACTCCCCTCCTTTACCCCCTTCAACTGGTAGGTCTGTCCCAAACAGATCTGTAACATCCTGCGCAGAGGACAAAACAGCACACTTATTTAAACTTTTCATTTTGACATCCCATCAAGTGTTTCTCATAATCTTTTGAAGATTTTATAGAACATTGATGCTTTGTTAACCTAAATACACGCATTTTTTATAGCATTCTTGATTTGATGCTATACAATGTGCTGAAGAAAAAGTCTTTAAACTTCTCTGACATACTGTTTGTTCAGAGAGGTTGATCCTAACAAGGTGGTTTCCAGAGGCCTTGGCAAGAGCAGCGACCAGGCTGGTCTTGCCCACTCCAGGTGAGCCCTCTAAAAGTATAGGTCTATGGAGCTTTAGTGCCCGCAGAATCCTTTGGGCATTCACTGCAGTGGTGCCCGCACTCAAGGCATAGTCTGACAGATTCCTGCCCTCACTCTCAGCACCTGTGAGAAGATTAGGAGTCAGTGTGATTGTATAAAATGCTATAATTCCTAGCCTATAGGGAGTAAAACATTGCTTTCAAGTCATAGTACAGTGAAAGTGTCAAATGGTACTACCACAGAACTTAATGATTACCATAAAAATGTGCCATTGTATTTACATGGTACTCCAAAGAATAATGTGGTACGTTTAGTAAAATGGTAGTATAAAGTACTTTTTTGTCATTGAAGGAAGAAAGGAATATCTAGGCCATTATTTAAAAAGTTAAAAATGAAACTGTCAGACCAAATTTTAGGGAACTGTTCACCTGCTGCTATGTAGAAGGGGTCAATGCCAAAGAAATCTTCACCCCACTGGGGCTCTCTGGAGACTGTGGTGTCATAGACTCCTAGCGCATCCTGCATCTCTTCATCCAGCTCAGTAATTCTGCTCAATCTCTTCTCCAGGTAGTTCAGACATGCCTTCCGTGCCACCAGCGCATTCTCTGCTGCCGACACTGTGGTTCCTGCTCAAGAGAGAAGAAAACAAACAAGGATGTACGGGTTAAACTCAGTGTAACTGTAATTCCTTCGATTTATTTACTAAGTAAATTAATGGAAGGAATATTACACCAGTAAATACTTTAATGAAATATATACAGCTTTTATTTTATTTTAAAATGGTATTTCCTAGTGTCCTTCCAATAATTTCCTGGTGTCCTTCCAAAAATTGTTTGTCAACTAAACGATTGAACATTGGAATGTTAGAATACTTGAAGTGTTAGAATTTATTTTCAGAATTTTGTCCTACTGTATAAAAACAAAAACGGCAACATTTCAAAACTTCTTTAAGGGGGATTTAGTCAATTTTTCCAAATAAAATAAAAAAATGTTACACACAAAAGCAAGCATGTACACTGTTGAGATGAAGACTTCAGTCTGCAAAGTTGAGATCAAATGACCAGCTGCTTTATCTCTGTAATGTTATTAGACACTTTGGTTTGCAGAATAAATGGTTCATGGCTGACTGCAAATAGGGCATTTTGACAATGGCATCTGTAACTGAAGACTTTTAATTTTGAGTGATGTTGCAGCTATGAAAGGTGTCAGTATAAAGTCTAAGACCACTGTCGTATTAGCCAGTGTAACATTAAATTACTAAGTGTACCTCTAAGTTCTTAAACACTTTGGTGGTAAATTGGTACCAAAAGAAGAAAAAAACAATGTCTCTTCTCCCACCTGAGCCGATTCCATCCACATACACAAGGCAAGCCGCATGAATAAAGGCTGTTATGGTGTCCAGTCTAAGATCCCATTCTGGTTCCTCTTCCTCCATCTCGCCCATTGTCATGAAGCCATCCTCGTCCCTCTCACACACAGTGTTCATAAAGTTCACCCATGAAAGAATGTCTCGCACGCTTAGAATACACCGCCGTCCAAACTCCTGATTGGTCAGCCAGTCGATGAAGTCCAACATGAGTTCTGCTACGTCTTTACCTGGAGTGGGAAGAGAGGAGAGACAATTATTAACATGCTTTGGCAATATAAATGCTTTTTCAGTTCTTAAAAGGAAAAAAAGATTGTGATAGCCTGATTGTGAAATTATTTACTGTATACAGTATAAAAGGCATGTACCTTTAATAACTACATTAGACATGTAAAGTAAAAGTATTTCCAGATTATTGACCAGTTGCACATCAAAAACACTACAAATGAACAGACAAAGTTGGACACCATAGACAAATGGAAAGACAAATCTCTCAAACGAAAAAATTTGATTCACTATTCACTTTCATTGCATTTTTTCTCTCCATACAATGAAAGTAAATGGTGACTGAGACTAACATTCTACCAAACATCCTCTTTTGTGTTTCAGAGAGAGATTGTTATTTTGTTGCTCTGTTTTTGTTGCAAATTGAGTCACCTTGGTGGTCATTCTGGTCCAGAGATAGTCCGGGCCGCAGGTTATGTTGGATGATCTGTATCAGATCATTGCGGCTGTTACTCTGGGGGCACCAAATCTCAGTGAATCTGTTCCTTAGTGCTGGAGACAGCTTTAAACAGACAAAGGAAATCATGATCCATCAATCCATTTATTTCACTATTACTAAATATCTTTAGAGAATCCAACTACTGGCTATTGATACAACGAAAATTGTTCAAACCTCAATGATATAATTGTTAGCCAAAATAATTCTCCATGAACTGACCTCTTTCTTTCCAAAGTCACCTCCAGGGTTCATGGTAGCAACAAGTCGGAACTTCTTGCCAGCGATGATGAGCTCAACATCATCATCATCTCCGCTGCCTTTCTCTGCCAGCACCAAAGATTTTTCAGTCTCCAACACACTATACAGAACACAGACAGGAATGAGAAGATGCAGTATTCTTGATATAGAAGTCTGATTATTATATATTATACACACACACACACACACACACACACACACACACTGTTTACTGCAGTAGTTTGTCTATTTTTTAAATTTTTACATTATACATGTTAGCCAGCAGGTGGTAGCAAAACATAATTTTTGTGTGTAATATGAGAACAACAGTTGTATACTATGGGTTGGAATGGTTTTGGCGGCATGAGGGGGACCTACAAAATATTAGGCAGGTGGTTTTAGTGTTTTGGCTGATCGGTGTGTATATATACACTGTTTGGATGTAGAATTAGAGTCCTTAGTCCTAAGTTTAAGTTGAGACAGCGACTTGGCAAAGATCTGAGGAATTGACTTCTTAATATTCTGTGTAAATCCACACCTGTTGAGTCTCTCCAGCACAGAGTCGTCTGCCAGCGAGATCTCATCCATCAGAAACACACCATCCTGTTTCATTGCCAGAACCAGTGGTCCATCATTCCACTCAAACAGACGGCCGTCTTCTACATCAGCCTGAAAAATATTTAATGTCCAATCAAAATAAACAACAGCATTGATGAATACAGGTAATCAGATGTTAGTCTGAGAATGTGTTTAAATAGGCTGCATTTACACTTTGCAGTCAAATGTGTCTCTACTGTGATCGGATAGAGATCCAAACCAAGTTACCTTAGCAAAAATAAAAATGCTACATATATATTTCATCAGAGGCTATGATAACTGATAATTCTCCATTGTATAATGGATAATTTAAATGCTCTTCATAACTTTGACAGTTAGGGTTTTACCTTCACTGAGCAATTTGTATCAGCTACAAAAGCCAAATTTCAGGTCGCCAAAACAAATGTAATGATATTCATCTCGCATTCTGTGCTTTGTAAGTGCGAAAATATGCTTCTCGTCTGAAACGCATGAGGAAAGCCTGGAGTGATTTGAGGGGAAAGACATGATATTCCAAGTGTATTTCAATGTAATAATTCATGGAATATTCTTCATGGTTCTGGTGACAAGACTGCAAGACGGCAGTGTCTGTTACATTCTTTGCATCGCAGTGGCAGAATAAACCACAATACAGCATATTAACAATGGATGTCTATAGCATAACCACATCACATAATTAATTACTTGCATAGTTTTATCCAGTAAACGAAAACGCATTTGCACCTTCTTTGAATGTGGTCAGAATCTGACCACCTCTGAATGTGGTTTCAGTGATTCGATCACAATGTGTCATGGTGGATTTACACCAGGCATTTTAATGTGGTCAAGTGCTCTACTATAGTGATCCGATCACCAAAAGCACATGTTCATGCAAGGTGTAAATAGGGCATCCTGACTCAATAATCTGAAGATATCTATATTGTACCTGTTGTGTTCCCGTGTGACGAACAGGTCGGAGGCCACCAAGAAAGTCAGACGTCTCCATATGTAAATGGCAGTTAAGGGAGAAAAATTTCTGACCGGCTAGAGCTGCAAACAGCTGGCAGATGGTTGTCTTACCACACCTGCAGGTGAAGAGAGGAAAAATGAATACGGCTTTAGCCATTTGATGGCCTATTTACAAATAAGTTAAGTCAGTAAAACTTTTACAGATGCAAAGAAGTGGCTTGACTTCTTGAGCTCAATTTTCTTTCCTTTGTTGACATATTTTCTTTTAAAATAGAAAGTTGGGTCATCAATATTTTGGTCTGTTTCCCAGAAGAGAGAAAATTTATATTTTTAAAGTCAATTGGTTACACTTTTAGGTGTACATTTGCATAGAGAAGACCTCAAAGCTAGAAAACATCGACTTAAAGCTACAAAACCTTTTGATTTCATGGGATCTTTAAAGTAAATGTGACAGAATGATTCTAAACAATTTTACAAATTGTATTTCTACGTAATACTTTAGATTGTAATATGCAGAACATTTTGATTAAAAACATCACAAGACTTCTAACAAAGAATCTCCATTAGGACTCTTCTATTAGAATGTAGAGGCAGTGTCATTGTAGCTGGTCAGTTTTTGTCTCTCTGATTAGTAATGTACTCGTTCGGGTTCAACTAAGGATTAGTAGGGGACATCTCAGCTTACCCTGTGTCCCCTACAAGCAGGACAGGCTCTCCAAAACGAAGCGCTCGTCCCACAAGCACAGCCAGTCTCCTCATGCCTTGGGTCCACACCACATGACCAAACTCTTCAGGGACGCCCGCAATACTGTCCACAAAAGGGCCTGCCAAAAGCAAAGCATCAGTATATCAAACTGAGCCAAGCAAGCCAATCATTATGGCCATTAGTAATACAGTGAGCTAATCAAACAGATCTGTGGGTAATGGGGAACATAATATACAAAATTAAAGCGAGGAGATTTTACCATCTCAAAGGAATATTTCAACCCAAAATTACATTTGTCATTTTTACTCACAATCACGACATTGCAAATGCATATCCTGGACACACGTTTTTCCATACAATTAAAGTGAATGAGTACTAGGGCAAATCCAAAATGGTTAAAAAAAAAAAAAAAAAAACATTATAAAAGTGGTCAATACAAATTTTGTTCCATGTCATAAATCATTTGAAGCCATATTATAATGATGAAAAACAGACAGATATTTAAGCCGCTATATTCTGGATACCCTTCAAAAATTCACCTTTTTGTGTCCCTTAGAAAAAAGAAAGTCATGCAGGTTTAGAATGATTTGAGGGTTAGTTTTCATTTTTGGCTGAACTACTCCTTTAACTTATCTGCATTGATGGAAAAGGTTCACAACATTCAGTCAATAAACTCACATTCAAAAATGAAATTACATAAGAACATGCTGGAGGCGAAAAGTGCTAAGATGCCTCATCATAAAGGGATTGTCATTAAACTGCACTGTGCAGTATTACTTGTTTGTTTATGCGATACAGCAATGGAACAACCAGTGAGCACAACGTTCCTAATTGAAAGTAATCGACCTGATGTCAGAATGCGATGTGTTACGGTGTTTAAACTGTGTTTGAGTTGTGTCTGTGCTTCCAAACTCACTGAACTGAGAGGTGACCTGAGCTTCAGAGAAAAGAGTATCTAGGTTCACTGTTCTTTTAAAGTGCTTCTCTAGAATGCTCTGGATGGTCTGTGCTTCCTCTGGCTTCCTGACACGGCCAGCCAATAGCATATAGCCTGAAAGACAAACCAATTTGTATAGAAAATGTATGTAAATACAGAATTGACACATTTCTTATATTTAGTATTACAAAAATTTGTATGTCACTGTATGTTACCATCATCAGCCAGATGCTGTAGCCAATCACGGGAAGAGTCATTCTGCTCCTCCAGCCTATAGCGTTCAGCCCAGCGGAACAGGTCTCTTAAAGTGATGAAACCATGTTTCCCAGCAAACACACTGGATCCACTACGTAAAGACTGACACATACAAATACACACAATAAATGAGGTTCTCTAGAGCACATGTAACAGAATATACTTAAAGACCCTATAAAATCCCTCCTTTAAGCAGTATGCTAGCATACAGATTACTTCAAAGCTAATAGACATGGTCTAAAAGCCATTAAACAAAAATTACAGTTTTAATTTAGTATTTAAATTACATTTTTCACAAATCTGACAAAACACTATAAAAAGCATCATGAACTCCTAGAGAGATGGGGGTGTTTTTGGTGAGCCTTAAAGAAGCAGGCCTAAATCTTGGGAAACTGTTGCTGCATTAGACCACATGTTTGAGATACAAACCTGGAGGTTCTGCATAACTTTGATGAGTTTGGAGCAATAGGAAGGGGGCAGACTGCAGCGCTGATGGAGAATGTTCTCCAGCTCTGAACTGGGCAGCTCGTTAAAATGAAGCTCCACAAAACGATTCCTGAACGCTCGGGACAGAACCTACACGACACATGGGTTAGAACCCAAGTGATCTTTAGATATCATTTAGATACACATAGTATATACTGCAGCAATAGTAAGAGTAGCATGCAATTTTGAACAGCTAATGCACCTTTCTGCCCCCGTAGAGCCCAGGAGGATTCTGAGTGGCAAAGAGCATGAATCTGGGGTGGGCTTGGACCACTTCTTGTGTCTCAGCAATGAAGAGCTCTCTGTTGTCATCCAGCAATCTATTGAGGGCCTCAAGCACATCAGTTGGGGCAAGGTTCAATTCATCCAGAATGATCCAATAACCTTTTCGCATGGCATCGATAAGCACGCCTTTAGGAGAAAAAAAAATATATGTTGTTTGCATAAAATCTTTTTATATACAGAGGCTAAAATTCAATTCTACAATTCAACTTCACATAATCAGTTAGGATGTCCTGATATTATTTTTTTAAGAATGAGTATGAGTAACCATACTTCCTTTTGGTACTAGCCGATACCTGTTTTTTTGTTTTATTTTTTCTGAAATTCCATATCAACTGTTTATTTAAACTTTATAATCAAAATGGTGCATAAATTAATTAATTAAAACTTTAATCAAATGAATATATAACAATTTATTTCAACATAATATTGTATTATTATTATCAAATCAAGTGCACAAGTGGACAAACCTCACATCACAATCCAAAATTGGAATTATATTTTGTCAAATAAAATGCTGCACAACAGAGCATCAAAGATGTGAGATGTTGCTTAAATATGATACAATTACTATTGATTCATTATTATTAGTGTTACAGTGAATATTTCATAACACTACAGTAATTTCTGTATTACTCTCTTCCATTCAAATTGAGCTTTTATTTCAGCAGAGCTTCTATTTTGAAGTGTTTTTGTGTTGTTACGATGGTAGCTTCTCAATCTGGAATAGCCAGTCACTATGTGATTTAAAGTGATCATTAAACTGCAAAAGGCTGCTATTGAATGAAATAAATATGTAGCCTGTATGCGCTGCGTTCACTGTCATATGCTACAGAGAGATGTAATGCTAATGATGGTGTTTTCCTTGTTTGAGCCAAGGAGCTCTAAAAGGCATGAGCACTTTGTTTCTTTATATCTGAACACCGGCTCCACACATTCACAAGCGCTCACATTTGAAGTGCACAGCACATGCAAACTATATATTTGTCTCAATAAATCACAACATTTGAGGTTAAATAATCTCACTAGGAAATAGCGTGATATAATTAGCGTGCTGAATGTTTATGCAATGACATTTGTGCATCACATGGTATCGGTTTTTGTAATAAGAGCATGTGCGTGGTATCAGACCCGATTCCGAGAGGGACTCAAGTGGCACAAACTCTAACGCCTGTTGCACACAGCATGTTGAAGCAGTACGTGAGGCACCCTGTGCTTCACAGTACTATCCTGTGGCTGGTGCGTGACCACGCTAAGGTTACGGTTTCCCTGCAAACCTACAATTATTTGGGGCCAAGCACCGAAGGTGCTGTGCCACCTTTTGTATCCGTTAAAATTTTTATTATTCTTCCTCCCCAATGACACTCTATGACAGCTCATAGAACCGTAAATTGGAAAATTATTAAATTTGGCACACTAATAGCGGTGTGGGCATGAATAGACCACAAATTTGGGACCTCTAGGACAAACTCATTAGCGCCACCACCAGTTAAAAAAAATAAATAAATCACTATTCCTTTGTGCATATCTTTTGATCTGTTTGTTCTAGAGACACCATTCTTTTTTTATCCATTTACTCTGCACCTGATGATTCAAAAGAAATACATTAAAACTTCACCCATTACAGTGGCTGCCATTTTGGATTATGAGGTTTACAAGTCCTTCAAACTTTGTCCAATTCTTCCAAACAATGTCTTAAAATATTCTCCAGACTGAGCCGCAAAGAAATTATAATACAGAAATCAGATTTTCACATTTGTTCGCAAAGTTAACGAGGTCAACGATAAATGGAGACTGTATCTTGGGAACACTTTGTCCTATCAAAATTAACTTGGTATGTGGCATGAGGAACATTGTCTGAGGGCACATACAGAGTTTTGTGACAGTGCCACCTATGGGTCAAGAATTGTGAGAAATTGATTTTTTTGCCCATAACTTTTGAACCGTTTGTCCTAAATTCATGGATTGGTGTCTGTGGATTCCATAGGTCACGTGGATTTCAACTATATAGTTTTTCCATATCGGCCATATTGCCACTCCACCATATTGAATTTCATGAAAAAGTGTTATACATTTTAAATGAACTGTCGAATTTGAAAGAAAATAGGTATGCATTATCGACATTATGTCCTGAGAATACCGGAGCAGTTTAAAGACAGTGCCATCTATAGTTCAAAAGATAACCCACACTTGTGTGCTGACTCTAAACTCTGATGTATCTTTGCCATTTTTGAGCAATGTCAACTGAGTGGGATAGTCTGTTGAGTATTTGACTGTAGTTCCAAGGATTGTGGGTTCGATCCCCATCTAGACCAGTATCAAAGTTGAATTTTGTTCTGTTTTTTTTGTGTTGTACTTACTGGATAGTTGCAATTATCCCTGATAATTTCTGCTTGCAGGTATTCTTATTCGTCTTTTTTTTCTCCCCAAAGGAAGTTTAAGTAAGCACAATGAAGCATTGAACCACATGTCCTAAAATCAGGAGCTATTTTGAAATCATATAAAGTCAAATGTCTTTTGAACCCTTTGTTGAATTGAAATAAAAATTTGTATGGTTCATCCCATCTTTTCCTGAGGTTACCAAAGTAGTTTTGAGACAGTGTCACCTGTAGTTCAATAGAAAATCTTCTGTTTAGCATGGTTATCACGCTACATGCTATGATAGCTTAGCATGGTAATCGGTTTAAAACAGTTGAACAGTGGTTTTCTATAGTTCTTGAGATTTTTTGTATTGTGCTCACTGAACAGTTGATGGACATTTTCCCAGTCAAATTTAGTTATTCATCTTTATTATAAAAATTGACATGAATATGGAGCTGATCATGGTGACTGCTGTGCTTTGATGTGATTGCTCAGAGTCCTTTGTTGTGGTGCAGTGGATTATGCATTGATCCATTCGACGGAATGGCGTAGGTTCAAATCCATGCTCAGGCGACTTGTAATGTGTTTGCTCCGTATGTCTTCTGTATTTTTTGGGTTGTGCTTCGTGTTGTGCAGTGGTTTCAATGATGGTGCTTGGCCCCGTAATTACTTCTTGAAGTTATATTTATTATTATTGTTACTTTTTATTTATATAGTTTGTATAAAATATCGTGTTCATTTAGTATCACAAGTTGCAATCCGACGGCCAG
The DNA here is from genome assembly GCA_032164185.1 of Moxostoma hubbsi. NCBI lineage: Eukaryota > Metazoa > Chordata > Actinopteri > Cypriniformes > Catostomidae > Moxostoma > Moxostoma hubbsi. The sequence continues at coordinate 21,236,613 of JAVLUX010000031.1, forward strand.
ATTGATTTGCTTACTTTTACTAGGTCATTGTCATAGAACTATCTTTTGCTTCAATCCAAAGATCATATTTGGCTGTTCCAGGCTCACTGTTATCATCACAGCTGCTTTTTGATTCCCTAAGGTCCTAACTAAGGACATAGATTATTCAGCTGAATCATGGCTCAAGGCTCTCGTCGCTTTCCACAGAGTTGTAAACGTGTCTGAATAATGATGGACACAATTGCTGCCCATCATGTTTAAGGAGTCAACATTAACGGAAGACTTTGACGACCCGCGCTTGCACGGTAGTGTGCTACCGATAACAGAGGCAGCTTCACCTTGGCGAGTTGGATCCTCAGTTGCCTGTTAGCCACGCACAGCAAGATTTAGCCCCAGGATGCATTCATAAGTGCTGTACATCTGCCACGGCTGGTACTCTATCTCAAAAAAGAAAGCTGTGCTGCAAACTAACAGTTCTGAACATTTGCTTTTGAAGAATGTTGCTAATCTTTTTTCAGAAATAGAGATAAAGCATCTTCTTCAAGCTCAAACCACTAGTATTGGTCATGCCTACTGAGAACACATCAGTGGATGCGGATTAATTCCCAACTCCACATAATATTGATTTGGATGCTCTTTCCATGAGCGCCACCAATTCGCATTTTCATGAGGAGGAATTGATTGATGCAGCTGTGGACTTACTGACACTACTGAATAAAGCAATCGAGTCAACATCCTATATAACTCAAGCATAGAATACTATCTGCAGTATTGGCTGCTTCTTGCCTGCAACCAATTTGGGGTTATAAAATGTGAACTCCACTGTGCCTCAGTTTCTACAGACAGCTCAATTGGCCATGAGTCATGTGACCTGCAATCTGGACACACTCTCAGTCACCCTTCTTACAGCCTGACGCCAGGTATGGCTTGCTCAGGCTAGGCTGCCTGGAGATTGTAAAATACCCTGAGGGAACTGCCAATTGTTTCAGGGCATCTGTTTTGCCCCAATGTCTCTGAGGTATTAGAGAAGAGAATCAAGTTGTCGGAAACCCCACAAGATCCAAGTTTTTCTGTTCAAAGTCATACCATTCGGTCTGTCTCTGGCTCCTCATGTTTTTATGAAATGCATGAGTTCAGCCCTGTCTCCTCTTTGGTCCAAGGGCATGAGACTTCTGCCCGGTTTGGACAATTGGATGCTTTGTGCCCCAACAAAACTGCATGCTCTACCTAGCTGCTTCTGATGTGAAAACTCGAACCAGTAACCATGGGTGGCAAAAAAAAATACCCACTGCTTCTCTGCTTCACCATGCACCAGACTTCAAAAAAACATTCAGATTAAAACAGTAACGACTGTAGTGCAACCAGCTAAAGCAGTTCTCAACTGGTTTTCGCTTCAAAACCGAGATTTTACATTCCACACCAAGTGGTGACCCAACTCAATACTGAAATTTTCTGTATAAAAGGGGAAAAAAATAGTTTCAATTCAAAATGGTTTCTTGAATCTAGATGGTTTTATGCTCTCGGCAAACAATAAATCACAGCACAAAACACATTGTGGTCATCACAGACCATGCCTATTCTCATAGCAATTTACCTCTTATTTTATATTGAATGTAGATTGGGCCTAATTTCTCTTATCTTGCATAGTTTTATTAATTGTTTTTAAGGATAAGTGCATGTCACATAGCCTCTACTTAGTTACAGATTTTTATTTCAGGCCTTTGACTTCAACAAAATTTATGGGAAGCCTTTTGATAAGCCTATTTATTTCACTTTACCAACTATACACAATTTTATAGTTAGTTGCATTAGCATTATTATTTCCCTGCTGTGCGTGGCCTTATCAGCACAGATTTGAAACCTAATTTTGAGTCTCGACACACCAGAACCAGAAGAACAGGGCAAAAATACAATTACGCACATGTAAGCCCGTTCTAAAGACTCTTTACCTTCTTTGAAGGTAAGTTTGCCATGCTCATCAGATGAGTAGCATCCAATATACTCCTGGATATCTGTGTGCTCATGGTTGTTGATTCTCACACACTGGTTTCCTGTGGCAGCTGCAAGCCATTTTATTAGACTCGTCTTTCCTACAGACGTTTCCCCCTGGATGAGCACTGGATGGATCCTAACAACACAAACAATTTACACAACAACAAGGGTAAGAAAATACAGAACTTGTAGCAACAAACTTGAGAGTTAAGACATGAAAATGAAAAGAGCCAAGGTGCCTAACAAAGAATGAAGATACTGATGAGAAATTTCTGTAGAATTTAAATGGCCTTCATTCACATCCCCAACCCCTTGTGTGTTAGTTTCTGAAAAATATTTGCTAATTTATGATTAGCTTCCAATAATGGTGTAATATGCTCCATTTAACTAATTTTACCATGTTTAAGTCATCCCATAATCAGTGCAGAAAATGGATAAAAAAAAATAAAAAAGGTTTGCAGATTCCATCCAGACCTAATATAATAAAGAATAGTTTTTTGTGCGATTATACCAGATATTTTGAGGTATAGAAGGCAATTGATGATCATGTGATCTGGTATGAAAAGGCTGATGTCTTGAAGTTCACCCTCATTATTGACAGCAAAGATCAACCGATAATGTAGTCTACAAAATAGTCAGTCACTTGGCACCAAAATAAAAGGGGGTCAAATTTACATTAGCTTTCATCTCTTTTATCTCTTATGATAGTTACACACTATCCCACCCACCCACAGGTTTACAGAGAGATGCTCCATAAGTTATTTGTATCGACAGGGTGATTGATCTACAGAACGACACAGGGGATAAATAAGGGGTGAGTTTTCTTACCCGGCAGCCACCACCCGTGATAAATCTTTAAGGTTGAGTCTGACGGAAGGTGTGAGGATGTAACTGGGGTCCAATGCAGGCTCCATGTCTCCTCGACTCAGCCAGTAATCCTCCATCTGTACACACATGCGGTCCTTTGGCTGAGGAATTGGCTGAAGAGATAAACATAGAAAGAGTAAATTATCGAAGATGGGTCTCTATGAGAGCAGAGGATATTTTGTCAAACACTTATGGCAAAACATACATTTCTTACTTGTATACAATTCAGTCATTCAAATTACAAAATCAGTGGTCAATGGTACAAAGTATCTCACTAAAATTGTGAAAAGCTTACCTGTTTCAGACATTTCACATTTCCTCCTAGTATGTACTGACACACCAGTTTCTGCACAATGGGATGAGAGCTGCGATCCAGCTGAGTGAGAAAACTCAGGCAGAAACCCTGCAAATAATATTAAACATCTCCATAAATATACTTACAATATTCAAACTTGCTTTCTTACCTTTACTTTGAGTTTTGGTTTTCATTTCTGTTCTGATACACAAAGTAAAATTTTAAACACTTTACAGAATACAAAATTCCCATGTTCTTAAAAATCTAGAGCTACAGTCTTACAAATAATGAACATTTGTTTTGTAGACAAATATAAATTGTGCCTATATATAATTTTCTTTAAATAAATTTGATGTTGGACCGTGTATAAATGGAACTACATCAAAATTGTTTAAAATGCATCCCAGAATGTACCTCAAGAAGTTGGTTGAGAGAATGCCAAGAGTGTGCAGAACTGTAATCAAGGCAAAAGGTGTCTAATTTGAAGTAGCTAAAATATAAGATAGCTTTGATTTTGAATTAGTTATGTTCAAACCTTTGACTCGTAGTGCAAGATGTGATACATGTTGTTTTCAAGAACTAAATACTGCCAGACAATGTAATTTGGCAAGGTAGCATACCTTACTATTTGTATGTTAAAATGAACAGAAAATGTAATTTCAAGATTGCTAAATGTAACTACACTTCACACTTATAATCACTATGTTTCTGACTCTAAAGTTACTAACAGTTAGAGTAAAGCATAAAGTATGATGAGGACAATTCTATTACCTCATAAAGGGAGCGTTGGATGTTGTAGCAGGGGTCAGAGGCCACATACTTCAGAGCTCGGCAGAGAGTACGCAAGCTGTAGTGGGGCTTGTGACCTGTACCACCTAATAGCCGAGTGTTAGCCTCCTTACGAACAGCCAAATAAAAACTGGGGAACAAAGCAGGGAAGAAATAAATAGAAAAAGTATAGCCTAGAATAAAACTGGCTACAGATGCAACCGTGGTTCTGTGAATCTTGAATGACTGCCAGAGACGGTGCTATAGTAGTGGATAATCGCAGTGCCAGCCAGATAGGTAAAACCCATACCAACAAAGTCTCATAGTGACATAAACCAGGAAATATAAGCCACTGCAGCTCGGCACCCCAGAACGTCTTTCTTGTGTCAGAGTGACAGGGAACTCTGGTGGTCATCCGGAATTCACATAACCACAGTTATATCCGTAACTAGCATTCACTTTCATTACTCCTGACCGCCAGAGATAGTGCTATAGTAGTGGATGACAAATACCAACAAAGTCATGAGAAATAACTCACCCAAAAAACACAAGGATTATTGTCGGATCATAGCAGAGCTTACATCATGGGATGAGGCAACGATGCCATTGTAAAATATCGTGAAGGTACAAGGAGAGGACCAGGTGGCTGCAGTACAGATGTCAGTAACGGAAACATCCCTGAAGGCATCCCACGAAGCAGAAACAGCCCTGATGGAATGGCAAGTGACTGCCCCAAGCAAAGGTTGCTGAGGATTCTTGTATGCCATGGCAATAAACTTAACAACTCACCATAACATTTTGGATAGAGGGAAACCCTTCTTAACACCACAATAACAAACAAACAACTGATCAGATTGTCTCAACTGCACAGTAGCCGCTACATAACACTAAAGATCACACAGGACACAAGAACAGAAAACGTCTCTCAGTTTTGGATTCAAGAACTGGTGGCTGGAAATAACATAGATCAATGGACTGATTAATAAATTGTTGAAGGAGCACCGTAGGAAGGAAAGTCAGGTTGGGCCAGAGGTTGACACCAGTGCCCTCTGGCTTACACCTCATGTAGGACTGATGGACAATGCATGAAGCTTAAAAACTATTTTTGCAGAAGCAACAGTCAAAGCAGCTTTCAATGACTTCCAATACCAACAAAATTAGAAGATGGGGAAGCCAGGGGTCTGGACAGCCACCGTGGTGCTAACAGAAACACCCTGTGTCTGCCTTAAGTGCACAAGCACAAGGTGGCCAGCCAGCTCCAGAAAGAAGTGCTTTAAAGCCAGAAAAACCACATGCATCTCCAGTGGTCTATAGACTTGGCCTCCGACCACTGATGCCTCTGTGATTCCAAACTGCACCCAACCCGTGATTTATGCGTTGATGTTATCACCTCCTAAAGGGAGGGAACAATGCCTAGTGGTATGCCTGCTGTCAAAAAGGCTAGTAAGCTCACTGCCAAAGGGGATATATGCAATGGTGAGACACTACAATCTATCGGCGACGATGATGGGATGGGTCCAACTGAAGGCTGTTGTTTCACACCTGCAGGGGTCGCAGGTAAAACGCAGGAGCCATAAGCATCCCGATCAACCTCAGTAACACTCCATACTGGAGAGATGTGCCCAGACGAAACTGAAGTTTCATGATGTCTGCCGTCCAGTTTGGAAACAGAGAGGTACACATAGTGACTGACTTGATTGTCATTCAGATGTACGTGTTTGACTGCACAAGAGATGGAGAACTCTTTTCCCTGTTCATTGAAAGGCTCAACCTGGCAACATTACCCAGCAGCAGCTTGGCATCCTGCACAGCCTGGACTCTTGTTTAAGCACATAGTAACCAGTCATTCAAATACAGTAGGATCCGCTGCCCCAGGGACCATACAGGGGAAAGGGCAGCCTTCATGCACCTTGTGACCACTTGAGGTGCTAGGGAAAGGCCAAAAGGGCAGAACCCTGAACTAAGTCTGGTTCCTGAAACTGAACTGTAGGAACTTCCTGTGATGCACTGCAATCAGAATATGAAACTTACACAGAGAGAGAGGGCTTCTGAAGGAACTGGGTCTACCACCACAGTCAGAATGAGAACCAAAAGCTTTGGGGGACAGCATCAAAACTGCATAGTATATCTGTTGAATGGTGTCGTCAAGATCCAAGTGTCCAACACTGCGCCTTCCCAATAACTCAGATGATGTACCGAAAAAAGTCCGACCACCAGCCCAAACATCTTAGGCCTTGAAGGTTTTGCCTTTCGAGGTTGTGGGGGAGGGGGCAAAGACACAGTCCCCCTGAGGTACAGTGGGGGTGGAACTACCATGTGGACGAGGTATGTGAGCATAATCAGAGCCACGAAGTCTCTGCTGGGTCTGAGGTTGGTTGGGGGGAATATGATGGAAGCGTGGCTGCATAGGCGCGTAACGATGAGCAGGTAATGTTGTCATTCTGAAGTATGGGTGTAAGCTGTTGGGTGGTCACATACAACTGCATACACATTTCCAAGACCGCAGAGATGTCTGGACCAAAAAGATGCCTGGGGATAATGGATAGGTCCATCAGGGTTTTCTAACAGTCCTCTGGCATTCTGGCTTGAGCAATCCACACATGACATGAGCAGTCAGATGCGTTGCAGTGAGAGAGACCAGTTCTCATGTCACATGGCCAGCAAGGCCAAGGACTGTGAAACAGAGGGATCCAATTCCACAGACTCCAAAGAGCTAGAGGCAGCAAGAATCAATTGGCAGATTGTGTGCTCAGCACGAGTGATATAGGCAACCAACTCGTATGCTTTTATTAGAAAGGAATCTGTATGGTCACACTGGGTACTTAGGCATCAAACATTCTCCTGAAGTCCTTCTTCTGTTGACACTACCAACGTGGTGACCGGCTGTTCAAACTCTGGATTATTTTGCACTCCAGTGGACTCTGCTTCAGGAATTGAAGCCAAACTGCATACAGTTTTGGAATGCATTTTGGTTGTACCTGGTCCCTTAAGGGTATTCATTTTTCAAGGGCAAAATTCTGCTACAAAGTCCTTACACTCAGCCATAGCAAAGGCATCAGTAGAAGACCTGCGGAAAAACACACTGGACTAAACAGGATGCGCAAGGGCACTCATCAAGGCCAAGGCAAGCCACTACCATCTGAAGCACCTCCAATGTGTCATCCACTGGAGGTGGAACAGTCCCTAAAGAATGACGTGAGCCTTCATCAGTCACCTGCTATTGTGGACCCCACTGGCATGCCCTACAAATGATCAAGCTCAGCAGCTTGTGTGTCAAGACGGTCTTGAAAATGTGTGTCAGAAGCATACGCATACATAGCATCAAGGTGGGGGCAGTGAGAAGGGCAAGGAGAACCAGTAGCTTCTTCATTTGATGAATGGGGACAAGCGTCCTTGGTAGAACCCAAAGCAGCAGGAGACAGAAAGTCTGCTGGCTGAAGGGCCTGCAGAAGACATTTCACCTCTGCCATATCTGAAGAAAAGAGAGCAAACTTCTTTGACAACAGGTGCCCTGCCAAATGGCTGCTTTTAGCAGCAGTAGAAATGGATTTGTAAGCCATAAGTAGTGTGTTAACAGTAATAAGTAGCACCTTTCGGATAGAACCGCAAGGAAAATTGCTAAATATGCAAATATACTACTACATCAAGGTGAACTGTGATAAATATTACTAAATATGCATATATACTACTACCTCCGGATAAACCGCGAGGGGCAGAGAAGATGGAGTGCACTGGCTCCGAGTTACAGGCTAAAAAAAAAAACACCCACAGTTAGGTCTGACAGACTTAAGTGAAAGAAAACAAAAACATACGGGCGTGAGACCCGCGATAAATTCAAAACTCCCTCAAATATCTCTGTGACTAACCCAATAGCGCAGCTGACAACACTACTATAGCACTGTCTCTGGCAGTCAGGAGGAATGAAACAGATCTATATGAATACTAAAATGTGCCAACCGTAACTGAGAACTGATTGTGTGTTACTTCTATCAAGAGATATCAGTTTGGTTCATCAACATGACCTCTCTAAGGGTTCAAAAGTCTTTGTTATTGAAGAAAGTAAGCTTGTTGATATATGGCTGATGATGGAGAATTATTTAGGAGCTGTGCACAAACCTGATGATTCCATGGATGATCCCTCTGGTCAGGTTAAGGCCTTTGAGGTAGTCTGAAACCAGGATTCGTAAATCACTCTCACTCTCCAGCTCCTCCACATACAACTCTGTAAACCTGACACATAAACATGTATATATGTTTGAAACATGCAATGATGGAGAAATGCTAATAGGTAAAACAACCTGCTCACCTGTTCCTAATGCCCAGTGGCAGGTTCCTCTTGCCTACATCAGTGGCTGGGTTCATGCAGGCAAATAAACGGAAGTCTGGGTGACGAACCAGAGGCTCTACAAAGAATTGCAACATAAACACAGTAAATTACCCCAGAATACACTTTTGAAACAAATGTACAAAACTAAAATACATAAACCATTAATCATTTGCAATATACACTCACCTAAAGGATTATTAGGAACACCATACTAATACTGTGTTTGACCCCCTTTCGCCTTCAGAACTGCCTTAATTCAACGTGGCATTGATTCAACAAGGTGCTGAAAGCATTCTTTAGAAATGTTGGCCCATATTGATAGGATAGCATCTTGCAGTTGATGGAGATTTGTGGGATGCACATCCAGGGCACGAAGCTCCCGTTCCACCACATCCCAAAGATGCTCTATTGGGTTGAGATCTGGAGACTGTGGGGGCCATTTTAGTACAGTGAACTCATTGTCATGTTCAAGAAACCAATTTGAAATGATTCAAGCTTTGTGACATGGTGCATTATCCTGCTGGAAGTAGCCATCAGAGGATGGGTACATGGTGGCCATAAAGGGATGGACATGGTCAGAAACAATGCTCAGGTAGGCCGTGGCATTTAAACGATGCCCAATTGGCACTAAGGGGCCTAAAGTGTGCCAAGAAAACATCCCCCACACCATTACACCACCACCACCAGCCTGCACAGTGGTAACAAGGCATGATGGATCCATGTTCTCATTCTGTTTACGCCAAATTCTGACTCTACCATCTGAATGTCTCAACAGAAATCGAGACTCATCAGACCAGGCAACATTTTTCCAGTCTTCAACTGTCCAATTTTGGTGAGCTCTTGCAAACTGTAGCCTCTTTTTCCTATTTGTAGTGGAGATGAGTGGTACCCGGTGGGGTCTTCTGCTGTTGTAGCCCATCCGCCTCAAGGTTGTGCGTGTTGTGGCTTCACAAATGCTTTGCTGCATACCTCGGTTGTAACGAGTGGTTATTTCAGTCAAAGTTGCTCTTCTATCAGCTTGAATCAGTCGGCCCATTCTCCTCTGACCTCTAGCATCAACAAGACATTTTCACCCACAGGACTGCCGCATACTGGATGTTTTTCCCTTTTCACACCATTCTTTGTAAACCCTAGAAATGATTGTGCGTGAAAATCCCAGTAACTGAGCAGATTGTGAAATACTCAGACCGGCCCGTCTGGCACCAACAACCATGCCACGCTCAAAATTGCTTAAATCACCTTTCTTTCCCATTTTGACATTCAGTTTGGAGTTCAGGAGATTGTCTTGACCAGGACCACACCCCTAAATGCATTGAAGCAACTGCGATTGGTTGATTAAATAATTGCATTAATGAGAAATTGAACAGGTGTTCCTAATAATCCTTTAGGTGAGTGTACATGGTCATGTGCCGTATAACCTAGTTATGAAGGCTTCCCCTCTTATTAAGCTCAACAGCTACTTTAGCCATTTCAACAATACATTGATGCTGTCAACTTCATTTCATGAATGAATGAATTTTACATATTGTGAAGGTTAACCATTGTTTGTCACCTATGAGAATTTTGGTTTCAAAATGTTTTACAGTATGCTCACTAGAATCCTCTAAGAGTAACCTTGGGTAAAGCTAAAGTGTGTAATTTCCAAGTTCCCCAATTTCTGCGACAATAGTGCCACCAAACAGATTTCAGAAAACTCTCTCCATCTTCCATTGGTTAAACAAACAGATAGTCCCCCCCTAAAGTCTCAAACAATGTTGCTGTGTTGGGAGGCCAAAACAAAAAGAGGTCTAGAGAGTTACACTTTTAGGTAAAAATCAACTTTAAATGGCTTACATTTGACGCTGTCTAACAAAGAATTTTATCATCTGTTACATCCAGTGACGTATTGTTGTATATACACGTGTTGCCCTTTTTGTTTCTTTCCCTCTCTGTTTTTTTTTCTCTCTCTCTCTCTCTCTCTCTCTCTCTCTCTCTGATTAATCTCTACAGGAGTATAAAAGAGACCACCACATCTACAGGGGGAGCTCTGTTGAACTAACGATTTCCTGTTGTTTCCAATTGCTGTCTGAGTGTTTGTTGTAGTGTGCTGCTGTTTGTTTGTTTGATTGCTTGCCTGATGTTGTGACTGTTAAAAAATAATATTGGTTGTTTGTGTTGATAGCTGATCAACCTTATTTTTTTTTTGTACATAGTGTAAATATTGTAAAGGGCTACTTGATGAGTCACCTGTCCAAACCAATGTCTTTTTTAGGCAGGCCACAGCTTTGACTTCTTTTGCCATTCCACCACATTTTTTTGTGGCTGAATTTTCAAATGCCCTCACGGGTTCTGGTCCGCCTAAACGGCGCTCAAAGATTGCTTGGACGTTAGCATCTATGGCTAAGCAGATTGCATTGGGGTGAGTCGTGCTCAAGAAATAGAGCAGCCTGTTGCAGCTTTGGTGGTGTCTCCTGACAAGGCTCTACGAGGGAATGTGCGATGTCCCAGTGTGCAATGTGGTCGTACAGATTCATTACTAAAAAAAGGCATACGTGTCTGTTGCCTACATAACTCGTGCAGAAAACACAATCTTTCAGTTACTTCTTACTGCTACCAGTACTCTAGAAGCAGCAAATATTCATCCCTCAATTTCACAGTTTCTGCAAACGGCTCTTTTGGCAATGGGCCATGTAACCCACAAGCTGGGTAGTCTTGTAGCCATGCTTGTGGCTTGCCCAAGCACGGCTTGCCCAAGCACGGCTACCTGAGGACTTTAAGAAAACCCTTGAGAGATCTTCCATTCCTTCCCGGACATCTTTTTGGTCCTAATGTTCCAGAACTGTTGGAAAAGAGGGTGAAGCTGTCTGAGGCCACTCGTCAACTGACACAGGTACAGTGCAACCCTACTTTTAGGATGGCAGCAGTTCAGACCCGACATCGCAATGCCACACCAGAGCAATATTTCCCCCAGCACGCTACACCTCAGTCACAGCCCCCTCAAAGGCCTCGTGTTACTGAGAATGCTAGAGTTTTTAGGCCCCTGAGGCAACTTTCTGCATATCATGTTTCAACTGGTGGATCTTTACTTGGATCTCACAGTCTTGTCTGCAGTTTTATGAAGGGTACACGCCATCTGAAGCCTACTCGGAATCCTCACTTTCCCATGTGGGATTTGCCTCTCGTGCTTGCATTCCTTTGCTCATCCCAGTTCGAGCTCTTGCAAAGCATTGACTTGAAATGGTTATACTTGAAGACTGCCTTTATGTTGGCTATTGCTTCTGCGAAACGAGTCAGTGAGTTGCACGCACTGTATGTTAGTGAATTGTGCTTGCGTTGGTTGCCGGATGACTCTGGGGTGATCCTACGACCCAATCCTTCTTTTCTTCCCAAAGTCTTTCTTCCTCAGTTCATAAACCACCAAATTGAACTGGCCTCTTTTCAGACTTCTTCAGGGTCTGATTGAAGTGCTCAACTTTTGTGTCCTGTTCGTGCCTTGAAGTGCTATGTGAACACTACTGCTCAATTTAGACAGTCAGACCAGTTATTTGTCTGCTATGGTGGTGTGAGGAAAGGTGCTCCAGTGTTGAAACAGAGGTTGCCAAACTGGATAGTGGAAACTATTACACTGGCTTACAAGGCAACCATTGCCCCGGGGGCTAACTTGCCATTCCACTAGGGCCATCTCATCTTCATGGGCTGTTTTTAGAGGAGTTTCATCTGCACTGCCGCTACCTGGGCTTCTCCATACACGTTTGCCAGGTTTTATAAGTTCAACATTGCTGCTCATCATGCCGCGGGATCTGCAGTTCTTCAGGAGCGGCCTTAATTTTCATCAGGTCAGAGGCATTCCTCATGACTATGTTGGTATGGGTCATCCAGTAGTGTTTACACTGCCTCTGGCGGTCAGTAGGAATGAAACAGAACATTAGTTACACATGTAACTGTGGTTCTGTGAATTCCGGATGACTGCCAGAGTTCTTGGTCACTCGGAATGTGCAAGAAAGGTGTACCGAGGCAGAGGGACTGTGGTTTATAGCCCCCAGGGCTCAACATACATCACTACGTATTCTCTCGACCTATCTGGCTGGCGCTGTGATAATCCAGTAGTGTTTACACTGCCCCTGGCGGTCATCCGGATTTCACAGAACCACAGTTACATGTGTAACTAACGTTTTGGCTCATGCTCACCCCTGAAGTTGATTCCACTGTGGTGTTTTTAAATAAAAGTCACAAAAGACCTTAATTTTTTGTTCCAGTTTTATGTTGTGACCTCATTCTAGATGGGGTTGTAACACATAGAAGAAATTATGCACATCAGCTTGAAGCAGGGCACCACCATGGTTTGAACTGACACTTTTACACTTATCAGTCCACATATTATATGGATTTATATATATATATATATATATATATATATATATATATATATATATATATATATATTATACCACTGCCCCCAAAATAGACATTTATTTTAATTCATCATGAAATTGACTCACCAGTGTCGCCACGGTCCAGCAGCACTAGTGACCCAGCGCTGCCCTCCAGTAATCCACTCAAACATTCCAGAGTCTCTGCTGCAGCCAGATTAATCTCATCCAGCAGGATCCACTCTCCTTTCTTCACAGCCTGAGCTAAAGTCCCCTGTACAGGTACACACAATACTTCAGCCATGACAGGTACAATTCAGGCAAGAGATACTGCTATTCAAGGTTTAAAAAGAGAAGTGGAAATGATAAGAGAGAACAGAAAGGAAGAGATTGAGTTTGAAAGGGATAAGGGGTAAGAATTACCTCCACAAAAGCAAAAACCATAGCAGATTCACAGGCACGAATCTGTTCCTGTGTCTGGCTGAGCTTGAGAGCCAGAGCTTCCCACTGCTCCAGCAGCAAGGCTACTATGAGACAAACACAAACAAAGAGACAGAAAGGTCAAACATTTTATAAAATTTTACAAAGACCCCACGAACTGGCATGACGAGTGCAGTTTTCATTTGTGTTGATATATTTCCTATTTAACCAGGAAGCTGTGGCAGGACATTGAAAGGCTCATACTTTACTTTTAAACAGCCAATATGGTTTAGCTTGCATCACAGCCATGAACATATTTTGATACTTATATTTGCTAGTCACTGGCAGGTGGTATTAGGGGGAGGGGCATAATCATTCTAGCAAGTACTTGACTGGACAAAAGTCTGTGTAGTGCAAGAAGTGTCATTCATATTTTTCATTAATTTTCCCGAAAGAGAAAGACGAAACATCTTAAAATACATATTTCTGGTCATTTTGATTTTATGTTGTCTTTAAGGTACAGATAAGATGAGATATTCTTTTAAGATGAGAGTGATCTGCATTACCATTGGGTTTATCTTGTAGTTCCTTGGTGAGTGCTGATTTGCAGACATGGTCCATGAGCTTCAGAAGGTCTTGCCATCGCTTGCCTCTGAAGCAAGTCTGGACGTGGCCCAGGAAAGTCAAGTTCTGCTTTCGGGAGTATGTTTGAGAAAAGAGGTCCTCAAATGCCTCCCGCAAGGGCAAAAGGATCAGCTTATGGTCCACTGGTTTATACCTTCAATCATCACCAACCAAGTTTAGCAATGGTGTCCACACAACAATATTCAATATTCATTTTCCTCACCAAAAAAAAACTTGAATTAAAGCTTGTTGTTCTTTTAAGCTTATAAATGACTGAAAAGATGTGAAATAAAGAAACTTCTCTACTCACCCTCCAAGCAGATCAGCAGTGTCACTCTGTTGGTTCATGTTGATCACTCTGAGTTTATGTCCTTTAGAAGTTGAGTAGAACAGGAAGTAAATAGTGAAGCACATAAGCACATTGAGAGAAGTGTTAAACCTACTCAGTCAGTGTGTTCAGGTGTGTTACCTGTCATTCCAGCCAGGTACTGCACAGTGGAGGTCTTTCCTGTGCCAGTCTCCCCAACCAACAGCACAGGCTCTCCTTTAGTCGCACACACTGAAAGCTGCTCCAGAAGAACGGAAGAGGGGCGCGTGGCAGCAAAAGTTTGTCTTTCTCTGTGAGGCAAGCACACACAAATGAATAATTCTGTCACTTCAGCATGTCAACTAGCATTGAAGCCATTTGTATGCTAGTGTCCTCCTAAAAGTTGACAAATTCAACCTTTACTGTACATTTTAAATGTGTGTGCGTATATAAAAGACTCTCTTTCATGGAAAATGGACTCTTCAACATGTAATGCCCAAACTTCCCGTTTCAATGGGAAATATGTCAACATAGGAAAGAAACTCTGCACATTTTCAAATAATTTCATTACTATTTCTTCAGATACTGCACATCTATACAGACCAATCATACTAACCTAACATTAATATTCAACATTAAATAGCATTACTTCAGGAAATTAAGGATTTGATATCTCATTGACTTTGTAAGCGCCACTGCTCAGTGCATCAGATCATGTGCTGCAACCACTAGGCCATGGCTCCAAATACATGTTAAGTGCAGAGAAATTTCAAACCCAATACTTTAACACTGTGCATCTGTCTGGAAAGGCATCTTCCAATAATCAATATTTTGAACATTTTGTTTCTAACCATCAGAACCAATGGACGTATGAAGCCCTGTCTGCCACACTTCCCTCTCATATGCTCAAGGCTCTTGTATTTCCCATCTTAAATAGCACAGTTACAAATCAATTATGTGTTGATTCAATTTCTCAGCAGGGAGTCCTTTGCCTATGGGTCAATGCTGCCACAACTAGGCTGGCAGTGACACCATTTGTAACGGAGCAGATTGAAAGAAAATAACAGAGTGAGCAAGAGATATATACAGTTGCATATATATGTTTGCATTCCCCTTTGCAGAATCTGCTAGATGTTTATCATTTAAAAAATAAAAGGTATCATAAAAATAGCATTTTGCTTTTTAAAAAGGGAATGGGTTCATTTATGCAGTCTTACATGTTGAGTCGCACCACGTCGCTCTGCTTGCGGAGTAACATTGCACGACCCACTGCCACCTCCAGCTCTGTCACAGTGATAGCAGGCAGGTACATCTGGCAGAAGTGTTGGGCCTGAAACATCAATGAAGGAATTATGTTGCTTTTGAATGTGCAGTATTAAAGCAGTTTATGGATTCTAAATGTATATATAATATTACATTGTAATTACATGTATAAGAGGCATAGTAATAGTTTGTCTCAGTAGACAGATATCACTTTGGGGCATTCAGAAATAAGCACACAACTAACAGCCATTTTAAATATTTTAGATGCTCATATGAAGTATTCAAATGTTTGTGAAGATAATTTATGTATATGAGAACATATGAGACCGTTAGTCAGCTTTATTACAGAATTTGTGGAGTAACTTTCCCACCTTCTCTCTGGATATGTTGAGCTTGCTGCCAATGACCTCCGCCATCTTCAGTCTGTTCTCGGATTTGGAGAGCATTGCAGTAAAACAATCCAGAGCCTGAAGAAAACAAAACCATTACTTGGAGCTTTAATATTTTTTTCCTCAACATTTAAAAAAATTATCTCTATCGCATAATCCATCAATAAGAAAGAATATGTCTCAATCTACCTCAAAGAAAGACAAGATAGCAATGGTTACTACATCCCCCATAGCAACTCACCTCCAAGAAAACATTCTGTGCTGTGGAAGCAGATGAGCAGTCAAAGTCTAAACAGATTCGGTCGCACCATTTCAGCAAGTCCCTGTTCATTAGATATAAAAAAGAAAGACAACAACACATTACCTATCATGCATTTGCCAACACAACATCAAGCGCAAAATGAAACACTATTCACCTTGAATCAGATGTGTGTTTGAATATATAACAGGGTACATAATAAGGGACGTTTTACATATACAGTGCATGTATGCATGTATTTATATAAAAAATACACACATTTATATACAGTCCTGTGCAAAAGTTTTAGGCACATAAGATGATTCTAAAAACATTTGCTTTAAGAGGGTTATTTATATCTTCAGATTTACTGTCAACAGGAAATCTGAATTTTATATTTCAAAGCATTCCTTTTGAAAATAGAAGTAGAACAACAAGTCTAACAACAGATGGTATGACCCCCAAAGAGCCCGGATCTTGGGCTGAGATTACAAGAAGAGACAGAAGCAATCGAGACAGCCTAAATTCATAGAAATGCGGTAAGTCCTCCAAGATGCTTGGAACAACCTTGAAAAACGTAGGAGACTAGGTGCAGTTTTAAAGGCATATGGTGGTCCCACCAAACATTTTAAAATGTTTTTATGTTTATTGCACTTTGTATAAATATAAATTATTCATGGAATTATTTTTGAAAAAATCTTCGCTATGCAACATTTTTCACAACTGCCTAAAGCATTTGCAAAGTAATAGTGCTATTGATCGATTATTTGTATCAATACTTTAAATCAAATTAATTACATGACATGCAGATTAATGAAATGATCAGCAATTAAATCGCATTTATCAATATTTGCTTAAAAAGGCCATTAAATAAAGATATTTCAATATAAATAATATATCATATATCAACTCATTATCAGTATCAATATACAGTATGTAGGGCCTATAATAAATAATAATTCAGATTGAAATATATTGCATAATAGTGGCAGACAAGTAAAGCAATGATTACATCATTCAAAAAGTGGGTTTAAAAGTCTATATATTGTTTGTTTTATTCGACAGCAGTCCATTTTGCATTGAGTTTGTCAATCTGTCCTGCTGTTTTCTAGCATTCCATCTGTTCTAGACACTTTGAGCATCTCACTGGTTTTCTGCATCATATGTGTTGCATTTCTTGGACGCTATTTCAAGTTAAAAGCGTTAAAATTTTGGAAATTGCGTCTCGAGATTCCCTTTTTTAAAATGATTCAATCACACAATTAATGTGTTACATCGATAGCCCTTATATAATATATATCAAAGAGTGAATCTTCACTGGCCTCACGATTCAATTACGATTCAAAGGGTAACGATTAGATTATAAAACGATCTTTCTCGATGCATCTTGTCCTTCAATATCTTTCTTTTTCAGTTTCTTCAAAATGTATTTTTACTCTCTATTTTTCCCCTTTCAGCTTTTTATTTAACAGAGTATAATTAAATGAAAACATCACCAACATCTCCCCAACCGCTGCCTCGTCAATATTTTCTTCTGTGTTTCCCCCATTGTGTGCAAATCAGTGCAATTATGTGTGTGAGATCATCTTTCATGTTGTTTGTTAGCTTCTTATCATGAATAAACTCTCCCGTTGCTATGTGCGTGGGTTTGTGAAAGAATTTCAGGGTCTTAAGTTTCATTCGTGCACAAATGGTCACATTTTCAATACAGCTGATCTGCAAACGGTCGCGTTTGTGCACTTGACTTTAGTGTATGCACTTAACTCGCATCTTTGTTTGGACCGCACCACTGCTCTGCCGTGATTTAAACTGAACCCAGATTCAATTCAGAATCGTTTAGGTATGAATCTTGATGCATCGCTGAAACAATTTTTTCCAACAGCTATACATATATATATATATATATATATATATACACATACACACAAAATTTTAGGCAGACTGATGGGTTCAACTGTTTTTAATCCAGCCATGATCTGGATTTCGACAAATGCTCTCTTGTATTCTGCTCTTTACTTTCATAAAAGCAGGGTCTCCACACCATTAAACTTCTCCTTAAAGGACAGCCCCCTCACCATGCACTTTCAAACACCTTTAAATATGGGCATATTCCAGGCTACCCAAAATTTTAATACAACTAATATTTGCTGCTCCTGTTATTGAAGTAATTACTTTAGTGGCCCCTGAAGTGCAAAACAAGAACAAGCTAAAACAAAATAAAAAAATCTGAAACCACTTCAGCAAACAGAGAAACACAACAAATCAGACCGTACAATGCTCTGAATGCATAGAAACATTATAACATAACAAACAAATGAAAAAACAACAACATTCAACTCTCCACAAGGCAGGTATGTTACTATATTTAAACAAGAAGTGCAGGGTATACAACGTTGATTACATAAATTATTTGCCCTGGCCTAAATCTCACACTGCATCTCTGGCCAGGGTGCCACAGTGAGGACAGAGAGATGATCAATGTGTCATCGACTGCAGCAGGGTCCAGTGGAAAGCTGATGAACAGCCTGAGGCCCAGCTGCTCAATGGATGAGTGGGCACAGACTGAAACATCACAACTCTCCCCTAATGCAACACTGGATGTGAGGGTCTTACTGTAGTGTAACTTGTTTAGTTGAAGGCAACTGTTCTGTTATATGCAGAGCACCTAACTGACATTCATTATTTATTGATAAATCTATGGTGTCATTTTCCAGTGCAGAGATATGTGTAAATGCCCACAAGCATCATAAAACATGCAGGAGATTCAAAACTGTACAACTAGAATTCTGCCCAAATGTTTAACAATTTGGAAAGGGGTTCATTTTGGGACCATAGAGCAAGGATTAATTATGAATTTCAAAACATCTTTATATGTACACTCCATCACAAACTCCTGGTTGGGAAACTCTGCACTAATGTAATTAACATACTGATACAAATATCCTTATGCTATATGTTAATGTATAATTGTTTATATTTTATAATTTTTCAAATTAAATTGTCATTCCAGCTTCTGAAAAATTGCGCCATTTAAGGGGATGCCACTTGTTCCAAACAAAAGTAAGAAATTCATTTTTTTCAGGAAGGGCTCTTCCACAGGACTGTTAGCTAATGGGACATTCATATAGTATTGCCATGCGTTCAATTCTAGAAAAAATATTCTGCAAACTATATATAGAATAAAGGCACAAGAAAACTATTTTACAAAAAAATAAAACAATAAAAAAAAGCCTTAATGAATTAAAAAAAATATTTTAATTGAAAACATTACCTCAGTGAAAGGCCTCTGCCCTCCAATGTTATGATGTGTTCGTCTGATATGCTTTGACCTGTACTGGAACTCTGAAGACCAGAGTTGACCTGGTGTCTGTCTCCTGTTAGTTGGCAGTATATGTCCAAAAGACGCTCCACCACCACTACCAGGTTGGGGTACCTCTTCGTTAGGACCTGAATAGAGAGAGATAGGCAGAGACAGAAAAATAAGAGATTTAGTAATAGTTAAATAGTTAGTTAATTAATGATTTTACAGCATGCCAGCTTCCAAGGCTATTTTCATGACAAAAAACAAGTTAAAATATATTAAAAGGTAGATTTTAAAATGGATTTTTGATAAGAACAATTTCCTAAGAGAAATAAAACCAGCATAATCCAATAACATATGTTTCAAGGATAGTGGATGTGGCATGCAGTGCATAATCGGATTCTCGTCTGATATTAAAAACATATGTGCGAGTCTGGAATGTCCTATTCGGAAACGAGTGTAGATGATCTGATCCCATGTGTCTTTTGCCCACTACAGGGTTGATATCATGCAATTTGTTTGTAATACATTGATCCCTCTCAGTTTGCCATTTGTTGATGATGTAAGAGACTATGATAGGTTTCAGATCTGAGTGTGGTATGGACCATTTTTTAACATCTGTAGAAAGTGCTTCTTTAGCAGCAGAGTCTGCTTGTACATTTCCTCTAATTCCAAAATGGCAGATTTAATATTAACAGAGAAAAATATCTTCATCAAGTAGATAAAGGTGGCAGATAAAGATGATGAAGCTTGCCTGTTTGAGTTCCTCTCTGCTCATGTTACCGATCTGCAGTTTACTCCAGTATTTGTCTAGAAGTGCTGCATGGGTACTCTGAGGTCGATGCCAGGCTCCTCCACTGTAAAACGTCCTAAAAAATAATGATAGAGTAGTAATAATGATTTAGTGTAATACATCTTATAGCACAGAGAGGCTTGAATAGACTTGTTTGCGATGGATTCTTTATCTAATCCGTCCTTTGGATGAGACATTAAACTGAGGTCCTGACTCTGTGGTCATTACAAATCCCAGGACACTTTTCGTAAAGAATAGGGGTGTAAACCCGGTGTCCTGTCCAAATTCCCCCATTGACCCTTATCAATCATGGCCTCCTAATAATCCCCATCCATTAATTGGCTCTATAACTCTCCTCTCTAGCAATAGCTGGTGAGAGTTCTGGTGCACTATGGCTGCTGTCACATCATCCAGTTGGATGCTGCACATTGGTGGTGGTTGAGGAGAGCCCCCTGTTCACTGTGTAAAGCGCTTTAATGGTAGCGTCAGAAAAACGCTATATAAATGTAACGTTAATTCATTCATTTGTACATAATGTAAATACCTTCGTGTTGCAAAGAACTGGAATCCTGGGGTCATCTGAATGCAGTCCTCTCTTCCTGGAATTGTTAACTTTTTGTTCTCCATAAGGGGGAGTAGGACAGATATCTACAGAGAAAAAGACAACATGGCGGTTGATGTATAGCTTGTTCTTATAATCTTGAAACATTTAAACCACACAAAAAGTTAAAAAAAAGTTTTTTTTAAAGATCTATAAGGTTTCCTATTAAAGAAAAAAAAAAAAAAGAGAGATTTATGTATTTGGCACCCACCACATCCAACGGAGCATGATCAATATCTTCCAGCAGAATCCAGTATCCTTTCGAGACTGCCTGAGTCAGGGATCCTGGCTGCCACACAAACTTTCCAGGAATATCTGTGCAGCGGTACATACCTAGCAGCATCTATAGAAAATATTGGCATCATCAAAAAAAGAACATGTAAATCATCTGTAAAAACTCAAAGAAAACTAGGGTTGTCGCATTACCGCGTTAATTTTTCACGATTAATTATATAAATATAATGGGTTAAAAACCATGAACGCAATTAATCATGCCCACTGACGCGTATGAAAATTCAGTAATTAAAAGCACGGATTTTCCCTCCATTTGAGCAATTCAAGCTTAAAGTATATCTGTTTTTATGAGCAGCATCAACAGAATAAGAACCGCTCATGGTGGAAACACAACATGTGGTCAAAGCACAATAGAAAACAGGAATCTTGAGACATGATTTTCAACGTTTACACTACTTTTAACTTGACAAAGTGAGATGCTCCAAACATGTAAATAGAGCTACAATTAAAAATAATTGCAATGCGTACTCGATGCAAAGCAGAGTTCCGTCAATTGCAGGCTTGTTCAATGATATGAGAATAAAACAAAACAATATACTGAGTTCTTAAGGCACTTTTTGTATTGTTTAATCAATGCTTTATTCATTTGCCACAATAATGCAATTTATTTCAAATTGAATTTCAATCCGTATTACATTTTTATTTTAGGCCCAATGTATTACATTTATAAAGCTTTGAAATACTATGCATTATTTATTTGAGTGATCTTTATTTGGGGGACTTTTAAGCATATATTGATGTATGCAATTAATTCTATTAATTAATAGGCATGTCAGTTAATTTATTCAATTAAACATTTGAATTGGTTGACAGCCCTAATTTAAAGGTGCACTGAGTAACTTGTGTCTTCTTGGACTTACACTGACACCTAGAAGCTTGGATGCAGCATAATTTAAAATCAACAGTTTTCAGTTTCAGATGCCATTGTAGACATTTATTATTCACAGTCTACCACGATTGCTTTAATCAATGAGTGAAAGTGTCAAATAACAGGATGGTTACTGAGATTAAACGAGTAGTAGTCAGCTGGTCAAGTGATTCTAACATGAAAGCCCCCATGTGCGGACCCTCTCCATGTAGAATAAAAAAAGCTTTAAAAGGTTACTGATATGACTGATGTCTTAATTTTAATGTGAGTGCTCATGATAAATTGCAATGTGAAAACAATGATAATCATCTTGGCACATTAATAAACTTAAGTGCATCTCACCTTGCTGTCAGTCTGGTCCCCGAGTTGAACTTTGAGGATGTCAGGAGCTTTAACATGTCCAGTCACAGCAGCTAGATATTCAACAAGGGCAGTTTTTCCACATCCAATAGGGCCTTCCAAAAGAACAGGTTTCTGGGATGCCACAGCCATGGCAAGCCGTCGCAGATTTTGACAGGTTGAATCCACCATAACCAGAGTTCTTAAACATGTCTAAGAGTAACAGATGATGTTGTGATGTTATAAATCACAAACGATAATCCAACTTACACTAAATGAGGATACAAAATAGTTAAAAGCAACAGATTCAGACAGTCTTGCACTACAAAAACGTTTTTCTGTTTATGGATGATTATCTTACCTTTTCCTCCTGTCTGGGGTTCCGTCTGGGAAGAATCACCCCACACACTGCAGTAACGCTCTGAGTCAGGTCTTCTGTAACTACCTGACCACTGGTAACCTTATTTACCCTCTCTTTCCACCACATTACTGAGCCCTGATTGGCCAAAACCAAAGCCTTTTCTACCTCCAGCTGCTGTGTCTCCTCAAGTGATCTACGAAGAAACAATAAAGTAATTTTAATTTTAGAGTTCACTTCCAAATTAGCCACAGACTTCCAAGTTTTATTGTCAAGCACTATTTTTCTCAAAAGGTTTTAGCAAGTTCATCAAACTTACTTCATTTTCAGATGCAAAATCTCTTCACTCGAAAGAACCTTCCTCAAAAAGATTGTTTTCTGGTTATCTGTCATGTGGGACACCAGGGCAAGGCACTGGGCAGTATAACTAAAAAAAAGCATGCACACACATACACAATAAATTAATCTTGGACCTTGCTGAAAAGCTAGAAAGAAATAATGTAGGTACTGGATCCATCATTGGACTACATATAGAAAGTACTAGCAAATCTGTGTAAATGATTGCATTGATTTAGGAGATAATCAAAAAATCTGGTAATACTTCTAGAAAACTACCAAGTTTCTGATCCATTCTTTAGCAATACCTCTACATCATCATCAGTCATACCTTCTGACCATAACGTCACTGGTGAGAAGCTGTGAAACACAGGCACTCCAGTCCCACAGGACACGGAACTTCTCACAGTCACTTTGAAGAAAGCGGAGGGTGGCCCCCATCAGGTCCCGTAGCTTCATCCGCCTGGGTCCATAATGGATGGAGGCAGCCTCTTCACTTGTGAAGAAGAGCCTCTGAAACACAGGCGGAGCACTGCTGAAGTACCTTGCCGCGAACCTGTGTGAGAAAAATTAAACCTTGGTCATGAAATATTTGTCAGGACATTTGTTCTGAGATGGTAACTCATGAATCTGTATAACTGATGAGGCAGCAAGAAAAAACGCTAAATGCAAATAATATATATTTTTTTTTAAAATAACTACATAATTGTGTATGGTTAAGATGGCAAAGTAGGGATATATATTTTTACAAGGGAGGAGAAAATACTTCTCTATTCTTATACAGTATATTTAATGTTGATGGTCATGCATCTGATCGAGGGCAAATTCCAATTGAATCAATCATCCTTATGCCCTGCACACTCCGAAGGACAGAGCTCTTGATGTGTGAACTCTGAAGGGAGCAAGGCAATACAGTATGAAGATTCCCTTAGCTAACAGTTCTGTGGAAGAACCCTTCCTGAAAAAAGATGCATTTTTTACTTTTGTTTGGAACGACCCTTCGAGTGGCATCCCCTACAATGGCGCAGTTTCAAAAACGCCCCAAATTTTGGGGAAAATTCATTTATCACTTGGAAGAAGCTTGCCAAATAAGGAAGACAACAATCTGGACAGGTTACATGATATGCCCTCATCCGCAAAAAATAGAATAAATGTGCATTGTACAGTACCACAATTTGCTTTGTGCAGTGAATTGTTGGCAAAACAAAACCAATTTTCCTTTTCAGTCTACGTCATATTACTCATTTATTAAGCAGTTCATGGTAATACCATTACATTTCAATGTTTAATTTTAAGGACTTTTTTTTGTTATTTTTCATTTTATGATAAATAATTTTGGTACAGCAGAGCCCTAAAGCAAAAACCAGCTGACCTTGTGAATAGTTTTCCCCTATATATGCTCATGACACATGTGGTCCAGAAAGATTACTTACGTTTGAGCATCTGGACTGATGTTGAGAAGTTTGCTTAGAGCCACACACAGGCGCTCATGGAGGTCATGATTTAACCGGACATCTACTTTGATCCTCTCTGCGTTCCTCTCCAACAGGTCCAGAATCAGTGGCCGTAAGTGACGTGCAATGAGAAGAGTGTATTCTTTCTCCAACAGGAGCTGAGCAAGGCGTTCCAGTATACACTGCCTGTCCTGCTGACTCCATATCTAAAGCAGAGAATAATAATGTACAAGTTCACACCAGTCTAAATGGCCATGATGTCTGGAAAACTAGCCAGTCTCTTGTATGTACACAGTTAACATGAATATTCAAACATTAAATGAACAGGTAATATCAGAATAAATATCAAAACTTATTTGTGATGCGAAGTGTTTTAACAGCTGAAACCTATTGGTACATCGTGATTTAAGAATCGTTTCCCAGCTTTAGAAACGTGGGACTGAACGATGTGACATCCATGTGGTACTCTGCATATCTTAAACAGACGAAAGCCCCTTATAACGGACTTATAAAGTACCCAGGTAAATAGAAGCACACCAGTCTCACCTGTTTTGCCAGATACTTGCTGAGATCGTTGTGACTTTTATCGATATGTCTCGAGATTGCACCCAGAGATGTCAGGCTCAACTCCAGATTATCCATTATATCATTTGTCGTGAATATAGGGATTTCCGTCGACGTCTCTGCGGCTGGTAAATGTTTCGCTATTTCAAGTATTCTACGTGATGGGAACCATAAGACTCACAACTCGCTTGGCTGTCCAGGTTGTATCACAGCACAGCGAGCACGTTCCCGTCAGTGTTAAAATCCCTGTCCACATGTGGGTAAATGAAGAGCACTTCCGGGTCGTTAGACTGTGTCACTGAGCTCGCGCTCCCCGTGCTGAAACATAAACATATAAATATATCTATATACACATTTGATGTTATGATAAAGGGATTTTCAGAATACACTTAAAATGTGGTCGACCCTTTTATCCGATTTTATATGCCGAAGTTTGAATCTACACTACCCCGTTGTATTTAATTGTAATTCTACGTGAAAAAGAAGCTGAATTTGACCATATTTACCATAGATGTTACCATCATTTCACCATAGTACTGTGTAATGCTGTTTTGGTAGCATTTATTTATTTTAGGCATAAATAAGATTGCAATTTACCTGTAGTTTAAATCATGGGAAATGACACTATCTCAGCTCTCTCATGTAGTACGCTATAAAACATAGCTTTGCAAAATCTGTATTATTGTATGTATTATTCAAATATGTATATACAATAACTTGACTTAAATTAATAATATGACAATATCTATGACCATAAATGATTAAGACATGCTTCCCAAAGCGTTCGAATGCATTAAATAATTGATTAATTATCAAAATAATTGACTGGGCCTATAACTTATAACAATGCTATTATTATACACATTATAAACTAATATGATTTAGTAAACTAGCGGTGTATTGTGTTATTACCCCGTTAAACCCCGGAACAAATGACATCCTTTTAGAAGAGGAGAGACCGCGGGAAAATGAGGTCACTTCCTGTTTTGCGAATTTTCGAGGATGGCGCTGAGCTTGTGGAAATATGCTTCAAGAAATGTTTAAGTTGTTGTCTTTAAACAAATAGAATATTCATATGTCCTTACAAATGACATTATACGTGCGTGACTGCATGGATGTGGGATCCTGAACTTCGCTCTATAGTTTTTGGCTCATCTTTCACCAGTTGTCGCTTGATTGCTACCACAGAAACGGTATTGTTCAGGAGAAATATACTTGTTTTTAATCTGTTTTACTTTGGACACTTTTAATGATATGTGTTTTTTTACTCTTTTTTTACTTCATTTGAGTTTGGTATATTATAGTTGCAAGTGTTGTTTGTGCATAAATGATATTGGGAATTGAAGGATGATGTATTATTTATCTTGCTCAACATTAGGGTTATATTGAGGTCTTTCGTTCTTTAGTATTATGTTCCATTGAGATGATTTCAGTGCACTTTTTCTTCAGTATTTGATAGAGGAAGTGGTGTAGATGAACTGACACTTTTGCTATTACTGTTGCTTCCACTTGCTATTATTACCAATGTTTTCACGAACGTCTTTTGCTATTGTCTGTTTTTTAAAAAGCTGACTGAAAAATGGAGGATAATTTAATGGATGAACTCTATGGTGAGCTGGATGACAAAACATTTGGTAATATACTTTCTACATATGTATATGATTTGATCTTAATAACATTTTTTCTATTTTTTTAATTTATATTCCAATATGTCATTAGTTATCAGGTTCATTTCCTCAGCTCTGAAATCGTAAAGTTCATGTTTAGGTCAGTGTTGTATGTTGGAATTGTTATTGCTGTATGGCTGTATCAGTGTTTGTGCTTGATACAGGTACTTCTCTACAACATGATGAGGACTCGATGGACATATATTCTGGGTTGGAGAACAGCCCTAAGTGTTATGGGCACAGAGGTGAGTTTCATTCATGTTTTCACAATTATGACCCTGTAGTCTGAAGGTAAATGTATAACATTTCATACAGACTTTATACATTTGTTGATAAGCCCTGGTTTATAGAATAGGGTGGCATTCACATTTCCAGTCACATGTTAACAAAAGCCCAGAATCAAATGATCAGACAATGTGTTTGTTGTTGTGTTTCTGCCTGCTTTTCCTATTTTTAGTGCTAGTGCTTATTCCTCATGATTATGTTTATGTATTTATTACATAAATAATGTAATAATAATTCGATATTATGTACAGCTTCGTTAGTTCATTGGTATGAGTGACTCTTGTGCTTGTGACTGATGTGCTGCAATGTATTTTAAGGTATAGCCTCCTATCAGAAAGATAGGATGATTAAACTCTTTAGATTGTAATAACCACTCTATTCATGCTTGTTTTTATTAGGTAAAGTCAACACTTTTCTTTCCCCACGTACAGTGGAATCAATGGATATGTATGAAGAAATCATCAGGGAAGAACAAGAAGAAAAGGAGGCAACGTACAGTGAGGTCAGTATGATGATGATTTAACTTTATTGTCCCAAAGGAAATTTGTCTTGAACATACATTGCATTGTTGGAAAAAACATATTACATACACATTTGTCATCCATACTCGCACACATCACAAATCCACACACTCCGATGGCCACTAACAAAACATTGCACAATACCCATATACAATGTAACTTCATCCAGAATGAATTTGTACAGAATAAGATTAATATATCAAGTCTCTTACATGCTTTTAGCTACCTTGGCGTTTAAAGCTTTGATGGACAAAGGGACAAAAGAGTTCTTAAAACCATTCAGTCTGCACTTAGGGACTCTAAAGCATCTACCTGGGGGTAGGAACTGGTACTCTGGGTGGAGGACATTAAATGATCTGGGCCTGTCTGGTAATTCATTTGCTGAAAATATCCTGTGGGGTGGGATGCTGCCTGACTCCCATAATTGTCATAGCTCCCAGGGTGAGGCAAGTAATTCTGAATTTCAAATGTACAATAAAGTTGCAAAACCAGGCTACATCATGGCAGGAGAGAAGCAAAACTTTCAGGTGAACACCAAAAGCTCTCAATCTATGGAGAATATCCAGTCTCCGATGGACTTTAGACAGTGCCCACCTGAAAACTCCATGTCAGTTTACTGTCAACATGTACACCCAGATATTTCTAAGAATCAACCTGGACTATGTTACAGTTATTAATAACCAATGGTGAGTGTTCACCAATGCATTTGTGGTCAAATACCATCTCCTGTGTTTTCTTAACTTTAAGGTTTAGGAATTGCTCATCATACCACTGTACAGATTTCTGGATATCGTATTTGTCTGCAGCTGTATCTATTATTTCTGGTATGAGGCCCAACTGCCTCACTATGAAGTTCTCCATACACTTCATTACAACTGAAGTCAAAGAGATGGGTCTGAAATCATTGTTCTCCTGTGGACATAGTTTCTTAGCAACAGATACGATAATGACCTTTTTCCACTTTGCTTGTACAGCGTGGAGATCTAGGGACCTCTAAAATATGGGGCACCAGGCAGGTGCGAATGTTCTTAATAGAAAATGAGAGATCTGTGTTGACAGATTTAGGCAATATCACAATCCTATCTGCATCATCCAGAACAATAGTGTCCAGCGCTAAGTCACATTCAACAGAGAAATCACAAATATCACATTGTTTATAGAAGGAATTTATTTCATTTGGTTTAGCCAGTTCATCTATAACAGGTATGGATTCTTTTAAGGGTTTCAAATTGGCAGCTATTTTTATGAAGTTCCAAATCTTTTTAGAGTTCGTAGTCTGAAGTTGTCCTATCACCTCCCTATGGTGTTCCAGTTTTTGGTTTAGGTCCTTTTGTGCAGCTCTTTATTTGTTGGTGGTTGTTGCTCTTAAATGCTTGCTTTTTCCTATTAATGTAGTCCTTTACATCCTTTGTAACATATGGCTTGTTATTGGGGTAGGGCTGGGCGATATGGCAAAAAAATATATAATCTACATTTTTTTTTTTTTTTTCAAACTTAAGGACGATATATGATTTTCAATAAGAGTTTCCTACATTTAAAGGTATTTTTCAAAAAAGTAACTGCAACATGATTCAAATAGAATGTTCCTTATTAGAATGCAAGGCAACCTGGTTAGAAAAATCTACATTTTTTTTCACATTATAGAAAACAAAGGTGAGTAACAGAAACGCACAAAAAAGTGCAACAGACAGAAAGCTGTCAACAGCATAAAAGTAAAATAAATTAAAATCAAATTTATTTAAAATAACACTGATGTTCAGAAATAATAGTATAAAATAAGAAAACAAAAAAATTATTTGAAGCCAATTTGGGTATTATTTTTATCTAAATCAAGTCCATCTAGAAAGCTGTCTAGAAATCAATATCTAGAAATGGTCAAGTTTATCTAGAATTTATTTTTAGTATATCAATCAATTTGTATGTATAACCATGAACACCTGCAGATAAAATCCATATATCAGAAGAATTTCAGTGTTGCAATGCAAGAAGCAAAAAGCTCTTTAAAATAATGACGTCAGTGCTGTGAGCACGCGGCACCCTCTAGCGGTACACGCTGAGCAGAGCAGCAAAATCAAATAATATCGCTGTTTGTCAAAATGATCGCTTCCTAAATGTTGGCTAAAAATGCAGTACATTTAAAATGTGTCACAGAACAAACCAATAATTATCAATCTATCTGAATCATCATGGTAAAAGGGGATGTGTATAATTCTCCCATTTATAGCCTATCCATTTTATGATTTGATATGAAGTGCCCATAACGTCACTTATGTTCTAACACTTTATTATAAACCCATACATTTTTATTGACATCTCCGTAAATGTAGCTTAGTGGTTCTTGACTTATATAACTTATACCGAACATAGTTATTGTTTGATTAAGCTGGTGGAAACATGGATGAAGTCTACATAAATCACACTGTACAATCATACTGGAAATATTACTGGCTTTTATATCGGTCTCCATGTTGTTAACCTAAGTTTCATTGGTGTGTGCGGTTGTGCATATTTATACGGAAGCTCAAAGAGGCCTTGCGTTATTTTTTTTCTGTCTCGTTTTCTCGTGATCTCGACATAACTAAGGTTGTTTTCTCGTGATCTCGACAAAACAAAAAGTTGTTTTCAATAAGGATATCTGGTTGTCATTGACAACTTCCAGATTAGTGTCAGACACCTTAGAAGAAGACTATCACGTCTACAACTTTGTCGTAGACAATAAAGTGACCCTGCACGTTTGGTCAATTTCATTGCAAGCCAACTTGATGGCCCGGGACGTCTGCATGACTGCGGTCAAGCCAGCCGCGATTTAGATCCGAGTGCGCGCATATTGCAGTTCTTGACGCCTGTTGAGTGCAGAAGAAAGCGAGTCTTGCTATATTGTGTATATAGTGTATATAGTGTGTATATATATATATATATATATATATATATATATATATATATATATATATATATTTATACCCTTATCTAGTGTAGGTGTATTCTACATTGTGTGTATTGTGTACATTTGTTATGTAAATTGTTGTGTAGGTATGTGTACATTTGTTATGTAAATTGTATTGTGTAAATATGTTGTTATTGTAAAGTGGTTTATGTCTCGTCACTGTCATGACTGCAATGTTGCTCGGAACTGCACACAAGAATTTCACCTGCTGTTGCACTCATGTACACAGTAGTGTGACAATAAAGTGATTTGATTTGATTTTGATTTGATTTATTGATGAAAACACGTTTATTAAGTGTTTGTGATGTGCTGCCTGGCATTTAGTAATATGTTTGATTTAGCCTATGTGAAAGGTGCCTAACTTTACATTTATATATAATAAATTGTACTTTTCTGCCAAGGATCTCTCATTGTCCTTCATACCTTGTAGGTCAATTAAAAACTGTATAGAAAATTAAAGGGAAAAACAACTTTTTGTTATGTCGAGTTCACGAGAAAACGAGACAGAAAAAAAATTATAACGCAAGGCCTCTTTGAGCTTCCGTATATTTCAACATATGTTCAGCTTATCAGATTGAGGGCGGCATCAATCTAAGTTATGTGAACATTTGTTTTTCTCTTTTATATTCAGCCATTGGTGGATTGACATTGTATCTAAAGCATCAGAGTCTGATAATATGTTATGCAAAACCTCGATTCCACTATTTAAAAAAATTCTAAAAATCATGTCAAAATTAAAATTAATCGAAAAAAAATCGCCCAGATCTATATTTGGGTACACTTTTATCAACTTTTTTGTAATCAATGTCAACACAGAATTTTATGTAACCTGTGGTCACATCTGTGGCATTGTCCAGGTTCTCAGGGTACATAAACAGATCAGATGAGGATATTTCCAAACTCTTGGGGTAGGTAAAACGGCCTGAGACTCACACATAACCGTTCCATGTCAGGGTTACAGATATACTCTCGGACTGTATACTGTCTGCACCACTTTTCATTTATATATCCTCTGCTCTTCACTGAAAGCTGGTTTCTGCCAGAGTGAATAATATGTGAAACCCATTTATATCAACAAGATAATCAGAAATATCTGAGTGTAACCATGTTTCAGTGAAAATCATAATACAAGACTCACAATACTCGAAACATCCCCTTGTCATGAGTTGTAGTTTGTCAAACTTATTATTGAGTGATCTTGCATTACACAAAATCATTGATGGTAGAGGCGGTCGTTGGCTCTTCTCCATAGCCGCTGTCGAGCACCTCCATTCCGGTCTCTTTTCCATATTCGCTGCCATCATGTTTTCTTGATGATGCAGGTTACCGAGAAGCAGTCCGAGATTGTTTGTTACATTCCCGTAATGGCGTAGAGACAGGAGCACTTCCCTTATATAGGAAAGTGCCTGCTTGCTACTCTGCCATGCTAGAAACGTAGTGAACCCGATGAAAAGTGCGTACCACAGCAGTAACACCAATAAAAGTCCCGAAACACAAGCCATCAATGAATACTTTGTTTGTTTACGCTTATACAGTAATTTATTCAAGTCTGGATCCAACAGCCAGAGTTATAAGCAGGACATCAAACCCACAAACAAAATGCAGTGCAGTGTGACCATGTCGCCCGCTGAGCAACGTCATTGGAAGTAATTGCTTAAGCTGCCTGAGGTTGTTACAAATATGAATACGGTAGCTTGCACATTGCATATGGTTCCATAACATGCTGTTGGTTTGTGGTCAAAAAATAAATCCCCCATAAATTAATAATAATAATAATAATAATTAAATTCTCATATGTAACGTCTGCCTTTCATTACAGTTGAAACTAAAATTTGATGAAGCACAAAACCAGGTTAAAGAATTGTTCTCAAAGTTACAGCTACTGGAGACAAAGGTTTGTTTAATTTTTAATGGTTATTCTGTCTTATTGATGCTGAATGAATGCCAAAAGATGTTATTTTAGTTGAACAGCGCTTATGTACTTTTGTGCTTTTTATTTTAAGAATTCTAGTTTGAACACTGAAAACACACTTCTAAAGAAGAACATCTGTTCTCTCATCAAGACGGCTAGAATGGAAATTGTACGTAAGGATGAGGAGATTAGCAGACTCAGCAATAGGTAAAACTCCAGCTCTGATACTAAGAATTATCAGAAGATTGTCTGAAGTCTGGCTGGTGTCAATATATGTATTAGGGTTGCAGCGGTATACTAGTTTCACGGTATACCACGGTTTGAATTTTGACGGTTATTATACCATGTACATTTGCTTATCTACGGTATTGAGAAAAAAATGCAACAGGACGGAGAATCTCACATGCGCATCTCCTTTCCTCCTCGTCTGCCTGTCAGACTCATCAACTTGCGACATGCACGCGTGCACGCAGCGGAGAAAATGTCAGAGAGAAGCGAGGCTAGGGGGTCTGACATGAGTTTGTGTGTGAGTTAAAGCAGTGTTTCTCAACTGGTCTATTCGGACTGGGAAAGAATGCCATGGTTCTCCCATTGAAGATATTTCGGCGGCCGCCCAAGTGATCGACTATTTAGAACTGCCGACGTAGATTTAATGATAATCTCGCAAACAGCTAAAGCAGACATGGGCAACATACGGCCCGCGGCTCATTTATCGTAAAAGCGTTTTTATTTTTCATTGGATATTTCAGTTAACTTGCATTGGGACCTAACACGCCTCCACGCATTTAACTTGCTCAGGGTTGCCAGATAAGAGACGAAACACCTCCAGTTTGAGATTTATACTTGTGCAAATTGGAAATATTCCGCCTAATGTAAAACTTATGTTGTGCAATCTGGCACCATGCACACGAGTGCGCTATTTCTATCTGGCTTTCCCCTTTGAACAAATTTGAGGAGCCTTTCCTCCTGTGTAATATGTGTATAAATATGTAATATTAGGTAACAAACGGGATAATAATGGGCTCATATATGTAAATATGTTCTTCAATTTATAAAAGGTGGAGAGAAAACTTCCTGTAGATTTTGACATCAACAACACAAATAATGTCACTTGATGCATGTCCTTGTAGTGGAAAACCATGAACAAAACTATGCAACATAAAAGGAAATGCAACCCAGTATACATTAAATACAGGTTATGTTTAATCTATGGCAGGTTTACACTTGATGTCCAAAGTAAAATCTGTCCTAAAGCAAATCCAGTTGAGAAGCACTGAGTTAAAGCTACAGACAGGAGCAGTATATGTTAACTGTTAATAATCAGAGGACATCAGACAGGAGCAGTATATATTCATTATTAATAATCATAGGACATTACATCAAAAGCTCACACAGCTGATGTTATTTTTCATTTAGTAGTTAATTTAACATGCTATGCTAACATGTAAACTAACATGCTTTAGTTATATAACATGTTATTTTTATCATGTTTATTATTATAATTCTGTTAGCTTTCTTATGGTGCGTTCACGTGCTATGGTAAATGATATTTTCCACTTGTGAACTGGTATTTACCAGTGTGTTGCGTTCAAGTGCTTTTGTTGTCGTAATGTGGTAAAAAGATGGAGATACATACACACAATTGCAATCTTGACATCGCAGCCTGTTCATTATGCTGCGTTCACACCAAACGCGAATAGAGCATAATTTATCGCTATTTAGAGTTTTATTTATTTTTATAACGTGTATTCTCCGTGTAAATTCGTGCACCGGACCGCGCCGTTTCGATTCAATACGAATGTACCGTTCCACCCCTAGCTAACAGCAAAAAAGGTTTGGTTTTGTACAATGCTTACCATTCAACACTCTCGCGTTGCTCTCCGCCATTTTGAAAAGGTCAAAGGTTATCTCATCTCGGCAACTCGTGCATCAAAATATTCTACGAGTTGCCCAGTGGAAAATACCACATGAGGGGGTGTTCATGTGCATTTTCCACGTCGGCTTTTGGTATTTACCATAATTACCATAGCACGTGAACGCACCATTATTCTATTTATTTTCAAAAATAAATGGTTTCAAGTTTCAATTATAATAAAGTGTTTGCTCAAAAATAAATAAAATAACCTTTCTGTTTTCACTGATAATACTAATTGTGTGATACCGTGAAACCGTGATATTTTCTGAGACGGTTATCATACCGTGAAAATCTCATACCGTTGCAACCCTAATATGTAGAATGTAAATTTCACTTTCCCTTTTTGTGTTTCATCGCAGGTTCGGTCGAGGAAGCTCTGGTCAAAATTTCCGCCGATCTGAAATGGAAAGTGGTCAGACAAACTCAAGGCACTGTTTGATCAATGCTACCAGTTCTCTTTCAGAATCTAGAGATTGTGGACAAGACAAGGTTATAAAGGAAGTACATCAGCACAAGAGAAACACTGTGCCGGGTCACTGTGCTTTTCCAGCAACAACATCAGCTGTAGCACCACAATCCTTTGAGGTTCTCTTGAGGTCCCCAAGAACTGATCGTGAAAGTCCTGTGCCTTGTCAGAAAAAAAACTATTATGCTATATCTGACAGTAAGACTCTCACTATTCAACCAGAGCATGAGATCGGACATGTCCATCATAAAACATCGGGGAGTATAAAAGATTACACCACATCAACAGTTACAGATGTTTCAAACTCTCATAAACCGTACAAATCTAGATTGATAGTTGCTGATACAAATTCTGACAGGGGTGTTAGTAGCTTGGAGGACAATAAGAACTGTTCTTCAAAACGGGTAGACAAGCCAGAAAAGTCCCAAAAACGCAAAACCCATGACAAAGTGTGTAACTCGCAGGAGAAGTACCTGTTGCAAAGATCGCAGAACAGAGTGGATGGCAACTTGATCCAGTCTGGAAGAACTGAAAGGCCGCTGACAAAAGATGGCTCTATGTCTACTGAAAACAAGAATCAACAACCTGAGGTTCCAGTCATTCTTAGAAGTTCCGAACGATCTAAGAGCCCTTCCTTCCAGTCGCACAAATCCTTGCCATCTGAAGTCTCTTCCCAGTCATCCAAAAGTTTAGTGAAGACTGCTGCAGATATGGAGACACAGGGTCAAGAGTACATGCATAATCAAGTTCAAGACAAAACAAGCAAATGGAGGAGTACAGATTGTGCTGTGGTGGATGATGCTAACCATTCCCAAAACCACAAAATGGAAAAAAGAAATGCAAGTGGCCATCGAAGGAGAGAAGATAAAAGCCAACAGAAGAGTTCTAGTGCAGAGAGGAGCACTAGAACTGAAAGATGCAGAGACCATGAGCTAAAGAAGCAAATATATAGTGAGAGGAGTAAAAAACATCAGGGTCACAGAAGCAGTAGAGAAAGAAGCAACAGGTCAGATGGCAACAAAGAGTATAAGCGAAGAAGTGCAAAGGAGGCAGATAATAAAGATGAAGATAAAAGATGTAGAGAATGGAGATCTAGGAAACAAGTTGCTGCTTCAGACAGTAGGCAAGCTATTTCTTCTCCCAAATGCTATTCAAAAAGAAAGGATATTTGTAAGGGAAGAGCATCAGTAAGAATCAAGGAGTCATTGTTAAACAGCAAAAAGTCTCATAGCCATGACAATTCTAGAAAGATGGAAGATTCTATATGTCCTGTCAAAAATGCAAGTGCTGAAAAGGATTATAGTACAGGAAAGGGTGTAGGCAAGGACAGGGAACGAAAGGAAGAGGAGCGTATGGTACAAAAGGATGGAAAATCAAAAGCTCTTATCAAAGGTGACAGAAAGAACACTTCTCCTGTAAAGCACAAATCTGCCAGAGAAGGTAAACATAGTAAGAATGTTCAGGACACACATCTTGAATCTGTTCATACACAATCACCATCAACGTTAACAAGCAGTAAGGGTCTGTGCAAATCAACTGAGGATAATAGTGCAGACAGAAAACTGAGTTTCATGGAAACACTGAACCTCACCTTATCACCTCTTAAAAAGCAGAGGCTGCCCTCAGATCCTATGGAACCTACTGGAGCAACTTCTGAAGAAGTCTTACCTGATAATAGCAGATTATCTGAGTTTGGAAAGGATTTCATTGTTATAGATGAACTAAAAAACAGCCAAAATAGCATTGTGGAGAAAGATGAGGACCCTGTGCTGACAAATGCAATTGAACAGCTTGACCTTACCAGTTCTTGCAAACAATCAGAACAAGTTGATTATCTCTTCAAAGCGGTGTTCTCTGAAAAACCCTCAGACAAAGAAACCAATATAAAGGTACAGGAAGAGAATGCACCTGAGAGTCATGAGGCTGTGGATAAAGAACCAGCCATTTTTTTCACCTCTGAGAAGGAGATAGGCAATACAATAGACCTCAATGTATCAGACAATGGTTCCTTATCAAATTTAAACCTTGAAAGAGAATTTCCAAGTAGCAACTGTCAGAACTGCACAGAAGACTTTCCTGGAGTTATAGAAAATATTGTTGTCTCTAATGCTTTGCCTATTAAAATATCAGAATTGACAGTCGTGGATAATACTCCTGATTCAATAGTTGATGATCATCAGCAAAAATATCCTTTCTCCACTGTGTCTGAGGAGATTTCTCAGAAGAGAATCCAAAGGCAGTCTCAGGATTTAATACTAGCACAAAATGGGATTTTTCACGAGGACATGTTCTCTGACAAGGCATGCAGTATTCCTGTGAGAAATTGTGGGACTACTGAGAGTCCTGTGACAATGGAAGTTTCCCCTAGCAATAATAGTGCAAATCTTGATGACCAAAGCAAGTTTATTTGTGATGTTGAAGTAGGTATTTCAAGACAGTACAATGAGAAAACAGGTGATTCATTTGAAAGTCTAAATATTTTTGAAATATCCCAGGCATCTGAAAATATGAAAACATCTAAAATAGAGTTAAGTAATCATGATACAGCTCCAAGTGATACCACTGTCAGAGAGGAGGCAATGTCTTCTGTGCAAAGTGATTCCTCAGAACCAGATTCAACAGATAAAGAGAAACAGATCTTGAAGCCATCTAGCCCTCTTATGTTTCCCCATGATGAAGACTCCATGATGCTTACCCTGAGGAACCTCAGAGTTATTCCAGAACCCATTAGCCCTCTCACAAGCCCAGTCCGTCAGGTGAAAAATGAACAACCTCAATGTGCTGACAAGCAACCACATGTCAAGAGTCTTAGCAAAGGTAAGTGTTTTTGTTTTTTGGACAGAGTGGAGTGTTTAAAAATGCACCCAGTTCAAAATAGCACTGTATTTAGAATTTTTTTTTTATTGAAATGCATAGCTGGGGTACATGAATGTTCATATTATTAATTATTAATATAATATATAAAAGCTTTTTCAAGTTAATGCATATAAAGCTTACTAATGTTAATTTGTCTGTTTCCCATAAAGACCTATCTACAGCAACAAGTGGCTGTGATAAAGACGGTGTGAATATGGACATGAACAAAGAAAATGAGTCGCCTGACACCTCCGTCACAACTACTTCCCATAAAGGGACAAAAGACAGCCTCTCAGCTAGTGGAACTGAGCAAGAAGAGCTGGAGGATGGTGAGATAGTGAGTGAATGTGAAGAAGAGGGACCTCTGTTTATCCAGACTCCAAGAGAACAGGACAAATCAACCTCAGGGACTCATCCAAGTCCCAGGCTAAATGCAAGTGGGAAAAGAGTGTCCCAAAAAGAATCTAAGGTCCCTACTAAATGTGCTGCGCAAACAAAGAGCCCAATGACCGCTGCTGCTGATGGCAGTCCCACTTCAAGTAAGAGACGCTTTAAAACTGTTAGCCCACCATTAAAAGCAGCAGTCTATACGTTAGATGAATTCATGGACATGTTAGCAACCATTCGAGTTGAGCTGAGGAAAAAGTACATGAAGCTTCACAGAAATGTCACCAAGACTGCCTTCTGCTGTATTGTGGATATGTCTCATGCCTCTTTTACTGAATTCATCAATTCTGTTGACTTGGACAAATTGGGCTGCCAGGGAAAAGACATCAAAGTTAGACTTAATAAGATTATATCTTCTATCATGAGCAAGGTCACCAAGAATGGAATTGTCAATCGTATCTTTGAGCAGAGAGCTGGAGACCTCAAGCAGAAGTTGTGGACATTTGTGAATGGGCAGTTTGATTTCTTGTTCAAGGAACTGAAGGCAGCCCTTAAAAGTGGGTCTGAGCCATCTGTTAATGCATGCTCATCTGAACATAAAAGTACAACTCTTAAGGGAAAAGGGTTTGAAAGTGAGGATAAAAAAGAGCTGTTTAGCACATCTGTTCACATGGTCAGGAAGGCAAAAGTTCACACTGGAAACTGTGGCAAAGAGGCCCCTCCAAATAATCTTACCCACAGGGGCCTTGGTAGCAGGGGTAAAAATATAAAAGCAAGTGTGATAGAAGACGATCAGCCGGCAATGACATTGCAACAGCTTCCTAGCTCATCGTCTGAAAAGTCTGCCCCCGAAAGTACCTCTGGATCAGAGGATAAAATCTCTTCCTATGTCTATCGTCTCTCCCATAATGGATCAGCACAGGATAGGTCAGACTTTGAAATTCTCACAGAGCAGCAAGCATCAAGCTTAACCTTTAACTTGGTCTCTGACTCTCAAATGGGAGAGATATTCAAGTGTCTTTTGCAAGGGTCTGATTTGCTTGATCCCAACATTCCAGTAGGGGACAATCAGAGCTGGCCAGTAGGTACCCCCCGAAAGGAAGTACTTCCAGGAGAGAGTTTGATTGAGATTATGACCCCCAACAAGACAACCCCATCTAAATTCATAAAATCTTGGTCTTCCATTTCCCCTTACAAGATTGCTTCTAACAGCAAAATGCTGGTAGACCCAGCAATTCTTGATGAGAGCTGCTTATTAGAAGTCCCCTCTAATTCTGAACCATCCCAAATTCCTGTAATCTCTCAGAGATCCTTTTCTATTTTGGCAGAAGATCTAGCTGTGTCCCTTACCATTCCCTCGCCTCTGAAGTCAGATAGTCACTTGAGTTTCTTGCACCCTGGAACCCCAAATAGTGTCCTTAGTGCCCATTACAGTGAAGATGCTCTTCTAGATGGAGAAGACGCCACAGAGCAGGACATCCACCTTTCTCTAGATACGGACAACTCCAGTTGTGGGTCGAGTCACAGCAGAACTTGGGAGGGTTCTGATCCATGTGGTTTCCAGTTCAAACCTAATTTACCAATGCAGGCTGTGGTAATGGAAAGGTCAAATGATCATTTCATTGTGCGAATAAGACATACATCTACTACTAGCCCAATCGAATGTAATCAAAATGAAGGAAAAAATGAGCCAGCATTAGATGAATGTCCAGGGCCATCTTTGGAGCCTAACCTCTCTCTTACTATGCATGAAGACTTAGGCTCTGCCTCTGGAGAGACAGACAAAAGCCCAGCCAAGGCAACTGTGTTAAGTGACATTTCAGATAAAGGAATAGAAGCTCGACCTTCAAGCCGAAAATCCCCATCTGAAGGTGTCTGTAATGACAGCTTGTTTGGTCTATCCAATGCTCAACATATTTCCAAAGAAGCATGTGTTACTGTTCTTGAGGCAAGCTGTGCAACAGAGCCCAAAACAACAGAGAAGGTGTCAGGAAATGCAAGGAGCACCACTCTGAGCCAAATTGCACCAGAGGCTGGAACGGAGGGGGTTTCAAGGAAACGCAAGGGACATCACTCGGAGCCAAAGGCAAAGCACTCCAAAATGGAAAAATCTCAAGATAAATATCACAAGTCTAGGCATAAAAAGAAGTCAAAATTACCCAAAGAAAAAGGCTCAAAAACTGCAGTTACTCAGGTGTCCCCTAGCAGCCTGTCAGCTAAGAATGTAATCAGGAAGCAAGGGGAAGTGGTGGTGACATGGACTAGGTAAGTTGACTGAATGTTTTCACATTGTTTAAGTCTATGTACATAACTTGGTAGTTAAATCATAAAATAAGCATACATTTTAAACAACTATTGGATGGTGTTATTGAAGGGATGAAGACCGAGATATTCTCATCGAGCTGAAAATGAAAGGTGCTTCACCCAATACTTTTGCTGTTCTTTCAAAGAAGTTAAAGAAGTCAACAGAACAGGTATGCATTGTTATTATGTCTCATTATGTATTCAACTAACACCTTTGTCACAAACTAATAAATGCTGCTCTTCGACAGATTGAGGAGAGATTCACCCAGTTGATGAAGCTTTTCAAGAAGAAAGAGAAAATGATAAACTGATTTAAAAAGACAAAGATAACGACTCTCTTGCTAATGCAGATATAGTAATAGACTATGGAAGGACACATAAAAGTATCTGAAAATTGGATAGTAACAAATGTGTAAATGTTGTTGACCTGTTTAAAAAAGCACTTACAATTACAACCCACAAAAGAAATCTGCAGTAAACGGTATAAAGTGGACTTTTTTTAAGCAGCTCTTTTTTCTTTGGTTAACATTCAGTGTTCTCAGATCACCAAAATTCACAAATTACTACACCGTACATTACTATTACCATACAATGATTAGGTTTGATCCTAATTTTATTTGCCCCAAATATATTTATTAAACCGAGAAACATTAGCAGCAGGGCCTATTCTGAAATTTAACTTGCATACACTTTGTGAAAGAAATAAAGCTACAGCTAGTCAAAGCAGATAAATTGCTTTATGTTTTCGGTGCATAAAACCGTGTTCATAACATTTTCATCTAGTATAATTTGGTACGTTTGTGATTGCAAAAAATAAGTATTTGAAGAACATGCCTAACTTTAATTAAGTTTTGTAATTAAGTATAAGTTACTAACTTGTAACAAGTTTTGCAGTGTTCAAAATGCCTTTTTTAAGACCTACCTCTGAAGAACACAACTGGTTCTAAATATAAATGGTTTTATATCTTTTGTAATGTGAATGAGGTTGATGTCAGTCACAGGTCTCTGAATATAGAGAAAGAAAAATACCTGTGTCACTGAAGGGTGTGTGTGTGTGTGTGTGTGTGTGTAAAGTGGAATTAAACTGAACGATTTTTATGTATTAACAAACTGCAACATTTCTTTGTTTTTTCACCTTTCCCCAAAAATAGACACACATAGATGTGGGAAAAGTATTTTTGAAACTTGTTTTGTATATATTGTAATTTCTGATAAACATTTTAATTTTTTGAAATAAAGCATATTTATTTAAAGAAGGAAGTCCTTTTTGAGACAAAAAAAATGCAATAAGCCTGTTTTTTATTAAAATTATGTATGAGTATTGTGTAAAATGTAAAATATCAAACTGGAAACAAATGATGCCAGACCTTTTTTTTTTTTTTTTTTTCCATCATAAAATTCATTTTTCTTGGCCATTTTTGCAATTACAACTAATGGATCTCAAGGTATTTTATGCATAACTTTAGTACCCTGCAGGTTAACACTGGTGTGAGTAGCAAGTGTGGACATCTTTCACCAAGTCTGACAAAATGTTCAGATGCTTTGTTCATTTTAATATTCTATAAACTCAGCAAAAAAAGAAACGTCCCTTTATAATTCTGTAAAAATCCCAATAACTTTACAGATCTTTATTGTAAAATGTTTAAACAAAGTTTTACATGCTTATTCATAAACAATTAATGAACATGCACATGTGGAACGGTCGTTAAGACACTAACAACTTACAAACGGCCATTAAGGTCAGAGTTATAAAAACTTAGGACACTAAAGAGACCTTTCTACTGACTCTGAAAACACTAAAGGATAGATGCCCAGGGTCTCTGCTCATCTGCGTGAACATGCCTTAGGTATCCTGCATGGAGGCATGAGGACTGCGGATGTGGCCAGGGCAATAAATTGTAATGTCTGTACTGTGAAACACCTAAGACAGCGCTACAGGGAGACAGGAAGGACAGCTGATCGTCCTCGCAGTGGCAGACCACATGTAACAACACCTGCAAAGGATCGGTACATCCGAATATCACACCTGCGGGACATGTACGGGTACAGTTTGCTGAAAATAAAAGTTGAAAGTTAAGAGGACGTTTCATTTTTTTGCTGCGTTTATATTGTGCTCCTATTCAAAACCTTTAAAAAAAACCTCCTGTGACCAAGCAATTTAATTGTCATTTCTAGAGGATTTGTTTTTAGTGATTTTTTTCAGTGTATGTTAAATCCAGGGCTTTTCAGAGATACCAAATCTTTGAGGGTTTGGTGATGACCGCTTTCTCTCCTTGGTTTTGAACAATAATTCACAATTCAGCAGATTTTATGGAAAGAGCAATAGCAGGAATATTGCTTTTTATAATCACTTCTATTTGATTTTCAGATCGCTTCTTGAACATCTAAGGAAAACTTTAGTGAATTTCTAAAGCAGAGCATGAACTTTTTAAAAAGAGATACATTTCTTAATTTAAGGTTTTAAGCACACTGGTGCATTTTGGGTAGTTTAGTATTACATGGCGTCCTGCAAATGCTACAAATCACCAAAACATTCACAGTTCATTGACAATGCTGCATATTCCAGGCAGAAGGCAAAGACTAAGTATTTAGGTCGCAGTCTATGACAGCTGTTAACCTTACTTCACCTCCAGCAGGGCAGATTAAACTTGAAATAACCTGACTGACTTGTGTGTGCTAGTACAAATTAGATCAAGTTAATTTAGTTTTTAGCCATTAATAAAATATTTTCGAATTTCTAAAATTATCCATTATACTACTTATACCAGCAACTTTAAATGCCATTTTAATCATACATTCTGCAGATTTAACAGATTTCTTTCAAATTTAAATCAACATGGGATAAAGTTGCTGCAGCAGTAGTATAATTAAATCTGGACATTGCACTAGTAGAGTGTAATTTGTTAAAGCTGAATGGTATTCAATTGTTGACTCCACAGTTATTTCCATATTTATCTACTGTCTCTTGTTACATCACACTCAGACTACAGAAAAGCCAAAAATAAACCTTCAAGCATTTTACTATGAAACTGGACATAACTCATTGATCATCATGTCTGGTCTAGACCCTGAGGCTATGTTAAAAATGGTACACTAGCTTACTACTTAATGAATACTGAGCAGTAGACACTGTATAGGCTACTGGCTTTTTCTTTTCTTTTTTTTAAGAATAGCATGTCAAAAAAGTAAGCTTTATGCAACTATAAACTTTTCAGACAGTTGTATGCTGTGTTGTTGTCATATGACCTCATAATTTTGAATGTGTGTGGCATCAAGTTATCATTTTGGAAATAGAGTTGGTTAGTTTGCATTTTTAATGAACTTTTATGCAAAAAAGTCCTTTTGGCAGTCAGATCAAACGAGTTAATAAAAATAAATAATTGCGGCTGATTTTACATAGTTCGTCACTGTAAATGCAAGTTTAAGTCGATTGCATTACAATGTGGGATATACTGTAGTATTTTACACAGTGTGCTTTGTTGTATACCACACATTATGACTGTAGTCATCCGGGTATTCATTCCATACAGTATACATACTATATACTGCAGAAGTAGTTGGAGTAGTATGTTAGTATTTTACTCTGAACATAGCCAAAATTTGAATTGTATGCACATATTATATAATATACTCAGGTGTGAAATGATGTAGGATGTGTTCAGATTTTGCAAGAGCCCATTATTATTTAGTTCAACATATATTCTTTGGTAGATTTCCACACATAAATATCACAGGTCATGGAGTTTTTATGATTGTTGCTAACATGACCTTACCCTCAACAGTTGTGATGCAAGTTAGCCCCCTCAGGGTAGCTACTGTCCAGCCCACAGATCGATGGCAACATTGTATGAGTTCAATGCAGAGAGAATCTGGACTTCATTCATCAAAGTGATGTTGACAGAGAAGTGCTAATTTCTCTCAAAGAGGGTGAAAGGATACTGGACTTTTATATCTACTATATCTTATTAGTAGTGATGTGTTGATGCTGAGAGTTCTCTGTGTGCACCACAAAAATGTAAGTTTTCCTTTTTATATTTTAGATCAATCTAACCTTTCCTATGTAATCAGGTTTATCTTATTTACATGTAGATTTAAGTCACTCATGATTGAAAATTAAGTGGCCAAGAAGTGTTTGGACTCTTAAGCCACACTTAAAAATGCATAAATGTTTTTAGATTTTATAACAAAATACCAAAATCTATGACGTATATAGTGCAAACCCACTTTTCAAGCAAAACATGTCATAAAAGATGTTTATTTTCCAATTATAAATCAATAGCCACTGTATAGTGTACAGACAAAATGTATGTTGACACTTACTGGTTGTCAAACTTTGTGGAACAAGTGCGTAGTTAATGTGCTGAACTACACCTGTGGTTGCTCTGCTAGGCCACCTGTGTGAACTTGAGGGGACTGACTTCATACATCCACTAAAAATCACTTTGAGACCAGTTGGTTAAAAGTACTGTAATTGAAAACATGGCAAAGTGAAGTTAGTTTTGAGAGAGGTCTAGCAGCATTTGTGAACCACTTGTTTTGATATGGTGTTTCTAATGTAATAAATATGTATACATGCAAACATGTCCTAAGGATTTATAACCCTCATTAAAACCCTTCCAGTTTTGGGCCATGTGAAAAT
Source organism: Moxostoma hubbsi (assembly GCA_032164185.1). NCBI lineage: Eukaryota > Metazoa > Chordata > Actinopteri > Cypriniformes > Catostomidae > Moxostoma > Moxostoma hubbsi. The sequence goes on from JAVLUX010000031.1 coordinate 21,281,235, forward strand.
GGGAGATTGGAACTTATTGGGGAGCATCTTGGAGGAAGTTCACATTCACTCCACCATTGTGGGCAAAATCTGGCTTACTCTTCTTTTCATCTTTCGTATGCTTGTGCTCGGAGTTGCCGCTGAAGACGTTTGGGATGATGAGCAAAGTGAGTTTGTGTGCAACACGGAACAACCTGGATGCAAGAATGTCTGCTATGACCAGGCATTCCCCATATCCCTCATTCGATACTGGGTCTTACAGATCATCTTTGTCTCCTCACCATCCCTGGTGTACATGGGACATGCCCTCTACCGACTCCGAGCTTTAGAGAAGGAACGCCACAAGAAGAAATCTCATTTGAAGGCAGAACTGGAGGATACGGAAGCTATTTTCGAGGAGCATAAAAGGATCGAGAAGGAGCTTAAGAGGCTGGAAGAACAGAAGAAAGTAAGGAAGGCACCTTTAAGGGGTTCCTTACTGCGCACATATGTGTTGCATATCCTTACCAGGTCAGTGGTAGAGGTGGGATTCATAGTAGGGCAGTACATGCTCTATGGAATTGGACTGACCCCGTTATACAAATGTGAGCGTGAGCCCTGCCCCAACAGCATTGATTGCTTTGTTTCCCGGCCAACAGAGAAGAATATCTTCATGATTTTCATGCTGGTTATTGCAGGGGTTTCCCTGTTCCTCAATCTTCTGGAGATATTCCATCTTGGTGTCAGAAAAATCAAGCAGAGCATATATGGCTCCAAGTATGGTGGGGATGATGACAGTATTTGCAGATCAAAGAAAAACTCCATGGTCCAACAGATGTGTGTGCTTACCAATTCCTCACCACAAAAACATATGCATTTGACGCACACTTCCTTTGCAGTGGTGCCTGATGGACAGATGGAAGCTTTGCCTCTCTACATGCCAATGCTTGCCCCTCCATGTAGTCAAGAGGTGCCAAACAAAGACACTCATGGATCAGAACAGCACCCCAGGCAAACCCGTCTTCCAAGCCAGCCTGAGGTTCAGGCTCTCCATCAGCTGGGTGTCACAGAATGTTGCCCCACTTTAGACAACCGTCCACAATCCTGCAGCAGTGAGGACTCTGGGCCCAAGGGCTCTGGACAGCTCCAAAATGTTAATCAGCAGCCCAGAGCCTCACTCCAAGCTAGTCACATAGAGATACCAGCAGCCCTACGGAACGCCCTGCGGAAGCAAAGTCGGGTCAGTCAGTGTAAAGACTTCAGTGAGGAGAGTGATTCTCCAGACAGTGTGAACTACCCCACTGCGAGGAAAGCCAGCTTTATGTCACGGGGGCTCTCTGATAGTCCACCGGGTAGTCCATCCTCCAAGAGTGGATCGGACGCAGAGGTCAAGCGTCTTGTTCAAGGGGAGAGTCCAGCTATGACACCACCCCCTGCCAGTGGACGAAGAATGTCAATGGTAAGTAGAAGAATACATAACCCACTTTACATGGCTTTGGGGTACCCAACAATGTAACCATTGTGTTCGAAACAAATGTTTTTTTTTTATTGTTGGGTAAACACACAGTTAAAATCTGAACAAATTAAAGCAAAACATTATAATATATGGTGAATAGACGTAAAGTGAGACACTTTCTGATATGCGGCCAAATGGCCAAGCCATCACACAATACCATTTTAGACAGCTGATTGTGTAATTTGATATATTAATTGTAGATAGCTAAAGATCTCCACTACACTATAAGAAGAAAATAAATACAAAACCTTAAAGGAATATTCCAGGTTCAATGCAAGGTAAGCTCAATTGATAGCATTTGCGGCACAATATTGTCCCTTTCTACTTTTTTCTATAAATAAACTAAAATCCGGGTTACATTGAGGCACATGCAATGGAAGTGAATTGGACCAATCAGAAAATGTTAAAGTACTCTGTTTCAAAATATGGTCACAATACATAAACAATATGCATGTTAGCATCATTTTAGCATGATAAAATCACCGACTTTCTTTTCTGTGTAAAGTTATATCCAATTTTACAACTTCATTGCAATGACGACATAACACCGTAAACCTTAAAAAGACTGTTTAAAAAAAACAAAAACAGCTCAAATTATACAGTCATTTTAACAGAAGAATTGATGTATGTGCTTTAATAAAACTAAGCTTCACATTTCTGCCTTTAAACCCTCCAAAAATTGGCCCCATTCACTTGCATTGTAAGTGCCTTACTGTAATGTTGATTTTTGCCCTTGTTAAAGAAAAGGAGGTACGAGTCTATATAATTTTTTGAGGTAATCAACATTATGCCACAAAAGCTGTCGATTGAACTTAAATTTGTATTGAACCCGAAATATTCCTTTGAGCCTGACAGTTGATTTTGAAGATTTATTTGTAGTTTAATTATTCATAAAGTAAATTCTAATTATTTTACTTTTTCAGAGTATGATCCTGGAACTGTCTTCAATCATGAAAAAGTGACAATTTGGAGATCTTCGAAGTATCAACTATCTGCTAAGTGGATAGCAACGAGAAGGGTTGCAATGAGACTCTGTCTTAATTTCCATCAACAAAATTCATAATTACAGCAAAAAATTTGTTTGACAATTAATAATGGAAACTTCTCTATGTTTATCTGACTTAAATAGTGATACTCTTAATAAATCCTTAAAAAGACTTGGACCCACTTTATATTACCGTAGGTGACTTTAATATGTACTTAAGCATGTGATACAATTGACTTATGTTGTACATATTTGTTGACCCATTGTACTTACATTTAAAGTAACTCCATTTAGTTACATCTAATCACACTGTCAACCTTACCCCTAATCCTAAACCTACCCCAATCCTTCTGCTAAACCTTAACCCTATCCAGCAGCAAATGTGAATCTTGTGAGAGTTTTGCAGAACAACATGTAGTTACACAATAATTACGTTATATTGAATGTATTTTAATATTACTAAATAGTATTTAAAGACACCTAATCTAAAGTGGGACCAACAGCATACCTCTTTACAGTGTTACTTGTAAGGAGTGCAGAGGCGCAGGACCCAAATGCAGAGTTAAAATAAATGTATTTATAGAAAGAAAAAGGGCAAAAATCAAACCTAAATTCCCACAATGGGGAAAAACAAACATAAACAACCCCATAGGGGAAAAAACAAAGGAAGTAATCTGGTCTGGGGAAGAAGATAAACAGGGCACAAGACTGACCGGGCCGAACAGGAACAAGGTAGGGGAACAGGGCAGAGAAGGAATGTGATCAAACACATAAAGGACTGACCAGATCACAAGAAAAAACTGACACTGGACAGCACACACAAGGCTAAAAGAGGGATAGAAATCAACAGGTTAACAAGACAGGGCAGGTGTGACTAATAAACTAATAATGTGCAAACAAGGAAGTGGGGTATGACATAAGACAGAGAGACACGTAGCGATACAGAAAGAAAACAAAGCCACATGCTCTGACAAGACTACAAAACATACAAATATAAACCCATGCCAACCGACATACAAGAAGAGAGAATGTGTAGCAATGGCAAACAATGGGAACATCAAACAATACACAAGACTAAATGAGCTCCAACATAAAACAGAAAACACAACATGAAGGGAGGGAAACCAGGGAGGAAACTTAAGGCTAGGGGCATGGTCCGGCGGCCTAGGGGGAGGCCTCAGGGCAGAGGTGAGGTCTGGCAGCCTGAGAGGAGGCCTCAGGGTGGAGGCGGAGTCTAGCGGCCTACAAGGAGGCCTCGGGGCAGAGGCGGAGTCTGTGGTTTGGGAGGCGGCCTCAGGGCAGATAGTTCAGAGTACTGGGCGGCGGCCCCTGGATAGGGGTCAGCAGACTGGGTGGCAGCCATTGGACAGGGTTTAGGAGGGAATGGCTCAGGGGGTGGAGCCATGGAAGGCTCGGGCACTGGCCGCGGCTGGGGAATGGCCTCCGTGGCCGGGGCTACAAACAGTGGCTGGGGAACAGCCTCTTTGCATCCTCACCCCGTTCTGGGACAATGGATCAAATGGGCTCATTCAAACCTGCCCAAAAGAGATCTATTTGGCAGGTCTGATCGTATCCCAGACCCAGGGACAATGATAACAATTCAAGGGCATACCCCCACACAGACGTATCATCCTGCCGTAGCTCATAAAGCTGCTTAACCACCGCTGTGCACTGGCGGCCAGTTGAAAAGAAATGTCTGCTGGGTCCATCTTGGCCAGTTCGTACTGTCTGGAATGAAGAGGCTCAGGACCCAAATGCAGAGTTAAAATAAATGAATTTATTATCACAAACAAAAAGGGCAAAAATAAAACTAAATCTCCCACATTGGGGAAAAACAAACATAAACAACCCCATAGGGGAAAAAATAACAAAGTAAGTAATCTGAGCTGGGGAAGAAGGTAAACAGGGCACAGGACTGACCGGACCGAACAGGATCAAGGTAGGGAAACAGGACAGAGAAGGAATGTGATCAAAAATACACAAAGGACCGACTAGATCACAAGACAAACTGGCACTGGACAGCACAAACGAGGAGGATAAAATAGGGAGAGAAATCAACAGGTTAACAAGACAGGGCAGGTGTGACTATTAAATGTATTATGGGCAAACAAGGAGGCAGAGTATGACATAAGACAGAGAGACATGCGGCGATACAGAAACAAAACAAAGCCACATGCTCTCACAAGACTACAAAACACCCGAATGGCACGAGCACACATCGCCAAGACAGTGAGGCAATATAAACCCATGCCAACCAACAAATAAGTGAATGTGTAGTAATGCCAAAAAAATATGCCACACATTCTCACACTAAACGAAACCTAAGCGTGCATCACAAGGCAAATGCCACGTGATGCACTCAACAGGTGACAAAAACAAGACAGAACACATTTGTGAGAATTCGGCCGCACACACACGACACCTTAGACTGAAGTGACTGAACCTCAATACAGCTTGTGACCCAGGCGTGCAACATGAGGGCACCCGTGTTTGTGAGAGACAGACAAACTATTGACACAAGTGCATGCTGCCAAGATGACATAAGCGCGATGCAACCACGTCAATAACAGAGAGACATGGAGCATGAGTGTCTGGGTCCTGACACGAACCGAACCAGACAGGAAGTCAGGATTCAAACACCGTGCTCTTGACATGAAACAAGACAGCCCGAAGGGCACACGGCATGGAATACACCCGAAACAGCGCGCTCACACAAAGACAGACAATGAAACTAGGCAGACATGGGGCGATGATGCCACAGTCCTGTCAGACAAAAACCTAGACTGATAGAGTGACAGGACTGTGAAACTACTAGCATTCTCTGGATCTAATACATGCAATTCACCGCGCCCAATATTAGCATTTGTTATGTTATATTTGTTATAAAAATTTGTTATGAGGGCAATTTTGCTCAAGAAATCTACTGTCAAAGCTCAAAGAGCGGCTATTAGATATCTATGAAAAGAAATCAAAATCAATCTTGTGAAAAACAAATGTGAATTGACTTGAGACATTTAATTCACAATAATTACGCTTTTTTTTTTAGTAGAACTTTTGATGGTGGTGGCTATCAGTGAATAAGTTTAATATTTGTTTGTATCCTCTACTTTAAAGGTGCACTCAGTCATTTTTTGTGGTATGTCGAAGTATGGCTTACACTGACACCTAGTGGCCTGGATGCTGCACCACTCAAACACAATAGTTTTCACTTACCAATGCCATTGTAGATATTCACTGTGCACAGTAAACCAGGTTTTATTTAATCCATGAATGAAAGTGTCCAATAACAGGGCAGTTACTGAGATTAAGTGAGCACTATTCAGATGGTCACGTGATGCTAACATGGCTGCCCCAATGAGGCGCCCCTACCCCATGTAGAATAAAACAGCTTTTATAAGATTACTGATATGACTGAACTCTAAATCTCAAATGAGTGGTCATGATTTTATACATATGTTTCAAAATGACTATTCATTTCTTTAGAAGTAAAACTTTTTAAAGGGGAAAAAATAACTGAGTGCACTTTTAAAGTATGCTTTAAAATATTTGTAGCAAATGTTCAAACCCTAAAATGGAATAAAGTGCTTTTGTATTCACTGTGATTATTATTGTGAGAACATTGATCATCCTACTTCATTATTTAAAGGGATAGTTCACCCAAAAATTCTGTCACTAAATTAAACTCATATTGTTCCAAACCCATATGACTTTTTTCTTCCAAGAAACACAAAATGAGATTTTAGGCAGAATGACAACCATTCACTTTCAAAAAAAAAAAAAAAAAAAAAAAATGAATGGTGACTAATATACTGCATAATATACTTTACATCAATTTAGTGTCATACGGAAGTCATGTGGATTTAGAACAATGTGAGGGCGAGAAAATGATGGAATTGACAGAATTTTCACTTTTGGGAAAACTATGCCTAATTTTAAAATTGTATTTAATTTTAATAGTTTAATCTCTTAAACTACCATATTTTTGTCATAAACAATGTGACGCCATGCTTACCACAAGGATGTGCTTTTCTGCCATCTAGTGGTGAACTACACGTGACAGTGTAACTTCTAACACAGTATTCTATACTGAACAGTTTTTTGTGTTTGTATCACATGTGATCGAAGAGTGTTCACCCAAAGTATTTTGTTGACTAAATTACTCTTGTACAAATTTCTTTTGGTGGCACCATCACATATAGATCTATAAAATGATTTCAGCAAATTGGCTGACCCTGTCCTCATTACCATGTACATCAATATAAGCTTATACTCTAAATGTAATATTTTAAATTGAACTACAGTTTTATTGTACTGTCTGGCAAATGCTGTCATCATAATGGAGAATCAAGCAACCATGCAACAACATTCATGATATGTTTCTTTATTTCATAAACAGAAATGGTGTCTAGACAAAATTTGTCATTTATATAACACTAGCAATTGAAATGCATGAAAACGAGTCCTGCACAATACCGTATGTACAATGGTTTTGAAGTCATTAAATTCATTAGGGTCGTGAAGCATTTTATAAAAAAGAAAAAGAAAGGAGAAAAAAAAAGGAAAAACTCTTAGTACAGAATAAGCAAAGAAACAGCTACCTCAAATTGACAATATTAACACAAAACAGTCTCCTAGAAAAAAAACGAGATAAAGAGTCAGAAAGAGAGAGATAAAGAGAAAAACAATGTTTGTGAATACAAGCCAAAGAGCTAATCCATTAAAAATGATGCACTGAAATCTACCAATACAATAATCCATATAATCTGTGTAAAAAGCATGTAGAAAAAACACCTGATGCAGTTTGCTGATACAGTCATTGACCAGTTATGAGAGGTATGAAGGATTTCACAGGTAGATAAGTGTGAGAGAGAGTCTGCTCTGCTAGCCGAAATATGGGGGCTCATTGCCCCTGCATACACACTTCACTTGAATGTGAACTATGGCCTCTGTCAGTTATAAGGCAAAGTTGGAGGTGCATTTTGTATTCATGTAATACTGGAGCATCCCCGTCAGGTGAAAAGACAACTTGAGGAAAAGGAGCATAGTTATCAAACGGCCATTTTCTTGATTTTTTAAAAACATACAAAAACAAAAAGACAGAATACTAAACCTACCCATTCAAATTAGCCACGCAATTTCTATGTACATGGCAAAATTCTCATAAAAATGTGACAACTTTTTTTTGTAAACATTTAGCCTTTTTGTTACGCTGTTTTGATGAGCTTGTGTGTTCAGTGGGAATACCAAATGTTTTATAAATACAAGCAAATTGTGAAAAAAGGCAAGTTTTTATACTTGTCAAAAGAGCAACCTTTGGAACGCCAGTGTTAATATTTCAGAGAAGCAGAACAATTTAAACAAACCAACCAAATTAAACAACAATTTGAATTCGAAACAGGAGCTTACGAAGAAGAGGGTGTTTTCTTTTACAGTAATGGTACTCAATACTAAGTTAAATTTACTGCAGCTTAAAATATACTTCGAATAGGCATTTGCTTTTAGCTGATTGCAAACTGCAGATTGAAAGCTATTTTAGAAACAGATTAGCTCTATCAGCCAAATTTAAAACAAAAACTAATGACTGGATTTTATTTTGAGATACCCATAGCCCTTGTTGGGTTTCATCCAAAATAATTGTGCAAATCAAATTTTTTGTATCTATGCATTAATTAACTCTAGCTTAGAAACTTTTAAAAACCATGCTTATCACCCATTAGCTTTATAAGAATCAAAAGACACACACATAAAAGCAAAACACACAATAAAAAATATGCAGAGAAAGCAAGCTGAGCTCATCAGCTACCATCCGAAATGCTTAAGTAGATCCGAAAACCAAATAAAAAAACTGTTGGCACGCACCCTGAGACAAGATACAAGAGCAACCACGAATCTGATATGAAAATAAAACCTCTGTAAAACAACAAAAACTAGCATAAGTGTTGTTGAGAGGAGAGCAAATAAGCTTATTTAAACCTGTGAGGCTTTCTGTAACTGGGCGACCAGGTTGAACCCTTGAAGTCACCATGGAGGCAAACATGATGCAGCGTTTAGTAACAGAGGCTAATAGATGTCAGAATTCCACCACCACGTGATCAAACTCCTAGTCTAACCATCTCCTCAACTCCGTCTACATCTGCATCGAAATGTCAGCCTGAACCAAAAGATCCCCAGGCTCTTAAGGCCAAGTGTGATGAGTCAGCCATACCACGTACAGCCCACAAATACATGACAAATACATTGCTGACATTGCTATCTGAGGAACACATACAGCTAGGATCATAAATAGTGGAATTGGGAATCTCTGGAAGATTTTTGAATGCCTGTTGTTGTAGCTTTGATGCAAGTGGGACCTTTTTCCCCCACTAGAAATGTCAAAACTGTTTATTCATCTCAAAGGTGGACGTAGATTCTCAAGTGTAGGACAGTGTGCTTGTCAAATGGAAGTTCATGCTTTCCACGTTTCATTATTCATTATTTATACAACACGAAATCAGCAAAACAAGTATCATTATAGGGATGATTTGCATATGTGTGTGCACAAATGTCCACCTGGACCCATAAATCTTTAGTTCTAGTCTTGTACCTGATTACAATTTAGAAATGTCAAATATTGTTTAAATTTCCTTAGAAAAAGAGAGAGTGAGAGAGATAAAGTGAGAAAGAACAGATTCACAAGAAAAACAACAGCACAACTAACCATCACAACACCTCTAGATTCTATATCCCTAGGAGAGAACACTCCAAATATGAGTGTGTGGTTGTGTAAGTGTGTACATATGTGCATGTGTGTACATGTGCCTTCCTTACATACGAGAGGGAGAAAGAAAGGTATGTATGTCTGAGAACTTGAAATGCGTCTGAATATCAAACAATATCAAACAATCAGACTCACAAATACACAAGCATGCACACATACACTGTATCTCTAGGGGACCAATGGCATTCCCAACTGTGTTGCATTACACATTGGGAGATATTGCACACACACACACACACACACACACACACACGCGCACACACACGCACACACACACACGCGCACACACACACACACACACAGCTGGGGTTTTCTCCAACAGACAAATCTTTATAATAGGGATGCACTGATATGAAAATGTTTGCCCGATACTGATATTTTGCCACTTATATTATTTTGTCATCAGATCACAGTTTGGGAGGTACAAAAGCTTTTTTTCTTACAATAAATAATTTCTATTGAACATGGTTTGAATCTGTTGAACACACGACAGGCCAAAAATGAGAGCCACAATAAAAGATAAATAACAGATAAAAACAATTATTGAAAAATAACTAAATAACATAACATGATGATTAATGTGAACAAAAGGTTATTTTGTACTTGTAAAACATTTTTGCATTTCTGATTTTGCAGTTCAAAACAACATAACAGAACATTTGACCTGTTTGTAATGTATAAAATAGAACATCACAAATTCATAATATGCATATGGTAGGCAATTACATGGAAATGTCAACCACATCATGGGAAAATAAAAGTTACCAAAGGAACAAAACACACTTCTAAGTTCTATCATGGTGTAATGGATACTGGAAAATGCCATCCAAACCGCTAGAGGGTGCCGCTTGCTTACACAATGCTGAATTGCAGTCTATTTTTAAACGTAGGCTTTCAAGCTTTTGTAATCACGCAAGACCATATTGCGATTTCAATCTTAGCTCAATCAATCATGAAGCCTTAATGGATACCATATCAATGTCTCAGAAGTCAAAGTTGGCTCGTTTCAAAGCATTTTGGATGGTTTTACCTCATCATGTATACTTTATGTAAGTGCCTCTTTCACAATCACATCTGTAACAATGTTTTTTCCTCATTAATGTGATAATGATAAAGAATAAAATTAAATATGACATGTTCTTATGAGTCCTAACCATTCTACATTCTGTGGCTATCATTATACCTGGATTGTGCATTTGAATTCAAAGAGTTTTTTTTACAAAGTGTGATAATTAATTATAAACGAACCATAGGTTTTTCATATCTGCGTTTTTATGCTTAGTACCAATTTGCATATGGTTTTAATTTGGTCAAACACTGGCTGATAAATATCAAAGACCAATACATCAGTGCATCCCTACAACCATATATAACACATTTTCAACCAGTTATTCAAGTCATTTTTGCTCATTGAAACCAGAGTGAACTCATCGGTATTAAAACCATTTTTCTAAAGACTACATCTTGAGGTAAAGAAAGTCTAAACAAACTCTATAAAATATACAGGCAGCATGCAATCCCATTAGTATGGATATACTCATCTAACAAATGTACAATAAAGGGAAATACATAGGACAACTTATAAGAATTGGTTTATTTCATCCAATTGTCAGCTTTTTTAGTGTCTTCCATAAATATTTGATGTGAACACTCCCTCGTATTGCGATATTGAACTTAATATAATTTTTCAATGACGCAAATGAATCAAATTCCTGAAAATGTTCTTTATGTCATTAATATAACTAAAACTTATCAGATAATCTGCCTTTTGAGACGCTTTTAAGCGACCATGTTAAGTGCTTCAATTCGAGACTTTTTCAGCGTCCTGATAATGAAATCTACCCTCAGAAGTGCTAAATGGTCAAAGAGTGCTGACAGAGGAAAGAGAGAAAGTGCCGGAGGTGAGGGCAGGGTCCTTTCACTGAGCTCTGTTGGCCCGAGAATGAAAGGGTGTCGGTTTATGGAGACCTTTTCTAACATAACACTGAAATTGTTTTGAGAGGTGTCCGTGAGAACACCAGCCCATGCGCAGCATCTGTAAATACTGATAACAAACAAGGTTTTCTCAGAAAAGCACATCAAGCTGGGACTCTTTTCACATTTAAAGAAGAACAGCTCACGGAGGGCGGTGAGGTCACTACGCACATGACATCATCCACACCATTAACATCCAAATTACATGCAAGGGGCTTTTTGCACTGCACTGGGGGTCTGTGTTCCTTTCGTATACGAGTGTGTGTGCGGGTGTGTGTGCGGGTGTCTGTGCATGTGTGTGGATGCTTGAGCGTAAGAATGCTAGTTTCCTGAGTTTAAGCACGGCCATTGTCGTGGGAAATTCATTTGAGACAGGAAACAGCAACGATTTTCCCTTCGTGACAAAAGGTGCTTGATCAAACCCCAGAGAGAGAAAAAAATTAAAACAAATAAACCATCTAAGTTCCTACCTGTACAATATTAATCAGACTGTCTCCATGCTCCATAGTATTTACAATACACTTTCTGCCAAGCAAAGCACTTAGTACATTATCCTCAATAACATCCAAATTGTACAGTATTGCTGATGCAAAAGGTGGCTGAAACAATTATTTGAATCATTCTTTACTCATCTGTCTTTCCATCGTACTTTCGTATTAGTGCTGTGGAAGGCAAAGAAGGAATGTTTTTAGATACCGCCATCTGTACAAATTAAGTGTTGTGTTACACAGACACTACAAACATGTGATGCAGAAGACATTTTTGCATATGGACATTTACAGTCTAGCTGCTGTAGAAAAAAAAGAATCCTTTGTGTATACAGAATCTGTATTCTTACTTTTTTTTCATGAATTTTACTGAACATTCAGAATATTTCCTGAGTTTGAATTTACTGTGACAAGGGCCACAAAGAGAGAGAGAGAGAGAGAGATAGAGATTTGGAGGTCGAGGGAAAGAACAGTGAATAGATGTCAGAGGGGGGAAGAGAGAGAGAGAGAGAGAGAGAGAGAGAGAGAGAGAGAGAGAGAGAGAGAGAGAGAGAGAGAGATAGCAAAAACTGCTGCTAGGTCCGTAGAGGTCTGAATTTGAGATGTGGTCAGTGCCCATCCCATTTGAATGGACTGTAATAGGAAACAGACAGTGTGGCCACAGAAGAGGTCACTGTCATGAAAAGGTGTAGCACCATTGTGAAGTTCTGTGAGAAGGTCTCAGCCACTCTGCCATGGCTGAATGAGCAAGAACCTGGAGAACAGTATTGCTGCTGTTAAGACAACTGTAGTGTCAACCTTTGTTTAAAAAAGACATTAAAAGACATAAATATAAAAAAAAAAAACGAATTAAAAACACTGGCAGAGGCTGGCCATCTCAACAGCCCTCGAGTTTTGAGGGTTTGTCAGAAAACATAACTAAATTAAATAATTAAAAAAAAAAAAAATAAAAAAAAAAAATAAACACAGAGAAACCACCATCATTAGGTACAGTCCTTTCTGGGCTGTTCGTCGGTTGTACATTTATCTGTCATCTCTTGACAGAAGTCTACTGTCACCGTCTGATTCGACTGTTCCAAGGAAAGCCCTGCCTCAAGATAGGCAGACCCAGCTTCTTGCTCCTCCCTGCCGTTGTCTGCGTTTTCTGAAACGCTTCCGGTCTTCCATTGTGTTGATCCTGGTCGCTTTTTCTTGTCTGTTGTGGCGGCTGATTTTAGAAAGCTCTGCTCAGGAGTGGGGCAATTAGTGAGGTCAATGCTGCCGGTGTGCAGAGCCTGGTTGCCTGGGGTGATGGAGGTTGCATTGCCGGGATGCAGTACAGGGCAGTAGTGATGGACCTGTTCTGGGCTCAGCTGCACGTCTCGACACACCTCTTCAGATAGACAGGAGAAGTTCTCCCATAACTCTCCCATACACGCCTTCAACTGGTTACGCTCCGTCAACAGCTTTTCCTTCTCACAAACCTGGGCACACATAAAAACACACACCCACTCATAGATTTTAGACCTGCATGTATGTAAATGCCAACCTAGTCTCATAGAAACATGTTACTTTACCTACATTGTTGCCAGATTTTACGTGGCCTGTTGTACAGTTTGCAGAAGTTTCATTGCAAATGAACACTAGAGGTGCTACAACAACATTGACTTTTACCAAAGACTATTTAGCAGAGACTGGTCACTTCTATTAAAGTAAATGGGAGAAACTGGAAGGCCCAATGGTCAAAAGATGTAGAAAGGAATTTCCATCTTGCAGGTAAAAGAGCCAGAAGAGCATGTGAGTCAACATTTGAGTCTAAAGTGTCATAACAGCATCAGAAATTAACTTTTCCATTGGGGGCAATTTTGCATTATTTTCTTAACTCGAGGAGTGCATATGTTTTGAAATCATATACAAATTAAAGGAATAATTAACAGAGATTAAAAGATTATCTTGCCATTCCAGGTATTTTGTGTTTTATAGCTAATGCTATTTTTATGATTGGATTCAGATATTCCGTCCTTGTTTTCCACATCCTGGAAATCATAGGGCCCTTCATGTGGCAACCGCAGTATAAGCCCTATGCTCAAAGTCAGGTGCATAAAAAGGATTTGCTGAGTGTGTTGTGGAATAACTTGAAAGTCATGAAACCCACTGAAAATCTTTGGGAGGAATTGGAACTGCAAGCCAGGCACCATAACCCAATGTATCTGAATGGGAGCAAATCCTTACAGACATGTTCTAACATTTAGTGGAAAGTCTTTGCAATGTATTATACAGTATGTTCTGTGTAAATCTATTTTACACAAGCATTATACCTGTGGTATCTGTCTTCAGTCATCATTGATAGCTTTTGCACATTGCATAGATCTCTACACCAACACATACACACTTTGATATGAACGTTCATTGATCTATAGGGATTCGCTGAGTTATGTAGGTCATCCTGCAGCACTAATACTGTCTTCCCCCTCTCAATCACCATAGAGATCTACACATTTCAAGACCTCCTGCCTTCATAAATGCCTTCATGTTACAAATTAATTTGAGTTGTGATTTAATATTGCTATCAAAATTAAATGAAAAGAGGCTGGAAGAGGAGGAGGAGGCATCTCTCCTGCTGAAATCTCTGGGGAGTTGAGAGATCATATGGAGGATGTGCATGTGACATCAAAGTGCATGCTGTCAGGCTTCATGCACATACACCACAGCACACATCATTAAAGACAGCAAGGAAACAGCACGGGACTGATTGTCAGGTAGCGGTGCTGCCATAGGGGGAAGGACTAGGTGATGGGGTCCCCTGCCACTTATGATGACTCATACTGTAATAGTCTAAAGTCCAACTTGTACAGTGAAGATGTTTTGGCACATTTGAGGAAAGAGAGATACGTGGAGACCTGTTTGTGTCCTTACCAATTTGCGAATTTCACACTCAAGGTTGAGGATGCAGTCCAGTTTCCTCTTGCGGCAGCGCTGAGCTGCGATGCGGTTTTTGCTGCGTCGGCGCACATCGTGGATGAATTCCAGCTGCTCTGAGGTCAGCTTGTGCATTTTCACCATCATTTGGAAGTCATTGCGTGGAAGATTTGTGATTTGATCAACAGGGAAAGGAAGCTTGACCTGTGAAGACATTAACAAGCAAATTATTAAGCTTCTGCTTGAGGCAATAAATGTGATGTGTAATATTTTGCGATGCTCCAATAAAGTACTTCTTCTTTTGCAGCTTTAAATTCAGAGAAAACTACAAGTAAGCCATTTGGTGGTTGTTTCCTCTGACTTGTGTAACACTGTTTGTTAGAGCATCCCGACCTGCCCAATACTGAAACATTGGCTCAATTGCATGAGTTTGAGGTGGGACGATCAACATGTTAATCAAAATAAAACAGCACACTTTTCATCACACTCTCAAACTGTTCAAAATACAGACATAATTGTTTGTACAGTAGGGTTGCTTGTGATCACATTATGGTATGTCATTTTTGTCCCTAGCATCACCAAATGGAATTACAACAATAATCGCTGTTTTTAAACCAATTCCAGAAAACTCCCCCCATACTCCATTGGTTGTACAAACAAACTCACACCATTGGTCGACTTAATGTTGCTTTGTCAGGTATGTACCATGAAGCTGGTTTTGGTGGCTAGCCAGGTAAGTTTTAGTTTATTTTGCCTCAAAGCTGCTATTCTGATTACCCTAAATATATTTTGCTCAGTTTTATTTCTTAAGAACAATGGCATTTTACCCAAAATAAGTTTTTTTTTGGATGGATTTCTATTGTGCAGTTAAATATTAAATTAACAATTAAATATTAGTCTAATCACTTCCAATAATTTGTCAATTAAGAGCACTCATATATTGAATTTGGGCAGCTTTATAATAATTTATTACATTTGGGATTTCTAGTCCTCCAAGCCTTTTTAACAACATAAGCATTTTAAGATTAATTCTTGGTTCCTATTATCCCATATATATTTACAAAGTAGTATATTCCATAGTCTAAAAACACTTTTTGATAGACTAACTGGTAGATTTTGAAAATGGAAAATTAACTTAGGGAGAATATTCATATTTATAGTCTCTATTCGTTTTGTAATCAATGGTAGCCTATATTTATTTGTAATAGTTTTGAATTATAAATAAAGATTTCAAGTAAAATAAATATACAAGATTTTATATTTTAAATACATTTAAGATTTTAAAATTATTAAGCCTGTGTGATCTTGTTGTGGGCCTATATGAATTCCCTTACAATATACCAGCTGTTTTATATATTTATATGTTTTAAGTCTTCCTGATTTCATGCAGAACTTTATATATATATATATATATATATATATATATAAATAAAACAATGTCTTGTGCACATTTTAAATTAATTTAAATTCTTATTTTCATAATCTCTCAGCAGAGGTAAATCCCGCCGAATCTCTCACGAGAAGTCACTCATTCCTGTGCACAAGCGCGTAATCTAATTTTAAAGTCAGGATCAAAGCCTCAGTTGTCACAGTTGATGAGCTACATCATGGTACCAATTAAGCCTGATTGGATTGGTATGAATTTGTCATCCTAAAACCAATCCTAAAACTGTGAGTTTGTTCAGCGATCTTCATGGTACAGGCCTCTGGTTGGGATGCTAAAACAAACAGAGCTTTTTTTTTTTTTTCAGATGTTTTGAAAACACCAAAGAGCCACAGTGGTTACAATTTTTGGTGAAATCAACCTACAAATGTCTTACTTACAGTTGTCTTTGCATATTAAAGGGATAGTTCACCCAAAAATGGAAAATCTCTCATAATTTACTCACTTTCATGCAATCCCAGATGTGTATGACTTTTTTCTTCTGCTGAAAACAAAGATTTTAAAAGAATATTTCAGCTCTGTAGGTCCATACAATGCAAGTGAATAGTGACCAGATCTTTGAAGGTACAAAAATCATATAAAGTTATCCATATGACTCCAGTGGTTAAATCTATGTCTTCATAAGTCATCAGTGATATGTTAGGTGTCTTCAAGAAACAGATACAATTTATCTCCTTTTTACAATAAATTCTCCTCCCTGCCCACAAGGTGGCAATATGCACAAATAATGCAAATCACCAAAAACAAAAGAAGAAGAATGTGAAAGTGGAGATTTAAAGTAAAAAAGGACTTAAATATTGATCACCCACACCTAATTTATACATTCTGAATATATGGATTATGGATTACTTTTATGCTGCCTTCATGTGTTTTAAGGACCTTCAAAGTTCTGGCCACTATTCACTTGCATTGTATGTACATACAGAGCTGAAATATTCTTCTAAAAATCTTTGTTTGTGTTCAACAGAAGAAAGTCATACACATCTGGGACAGCATTAAGGGTGAGTAAATGATGAGAGAATTTTCATTTTTGGGTAAACTATCCCTTTTATGAAAAATAATTTGACATAGATATGCACACAATAGATCTAAAGGTTAATGAAATTTGCAATTTCTTTTATCACCACTAGATGGAGGCAGAAAACAGTTCTTCACAAAGACAAAGAGGTCTGACAATACAAGCTTTCTACACTTAACAGCATCACGCATTCACAAAGAGATCAAAGAAGCAAGAAAGACATCAAGACAGAAAGATTGAGAATGAAGAGGAAGACAGAAAAAGATCTCTCTATCTCTCAGAGTAACAGAAGATAAAGTATTCAATGGCAGAATGTGGCAGCACAGGCAGTTTAGTCTTTTCTTTCTCTTTTTCACATTCCTGTCAGGTGGATTTGCAGAGGGCATGAGTATGCAAATTACAGCCGTTAACGAGCTAAACTGTCAGCACATCCTGTACATAGTGCCACTTACATGAGCATAAAAATGAGCTCTCCTTTGTCAAATGAGTTTGATACCCAGATTGTTTAACTGTTCAATTTCTTAACATTAGTTAACAACATTGCTTAAAATGAACTTTCAATTAACAACTTTTACAGCAATTATTAATCATGGTTAATCTTAATTTCAACATATAGAAATACATTTTTGAAATCAAATGTTGCATGTGTTAACATTAATTCATGCACTATGAACTAACATAAACTAATAATGAACAATTGTACTTTAATGAACTAACATTAACAAAGATTAATAAATGCTGTAAGAATATATATTGTTCATTGTTATTTCATGATACCTAATGCATTTACTAATGTTAACGAATGGAACCTTATTGTAAAGTTTTACCACAATTACATTATCTAGGTCTGTTAGTCAGATTTGTGTCAAAATTTGTACGTAAAGTATGATTTCAGACTAAAGTGTTTACATGACATTTTGTTTTAGTCCAACTGAAATTTTCACATACTGAGTGTCCTCAAACCCAACGTGACCATCTAAAGGGGCTATATTTGATTAAAGATCTTGAATGGAGGGGAGGATTTTCAGTGAATAACAACTTACATTTTCTGGTTGCTAAAGATACATTTTATGGAAAAGTCATTAAAAACATCTAAAAATAACTGCAATATAGATGATACTCGAAAAATTGTACCGACAGACAAATTTCTACTGTTTTAACCAGAATATCACCCAACCATACTTACATACTTACTTTAAAATACTTTTCGAACATGAGACGTATGGGCTAATTTTATGATGCTGTTTTGTCATACCCCATTCACTGTCATTATAAGAAGCTTCCACAAAGACCTTGTTTCATTAATACAGCATATTCACAATATAGCAAATGTTAAATGTAGTTATAATTTATTTCTCACATTTATACTACTGCCATCAATGAATGAAGCAACCACAATATAGTGTGTATCAGTATAGTGGCTATAGTACTGCCCTACTTAACTCACACAGGCTTAGTGTTATTATGACCCAATAAACCATGCTGAACCACAGCAGTGCAGTTCCATGTGAGGTGGACCGCTCTGCTGGGCATCCCATGGTGACTCTGGTTGGAACTGAGAGAAGATGAAAGTGTAGATCTGGCCCGTCTCGCACAGAGCAGCAGGGGGCCCGAAGCACTGGCAGGTCGGCCCGTTCTATCTCCACGGCATCATTAATAAATGATGTACAGACCTTTTTCTGCGTGTACTGCTCAGGCAATGTTGGTGTTGCCTTCTTTTTTGAGGGTCAATAAAGACAGAATTTTCATTTTTGGGTGAACTATCTCTTTAATTATCAGACTTTTAAGCTGGACTATACAGCAATGTCTAGAAATGTCTTTTTTACATGCTTAAACTGTTCTCTCAAACTCCATGTTTCCCCCTTTCTTCCACTCTCTGGTGTATTGGTTGGAGGTGTGTGTGTGTGTGTGTGTTGGGGTGGAAGGTGGTTTGGAGGGTGTAATAGAAGAGTGATGTCTATATTTAGGATCTTACCAAGAGAACCTGTTTAAAAAAACATGACAGAGAGCACACCAGTGGCACTTTTCAATTCAAATGTGATCCAGATACTCTATCCATGTCTCTGTATCTCAGTTCTCGTCCCTCTATTCAGATCATTATTCTAGAAATGGGTCTGGAGTAAAAAGTAGGACTCATCTGTTACTGGGAGAAAAGTCACCCCACTATTTTTGGTCCTTCCTTTTATCCCCCAGATTTTACACATTTGATTTGGACATCAAGTGGCGGCCAGACACTGTCCTAAAATGTCCTTAAAATTAAAATATAGAAAAATATATGTATTTATTACATTCATTAAGCCAGAAATTCATTGCACAAAACATGTTGTATTATCGCTGTAAGTTAACCTTTATTTAATGTAGTCTGGGTCAAAGTTTCTTATGTCCATTTTTGCATTTACCTAATATAGATATCCTCTACCAAATGACAGATGAATTTGCACTAAAATTTGTAGACTTTGATTGAACGCACGGCCTTTAAGGTCAACACCAAAAAGTATGGGAAGCATTTTATGCTTTGATAAAGTGTATTTATGTAAGTGTATATTTTGCTATCCTAACTAGGCACAATTATGCTTTGTTGCATTATATTATTTGCATCTATTAGGGATGCACCGACGTGAAAATATTTTGCCCAATACAGATTTTAAGAAAATCTTTGGGCCGACATTTTGCCACTTAACTTATTTTGTCATCGGACCAATAGTTGCTTAGGAATGCTCAATTTTTATTAATGTTTTTTACAAAATATGTACAAAAGCTTTTTTACTGTTCTAACAAAAAATTATTTCCACTGAACATTGTTGAACACAACAGGCCAAAATTTTAAAGAGAACCACAGTGAGAGATATAAACAGAAAAAAAACTAAATATGATAACTTGATGATAAACCTTTTAAGGCATTTTGGATGGTTTCCTTTATCATGTAGCCTATAGGTTGTGCTGCTTTCACAACAGTTACGTTATTTTATGGTGTTTTACCTGCATTAATGTGAGAATGAGACAGAATAAAAATATAACATGTTCTTAGGAGTGCCAACCCTTCTACATAGTGTGGCTATTATATTTTCTGGATTGTGCATTTGAATTCACCGTTTTAAAAAAAAAAAGTGTGTTACTAATTAATTATAAATTAACCATTGTAATATCAGCGTTTTCATGCTTATATATGCAGATGGTTGTAATTTGGCCAATAATTGGTTGATAAATATCAGCAGCTGATACGTCGGTGCATTATTTAACATTGTTTTTTCCTTAATGTCTGTGACCCGATCAGACCAGACCTGCTACCTGTTACTGGATCGCAGCCCACCAGTTAAGATCCACTGGTTTAATGATATTATTTTCACACTGCTTCAAACTCTATGACCTTTTAATTTTCTCTCTTTTCCAGAGCGAGAGAAAATTGTTCAGAAATGTATTTTATTGTGCATTGAATGTACACAACATGTGCCAATAGAAAAGAAGTTACCCCTTTTGGTCAGTTAAAACTACTTTTAGCCATAATTAGATTATCAATTTTCTAAATGTCATTTCCGTCCTTCAGACATTCTCATAGACATTGACATACTGCTATGTATCTCTTAGTTTAATGAGACGCCATGTCACACAGATAAGAAAGCAGTCTGAAACTACCCCTAAGATGGTCCTCTTTTTCCCCCCTCCTTTCTTCCCTTACTTTTCTCCTCTCGACCCTGTTGCTATTACTGGAATGCTCCATAGAGGCTGAGTAATGGGGGAAGCTATCTGCAGAGACACACACACACATGTACCCCCCCAGTTTAATGGAGTGATGGACCTGTCTGTGGTCACCACGGGGCTTCCTCCCCATCAAGACCAAAGTGTCTGCTTTTGCGTACAATCTCAGTTGTTTCTCTTAGACAGCTATTAATGGAGAGCAAATGGAGTCTCCTGCTTTATAATATTTTCTTCTGAGAAATATACCCCAGTAATCTTACATGTATTCCCTGTAGTTTTAGAGATCTCAGCAATGTCTCCTACTGTACTTCAATTTGTCAAGATAGCAAAGCCTGCAATCAAAAGTCATATTTAAAATCAAATTCCTCCAAAACCAATTTTTTTTAGCTACGCTATCGAAACTTGTTTTATAGCTCTATACTTGAACTGTATGTCAACAGTTTTCTCATTTGTATTTAATTTTTTCAAAGGTCTTTTAGGAGACAAAGTTGACACAGTACTTAAATGAAAGACCTTTAGAGTTCGAAAGAGCAACATCTGAGCACTTTCTTTTCTGGGATACAATTTATCACCCTAAAATGTTTTATCTAAAACTACTACTAGGATAATGTATCCTAAAGAGCTAAAAAAAATCAGTAATAATTTTGCCAGTGTATTTAGTCTGCACTCTTATTATGAAATAATTAATGTATTTTTATATTTATCACAGCTGACTGGGTTTTAGGGTGACGTAAAACATCCATTCATTATGTAACAACACGTGATTTCCGACTGTACTTCGACAAACAAACAATGAAATTTCGCGTATAATTTAGCCGTGCGGTTTTACAGCACATCAATGCGACGGCTGACGAATAATTTTTAGACCACAGTCGGCTCATATTGAGAAAGCGGCTCTGCTTTTAAAGATGGAACAAGAGGAACAGAAATGGTTCAGACTTCACTCCCCACTTCCTGAGACCCACGTATCTTTACTAAAGGGTTAATGTTACTTTCATCGTGATTTCAAAGAGTGAAAATGAAGAAGTGAGAGTGAGATTTTTGTCTCTGGGATTTTTCTGATCATACATACCCACACACCCTGAGATCAATACTTCACCCAAAGTCACCAAATGACTAAAGCATAAAAATGGAGGATAAATCATCTCAAAGATCTCAAGATATGATAATGGACCTCTGTAGGTTCTTTTTACTTTAGGACTTTTCTTTGACGCATTTCTCGAAATCTCGGCTGTCAATCTGTTTCCTCTACAGCGAAATCTTAAAATAAATGTCACAGTAAATTGACTTTATTACTCAAGATCTGCAGATATTGAATGAACAGTCCTTATATTTAAGGTCCCACAGACACCAGTGCTGCATGTGTAAAACTTATTACAGTTATTTAACAATTTAAATCTTTTAAAAGATTAAATTCTTCTGGCTAAATTAAAACCCAGTGTTCTGGATAAATTACAATGTATTGTCACTTAAAAATATCTGATCATCCAAAAAACAAAAACAATTACTTGAGAATCAGAATGACTTAGTATGTTTTATGAGAAATTAACCAAATTTTGTGGGGGTTATGCTTAAAACAAGAACATTTACCAATGGGTGAAAACACAACAACCTTGTTTTACCTTTGCATCAAGATTTTTTTTTTCCTTTGGCAAAATGTCTTTTTTTGTTATAATGAAATTTTAAGATTTATCTGAAAACAAAATTTCTCGTCTCATTTTGCTTCTCAAGTACAATTATGATTAAGCATGTTTAAATATTTTTACTGGTAATCAAGAAAGAAATACTCGGACGTAGATAAAATTGAAGATTTAATGAATCTGTAAGTATCATCTGTTAAGCGATTGGTGATTGTTATCCAGTAAACTAACTTTAATCTATCAACCTGATACTTGAATGTTAAGTTTGCTTTTTGATCTATTAAAACAGCCTTCTCAGACACAAACAGAAGATGAAGATTAAGAGTGCTGTTTCACTCGTCCAGTCTCTTCCCTGGGGGTGCTGAATTGGCCTTAGAAAGAATGCATTGAGTATGAATGTGTTAAAGTAAGGCCAAATCAAATTATACATGAATATACAGTTGCTCTTGGATCTGAGTGCTTCCTGTTAGAATATGTGTTGGTTATGGAGGGTAAGTGATACATTCTATGACTCATGCAGAAGACAGAGAAGTTCAAAGACCTAGTTTGACTCCAGTATCTAGACTGGCCTAAAATGACTTGACTCATGCTATGGTTAGCCTACAGTTTAACAACTTCCTTCCTCCATTGAATACATTGTTTCCAGCAGCAGGCTAAAGCTATTTTTGATACTGTATTTCTCTCACTGTGTGTTGCTCCTCCTCTCCTTCCTCTCTCTCTGAGTTTGACAGAGAGAGAGAGAGAGAGAGAGAGAGAGAGATGAGAGAGTGAGAGACAGAGAGAGGGAGGGAAGAGTGAGAATTACATGTACTGTGAGAAAAAAGTGACAGTCAGACAATGTGAGGTAGCGTTTTCTCTCGATAAAGTGTCTGAATGGAACAAGGTGGGCTTTCAGTCATTTTAGCAGACTTTCATCAGCTCAGCTACATAGTACAACTTACGTTAAGGTGTAGGTGAGAACATGAATGACAGCGAGAAATCAACCGGAGAGAGCAATGAGTGTGGTAGTGAGATAGTGTATAAGAGACATGAGAGCTTCCAAACAGTGAAAACAGCCTTCAGGCAGAAAGGAGATATCTGAGACCTTGATTATGATTTAGAACGTGTGGAGATTACAGCAGAAGACCCAACATATACTGTACATATCAAAGTCTTGGACTACATTGTACTTTTAGATCAAATTATGCCATTTAGTGGATCTGGGAGTCTTTAAGTGATTTTGGGTCTGTTACTGATTGAAAATTGGAGAGAAAAAGTAAACTGGGTCCATTCAGAAGCCAAAAAATGAATCAGATGCTCTATGAGTGTGTTTGTGTGTGGGGAGGGCAAATGCTTCGAGGCAATAATTACACTTTAGCTGTTGACTGGTTTATCTAGCAGTTCGGCTATTGCAGCGTGCCGCAAGTCTTTTAAATACAACAGTGATACAATGCGCAACTGCATAAAACTAGCCAATTCATTCCAGAGTGCCATGTTACCATAGCAACGGATCAGGATTAAATCCAATTATCTATTTAGTGTCTTTTCTTTGCTAGATTAAAAATATGTCTGTAATAGATACCCATACTTAATTTGATCTGGTATTTAGATGAATACATTTTTTTATTTGATTACATTTATTTTATTTTTGGAGAGAGTGTGTGTGTGTGTGTGTGTGTGAGAGAGAGAGAGAGAGAGAGAGAGAGAGAGAGAGAAATCTGCCTTTGTCACAAGACTAATGCTATAACATCCACACTGTCTTCTTTACTGTCATTTTTAGATATAGATAATGAACATATATTGGCCATTGAAAAATAACATGTCTGGTTTCTTACCAACCTTATTTAATAAAAAAAGCTATAGACCCATGCACACTACACACTAATGAAAACAACAAGCTTACAATATGAATGCTATGAATATCTTGATTAGCAATAGCCTGGGCAAGTCCTTTTCTGAGCAGATCTGCTGGGGTTGAAAACTTGAAAATTGACAAAAAACATAAATAGTGATTATAAGGAAGGGCAGTTTCTTTAGAAAGATGCTAAACAACTCTCTGTATATGTGTTCATGTTTTACTGTCTATCTCTCTTAAATTCTATCATGTTCCGAGGATAAAGCTGTGAATCGTAGCTTGGAATTAATCAATCACAGCGCAGAGCAACACCAACGCCTCTTATTGGCAATCTGGCACGTGTGCAAAATGTGAATGGAGATTCATCTTCTAGTTGTATTTATTCACTAGTTTTCAGCCTCACTCTGTTTTACTCCTTAGTAAATTGTTCTGCAACTACAGCAATACATAACAGACAGACAGATAGACAGACAGACAGACAGATAGACAGATAGATAGATAGAGGCCCTATTTTTGTCCTCTTTTACTTTCATCTTTGCTCCTCAGCAGTGGTCAATTCAGTTGTATTCTACTCAACTAAACTGTAAGGTACTTGACACTAAAGCAATCCATACTTGATTGTTTTCAAATCCAGTTTTCTCCCCTCTGTTGATTCTACTCTATTAGCCTTTCACAGACAACACACTAAGGGTTATAATAATATCATTGCACTTATTCATGTTCATGTCTGTCCAGACATGAAAATGGTTACAGTGTTTATTGGCCCATTAGGAGTCTACAGCTTTACTCAATGATTCAGTGAGTAGGGATCACAAGGGAAGTCTCTGATATCACGAGGACTGCAGTGTAAAACAGACACAAAATCGAATCGGTTTCTGCATGAATGGACACTGGGGTATGAGATGAATAGTATGCTTTCAGAAGGGACAGTTTGATATGTGGTAAACACACAAGGAAACAAAAAGACTATAGGCTCACCTCAGGGCCTTGCTCCCGAACAGAACATGATTCACTGTCACCCTCTGAAAAGGACCCCGACTCATCACTGGAATTGGTTCCATACGACTGCTCACACTTAATCTTGGGTCGCACCCGTGTGTATAGCATCCCTGTCCCGCCACCTGACTCCTGCGGATTGCCGGGGAGACATTGCGTCACATTGGGGCACGGTGAGGAAGAAAACTCAAACTGCGGCAGGCTACAGGGGGAACCGCCACTCCCGTCTTCAGCGTAAGAGTATGAGGAACAGGAACTGGAGGTCCGGGTGCGGGTCTCTGAAGGGGGCGATCGTGGGCATACCTTGATTGGCACTGGGCAGCTGGTGTTGGGCCTTTGGCGGCAGAGCAGGGGCAGGTCGCTGACTGTGGTGCTGGGGGAGTAGGTCTGGGAGCTGGGGAGGGACTGGCTGGCGCCGGCCCACAGTCCCTTTGACATGTCCTTTGAGAGCTCCTTCTCCAATGAGTTCCCGCTGGGATGTGAGTGGGTGGGTGTACCCGTTTGGTCACAGGCCCCTGAGGAGAAGATGACACTCCGGCGGTCCAGCTCCGCCTCTTGTTTGCACACTCCATCACAGGGAGCTGATTTCAGCGAGATCCCTGGCGGGAAACCATCAGCGTCTTTGGGGAACACCACAGGCATGCCAGGCTCGCTGCTGAGCGAAGGCCTGTAGTCTATATTGTGGTCTCCCTGAGTGGTACCTTTGTCCTGGGCATTGACGAGTCTGTTTGCAAATATCTGCTGGGGTGTGCTAGGAAGATCTTTCCTGAAGAGATTTTGTAGGCAGGTGGGTGACTTGCTGCTGCCTTTAGGTTGGTCCACTGCAATGGAACCATCCAGCTCCATCTCAGTCAAACTGTCATTTTCCCTTCCGTCCTGCTCATCCCCTGACAGGCAAAGCGAGATGGACTCTTCCTCGCTGCGTGGCTCCTGCTTGATTTGCATCACTGCTGGCCTGCTCATCTCCTTGAATGTGCTTGGAAAACCTGAGGTACTGGTGTGTGAGGAGACATCATTATTGTGCTTGTTGCATGCCCACTGGTACTTCCTATATTTAGGGCATCGTGGCAGGTCTGAGGTGCCATGTCGCTCAAAGTCCATCCGCCCTTCAGCAAAATCTTCTGCCGCTGCCAGCTGTTCATGATCTGGCTGTCGAAAGGAGTTCAGGGCCTCAGTGCAAAGACGAGAGTGTGGAGAATCAGACAGGTTCACTGAAGTTGTTGATGTTGTCAACACCTCAGACTGCATACTCTCATCCTCAGAGTGATTGTTCTCAGATACCACCTTGTGACAGAGAAGACCATCCTCCTCACTGCGCAGTTGGGCCTCCAGAAAGCGAAAGCAGGAGTCCTCCAGGTTGTGCATGCGCAGGAATTCGGCACAGCGGATGACCTCCTGGATGTTTTCTCTGCTGAGCAGCAGCTTAGCCGTGTAGGCGAACTGCAACAATGGAGCGAATCCCTGGGCACTGACCTGCGGGGACACACACAGAAAAAACAGTGGAAATTGCCAGTGTTACCATCAGCACTGCCATTATTCAGGGCACTTGGAGTGTGCTGAGAGAACTTGACAGCTCAAATGACTGTAAACAAACACTGTAAAGTGCCAGTTAATCTTTTATCAGGTCAGCATTGAACATTCTATACAGTGGGAAATAAAAAGCGAAATGCTGGCGGCTGTCAGCAGGTCAAGAGACTAGCCTCATTTAAGTAACAATGACATCTGACATTCCACTCCCTGCCCAAGTCAGCTCTCTAGGTTTAGCTCAGCTGGTGCCCTGTGTTTGTTGTAAATGTTATTACAGAAACAGGTAGAAGCACATAGGTTTGTAAATGCGATGCCACATCTATCCCTCAGGTGAGGAATCTTTAAGCTTAATGGGCTCTAGGGGTCTTATGGCTTATCCATGCTACAGCCATCCTGAGCCTGCTGAGAGAGTGTGTGAGAGAGAGAGAGAGAGAGAGAGAGGGAGAGAGGGAGAGAGAGAAAGGGAAACAGACAGAGAGAGAGAGAGAGAGAGAGAGAGGGAGAGAGACAGACAGAGACAGATATGGAAGCCTTCTATTTGACCTAATGCTAGATAATTAGGTAAGTGACAGCGCCTGCAAAAGCTTGGCTAAAGCTTAACATTAACATTAGACTGACCATCACTCAGAGCAAGTGTGTGAGAAAGGTCAATAAACAGTCAATTGTTTCTATTCAAACAAAATTCAAACTCAGAACAAGCTAAGATTCTAATGAAGTTGAATGACAAACAAGAAAATAAATGATTGCAATACACCAGTTTTGAACTGTAATACACTAAACATAAATAATATCGCCACAGAAATATTGATATAACCGTATCGCCAGGTCCCTGCTGATATCCGCTTACTTTTAAACATTTATCTTTCTCTGACGATTAGTCAGAGTCTGCTTGTATTATGCTGGACCCACAAACAAACCTCCAAGTAGGTGCTCTTCGTTCACAGACACATGTGACTGTACTTTGATCTGGGCCAGCATTGTTCAGACCACAATGCGCTCTCTCTTCTCCCTCAATGATGTAAAGTGCTCAACAGCAAAATTGAACTTGTGCGCTTTAATGCAAGGGAATGAGATCAACACTATGTTAAATGAATGGGGACAAGACATTGTTTACTATGAGTTTGTTTCTTCTCTTGATAGGAACAGAAATAGCCAAGTCTCCATAGATGTTATGATCATCAAGACATTTCTTGTGGTGAGAGAAAATTCAGGCACCAGGTCCAAATGATTTGTTTTATAGATTTTTTTCCATTTGGGGAAATATGGGGATTGTGTTTACAGTCAGGGCAAAGGTATGGAGGGAAAACCCAGGCTTGAGGTCAAATGAGCCTTTTCTGCAACCATAATTCAAAGCACAGCTGATTAAGTGAATACTTAAATTAAGTGAATAATGCTTTCTGATCGAGCTAGCTGAGGTCACATTGATTAAGGTACAAGCAAACACAATAGCCACTAAGCTCATTCTTCAAGAATTCTTAAAGGAATAGTTCACCCAAAAATAAAAATTCTCTCATCCTTTACTCACCCTCATGCCATCCCAGATGTGTATGACTTTCTTTCTTCTGCAGAACACAAACCAATTTTTTTTAGAAGATTATTTCAGCTTTGTTGGTCCTTACAATGCAAGTGAATGGTGACCAGACCTTTGAAGCTCCAAAACTCCCATAAAGGCCACATAAATGTAACCCATACATCTCCAGTTATGTCTTCTCAAGCGATATGATAAGTGTGGATGAGAAACAGATCAATATTCAAGTGCTTTTTTACCATAAATCTGGCGTGGAGATTTATATTTAAAAAAAGATCATATCGCTTTTGAAGATATGGATTTAACCACTGGAGACTTATGAATGACTTTTATGCTGCCTTTATGTGATTTTTGAAGCTTCAAATGGCTGGTTCCCATTTACTTGCATTGTAAGGACCTACAGAGCTAGAATATTCTTTTAAAAATCATTGTTTGTGTTCAGTAGAAGAAAGAAAGTCATACACATGTGGGATGGCATGAGGGTAAATGATGAGTACATGATGAGCAGAGGTGGGTAGAGTAGACAAAAACACAATTACTCAAGTAGCAGTAAAAGTACTAACATAAATAATTTCTTGAGTAAGAGTTTTGAAAGTATCTAATAAAAAGAGTACACAAGTAGTGAGTAACCTGTTACTTTCACAAATGACATAATAGACGTTTACTCCCCTATACTCCATTACATAAAACACATTGAACATGTACTACAGAATTATGATTATTAGTAATGGAAATTCACCATCATTCACCATCATGTAGTTCCAAACCTGTATGACTTTCTTTCTTTCATACAACACAATAAGGAGATATTAGACAGAATGTTTGCGAGTCACTATTTACTTTCAGTGAATTATTTTTTGTAATATATATATTTTGAAAGTGAATGGTGACCGAGACTGTCAGTCCCTAACATTCTGTCTAACAAATTTTTTCAATAAGAAAAGAAGTTTGGAAACATTTCTAGTAATTATTATAGTGAAAACGTCCCACAAGGACATTTTATATAATATAATTCCTTTTTTTGCTATTTAATAGCTTTTAAAGTCCTGTGTGGATTCTTATTTCAGTGTAGTTGCAGTTTTCAATGTCAGAAGTATTTAGATCATTAGTTTTGTACAGCAGTACCGCCACTCTCCAAATGCAGAGCACGCAGCCTACGTAGGGCACCAACCCTGAACGTGGAACACTCACTGTGTCTGAAACCACCCCATATGCACTATATAGTGCACTATTTCGAGTTTTCACTATTTTGTAGGAGTGTCTGAATTCCGAGTGAGCCACTCGTTCCCTACTTTTGTTCACTCATTCTTTCCCACAATGCACTCTAATTTCAAGCGTACGTTTCAAGTACACTCGATGAAGGTTAATTTCCCACAATCCACCATGGGGAAGATGTACGAGCTAGGAGTTTACTGCTTCCTTCACTCCTGCAATGTTTTATTTCATGCTGAATGTAGTAAATTACTTTTTGACAAATCATTACTGGATTAAAATAACATAATAACATAAAGAGAGACAAAACATACAGATACATTTTAAAATGTACTCTTTATTTGATCAAATGTGTTTACTCTTTATATTAACACACAGTATATATTAAAAATGACAAACAGAATGAAGATTTATTGTTTTAATATATTATTTAATAAGAATAACAAATAACAATAATAAAAATAAGTATTTTAAAATTTCATATGTGATGTTTCTGCACCAGCCCCAGAGCTCCGACACTCTTTTTTTCACTATATGCATATAGTGAAAAAGAACGAAAACCTGTCTGTACACATTTACAGTTATATTACTTTGTGTTTATAATCATCATTCTTCACCCATTTCATTCACTTACTGCTGAGATATAGTGCACTAACTGCCATTCACTATAGAGTGAAAATATAGTACACGCGCACGCCCCTCACACCTCACTGTCCACGTGCAGAATGCTGTCTGTTCACACTCCAGTTGTCAATCACGTGAATGGCAGCGATTAACTTGGATGTTTACATGGATTTATACAGTTAATCCACCTGAAGTAGATCTGATAGTTTCCAGTACCCCTGCGAGGGCGCGGAGTGAATGCATAAATACTGCTTATGACATGCGGGACAAAGCACACTGATATATTGCTGCACTGATTTAAAAATGTACACTTAAAAACTGATGTCATAAGAGCCCTGTTACAGAATCACCTTGAAAATGACCATCACATTACACAGCAAAGCCCGATTTTAGTGCCAAAATTTACCTCAGCGTGCTGCCTGAAGTTGGAGTAACTTTAATCTTGAAATATCAGCTTGTCTTGGTGTTAAATGAAGGCATTGCATGACAAATCTATTCTTTTTTTTCACTGTGTGGAGTGCAGAAAGTGTTTCACTTTGAAGAGTTTGATTCTGCTGCACTGATGACTTGAGTGACAGTCTCATCACTCAAGTGGGAGCATCTCATCGCGCACAGCTGTGAACTTCCGCTCTTGTAAAAGTCCCATTCAATAATCTCTCAATAAATTACACATTCATTCAAATTAAGCCCAGTAATGTAACGACAGTAACACCACACATTGTAAAGAAGTAAAAGTTTAAAAAAATCATAAGAAATTGATTTGAGTGAGAGTAAAAAGTACCCAATTTTATACATAGTCTAAAAGTAAAATTTACCCCCAAATGTTACTCAAGTAAATGTAACGGAGTAAATGTAATGAGTTACTACCCACCACTGATGATGAGAGAATTTTCATTTTTGGGTGAACAATATTTGCAAGGCAGAAAAATAATCGTGCATCATCAAATCAAAATATGCACAAGTGATGTGGCACTATTATTTTTCTTGTTTATTTAAGTAAATAATTATTTATAAATGAGTCATTGATAGAAAGAAAGATAAGGGAAAAAAATAGAAAGAATGAATAAGAAAAAAGAAAGAAACAAAAACAAAATGAATAAAATGAATAACAAGATAGACTCTCATATTTATTTTGGAACATCTCCTTCCGATGGAAATCTCCAAGACTCCACTTCAGTCATACACAAACAATAGATTCTATAGTATCCACAAATATGCACACAAACAAAACTGATGACTACTCAGTCTGAGTCATCCGGGGCTGTCTGTGTCCAGCAGACACATTTCAGTACAGAGAGAGAGACAGAGAGAGGCTCATCTGCCCGCTGGCAACACAACAGCGCCAATAAGTCATTACTGAGAGGAAGCTGCTGACTCTTAATCTTTGTGGGAGATGGTGTTTGTGTGTACTTGTGTGTGCGCATTATAATGTGTGTGTACTGTGTACAGGAGAGTGGGGGAGGACCACAAGAAGAGTGTGCATATGTGTGAAGGGGATGATCGTGGCTCTTTAAAAGAGGGTGAGATTTTAGAGAGATGCACATTTAATCCTACGATGGATTTGCTAAAGTAAGACCTGACAGAGCACCCTTATTTTGCAGCAGTTATTGAAGGTAAAATTTTATTTCTGGTGACTAGAGTCCCCAAACGGAATTGTAAAAATAGCAACTGTTTTCATTGACGTCTCTTGTATAATCTTCTGTCTGCCACTGACAAACAGATATTCCCTTCCCAAACTCATGCCATTGGTTAAGCCAAAGTCAATGTGTTGGCTGGTTGGGATGTGTTTAAACTATTCGGGAGAATTAACCTACCAATGGCACACATATAGTTGACGTTACATATTAAGCAGGGAGAAGGTATCTCAACATTGAAAATGTATTGACCTGACAGCATAGAAAATCTGCCAATAGTGATGAAGGTGGTTTGATACTTAAAATTAAGATTACATGATTTCATAGGGGCTAGGCTGTGGCTGGGTTAACAAAAGTGCATTAAATTGACACTGTATGTACACTTTTGTCATTTGGAAATAAAATGAATTTTTTCAAATGCAATTGTGCATATATGTGATGACTTTATAGATTTTTTATTGAAAGCAATCACTGTCTATACTAAAGCCAACTATGCTGCTGTGAATTATAGGGTATTGTAGGGTAAGGACAGAGTGAGACAGAAATGATGGGGGTGTGAAGGTAGGCAGGGCACCGTATGGAGAGGCTAAGCCTGACAAACAGCTCTCTCTGCTGGGGAAAAAAGTGCTGAAATGTGATTTTCAGCTGACATCAGCAGACACAGGCTGCAGAGGCAGCATCAATGCCTGCGCCATCTGTGACTGCTACTACTCTATGACACACACACTCACCAGCCTGATAGAGAGAGGGAGAGATAAGCCATGTGGAACAGAGGAAAAGAAGGAAGGCAAGATGTGAAAGAACTATAGATGGGAGAGAATAAAGAGGATGGAGGAGTGGAAATGTTAAAACAATTAGGAGAGAGAGTGAGATCCAGAGTAGTAGACAGGGGGAAATCCATGCCTATGGAGGCAGCATTTTAAGGCACCATAGGTGCAACCCTGATGACAAGTCTATTCTAAAATGTATGCATCTTTATTATATAGATACTTCGTTTTAGTCAAATTCTAAGGCAGCATCACATGTATCTTTTGTGTTGAAGGTAATACCGCAATGCATTTAATTGAACTGTAAACAAAAGATGTGGTGAGAATATTTTATCCAATGTAATTTCATGCTTATCCTTACAAAATATCTAAACTAGTTGAAAGTAGAGCATTCTGAATCAGTCAGTTATGGGAGTCCATGATGGTTATGGTGCTGCCTTTGTAGGCAGTAGGCAGCTCACAAGGTTTTGGAAGAGCTACAGAGCTATAGCGCTACAGCGTGAAAGAGAAAATCTTAACTGTGTAGCACAACATTTACAACAAAAGAGAAGATAAAAGGTGCACAGAAAAGGAAAAATAAAGCACTATTGCTGCTCATTAGGGGATATTTTTATGTGGGAAGCAAACAAAGAAACAAATGTATCTCCACGACAGATCTAGGCCATTTATGCTAATTCCGACTACAGAGTATTCACTCTCTCGATGGGCTTCAAAAGGGTCATATTGTTACAGAGCAGGAAATTACATGATATGTACATCATGCATCCTGACAACTCCTGACTAGTTGGGAATTGTGCCAAGTGATTCCTCCATAAAAAGGTCATGGAATGCTATAAAGGCCTCACACCTGCCCTCTCGTTCATTCATTCTCTCTGTCTTTGATCTGCCTTTCCCCTCTCAGTAACGGAGTCAGCTAATTTATGTAAATTTGCTCCGGCAAAATCCTGCATGTCATGAATGTTAATGAGACAAAGATCAGCATGACAATGAAGCAAGCGCTTTACAGAGTGTCTGAAAAAAACAAAACCTCGACTGAAGATGGGACGCCTGCGATATGAAATTTGCTGACTAACCTGACATTAAACTCCACACCCAGACACAGACAAATTAGCCGTGGCACAGCGAAATGTCACAGTTCACTTTGAACAGAGTATGCGGGGGCCTGTGTTGAGGGCGTTTATTGGCTGTGCTTCAAAACATACTGAGACAACATTTTCATAAGCAATGTGAACGTTCAAAGATGCAAAAAAGGATGCAAAAAAAACGTTAAATTTCATACCAGAGTTTCCGAGTTGGGAGTAGTCATATACTTTTAACATGGTGATGAAATGTACTGTTTCTCTAGAGAATGAAAGGTTTTATAAATGTTTCTAAATACAGCTAATTGTTAGCACTTTCCATTACGGTCAAATAAATGTATGTATATCAGCAACCATTTGATGCATATTGCACATTTTTACACATTTTTTGTGAAAATAGCTTGTATTTGACCAAAATTTCATTATCGTCAGCAAGCTAACTGAGCAATATGTATTATACATATTGTGTCAAATAAAAGTTCCTCAAGAAATATGCATGAATGAATCTGGCGTCTTCCATGTTTCCTGTTCTTTCCGATAACAAAGCACTTAATCACAACATATTTGTAATTGCCACTTCAGAAGTGATAAGTAGAATAATTCGGATAGCACATGAAGACAGCATTAGATATAAGATATAAAGATATAAAAAGCACACTTTTCAAGAAAAACATTTCACATTAGGGTTTTAAATTACAAAACAATAGATATACCTGTGGCAGGGCGGAGGGCGGGGGCGGGTCGTGATGATACACACCCGATCCCGTATCAGGCTAATCAAGCCTCCGAGAGGGATAAGGGCCGATGGCAGACGGTGGTGCGGAGAGAGAGAGATTGTTTACAGACATGTCCGTCATATGTGTGTTTGTGTCATTAAAACATTATTTATATTGTCAAGCTGGTTCTCGCCTCCTCCTTGCCCTTGAACTACGTTACAATACCATTTAAGCCCAAAGCATACTTAGGTCGGACACGTGACGCAAATCTTGCTATCAGCAGAATGCGCAAGCAATTAGCGCATGTAGCCCAATTTTTCTAACCGCGTGTCTTTAAAAGCGCAGAATTCACATGCACCTGGAGTTACTAGCACTAATTAGTGGGTCCACAAGATGGCAACACTTATATTTTGAGTCATTGCTTTCACAAAGTAGAGCTAGAAGAAGACGTAATCGCCGCTAAACATCAGGGGATGAAGGTTAAAAACAACAACAGTGGATGTGCAATTCAAGAGCGCGTGTGTGAGGAGGTCTGGAGATACCAGCATTTGCTCGAGTATGAAGGAATAGAAAAACATCTTTATTGTTCACTCCTGAAGAGAAAGTCCAGTGTCTTATAGCAGTCGTAGCAAGCATGCGCCAACCTCCTGAGTATGTGTGCACAGTTATATGGGTTATATTTTGACAAGCTCGTGTTCAGCTTTACACAGATGCTGAGTGTTCACTTTAAAATGGAAGTATACCTAGGGCTTTAAAATGAAGACACAAATAATTTGGACACTTTCTGGTTGTCAAGTAGTGGAACATATCCATAGTTTATGTAATGACCTACACCTGCGGTTACTTTGCTAGTGTTAACTTGAGGGGACCAGACTTCATAAATTCACCAAAAATGACCTTGACACCAGTTGATTAAAGTGCAGTCAAGTTAGTTCTGAAATGAGCTCTAGCATTATTTGTAGCAGAAGCCACTGGGTTTTAATATTTGTAATCTAATACAATGAGATCCAGACAGTTTTATTTGTGCCTTCACATAGTGTTCAAATACTTTTTGGGGCCACTGTCTAAGACATACAGTACACACATGCAGACACTCAAAAGGGTAAACACTTGACAGATTTAGAGTCAGCCCTCCCTAGTGCAATGGATTAAATCAGCTACACTACTGGCTAATCCTCTCAAAGTGAGGTTTACGGTATACAACCAGACAGAGAAAAGTACATTACCTCATCATCCTTACAGTAAAAGGTGGACATTGCCTCAGTCTTTGAGCCTTTAAGTCAAGGACTGAGCTCTTTCACTCCCTTCCTGGGTAATTTGTCTGTGCACTCAGATTTTACAGACGGATATCCTCTTTCACTGACTTTCTCTCTTGTACTCTCCGCAGAGCCCCCAACACAGTGGTAGAAGTTAGATCTTCCTCCATCTGCAGTATAGGCTAATGTGTGATAGTCTTCTGCTCCTCTAAATGATAGCATTCATGTCAGTGTGCTGTTACTTCCACCCTGACCTGCTCTATCCCACAGGATTACTCCTCAACTGCCCCAGCCAAGTCCTGACCTGCACCAAATCCTCTCTCTGTGTTTGTGTATATAACCTATTAACTCCAACACCTGCTAAACATTTACCTTTTCCCT
Source organism: Moxostoma hubbsi (assembly GCA_032164185.1). Taxonomy (NCBI): domain Eukaryota; kingdom Metazoa; phylum Chordata; class Actinopteri; order Cypriniformes; family Catostomidae; genus Moxostoma; species Moxostoma hubbsi. The sequence goes on from JAVLUX010000031.1 coordinate 21,317,163, forward strand.
CGAAGGCGACAGTCACTAGGATGTTTTTGTATATGTGGTCAAGATGTCACATTTTTGAAGAGATAATGTAATGGAAACAGTCTTCTATTTTTGCTTCCCTGTAGACATACTCTAACTTTCACAACATATCTCTCTTTGCCGAGACCACCATTTATTGAAATTCAGAAATTTAGACACATCTATATAGTTGTTACCTTACAATGGTACAAAGTGTACAAAGTGTTACAATGGTAAATACTTTCTCCTATCCGTGCTTAATATGTTGAGATATTATGAACAATAAATTAGACATTTATAGGTTCATTTTTTAAGCATTGTGATGCTATAAGAATTTTGAGCAGCCTGAAAAAGCATCATTGAATATGTTTACATGGACACAAGACAGCAACTTATTGCAAGAAAGCCGCGTTTTGGTTTACATGCACTATATAAGCGGCGTATTTTTTATTCTCATATATATACGGCTCAGTCAGTAAGAAGCTTTCTCCACAGCAACGTAATTTCCATGCGATGCTTGTGTAAATAACAAACATGGTTTCCGAGGAAGACTTTGCTATTTTATCCTCTGTTGTTTAACTTTATTTCCAGATATTCCAGAGATGTTGCTGTTTTTGTTTCCTTAACGTTCTATTGAGACCTGCAGCAAAATCGCACGGTAGGAGCGCATATACGTGAAAATGAGGGACCATCGATATTTTATTTTGAGTGTATAAATTGGCATAGTTTATAGTGTATGGCTTCTCCCACTGTAGTCCCAGAAATATTGAATAATTTCCGCTGTGTTGACTTGTTGTTAAGCTCCATCCTTTGACGTTTGTTATCCAGTCAGTTCAAGCTCATGTAAACTTCTCAAAAACCGCTATTGTTTTTTCATGACCACATTAAGTCGCGCTCTTCGGCAGAAACCAGGGTGTGTTAAACCACTTTCAGTATTCTTGCTCACATGATGTTTCAGAACACAGCTTTCTCAAAAACCCTGGAATAGACCGTTTTCTTTGGTGCATGTAATGTGGTCATTGGCTCAACCAATGGTATGAGATTCAGACTACAGAAAATGTACACCATTGTCCAACCAATGGTGGTCCAGGGGTGTGTTTGAACAACCTGTTTGGTAAGTCAATATTTTGCAAATACGTTTTGCACAATTTTCACTAGTGGCAGAGAAATTACATGCAGCCGGTTTTTGCTACATTGCAACTTGTACCAGTAACTGTAACTTTATACTTTAGAAGTGGACTTTGAATACTTGAGTGCGAAAAGAGGAAATATAGACATTTGTTTGAATTCATTGAGTGGAAAATCTAAAACTTTTCTGTGAAATGTGTTTTCAAAAGAAACAAAAGTAATTAGTAATGTAATTACTTCGATGCAGCCAACACTGTCAAAACTAAGATAGAATGAACTTTTCACAGTTTATTGAAGTACAGAATAAAACAAATACTCTGTATCTGGAGTAACAGTGTGTGTTTCTGTAGAAGATCTTCAGGCAGGAGGCTAATAGGGATCACTTTAACATTCAGCAACCCAAACTGAGATGAAATGGAACTATATCTCCCAGTAGGCCTTTTAGAAGTACAGTTTTAAAGAGCTTTAGTGCTATTTTGAAATTCACTTTATGAAGTGTTGCGTTTACTTTTGTGTTTTGATGAATGCATGTTTTGCAGTGTGTGTGTGTGTGTGTGTGCATTGGTGTTTGAGAGAGTGTTACAATGGTGCTGAATTTCATGTGGTTGCTGTTCACAACTGTCTCCATGTGGAAGACTGTAAACTTTAAAACAGGAGATGGTTTGAGGTCGCTGTACAGATGAGTGCTGAATCAGATTTACAGAGAAAGATATACTGTATACAAAAAAACAGACACAGAACTATACTGACTTTCTAAAGCAGTGCTGAAGCACAGTGACACATACTGTAACAGAAGTAAATGTTTTAACATTTGTTTCCCCAGATATGATTGAGATTAAACGGAGAGACAAATTGAGACGTTTTGGTCTTTAAATACTTTCTCCAATCCTAACTTTATATGGCCATTTGTAACTTGATTTTAACCTTTCTGTTACTAGACTGGAAACATTTATCTGTGCATTCTCTGATTAAGCAATGTGCTGCACTGTACCTTACTGATTGCTTTACTTTTACAGGCATTTTTTACAATGCCATTTTAAAGAGGCCCTCTTATGCTTTTTGGGATTTTACCTTTCCTTTAGTGAGTAATATAGCTATTTGTGCATGTAAAAGGTCTCCAAATTTTCAAAGCACAAAGTCCACGCCAAAGGGAGTTACACTCTCCCACTGAAAACACTGCTCCTGAACTGCCTGAAATGCCTGATTTGCAGTCCAGCCATTACTTCCGTGACTTAGCTATGTCACTAAGTATACATTTGCATAATGCCAGCCTAAGGGCTACTTTAAGATGAAACACACTCTTAAGTGGTTGACTAATCACAACAGACTGGGCGAGCTGACCAATCAGAGCAGACTTGGCTTTTCGGAAAAGGGAGCTTTAAAAAGACAGAAACTAAAACAGAGCGTTTCAGACAGAGGGTGAAAAGAGGTGCTGCAGCAGTGTACAGTATGATAAACATTATGTGTTTTTTGAACATTAATGGATGTAAACATATTCTAGTAGACCCCCAAAATATGGACATAATATGGGCTCTTTAAAGTCCTTTAAATTACCATTGCAATCTGCTATATAAATGATGTGTGCTATTTAAATAAACATGCCGTGCCTTGCCTTAATAAATAAATCAAATGAGAATCTGTGAATAAAAAACAGAGATACACATAAAAACATGAGCTCTTGGGTGGACAAAAGAATAACAAAGAGAGAATCACTCGAATCAGCAGAGGTGAAAATGGCACTGCAAATTATGTGATTAAGGAATTATAATACAGGAAGAGAGCTGGTGAACCAGCTTCCTTTGAAAATTACAGTTGCACTTAATACTGTTTGTGCTGAACTGTATCTTATCTTCAGAGAGAGCAGGAGAGAGAGAGAGAGAATGGCACATACCGAAAGCTAACATCAGAGAGGAGATATAAGCTGACAGAACTAACACTTACACGTGGTTCATGTGACAAATGGCCATACATATTGGGTGTTGACAGAGCTCAGATTAACAGTGAATAAAGCTGATTCACATTCATCTGGGTATACAGTGTGTTTGCGTTTTGTCTTCTAATGATTGTGGCTAAAGGGGATCCAAAATCATCATCACAGCCAAACCTTTTGATGGGAGAGTCAAATATTAACCGCAACTGACAGAATAACCAAATCAACCCGATATAACATCCAAGACATAAAAAACACTGGGTTTTCAATTTCAATTTGGTTAAGGTCAGGACTCTGTGGTGGCCAATTCATGTGTGAAAATGATTCCTCATACTCCCTGAACCACTCTTTCACAATATGAGCCCATTGAATCTTGGTATTGTCGTCCTGGAATATGCCCGTCCGTCATGGAACAAAAAATCCATTGATGGGATAACCTGGTCATTCAATACATTCAGGTAGTCAGCTGACTTCAATTTATTGCCACATAACGTTGCTGAGCCTAGACCTGACCAATTAAAGCAACCCCAGAGGGGTATAATCCTGCCTCCAGAGGCTTGTACGGTGGGCACTATGCATGACAGGTGCATCGCTTCATGTGCTTCCCTTCTTACTGTGACTTGCCCATCACTTTGGAATAGGGTAAATCTGGACTCATCAGACCACATTACCCTTTTCCATTGCTCCACAGTCCAGTCTTAATGCTCACTAGCAAAATGAAATAATGTTTTCAGATTAGCCTCACTAACAAGAGGTTTTCTTGTGGCCACACAGCTGTTTAGTCCCAATCCTGTAAATTCTCATTGCATTGTGCATGTGGATATGCTCTTACTTTCACTATTAAACACAGCTGTGAGTTCTACTGTCCATTTTTTATGATGTGATTTCACCAATCACTCCGATCTCCGATCACGATTATTAAAGATTTTTTTCTGACCACATTTCTTCCGCAAAGCTGACAGTTTACCACTATCTTTCCAGGTTTTAATAATGCATTGGTCTGTTCTTAACCCAATCCCAGTGATTACAGCAATCTCTTTAATTGTTTTCTTTGCTTGATGCAGGCTAATAATTTGCCCACATCTTTTCCAAGGCCACGGGATATGTCTCCTGACATGGTTGTTTAAGAAATTATTCTGCATCAGTTATGGTTAAAATAATTGCTGCCAGCTGAAACATATGAATCACTGTAATAATGATCCAATCATAGGCTCTTAAGTATCTGCTTATTTAAATCCAAACTGTGACTTTTTTTTGTTTTGCCCAGGCAGTGTATATACATGTGTCTAAATGTAATGTAATGGATTTCTTTTATTGTATTTTCACTTTGTGATACAACTGAGGGTTAAAGCTTCAATAATAGCTGTCAAAATGGGCTTTAACAAAGTGAGAAGAATATACTGAATTTGTGACAATATTAGTTTAATTTAAAAATGTATATTATTTCTCATAAATAGTAGGTCTCAACAGAATATGAGGGTTAAGAAAGTACATTGCATAAAACAAAGTACGGACAGAAATTCCTTATGCGTTTCCTCAGTATCGGAATGCTGGGTGTCTAATACAGTGCTTATTCCATCTATGTGGGGGGTTGAGGGGGAGGTTGTTTTTCCTTCACTCTTCATGATCTGATTTCCAACAAAGAGCCGATTAAGGGCCTCTCTCTCTCTCTCTCTCTCTGCGCTCAACATTCACTGGCTAATGCAGATGATGTCACTAACCCGATGCAGTCCCCAGGACTCAACAATAACAAGGTCATCTAGGAGGGGTGGGGTGGAGGCTGGGGGTGTTGCAGAGGGGAACAGGAGGTGGGGGTGCTCTTTGTTTCACATTGCATCTGCAGTGGATTTTTTTTCACTAACCAACCCACCAGTATAACCCCACCAGCTTAAACAACCCCTTATTCTTTCCACCGCCTTACCTTATGTTACATATAGGGGGCGATGTTCAGCAGGGGTGAGGCAAGCACTGGCTGTCCAGCTGCAATCACTAAGGCTGTCATAAAGGCTAATGCTGCATATGTGCACACTACACAGAGCACAATGTCTATAACAGCGCAGCAGATCCATTGCTTTAGTCTTTCGAGATTTTGGTGCTATATATGTTCAATCTTAAAGGGATAGTTCACCCAAAAATTTGAATTCTGTCACCGTTTAGTGGCAGACTGCTGGCCCATTTATTGAATCTTTTTTTCTATAGCAACCCTCTCCACTGTGAGTAAATTACTTGCATATGCGACCAAATTTCACGCTATGTGACTAAAACATGTCTGTTATTAGCCACTGGCTAGTAAATATTCACATGTCACTCGCCAATGATTGAGTTTTTTAGGAGTGAAGAAGACTTTAGCACCGAGACCCTTTCACTGCATGTTGTGTTTCATGATTGTGCACGCTAAAGGAAAATTTACCTTGTTTTAGCTGCATTAGTTCCTGAATTGTTGCGCCGTGATATGCCATAGTCATGTGACACCATGCAAGGTTCGGACGTGTGAACGGCACGCTCTGCACACTTTGCTAGTTTTAACACTAATAACATAAACCCGTGAGATACGATACACTCAGAATCAGAATCGGCTTTATTGCCAAGTATGCTTACACAAACAAGGAATTTGTCTTGGTGACAGGAGCTTCCAGTGCACAACAATACAATACAGCAACAAGAAAAAAACAAAAAAAATAATAACAAATATTGAATAGAAAATAAAGTATATATATAGAATACACAATAAGAGTACAGTACTGTGCAAAAGTCTTAGGCACATAAGACAATTTATGTCTGCTACTTTAGTGTGTCAATAGGAAATATACATTTTATACTCACAAACATTCCTTTTGCAAATAGAATAGAAGAAGAGGGAGCCCTGCAACAGATGGCATGGTCCTCACAGAGCCCCTCACTGAACAGAAGTAATTGAGACAGCCTAAATAAATATAAGAACTGTGGCAAGAAGCTTGGAAAATATGCCAACAACCAAGAAAAACTGTGTCCAGGTGTGAGTAGGAGAACTGAGTGATAAGGAAAATAAGGTTTTTGAGTGATGTGGGCAGGTGGGCTTCATTACATTTTTCTATGATTGGGAAGGTAAATGTTATTAAAATGAATTGTATTCCAAAATTCAACTACCTGCTACAGTCTCTCCCTATAGATGTCCCCTCTCTTATTTCAAGCAATTTGATAGCATAGTCATTTGGAATGGTAAACGTCCCAGATTACATTTCAACAAGTTACATAGGCTGATTGACAGAGGTGGGCTAGGCCTACCCAAGATTTTATTTTATTATTATGCATTTGGTCTCAGACATTTGGCTCATTGGTCTCTTCCAACTGATAGAGCCCCTCCCTGGTTTTGTATTGAACAGAAAAGTCTTGCCCCAATTTTGCCATTGCAAAGCCTTTCTATCAAACTAATCAGAGAATTTAAGTTACACCCCATTATCTCGCATTTGCACTCGGTATGGACAAAAGTGTCCAGACTGTTTATTTCTGTCATTTATTTAAATGTTGCCTCAAGCTGAACCCAAAATTGTGTATTAATAAGTCCCCTTTCTGCTGGTCAGAGTGAATTGGGATGGGGGTTACTAAACTCGGTGACCTATATGAGAGTGGAGTGTTGAGATACTTTGAAAACAAGCTTTAATATCATGAAATGTGGAAACAAACTAATTTATCAATATTATTTAATAAAGTGAATGTTCATCACTTAATTTGTATATCTCCCTGAGTGTCGACATGTTTGTGTGACATCATGCCCCTGCATCTCGGTGAAATTGGGTTGAGAATTTCTTCACGAGCCTAATAAGTTGTAATTCTGACTTCAGGATGCATTCCATTGCACTTTTTCTTAGTAGGAAGTTGTAAAATCTGACTTTCCAAGTTGAATGGAACTTTTCAAAACTTGATCCGGCACTGAATGCTCCCAATTTAGCCTAATTTACACTTAGAAAACTCCTGATGTTGCTATAACAATGCAAAAAACACACCAATTTGCTTGAAGTGAAAATCAGTCCTCCTTTCCTGTTTAATAAATTAAGCAATCACACGGTCATGCAGAACATCTTGTGTTTTTAAATCCGTAAGGATCTCTTTCTCAATGGCGAAAGCCAGTGATGACGATCTCACGCTCTTCACATTTAAATGATCACATCACTTAAAGCAAGTTTGCGTCACTCAAGGCCAGCAAGAGTCTGGCCTCGAGCGGGACATATCCTAAAGATCACACCCACCAAGAACAAATAAATCAATCTGATTGGCTGAAAAATATTGTTCAGACTGCCACTAAAAATCAGATTATTTGCATATCCAGATTGTATCCAGATGAGTTTTTGATAGTCTGGACAGCAAAAAACCACATGAAATCTGATTTCTTTTCAGATGCGTCTCAATCCGGATTCTCTGGCTGCTCAATTCGTATTTCAAATGATCTGACTTTAGTTGCTCATTCATTTGCAATGTTGAGGAATTCTGTGGAAATTCTGAAGGCCTGAGGGGGTGGAGGGAGTTTTTCAAACTGCAAAAAAAGTGTTGCTTCGGCTAAGGAGCATGGCTTCAGGCATTGGATTTGTGAAACAGTTGTCACACTTTGCTTGAAAGCATCAAGGAATAAATTCTGACTGGATAAACTATTTGTTTGTAGATTAAGTAAGAGTGGAAAGTGATTAAAAATACATAGGCAAAAAGGTGATTGAAAATGAAAGAATGAAAAATATTTATTTATTTTGCATGTTAGGCCAGCAGAGAATGCCATGCTGGCACTGAGAATTGGCCACTGTAAACCAGGCTTTATATATTGTCAAAAGTCTGGCAAGTAAAGACAAACATTTACTATCCAATGGCAATTCTTTCTTCAACATGTCTAACATCTCCTTTTGTGTCCCACTGTTGAAAGAAAGTCATGTGGGTTTGGAACAACATGAGAGTGATTAAATTATGAGAAAATTTCCATTCCATTCATCACAATACAAAGGCTCTGTAACAAGAAGGAACTATTATGTGTGCACAATATGTAATGCTCATAATTCTCCCATACATTACATTGCTCTGTTGATGATAAATGATCTTATGAAAATGGCTTTCAAAATGTAAAATTTAAAAACAACATAGATCTTAAATTGAATTTCGATGACATTCATCAGTATAAATAGTAAGAGACAGTAACACATTTCCTCTCACAGCAGAAGTAAAGACAGGCACTGAAATGTTTTTCTTTTTTAAATCCTAGAAAGATGCAATCCCGCCCTCGTTCACACTCACACCTAAGTGACAGAGTGAGAAACTGATGAATAATTAATGAGGGAGGCAAGAAGTGAATGAAAGAAGCATTCCGTTTTGTATTTAGAAGTCTCTAGAGCTGCTTACTTCTGAGGCATATTAGATGGCAATCATGCAAAGCAAAACCTCAATATCTCAATCAAAACAATATTATTATAGATAATACATATATGTACTTCTCAACACTATTATGGTCATAGCCCACCTTAAACTAAACCCCCCCTAGTAACAAGTGTCCCACTTCTGAGCTTTTGCATCTGTATTCACATGTGAATACATGACTGGGAGTGTTCTTGTGACATAAACACCTCTGTGGAAGACTCAATCACACCAGAGCTCCGACAGCAGATGTGTGTGTGTGTTTGCATTTCTGCATATGCCAACTGACAAATCACAGCATGCCCTTCAGCCACAGTTTTAATTGTCGCATTCAATAAAAACTCATGAAATCAGCAATCATATTACTTTAACATACCTAAAAGGTACAATATGCAATGTGCCATTAACTAGCAATCTGCTAAATTAACACATCTGTCAGGACAGGGATGCGGGTTGCAAACGCTAGCAAGTTTGCTTGCTAGCATAATGTTTGTCACTACAGACTTCAGAAATAAGTGTTTCATTTAATCTTACTATCAGTTTTAAGGTGCGAAATCTTTAACATTTTACTTTCTTTTTAGAAGTGCCAATAGCTCATGAGTGGATTGTTTGCTAGCAATATTTAATAACTTTTGATGCACTACTATGCACTTAAAATATACACAATGCATTCAGCCATGTTGTGTATGAATTTAAAAAATGAAACACTAATGTTTTTTACTATGCAGAATCATACGTTGTTTTTCAGCTGATGGAAGTGACATTTCAAATGCAGGCGATGCATTGCCGCATGCTTAAGCATATTAGCCAGCCTCAGTCCAACACTTAAATCTCAAATAACACAAAAAACTGTGGGGTGTGTGGAGTGTGGGGTGATGGTAAAGCATTCAACTCAAATTTGCAAGGCGCTGTCTTCACAGAAGTTTCGCTAGTTACCACATTCACCATTAATTACAACTGTTATGTCAGGCCAAGTCGTAAAAATGACAAAGTGTCAAAAATGTCACACTTTGTTTTTTCAGTTGAAGAAGTACATTATCTGGGTAAATCATAGTACACTTCTTTTTGTTGCATTTTCAGTAAAAATATACTACTCGCACTACTAATGCTACGAAATGGCGTAGCATAGTGCAGAAGTGTGCAATTGGGGCTGCACCTAATGTCGACTCACGCTAGCTTGCAAACATTAGCATTGTTGAAACCTTCTGCCTCTTTGTGTTTTTGTGTAAATACTTGTAACCTTTTGGCTACAGTGTTCTTAAACATCCATGTGATTATTTATTCAGCCAATCGTGTGGCAGCAGTGCAGTGTGTATATATATATATATATATATATATGCATATACAGGTCAAGAGCTTCAGTTAATGTTCAAATCAACCAACAGAATGGGGAATAATGTGATCTCAGTGATTTGGAGTGTGGCATGATTGTTGGTACCAGATGGGCTGGTTTGAGTATTTCGGTGCCGAAAACAAAAAACATCCTGTAAGCAGCAGTTCTGCAGGTGGAAATGCATTGAGAGAGGTAAACAGAGAATGGCCAGACTGGTTCAAACTTACAAAAATGCACAATAACTCAGATAACTGCTCTGTACAATTGTGGTGAGAAGAATATCCTCTCAGAATGCTCTTCTGAAACGTGGGTTGGCGCTGCTTTGGTGGCACAAGTGGGACCTACACAATATTAGGCAGGTAGTTTTAATGTTGTGGCTGATCGGTGTGTATAGCAGAGTCAAAATCAGTGACGAACAGCAGAATTTTGCTAGTATTTTGAAACAACAAAATCATAAAATACTGCACAAGGAATTCTGCGCAGCAAGTCAGCGACAGTGTTCATTTAGGCCCTGTTTACACCTGGTGGATAAGCAAGGCACATCACCTACTTGTAGTCTCTTTGGACCACTGTTTGGATTTTGAGGGTAGGGGTCTCTGGTCCTACTGTACATCAATTACTACACATGCTGATATCAGGCATACTGAAGAAGTTCTGTGAAGTTCTTGTGCATGTTTATGTATTTTCACATGTACATGTGTTTGTGTGTGAGCATCCATACCTCGTTTGGCATGCTGAGAATCAGTTCATTGTCACTTTGGGTGGCAAATCCCTGTAGGAAGTACTCGCTGCAGGCTGCTAGGACCGCCCTATGTGCGCGGAACTCCTTTCCCTCCACCAACACGGTCACATCACAGAGCAGGCCCTGCTTCCGCTGCTCATTCAGACCCAGTAGGATGTTGGTACAGTGCACCGTCGACTCATACACATACATGGGAGCTTCAGACTTCTCATCCACGGACATACCGCTTGCACCCTGTACAGAAAGAGACAGAAATAATGGGATCAACTTGTGTCATAGAGATGACAACGATGTGTCACTAATATTAAAGACCCAATAAAAACTAAAAGGTTTTTAGAAAAATATTTGCGCTCTGTTGGTCCATTCAAAGCAAGTGAATGATGACCAGAACTTTTGAAGGTCCAAAAAGAACATAAAGGCAGCATAAAAGTAATAAATATGACTTCAGTGGTAAAATCCATATCTTTTGAACAGATATGATAAGTGTGTGTGAGAAACAGATCAATATTTGATCCAACAGTCCTTTTTTACTATAAAACTCTCTTCTCTCCTGTGAGTTCTTCTTCTTTTGTTTTTGGTGATTCGCTTTCTTCATGCATAATGCTACCTACTGGGCAGGGAGGAGAATTCATAGTAAAAAAGGACTTAAATTGTTCTGTTTCTCACCCACACTTATCATATCGCTTCTGAAGATATGATTTTAACCAATGGAGTCATATGGATTACTTATATGCTACATTTATATGCTTTTTGAAGCTTTAAAGTTCTGGTTACCATTCACTTGCACTGTATGGACCTACAAAGCTGAGATATTCTTCTAAAAATCTTAGTTTGTCTTCAGCAAAAGAAAGAAAATCATCTGGGATGGCATGTTGATAATCATTTTCATATTTGGGTAAACTACTACTTTAATTCCAGTGTTTCTCATTCTGTAATATGGACCAAAAATATTGATGGCTCATGGTGCACAGATTTTTGTCCAATCAAATGCTCTCTAGAATTAAAATGTCCCTCCCCCTTATACAATCCAAAACCGAAAAACAAGTAGCAAATGATAGTTCTTGGCTGTAATGTAACTAAAGACTATAGGCTATATTTTTTTAAGAAAAGGGCATTTCGATATGTCCCACTCATCTTCCTGTTTCAGTTGGAAATACAACATATGAAAGAAAACTGCCCTCATCAAGCCAGTTTAAAGGAACACAAAAATGTAGTTCCAAACCCATATTACTTTCTTTCTTTTGTGGAACACCGAATATAAATCAACCATTTTTGGTTGATTTATCCCTTTACAAACACACATGTGCACACAATGCACCTGAACCTGTTAAGCTAGGTTCAGCAATCTCACCACGACCACCTCCTCAAAGATCTCACCCACAGCATGTAAACACACAACCACAGACACACCCCAGCAAAGCAACAAGCAAAAACAAAGCCCTAAACCCTCCCACACAATCCACGTGGTGATCAACTGCCATCGCAGCATTCACACTCCCTCATTTAACATACACCCCCACGTAAGCAGGTGCAGATTCACACTTTAAACAATGATCCTATGCACGCACTCAGCAGGAGATTAGCTGCACATCATGCAAGCCTGCGAGGATGATTTAGCAGTCAAAACAGTAGGGTCTCTGCTATTGGTTCTTATGTAGGAGGTACACGGAGAGATGCTGGTGCATGCGATCTTCAGACATACAGTCACAGAGATTACCTTGAGCCTCAGTATGAATCTCTGGAGATAATTTCACAGACATTGCTTTTTTTCTAACCCCCTATTTCACCCATCAAAATGGTGTGATTAGAGACTTAGCTTAAGTGTCTCTGCCATTCTGAATCAACTCTTTGTACACAAACATGTCCTGCCCCCATACCCCAGGTCCTCTATCAAGACTCTTTGACAATCAGACCCCACGATGACTTGAGACGATTTTAATCTCATCAGTAACTGGGAGCGGGATTCTCTTTGGAGAATGCGGTTGGACAGCATTTTGTCTGCCAAGTGAATATCACTAACCTCAATTAGCATTCAGCCCTGCTGATTTGAATAAGTGCAGATTGAATATGATGACGACTGAGTCAGGAGTAGAGCTCAGCATACCGATTTCAAAGCACAACCTTCAGATCTTCGAAAGAATTTTTTTGTTTTTGCAGTATTGGCAAGGTGTGCATGTGTTCTCTGAACTCTCACCAGGCCATGCAAACCTTTTTTCTTAAAGAGAAACTTTCTTTGGCTAAAGAAGGAAAGAGTTTGAGACTTATGCTGCTTTATAACAAGGTTATAATGACATTTCATGCATTTCAGTCTGAAAAGAATAAATCAAAAATAGGGAAGCCAAACTAAAACTAATACACAATTAACAATGGGAAAAAGCTTTTTCTTTCTGTTGTAAAAGTGAATAAGCGCGTAAGTGAATCTACCTGCATCACTTTTAAACAACCTTTATGATTTTATCATGCATGGAATCTGGCAAATCATTAATTCTTTGCGTAAAACAAATCGCAAAGGGTGAGTCATTAGATTTATTGTCTATAAGATCTGTCATATCTAACAATCCATCCATTGTTTGTCTTCCTATTAAGTTATAATTATAATTACTAATGTTTTGGCAGTGTAAAGCTTATTTTTTACCATGCAAATAAAGCTACTTGAATATAAGAGAGAGAGAGAAAGACAGACAATTCTTAAGCTCTGAGTCAGGCAAATTTCCATTGTTTTTCTAATGAAACAATCTCAACTCTCAATCTCTACCAGTGGTTATTCTCTCTCTCCACAGCACACTAAGCTATTTAATTTGTGCGGGGCCAACCTCTTCTGCTCGCGGAATGATCAGTGCATGACTAAACAATTCCTACAGAGCCCCAGTCCTAGCAAATTCTGCCGTTTCCATCCCTCTTGAAGCCAGGACTGCCTCTGTCTCCCTCCCTGTGGTGATGGTTCTGCAGCCAGCACCCCTCCCTGATCCCACAATCTCCAGCGACTGCACCTTAGGCAAACTCTAACCCACAGAGACACTGCCTTAAAAATTCTTACCCTTGTCATCTTGATTTAACTCCTGATTGGGAGAAATGTGCAGTTTGTGCACTCCAAACAACGATGCAGGCAGGCAGTTGACTTGCAAAGCTTAGCTCCATTTGAGTCAGGTTGCATGCGGCAGTTACCGAGGTAGGCAACTTCAATCGGAATGAGCAGCCTGTAAAAGCTGTGAGCCTTGACTGAGGGGCAGATTGACAGTTGAAAGTTGTCCTCGGTCATTGGAAATGGCTTTGTGTGCAAATGGAAACTCCTCAACCAAGAGACTGGAAGCAGTGGGCCAGACACCTCCCTCTCTCACTATCTCTCACTCTCAGAAAATCAAACCACACGGCATGTGGGTTCGATGATCCTACACTGCCGTGTGTGTGCACATATGTGCATGTGCGTGGGAGGAGACTGTGGTACCAAGAAAAGGACAAAAATAAAGACCAAGATAGGTAGAAAGTGGCTTCATTGCATCTGTGCAATTACTCCAATATAATATATCAAAATTAATAATTAAGATCAACTGTAGCATCAATCAACAAGAAGCTATGAGAAAATATCAAACCGCAGTACTAGTCTAAGAACTATTTTAGATGATGTTTGGCAGAATATAAGCCTCAGTCACCATTCACTTTCAAAGTATGGAAAAAAAGATGCAATGAAAGTGAATGGTCCCAAAGAAAACAAGAAAGTCATAGAGGTTTAAAACAACACGGGGGTTAGTTAATGATGACAGAATTATCGTTTTTGGGTGAACTATCCTTTTAGGGGGCAAAAATTGTCCCCTGGATTGATTTTCTGGGGGATTTTTGGGCCATATAGCTAAAAATCACACAGCATGTCAAATAATTGACTCAATCTATAGAATTATTCATCAAAAACCACTTCATGTTAAGTACACATTCAATATACCTCGTAAATACAGATAGGACTGCTACAGGTCAATAGATAATAAAGAAATATATAATGGCAGATAACTCATAAAAACAGGGGAAATCACTAGAAGCATATTTCTTGAACCCACAATTCAAATATCTAGGCAATTTATGTCACATTCATTTGCATTTTTGATGTGTGCCCTAGTTCATTATTGACTCTGGACTGTACCCAAGTTTAAGTGATCAAGACCAGTTGTTGAGGCACTGTTCTTTTGAGTTTTTTCCCGTTAGGGCTAGTTTGTGCCGTGCATTCCCAAACATTCACAGCATCGGTTGAACTGGTCACTCCGATTATTGTTTTTCATTTAGTTTCTTTTCCTCAATCTAAATATGTTTTCATTGCTGCCTTTAGAGGATAATGACCTGTCTTCCACGAATAATGTTTCCAGATGTGGTTGCAAGCTTCATAAGTATCCAAACACACTATTTCAGAATTGGAATGTGCTTTCTTTCTGTGCTGGGATTTTCAAATGTGTGCATTTTTTGCTAGGGAGAAAAGGATGATGCATATACACACAAACTTACCACAAATTACTACTCTCGCTCGCGTTACTGATTAACTGCTGAGGGATGCAAGGGATCCTCACTCTTTCTCTGTGTTTCTCTTTGTTCCTTTTTTATATTTTATTTTGCAGGCTTTTCTCATTCTTGTCAAGCATAGCAGCAAACTGGTTTTTGCAAAGAACACTCCCACACACATCAAAAGCTCCGTGATGTCTTTCCGACAGCTGTCGCTGGCGTTCTACTTTTTTCTGCATGCTCAAGGGGCTGGAAGACTACCAGAGCCTCACTTTAGACATGAGTACTCTGAGAAAGAGTGACGATTTATTGTGCATCCAAATTTTCTCATTACAATTTCAACTTATTATTGAGCTATACAGAATAGCTTCATTGGTTATTATGAACATGGGACTAAAATGGCCATTTATGAACCTTTAATAAATATTTTTAACTAAAAAAAAAAATCACTCGAGTCCTCCCGTGATATAGGCGTGATGGCACGTGAACTGACGTGAGACAGACACACAACCAATGAGTCGAAGGAACGTGCAAATGTGCTTGCATCACTGGAGCACTCGGGTAAATTCGTCCATTCGTCAACGCAGGAAGCAATCTTTAATAGTTAAAATGTGCTTAAATATTGTTCTTTGTCGCAAATAAAGTGATTGATTCACTTTAGAAGATATTAATGTCACCACTGGAGATAGGATGGATTACTTTTATGCAGACTATCTTTGCTTTTTGGACCTACAAATATCTAATCAGCATCCTCTTCCATTCTAAGGACCTGCTGAGTCTGGATCTTTTTCTACAAATCTTCAAAAGTGTTTTGCAGAAGAATGTCATACATCTCTGATGGCATGTGGGTGAGTAAATTATCAGAGAATGTTTGGGTGAACTATCCCTTTAAGCTCCTGGCCCATATCTGAATTATTTTATGCATTGCACTGCTGCCACACGATTGGTGGATTAGTTAACCGCATAAATAAGTAGCACACTGTATATGTGTTCCTAATAAAGTGCTCAGTGAGTGTATATTAAGTGATTAAGTGTGTTCGGCATTAACTGTGCCTCGCCTACCAATTGATTTGGGATTTGCAGATTTTGAGATTTGCCTGTTGCAGTCGGGGGAGGAGTTGAAAAGAGAGCTGTCGACTTTCTGCTTCATGTATGTCAACAGGAACAACCCTAGCAACATAAAAGTCCAAATAATTGACATTCAAAGAAGCAAGCGTACTAAACAAAGGTCTATATTTATAGTTTTTGAAGAATTAAATCAATCTGTATATCCATACAATTCTAAAAACACATTCTAAGTCTTTGGATTCAGTTATTTTATTTAATATGCTCATATTTATATAATTACACCAAATGGCTTTTTTATTCATGTGCATTATTTGATTTATATTTATATCCACAAATCCTGTGTTATATTCTCATGGTAATACAATTTGTAACAAGTCAAATTAATGTGTTTATACAGTATACAAAAAAACTGGAGAGATTTTTATGTTTTTTAATTTGATTAACATGACAATTTAATTAATATACAACAGTATAAGTTTAAGATTAATTTATGATAGTAGCGAAACTGAAGGTGTCAGAATAAACATGAAATGCATGTTATCAAACATAAATTTTGACTAAGGTCTCTAAACACCTATAGACAGCCCTTGTCATACAAGCACACTTTCAACATTTTACAGAGCTGATTCATGTCAACATGATCTTACGGGAAATCAACATGATGCTTTTGAAAGTTCATGTTACCTGAAATCACTCCCATTCAGTCGAATTACTGATTAGCGGAATTTCCCATCAAACGTTGTTTTGCAACAATTAATTGTGAAAACAACCTCATCGACACAGGCTCTGGTCCTGTGGAATCCAGGTAGTAATTGAGTTCACATAACCAATAGTGAGCACGATTTGGAGGTGGCGTTTTGCACTAAAATACAATTTTCACTCAACTGGCGGTAAGGTTTACTGTTGGGGTTTGGCTTCAGGGGTACAACATATAAAATATACATTCCTGTTGACTGTATTATATAATTAACAACTAAAAATACAGCTTGCTTTTGATGCCATTCTGAACATTTCTCCCAGAAACTAGAGTACACACATGCCTACATGTTCAATAATACTTCCAGCTTCAGCCACTGGGGGTAGTCAAGTCAAGTCATTTTTATTTGAATAGCGCCTTTCACAACACACATCGTTTAAAAGCAGCTTTACAGAAGATCAGGCATTAACAGAAAATAAAACTGTAACTATAATGTCTTAGAGTCATCATTGTGTAGTTTGATAAAATACGATTGTGAATTGCTTTTAAAAATAAGTAATAATAATAATTGTATTTATAACATTAGAGAGCAAGCTGAAGGATTCAAATTTTAATAAGCTCAGATCAGATCAGCATAACTTTCAACCTATGCCACCGAATATACAGTGGGATCAGTCTGTTGCCTAGATTGCTAAGGGGGAGTGATGCTGTACAGACACAGTAAAGTATATCAGATTGCAGGTGTCTGCCGTATCCTTCACAACTTAGCACAATTCTTTCAATGAAGGAGATGAATGTGCCATTGGGATGGTGTTACCCCTTGAGCTACTGGAAGAAGCCACAGTTTGAAATCTTTTTTAACACTGGCTCTAAAAGTGCTAAGAGGTCTTAAGAGGTCAAGGATACATGCTCTCTCATCTCTGTGTTTAAATTCTATCTTGAACTATAACCCTTCTCTTCCACTTCTTCCATTCTTCTGTTTTATTCTCTTTCTCACTCTTTCTGGCTTTCCACCAGCCTGGAGTGGACAAAGCAGTCGTTTTCCTTTAATACACTGACCTAATGTCCTTAGAATTAGCACTTGCAGGAGTCCATGTCTAAGGACACTCCAGTCACTGTACTGGTCAAAACCAGTGGCTTCAGATTTCAGAGAGCTCATCACAAACCCTAAAAATAAACAAAACCATGAGAGACCCTCTTTACTGCTTCACTATGCCCACAAAGCAGATCTGGGTGTTTCCACGCATTTAAACCAATTCAAACTCTACAATATTTTAGCTGGTTGAAAGGTCAGATTCAGCAACAAAATAGTCTTGATAAAGAATGATGAAGAATGGGTGTGTAACGTGTTGTAAAATATGTTCCTGCACTGCAGGAAGGCTGACATGGTGGTTTGAGGGGGATGACAGCATATGATGTGCTCTGTGATGTGTCTCCTCTCTCCCCCGTCTCCACAAACACACTCTGTGCTGCTGAGAAGAGCACTTCTGACAGAACAAAGCCGCTTATGCTGCCATGTCAACAGAAACACACAACTTACCTGTGACCAACTCCACACTACGGATGTGCATGATAGTCATTATTCGGTTAACTGTTCGAAGTGTCTGTATTTGTTATTCTACGTGTAGAATTTATTATTGTCTGATTTTCAAATAGTTTTTTGCTTCAATCAAAGTTTGTAATGTTGTGATTCACCTCGGAGCTGGTTAGTTTATGGCTTAGAACTCTTTTTCAAAGCCTGCAAAAATGAAAAGACTCTGGATTATTGGAATTATTACAAATGTAGAGAAACGTATAATATTTGGTATAAGCCCCATCCTACGGTTCAGTGCTCAGATACTTGCTTGAACTGTCAGATCCTGCAGGAGAGGATGACAGCAAGGGAGCAAAGTTTACCCCCACCCAGGATGGGACATAAGCTGATGCAGATGGGGTGGAGGGGGTGAAAACAATGGAAGCATGTGAACAATAGAGACAGGTGTGTAGGCTTATAAAGCGGAGGCTGTATTGTGATTGGATGAGATGTCTGAATGAATGAAAGTGTAAGGATCCAGAGTCTTCCTGCTAGAACTACCGCTTATGCTTCCATTTCCAGAATTGAGACAGCTGAAAAAGTGGGCAGGCACCAGGGGCGAGGCCAGAAATCTCCAAATGAGTGGACCTTGGTGAAACAGGGTGGATTCCTCTATTCTGTGCAAAATTTCATTGAGAATATAATGAAGAGCGCCCCTTTCCTCAGCCTTTATGAGTCAATATTCGCTCATTTGCCTAAGAGTTTCATAATTACATTTGAGGTTTTTTTACGTTTATTAATTATTACGTTTATTATTATAAATGTACCTTAATAGGTCATATTGATGCAATTGTAATGAGGTTGTCTCTACATTGTGTTGAACAAAGCACTCAAACACATTGAAAAGAGGTGGTCAGCCCCAATAATCACGCTCATGCATGTTCACCCACAACCACTCTCTCGGCTGGTGTGAATCTTAATGACCAACCAGAACCAGTTTGCTACACAGCACCAGCCAATGGTGGAACGTGCAGCTTAAATATAATTAAAGGGTCATACACAAAATTAAATAAAGCAAGTGGAAGCACCTTTCTGACACTGTTACACAACGAAAAATGAAACGGGCATAGAAATACAATAAATTAAAATAAGAGATATTGCAAAAAACATTATTATTAGACACTTTTCAGTCCTCCTGCTTTTCACAGGTGTTGGCTTGGTTTCCCGAAGCACTAAGAAGAACGTTAGTAGCACTTAAGTATTACTTAATCTCTGCGGTGTGTTTCCCAAAAGCATCGTTATCTAAGTAAAAATGTTTGTACATTAACGAGAGCTTTGAACCACTCTTAAGTCCATTAGGTGCAACTTAAATGTATCTTTCTCGCATCTTTCACAGTTTATCAGAGACAAAGGGACATTGAATAAATTCTATTAATATATTTTTAGCATTGGAAAGTCATTGTACACAGTTTTAGAGGACAAAAAAGTGTGAACAAATCGCACTGAAATCAACTGGCAATCTCCACAATCTGCGCCTGTGACGTGATGGGTCTAAAGATAAATCTAAATATACATAACACAAAGTTATTCGACAAGGTTACAAACAACTTCCATGTTTGTTAGTATTTCCACATTATTTTCATTTTGAGGAGACAACACCTGGACATATTTGGCAAAGAGATCAGCACCTTTGGACCGGACAGCTCCCGTAAGGAAGCATTAAGTTCAAAATTATAAAGAGCAATCTACGTGCTGGTTTGGGAAACAGGTGTTACATCGTACAATAACGAACAATGTCAATTAAGATGATCGTAAAGATTTAAGTTGCACCATTATCGGGAAACACAGCGTTGGCTATCTCCCCAAAGATAGAATCTTTAAAATCTGACAACTCTACTTTGGCGTAAGCTCTAGGCTTCGTGGAGCTGCTACAATGTTGCAAAATATTTCTTTTGACTAGTAGTCTATGTAAAATAAGAGGTGAAAAAACACGAGTGAATCAGATGTTCTATTTAACAGCTCCACAATCCACATTATTTTTCAGCGAAACTAGAGCGCCGCCATTATCAACCTTGAATGTGGGCCACTTCCAACTATTTTAGCTATACCAAAATATTACACTATGCTGCTTTATATTACAAGCTGGCAATAAATGCTGACATATTATTATCATGCATTTAGATTTTCATAAACTCTTTGGTTTTGAGCATGTTTATTGCATTTTGTCACTGTTTTATCAAACACTGTTGCACAGGCAGTATGAATGAAATCAGGCGCTGACAGGACAGTCCTCCACAAACTTTACACAACCAGCAGAGAGAAGAAAGCTACTGGGAAAATGCTGCTTCAACATTCTTCGCATTAAAACTGCATCTTGTTTCATCTTGGCAAAATAATAAACTATATTACACTATAATAATAAACTTGTCAGAGAGCATTCTCTCTTTCTTAGCGGTGTGTAGTAAACAAACAAGCAGATCTCACATTCAACATGGATTATGAATTGCCTTTGGAAATAAACAAATAAAGGCATCATCGGAGGATATGCAGGTACATATGAATGGAAGTTTACATGGAGACAAGAAAGACTGCATCGTCACGATCTCGGTAAAGAAAGAAGCAGATTTTATTACCGTCTCTTAAATCCAACAACACAGCTACAAATGAATGATTTACTTACTCTTTTACTATAAATGCTGACTTTAGAAAATGATCTGGCATTGGCACAATTGGCATAATTCTGCTGTACATCCAGTGCTTGTGTGATAGTTTATCAGCCCATTTCATTCAATTCTGGTATTATTATGCTTTTAGTTATTTACACTGTGGTCAATAACAGCGCTGCTTACTTCCGCATTGCAAAATACGGTGGATAGAATTGGGGAATGTTACATTCAAATGGAGGCTAAAGAGTAGACAAGCACAGAATAGAAACTTCTTGTTCAAGAACCATTTCTAAGGTTGTAGCTACTGAATTTATGACACGTATGACAATTCACCTGTCGTCCCAATGTCGTTGCATCCTGAGATGGTCTGAGATCATATTTTTCATTCTCATAGATGACTCTATACCTGCAAATTGTTCCCAGATTACAAACAGGGAAGAAATACTGAGAACTTGTCATATGAGCCAGCACGTGCACACGTGAGCGCCAATGCAGCAATAAAGCTCTAAACACACAACGAATCAGAGACGTGCATCGACGGCTTCTCTTTCGTCTGTTTTCTAAAATATGATAAAGTGTGCTTCTTGCCTTCTTCAAACGCTTATTTGTGTCTAACAGCGTTTCTTGTCATTTGTCATTAAGATAAGTGTTAAAGGTCGCCTGCCACACAGTTGCGGATGGATGATGAGCAGAATTACCCACTAATTTCATACCCCGCCATGTCATCTACAGAAACATCCACCACACTCCCACGTAAAATAACAATAATAATAGTAAAGTAAGTGAGACAAAGTGTGGATACATTATCTTGGTGCTATGCGCAGTAAGCGGATCTGTTTACAGGCATGACTGTAGAGAGCTGTCCAGTGCAGAGAAAATGAGCGACTCGGTAAGAAACGCGCCGCAACAAGTTTCAGTTCATTATAATCATATCAAAAATTTTATTTGAAATAAAAACACATTTTCTAACTATACTTATAACAAGAATATGATGATTATCTTGCATGACAGCTATTTTGCGTGCGACAAAATACAGGTTTTTTTTTATTTCTTATATTCCTGCAGTTTTGATTGGGTGGACCTGCCGTCAGTCTGGATGGACTAGTGCAACTCTGGCTCTAATGTGACCTCACGCATCCCTACTCCACACACAACCCTGGTACACAAATGAAAACTGTGATAAATGGTATTAACCAACACTGTCATCTAAGATTTCTTTCTGAATAGTGTGGTGATGGGGGCGTGGTCATGTGTCTGACTGCTGGAGAGAGAGCGGTAAGTCTCTTCACCTGGGTTAAAATGATCTCTAACACCCATCTCTTGTTATAGTGATAGTGGAGGGAGACCGCACCAAAAAGCAGCACCAGTGCGTCAGTTGGAGAGAGAGAGGGAGAGAGAGAGAGAGAGAGAGAGAGAGAGAGAGAGAGAGAGCCCGAGAGCCCTGAGAGCGTGAACTCAACTCTTGCTGAGTGTATTTGTTATCTGATTGAGTATTATGAATCTACGTGAATTGACTGCATTGTCACCCCAGAACCTGAGGCAAAAAAAAAATGTTTCGTTGCCTCCTGACAAATAGTTTACCCAAAAATAATAATTCTGTCATCATTTACTCACCCTCATGTCATTCTTTCTATCTTCCATGGAACATACAACAGGAAATTTTGAAGACTGCACCAGTTATTACAATTAATGGGGACTGAAGCTTTCAAGCTTGAAAAAGAACAGGAAAGCATCATAAAAGTGGTCCAGACAACTCTGGCTGTTAAAAAAAACATTTTACAAATCGGACATCCCTACTTCTCTCATGAATGGTGTAATATTACTTAAAAGATACTTTCAGTCTGTTTCTCACTTCAGAAGACTTGGAATACAGTGAAAGAGTCATACAGACCATTTTTATGATTCTTTTAAGGTGCTTTTGCATCTTAATTTAAAGCTTGAAATCTCCAGTCTCCATTCATTGTAATTTCATAGAAATGAGGGAATAATACATTCTTCAAAATGTCTCCATTTGTGTTCATTGGAAGAAAGTCACAAAGGTTTAGAACAACACGAGGGTGAGTAAATTATGACAATGTTTTCATTTTTGGGTGAAATAATTCTTTAAACAAAATGACAGGAATATTCTGAAATATTTTTACACAGTTCCAAGGAGATCATATTTATTTATCATGCTTTTACAGTAGTTACAATAACTTTTGTAATTATGGTATGTTGGCAAAAATATAGTGGAAAAGATGAAGTACTTTCTACATTAAATAAATTAGTTTAAGTGTGAACATGAAAATATTAAGTAAATTCAACAATCAACATGTAACAATGAATGCTCTAGCTTATAAGTAAATATTATATAATAATATTATTTATGATTTATTGTAATCTTTACAATGTGTCATCATTTATTATTCCTAAAGTAGAAAACCTTGTCATATTTATTTGCTAAGTTAAATAAATTTTACTTTCAAATCTGGTGTTCCCAGCATGCACTGGGATTGATTAATTAATGAGCTAGCACGGTTTCACTGTTTGCAAGTTTATTTACACAATTTTGATGGTTAATTTAATTGTTAAGTTTGGTCATTTTATACTCAAAATTACCCTTTCATGGTAAAAAAAAATGTATCTCTTGATTGTCACAGTGATATTTGTGTATTTGTGCACCAAATGTTCATGTCTGCATTCACTGTAACTAATTTCTATTGCCAATAATGCAAAATTATATTTTCTCATAGACTACAAACCATGAATTAAGCACCCCCATGACTAAACGTGTTTGTAAGGAAAGTTCAAAATGCTTTAAAATGTACTAAATGTATTCTAGTAACATGTATATCATATTTGTAAGTAAAAGTTACTGTATTTACTACAATATTTAAGTTACATTTACTCGCTAAATTTAATCAATATTATGGCATGAAGTTAAATAGATTTACTTAATTTTATACAATTAAAATGTACTTAGAAAAACATGCGAAATAGTAAATCTTACTACTTTTTTGTGGGAAGTCATATTTTTTTTTAAACAAGCTTCTCACTCTGTTTCAGATGCCATGACAACAAGCTTCTCAAATAGTTTTTTAAAGCTGCTAATGCGGTCAGTATCAGTGGCTATCGTGACTAGCATAACAGACTGCAGCATCATTACCAAGTCACATTTTACCATTATTACGGATGCTAAAAACCTTTGATATACTTTATGCTAATTCTCCTCCAAAATCCACATAGCATGACACCTTTAAATTCAACCATTTTTGCAAATGAACTACATAATGATATTTGGGTGAAATAACACCAATCAACAAAACATGCAGTTTGACAGGTTTGCTTTCCACAGGTAATTATTGGCTATTAACTTTTAAAATTCCATTTACCTTGTGAAATCAGAGTACACATGTGTGCACAAAAACACAAGCTACGAGTCACAAAGACAAATGTACACACACAATGTCGTACAGGCTTTATGAGCATATTGTGATCTGACTGAGTCTAGTATATGCAGATGAAGTAGTACATTTCCTTTGGCCCTCTGACACTGAAACAAACTTAATGGCTCATTACATTCCAGCTCTGCAGGGTATTAATCATCACTCTCTATGACTAATCCTTCTGTTTCACACACACACATATGCATACACTAGCAAAAGTGCACACTCACTAATGGAGCCCTTTTAATGGTTGTGTCTCAGTGGGTTTGACTGACAATAATGGACTTTTATAGGAGTGTTTGATAGAGTGTTTTTCCATGGTAGATGACAGACTCGATTGTTACCAACAAATGCTCCGCTGTGAGATCTTAAAAGCTCTCCTAGAATTATTTATCCTAATTGGTTAAGAATCTTAGCAGATCCCTCTTGTTACGGAGGGTAATGTGTAAAGACAAGGGCCTGAAATGAGAATAATGCCTCCATGATTTTTGAAACAATTAACCACAGGTTAAAGCTTCTTATTTAGATTATCGTGTAGAAGTGTGGGAACAACCCTCTCTGAAGATTCTTGCATGCAATGTTGCTTGCAAGAAGACAAGTGTTGTTGTTCTTAATCATTCAGTCAACTAGAGATGGAATTTTTTTCTTATGAAACACTCTTGACTACTGTAATAAAGGTAAATGGTTCTTCAGTCATTCAAAGGGAAATCTTTCTAGCACTTTCCATGAAGCGCATGCACTGAGTGTGCTTGTCTGAAGGAGATCAGAGGCACCTACGTGCCTAAATGATGCCAATTGCTCCTTAACTGTTTTGTATGCCAAGCATGTGCATTAAAAGACATAAAAGCAATAATGAAAACAACGATTGGTGTGCAACACTTTATTCACAAATATGTGCAGTCACCGAAAACCTAGAAATATCAGGGAATATTCAGGCATTGACATTTCTATAGTCAATAGTTATATTTTTCTATTTATGCTCTGCTCTGAAATACTTCATTGGGAAGAGATCGGTCTTGTGTAGAGTAAAACTTGCTCGCAAGCCATAGTGATGTCCAATTTGTGAGTGAATCGTTCTGATTTGAGTCGGTTATTTACAGAAAATTGGTTGAATAGATTCACAAATTTGTCTGAATGATTCATTAGCGAATCTGTCTGATTATGAATGATTAAAAAAAAAATCCTTATCCAGCAGCAACTGAAAAGGTCATGGAAAAGTGCATTGGACAAAAAGTGTGAGAACCTGTATGTGAATTATGGATATGCTGATTTAGCATGCATACTTCCATCCAAAGAGAGAGAGCAGACTAATGACAGACTAATAAGCTTTTTCAGTGTTAAGGCATGGTCACAATTACCTTTGCATGGCGAAATTATGTGAAACCAGCAAAGAAAATTATTAACTGCACTTAATTACTCTTGGAGAAGTGAAGTTAAAGAGAAGATTGCCACTGAATTGATATCCTTGTCCATTGTGAATATTCAGTGAAGCTGTGTACGAAGCACCGCCAACACAGAGCTCACTGTCAAACCAAGCAACTTCCTATCAGTAAACACGGCGAATTCGCCTTGTCAAAGTTCATCAAACTTGAACTCCTCACAAAATCTGCGAGGGAAAATTGTTCGCTGCCAGAAGTCCATCGCACATAATTCACATTTCCCATTGAAATGACTGTATTTCACCAGCGGAATTTCAACATGCAAAGGTAAATGTGACCGTGCACAGTGCATTCCTTTCTGCACAGAAAGAAAAAGAAAATAAATGAATGGGTATGGTTGGATGTACTAAAGGGACGACACACCAGGTATTCAAAAAATGATCCTCTTCATTTATTCATTAAAATTCTTTACAATTTAAAGGTATGAGACTACAGGGGTGCCAGCCATTCACTGAATGAAAGCTAAATAAACAAAAACATTCACAAATGCATCATCAGGAGACCCTTTTCTGGCTCTGCCAGATGTTTTTAATTAGGCTTTGAATGAATGTAGATTTTTGCCTTTTTTTATTAATTTTTTTTAATCACTTGACTAAGGAATTTGGTGAAAATAATACAATTATTAACTGCAGCCTCTGGGAAATATTTCAAAGCTACACAAGATGTAAAAAGGGGGTATTGGGGCCTACTTATTGCTTGATTTATGTAGAAGATGGTGTGCAGTTGATGCCTCTTTAGTCATGCTGTTTAAAGTGTTCAGTTTTTTGTTTCAGTTATACAGTTCTCAGGAATACTTGCGTCCAATTGGTCAATCACAGCATTCTGCAGTCAATTATTATTTTTTTAATAGCCACAAGTTTGTTCCAGGCAACCAATTTCCTACTTTTTCACACATTACCTACTTTCTTCTCACATAATTAAATATTTAAACTGAAGATAATATTTAATTTCCATTTATTTGGCGATACGCCTTATAATAAGCAGGATAAACTACAATCAGCTCATTATTACAAAATAATACAGCACCCTTTTATTTTTAATTTAGCAATAATGACCAATTGCATATTATCCTTTACTAATTCAACATAAAAATGAGTACATACCTGTAGATATTCTCATATCCTGTTTTTTTCTCTCTCATTAATTTGTATATGCAGAGTCTTAACTTTGGACAAACGTATGAGTAATTAGCTCTTGATAAGAATAAATTGACTTCCTAAGTCTACTTTCGGTGTGATGTTCTTCATGAAATTCAACTACAGTTCTCAATGCTAACTGAATATCCACGATTCATGCTTCATTAGTGCCAAACATAACCAGTCTATCATTTCTCTACACGCCTCTCCCACGCAGTGAAGAGGAATGCACCTTTTTCTTTCTTAAAGGTCAAGAGGCTTTACCAACTCACTTCGTGTTACTGACAAGAGTGGAAATTTTCCACTTTCCCACTAAATTTGTCTCAATTTCATAATTTATGCAAAAGCTTTAGTAAGTGGGTGGCAAGCTTTGATGTGTGATGGTCTGAGCACATATCCAAGATATTGCTCTCTCTTTCCCTACCACTATCTGTGCATCTGTGCAATTGCTGTACAATATATAGAATAGAATACTATATAGAACAGGAGGTGTTGTTGCATTCTGTCTGCAGTACATTTTTAATTGTTTGTATTTGCACATACAGTACAGATACAGCATGTGTCAGATGGATATTTTTAGCTATTATATTGAGTTTCACTGTTTTACACGGCATATTTATGGCACTGTGTCAAGTTTAAAGTATTTGAACTTCGAAAAACAGGTCTCAAGATCCCCGTGTTGTGTTCCATTTCAATGCGCTCTCTCTAGCTTTTTTAAAAGCAAGAACGCATTTTGTGCAAACAGAATTTTCTCCGCAATTAACATTTTGAAAAGAAACAATGGATTCCTATGAAGCCATTTACACCTTGAGCGAACATCTGCCGCTCACCGACAAAGTGAGTTTTTCCAATTTTTGAAAAGGTGTGTCAAATTTTTTTATTAAATGCCCTGACCATTAAAATATGAGCTTTGGATCATGTGTCAGGAGCAGTTGCAGTTACCAAAACCAGTGCAACTGGTGGCGCTAAAGCACAGAAAGCTGTTTTGACCACCAACATTAAACATTGAAGTTACTCAATGAAGAAATCCTGAACCTGCAGTGAGGAAGTGTATTTCATTTGCATCACATGCCTTAAAAAAAGAAATTCTCATATGGGTTCTCTTAACATGTAAATTATATTGCCAGGGTTGGAGAGTAATTAAATACATGTAATGGGATTACATATTTAAAATACAAGTAACTGCATTCCACTACAGTTACAAATTAAATAATTGGTAATTAGAATACAGTTACATTCAAAACGTATTTTGATTACTGAACCGATTACTTTGCATTTTATTGTCGTTTGTTTAATTTAATATTTAGTCTTTTCAGATGGAAAACATTTATACATATAAATGATGCGATGTAAAGTGCATTTGACCAGCGGTGACACTTTCTTATGATGTGTTACATTCACACGAGCAGACAGAGAAGTATGTTTGAAGTAAGTTTGGAGCAGAAGAAATAGAAATAAACCTTGTGTAAATTGTCAGCTTTATGCTAAACTAAAACACTATTTCAAGCCATTTTACATGCACATTTTAGCAGGAACAATAATATTTTTTTTTATCAAGAAAATTCACGTTGGATCATAATTTCTTTTTTTCTAGTAAGACCTTTAATATTATGGCAAATATCATATTCTTGATAATATTTTTTGTATTGTTTTCCTTTAAAAAATATCTAAAAATCCTTAAAACAAGATGAATTTGATTAATCTTGTTTTAGAAACAACACTGCATAAGATATTTTGGTTTTTCAGAGAATGTATTTTAACATGTGTATTTTGTCAACCCTGCATATTGCTGTATAACTGCCTTGCAAGATCTTATGTGGATTGTCTTCATATTTTATTCCATATTGCTACATTTTTTACCTTTGCATTTAATCTTATGTGAGGTCTCTATATCTCTTAGTTCTAGCTCTATATAGATATATATATATATTATATACTGCAGCATCTTTGCCTTTGCATCACTTACAAAAAAAAAAAGAAAAAAAAATTACCAAGTGTTTTTTATTCGCCAAATGTTATTAATATCCATACCATTGTTGTGTGTGCCTTTGTCCAATCGTTTAAAGCTGTAATGTCATTAAAGTATCTAATAATGGATCAGACTGTGTTTAGATGTTGTCATTTCTAATTCGTAACATGCAGGGTTCTGAGCAAATGGATAACATATATACATGGCAATAAGATACAATCAGTATTGTTTCAAATGACAACATTTGTTTTAACAGTCATTATGTGTGTGCATTACGCAGCGATTTTAAACAAATGTACATAACATAAGTATGCGTGCAGTGGCATATAATCAGTATTGTTCCAACTGAAAACATGTTTTAACCGTTAATATAATTTTTTACACTTGGTTCTTTCTAATCACCCACCAGACTTTGTACACATGATAATACTGTCAGTCAACTTGTCCAGCAGTTGAACTGAAATAGTTGTGAAGTAAACGGCGATCAGAATTTGAAAAGGACCATTCATCTGCGATTCCTTTCGCATTATCGCATCGCCTCTGGTATGCAAAGGCCTTAACCTAAACACTTTCAACAATATCCGTAACTTTTTGCAGTTCAAACTCATTCACCCTCCCTATCATTCACCAGGGAGCCATGTGCTACATTCGTATTGCTCTTATTATCATCATCACACATTTAATGGCTCTTTCATAGAACACTTAACTGATATCGGGCCCTTGTATTAGACCACGGGGGAGTTTCATCCCCAATAAATCTATGTGAGACCTAATTAAAGCCTCTCTAAATTTGGCTGGGTCTTGACACAATAATTCATAAATGATCACAGAATTTAGCATTGCACGTACTTCACAGGGCACCTCCTGTGAGCAGAGGTAAATGAGTTTGATTATGTGTGACAGGATGCTTGTGTTCTGCTTCTGCGTTATGGAAGAGGTCAATTAAGGTTGCAGTGGCATTGCCACAGGCCTGTGTGCAGATTTAGTTCACACCTACCCAAACATTTGACAAGAGGAACTACGTTTTGTGAAAGTGTAAGAAACCAAATAGACTTGCGTCGTTGCCTTCCGCTCCATACAACATTCTTTCAGTATTACTAACTGGCTTGTCTTTGATTTACATGAACATGACAGGCACTGACAGACAGAGAAAAAAAATAGTCAGTATAGACTGAAAGAAAAAGAAAGACAAACGCTGTGTGTGTGTGTGTGTGTGTGTGTGTTTGTGTGAGGAAAGCAGGTAACTAGAGACTGAGAAAAGTCATAAAAAGAAAGAAAAAGATATGAGAAGGCAGGAAGGAGGGATTTTACTTCATTCTTTCATTGGGGCTTTCCAGTTCAGCCACACAGACAGGGTTGGGAGGGTTACTTTTGAAATGCATTCCACTACAGATTACAGAATACATGCTGTAAAATGTAATTTGTAATGTACTTCATTAGATTACTCAAGGTCAGTAACGTAGTCTTAATACTTTGGATTCAACACTGGTAGATAGAACTCAACTGACAGTACAATAATACAAAATAAACATTAACAATCCACATAAGATCTTGCAAGGCGATTAATTAATTATTAATTAAAAATGAATTAATTAAAGTTATTAATTAATTTATTTAAATGTATTGATTTTTTGGTAAATAATAAAATGTAGACATTTCAAAATATACTTCAACTACAGCAAAACTAGTGCGATTTCATGTCAAGACATCTTTTCTTATTAACATTTCTATGAAATTTGATCTAAATATAATATAATATACAGTTTATATTAACATCTAATGTGAGAATTATGTCATTTTTTTTTTTAAATGGTTATCTCTCTTAAATTGTATTTTTGAATGTATTTTTTTATCCCCTTTTCTCCCCAATTTGGAATGCCCAATTCCCACTACTTACTAGGTCCTCGTGGTGGCGTGGTTATTCACCTCAATCTGGATGGCGGAGGACAAGTCTCAGTTGCCTCCGCTTCTGAGACCGTCAATCTGCGCATCTTATCATGTGGCTCGTTGTGCATGACACCGCGAAGACTCCCAGCATGTGGAGGCTCATGCTATTCTCCACGACCCACGCACAACATACCACTCGCCCCATTGAGAGCGAGAACCATTAATCATGACCATGTGGAGGTTTTACCCCATGTGACTCCACCCTCCCTAGCAACCGGGCCAATTTGGTTGCTTAGGAGACCTGGCTGGGGTCACACAGCATACCCTGGATTCAAACTCGTGACTCCAGAGGTGGTAGTCAGCGTCAATACTCGCTGAGCCACCCAGGCCCTCTCTTAAACTATTTTATTCAAAAATCAGAAAAACATTTATTATGTGTATTTTAATAGTCTTGACAAATTCCCAAAGTTTGGTTCCTGTACTAAAAGTGGTATTTAAAAATTATTATCTACCTCTCCTGGGTCAAAAATGACCTGAACGCAATAGGAGGGTTAAGATAGGATCTAGCTGGATGAGGCCATGCAGATAACATGGGACACTAAGCATGGCGATGAAGTCAATTACATTCTTGCATCGATTGCAAGAACGTGCCTATTCAATTCAGATGGCCCATAATGCCTCTTGACCAACATCCTGAGTTTTTTTGTGCTGAATACACAACTAAGTGATATCTGAGCTCACTTCAGCCATACATAAATCACGCTTATCAGATTAAAGGCAATCCAACCATATGGTTTCACAACTGGCAGCCACACCAGACATAAGGATATTCTCTGTATATTAGAGATGCGCGGATGGGCTATTATTTCATCCGCAACCGCATCACAAAACGCATCATCCGTCCACCATCCATCCGCACCAACGTTTTTGACCAATTTTCAAAACCGCACCCGCCCGCCATCCGCTGATTGGGCAAGGCGCTGCTGATGACAGCCGCGAGACTAGAAAGCTCTCAGAATAGGCTATCAGCAGTGAACTCCGTCTCCGATCGGCGCGCAGGGACAAAAATAAATAAATAGCCTAAATTAAACGCACTTTGGCAAACCTGACCTTATCTGATAGGCTTCTGTACAATATTTTGTACTGTATATATTTTAAACTATTTAGCCTACTGCTAATGAATGCCTATTTCACTTTATTTTTTTGCAAATAGATAGAAAGCTCGAATAAAATAACAAGTAAATACATTTGAGGCTAATTATCTCTACGCACTGTCATGTCAGGGTGACGACTATAGGACGAGCCTGTTCTGAAGACTCCCGTTAATTTTGAATGCACGGGAAGAGAGCGGAGAGCGCGTCTTTTTCAGGCACAGTCCAATTCATTTTATACCATCAACAGGCCAAACATTATATAATAAACTATAGAGCCTCGATATTAAAGAAACGCAGACTCAATTCATTCCGAAATTCGATGAAATTCCACCGCACAACAGTGCATGTTCACATTTGTAATTGTGGAATCGGAAATAGGAAACAACACCAATTCTGCGACACAGATGAACCTTTATTGATAGCCTATTATCTATGCCAAAAGAAACAGCAGTCAGTGAAAAATGATTAATATCCCAATGTAGTAGGCATAGGCTATAGCCGCATGTTTTGGCAAAGTTGAAAAAAAAAATGCATATCGTAAGCCTTATAGGCTCAGTCACCCCCACAGACTTAAATTAGAAAAAATAAATATGCCATCCCTCTTTGAACGAACATAAAGTCAGACCAGGCTAAATTGTCCCAATAGCCCATGGACTTAGGATCATCCCCACAAACTTGAAGTAGGGCCTATAATGAAATACTACGCCATCACAGTTGCGACAAAGAAATTCTGGCAAAATAGCCTTAAGCCTCGGAACGTAAAAGCGAAGCCAAATAACTAACAGACAATATGTCTAGAATATAATAGGTTAAACCAATATGAACGTAAAATTATCAGCTGACCGAACTCAACAGTTTAGGTTAAACATTGGCTATTATGTGTAGCCTAGGTAACATAGGCTAATTGGTTTAATATGACTGACCTTAGGTCTATTTTGAATTTTTCTTGGCACTATGCAGGAATAAAATAGCATCTACAGTGTCAGGATTCAGACGCTGTCTCGACGCTAGTGCCTGATGAAAATTTGACTATTTCAAAGTGTGCTCGAATTTTTTTTTTTTTTTTTATGTAGGTATAGCCAGATAACAACATTTAACAATGTATACATATATTTTTCATTTGATTGGTTCAACCGCCCGCCACCCGCCCGAATTTAATTTTAAAAAAAAATTTCGTCACGTCATCCGCCCGATAGTCCGCGGCTGTAACCGCTAACCGCGCATCTCTACTGTATATTACCAGATAACGAATGCCAATATATGACCTCACTGCATATTTAGGTCATATTCTTCCTACTTTTATATTTAAAAGACAAGCTAGATAGGTAAAGTTTGTCAAGACAAACTTTGATGCTGACTTGTCAAAGCCTTGTCTGAAAGTTTCAACTAGTTTTGAAGTTTGATGGCCAACTAGTTAGGTAATCAGTCAAGCCAACATAAGAACTTCTTAAAACACTAATCTGGTTTGCTGCTCTAAGTTGGTATCTCAGCCTGCTCTATTTACTGGTTTTAGAGGAGTTTTGGGCACTTTTCAGCTAGTCGAGCTGGGAAGAATATCTAGACCAGTTGTCCAGGATGGTAGACTAGACCAGCTATACATTAAAGCAACTAAGACCTAAGTTTTTTTTTTTTGTCAGCAAGGTTTTAACACCAAGATTACATCAATACCAAAGCCTTCATTTGTTTTATTGTTATAGTCCTGTATTGTGCAATATTAAAATATTAAGTCAAAAGGCAGAATAAAGAACACGGTCATCAACACAATGTGAGGCACAAAGCCCTCTGTCTGTGTTCATTAAGCCCAGCTCCATTTCTAAAATGGATCCAAGTGCCTCTTGCACAGGTAGAAATCAATAGTATTGTCTGCCTGTGCTACACCCATAGGGAGATAAAAAGCAATGCATCATCCTTTTCTCTCTCTCTTTCCTGGAGTACGCTGAGACGTTGTTAATTATTCATGACTGGGACTGCCAGCAGTGTGTGTGACTGTTTCTTATTCATAATGGAAAATGTAGAGGGGGCACAGCTTTGCTTGAGATATTATACAGAGGTAGGAGGAAGCCGAGATCCCATCATCATCAATCTATGACACCCGGTACCGCCCGAGGATCTGCATGTTGAAGAAATATTGCACAGTAAAAAAAAACAAAAGCAAAACCATAACAGCACACATTACTGACCATCAGATGTTTTTGAAGTTTGAATGATAACTGAGACACTTAGATAATTATTATAATTTTTTGTATTTTGTTTTTGCTCACATTTTGGTTTGCACACAGTCTTACTGAGGTAGGCGCAGACTGAAACCCTCCTTGAATAAATCAATACTAAACACACACATGAGATTAGCCATCCAGGAAAAACAATTAGAGAGAAACAACATGTCAGCCCTGGCTTCTGCTGTGGACAGGCAGTGTTTATCTCGACTATAATATAAAACACTCAGATTGCACTGAGAGACCATCCAGAGGTCAAATTATGGGATGAGCTGATCGTAGATGATTGATTCAAGCATATTACTATTCAAGCATCTTTACTATAGGTCAACAGATTTCTTTGTATAGGATGTTTAAGATTATCTCAGAAATATTAGACTGTTTACTTGTAATTAAATGAGACCTATTACTTGTATAAGCTCAGAACATTGTTGCAAAAAGAGAAAATATACAGTGAAGTAGTTTTATTAGGCCTTGTCCATAATAATACATTTTCGTTTGAAAATGCATCTTTTTCTCTCCGTTTTGGCCTTTCGTTCACACTGAGACAGCGTTTTTGTCAGCGAAAACTGAGCTTTTTGAAAACGCATTCCAAAAAGGATACATTTGAAAACGCTGTTTAAATTAGATTAAAGGTGAAGTTTACCCAAAAATTAAAATTATGTTATCATTTACTTAGCCTCATGTTGTTCCAAATCTGTATGACCTTTCTTGTTCCAAAGAAGAGAAAATGACAAATTTAGCAGAATGTCCGAGCTGCTCTCTTCCACACAATAAAAGTGGATGGGGACTGGGGTTGTCAAGCTCTAGAAAGAACAAAAAAGCACTACAGAACAGTATTGGGTAAATTACTTAAAAAGAGTAATCCACTACAAATGACTTATTTGTCATTTAAAAATGTGCCTTGAAAATCTTGCTTGATAGTCATGGTCACCATTCACTGTCAGAGTATGCAAAAGAGCAGCTTGGACTGCATTAAATAACTTTTTCTTGTTCTATAAAAGAAAGTCATACAGGTTTCCTAAGACATGAAGGTGACTAAATGATGACAAAATGTACATTTTTGGGGGGGAAATATTCATTATGAAAATATATTTGTGGGTACATCTAAAATTAAAATAGTTATGCTGTTATAATAAAAGTATTCATGGTCACAAATAGGAAAGGGACTCATTTGTGAACTACTATTCCCGTTGAGTTGACACTGGGGGTCATTCCTGCGGAGCCCAGACATCTCTGATCTTGAGAAAAGGCCTATGAGAATTGGCATGTGGAATTTGCATGCCACTCAACCGGACATACGGGTATAAAAGGAGTGACGCTGCAAATACACCTCAGATATCTTCTTCGGAGCCGAGAGAGCAGTCACAGAGCTGAATTCCTCTGCCGCAGAAAAAGAGCTCAAGGAGTGAGTGGCACAAACGGTGAAGCGTCTTTTTCAAGATGTCTTTCCGTTTGTGTGTATTTCCTGGTTGCGGTTGTTGTCTCTCCCCATCTGATAAAATGATCGCTGCCTCTCGTGTCTGGGTGCTACCCACGTGGAGTCAGCATTTGTATACACAAGGGTAAGGGTAGTCCTGACCCGGGTCTAATGCAGGAGCTGTGCTCGGCGACCAACTTCGCACTCCGGGCAACTTAAGTCACAGCGCGAGCTCTCGGGCAGGCAATGTCCACCTTGGTGGTCCAGGATCACCACCTTTGGCTCAACCTGGTCGAGTCGCGGGAGGCTGACAAGGTACGTTTCCTTGACGCCCCCATCTCCCAGGTTGGGCTGTTTGGCGACACCGTTGGAGACTTCGCCCGGCAGTTCTCGATGGTGAGGAATATAGGCTATACAGCACATAGGAATATAGGCTATACAGCACATCCTGCCCAGGCGGAGCCACAGACCCCGCACCCCGTCTGCTCATCACCCAGCGCATCCCCCTGCGGTGCCAGCACCAACACCAGCCCCGCTAAAGCCCACCCCTCGGGGCCGGCCCTGACACAGAGCTACCCGCAGGACGGCGACGCCTCCCGCCTCACGGCCGGCCTCCAAGAACCCCAAGAAGGCTTCGAAGCGCCCCTGAGACGGGCATCCCCGGGACTCAGGAAACTGCACTACAGGAGCTGGTAAGCAGACCACTCCCTCCCCCGCTGGAGGAGCGGGTGGGAAATCCTCTATTTCTATTTCGTTATCACGACCGCCGGCCACCGGTTCTCTTTGGCAGGTACAGCACCCTGGAACCCTGCTTTCACGCACCCAGCCGTGGCACAACCCCGCCCCCAAGCCGACGGTCTCCGTGTGCCACGAGGATGAAATTCTTCCTTCCCGTCCCAGGCTGTTCTGGGAGCGGTCACAAGGAGCCAGGTAATTGCTTCGATGTCCCTAGACCCAGGCTCCGCCCCGTCGTGAGGCCCCACCTGCCAGTATGTCCGACGCTCGCACGGAGCTTGGGGCCGTGGCTCGCGCTCCCCAACCCGTTGCGCTGGCTGATCAGGACCGTCCGACTCGGCTATGCGATTCAGTTCGCCAGGTGCCCGCCCAGGTTTAACGCCGTCTGCTCCACCACGGTGAGAGGCGAGAACGCCGCTGCCTTGTGTGCGGAAATCGCCTCCCTTCTACGGAAGGGTCCGATAGAGCCTGTCCCTCCAGCCGAGATGAAGAAGGGGTTTTACAGCACCTACTTCACGTACCCAAAAAAGGCAGTGGGTTGCATCCAATCCTCGACCTGCGAGTTCTGAACCAGGCTCTGCTCAGACTCCCATTCAAGATGCTCACGCAGAAACGCATTCTAGCGAACGTCTGGCATCTGGATTGGTTCGCGGCGGTAGACCTGAAGGACACGTACTTTCATGTCTCGATCCTTCCTCGACACAGTCCCTTTCTCCGGTTTGCCTTTAAGGGTCAGGCATATCAGTACAAAGTCCCCCCCTTCGGCCTGTCCCTGTCCCCTCGTGCCTTCACGAAGGTCGCAGAGGTAGCCCTTGCCCCACTGAGGGAAGCAGGCATCCGCATCCTCAACTATCTCAATGACTGAATAATCTTAGCTCACTTGCAAGACATGTTGTGTGCTCACAGGGACCTAGTGCTCAGGCACCTCAGCCGCTTGGGGCTTCGGGTCAACTGGGAAAAGAGCAAGCTCCTCCCTTCAGAGCATCTCTTTTCTCGGTATGGAGTCTCAATAATGGCGCGTCTCACCAGCGAGCGCGCACAGTCAGTGCTGAGCTGTCTGCATACGTTCAGACAGAACACATTGGTCCCACTGAAATCCTTTCAGAGGCTCCTGGGGCATATGGCATCCTCAGCGATGGTCACACCTTGGGTTGATGCATATGAGACCACTCCAGCACTGGCTACAGACCCGAGTCGAGAGACGAGCATGGTGTCACGGCACACACCGTGCCCTCGTCACACAGGCTTGTTGCCGCTCTCTGAGCCCCTGGTCAGACCTAGCGTTCTTACGGGCAGGAATTCCCCTAGGCCAGGTCTCCAGGCACATCGTGGTTATGACAGATGCCTCCGAACGGGGCTGGGGCACCATATGCAGCGGGCACTTGGACTGGCCCGCGACTGCGTTGGCACATCAACTGCCTTGAGTTGCTGGCAGTACTACTTACCCTGAGGAGGCTTTTGCCGTTGATCCGAGGCAAGCACGGTTTGGTCATCAGGTTCCTAAGAGGCGCGAGGAGATTAAACCCCCCCAGGCCTCGCATTGTTCCCTCGTGGGACCTCTCCGAGGTCCTTCGGGGCCTTCAGAGAGCTCCCTTCGAGCCCCTTGAGTCAGCAGAGCTAAAGGTGCTCTCTCTGAAGACCGCCCTTCTGACGGCGCTCACCTCCATCAAGAGGGTAGGGGACCTGCAGGCGTTCTCTGTTAGCGAACTGTGCCTAGAGTTCGGTCCGGCTTACTCTCACGTCATTCTGAGACCCCGACCGGGCAACGTGCCCAAGGTTACCACGACCCCTTTTAGGGATCAAGTGGTGAACCTGCAAGCGTTGCCCCAGGAGGAGGCAGACCCAGCCGTGGCGTTGCTGTGACTGGTGCGTGCTCTTCGCATCTACTTGGACCGCACGCAGAGCTTTAGAAGCTACAAGCAGCTTTGTTTGCTTTGGCGGACAGCGGAAGGGAAGCAGTCTCCAAACAGAGGATCGCCCACTGGGTCATCGATGCCATCACAATGGCATAACACGCCCAGCACGTGACGCCCCCTGCTGGCCTACGAGCCCATTCTACCAGGGGCTTTGCAGCTTCTTGGGCGTTGTCCCACGG
Organism: Moxostoma hubbsi; assembly: GCA_032164185.1. NCBI lineage: Eukaryota > Metazoa > Chordata > Actinopteri > Cypriniformes > Catostomidae > Moxostoma > Moxostoma hubbsi. The sequence continues at coordinate 21,355,565 of JAVLUX010000031.1, forward strand.
CACCTCCCTAGCAGACATATGTAGAGCTGTGGGTTGGGCAACACCTAACACCTTTGCAAAGTTCTATAACCTCAGGGTTGAGCCAGTTTCGTCCCGAGTGTTATCAGGTGACACAAACAGGTAAGTTCGGGTCAGCTGGCCAGGTCTATCGCTTGTGCATAGTGCCTTTCCCCTCCCTTGAGGCGAAGACGTGTGCTCTTTCCCCAGTTGCGTTCGCAGGAAGTGTGAACACTGGAAGTTCTTCCTCCCTAGCCCAAGTTTTCGTAGAGGCTAGCTGCCGCCCCGGTACGGGCATCACTAGGCCCCCGTACTGAGGTAAGTGCTCCACATGTGCTGGTTGTCCCCTTCGGCAACCCCGTGTGATGTATATCCCGCAAAATGGTTTCCCTGCCGGTAAACCGCATCTTCCTTGGACAGAGGGCCCTCTGCCCTGGGTCGGCGTGTTTGTAGTAACTCCTCCCTCCGTGGGTAGGATCTACCACGATGCCTCTCCACATGATGTGCTTCCGCTCCTAACAAGTAAGACCATGTGTGTATTCCACCTAAACCCACCCCACCCCCCCCCCCCTCGGGGCCGGGTGTAGCCTCCGCGGTGTCCTCCTCTTTGGAGGGACACCCCCCAGCTTGGACCATATATTTGGCCCCCAGCCGAACGATTTTGTTCCTTTTACAGGGGAGAATAATAGAGAGAAGGCCCCGGCTGGGCCAGCCAGTCCTTATACTTCTGAGCAGTTAGCCGTTCCCCAAGGTACAGGGGACTGCTTCATGCTTGCCAGTGTGTTGGGGGTAGTTATGTGACGGCTTTCTGCGCTGGCTACGAGGCACACAGAGGTTTGCCTGTCTCGCACCGTCAGTCTGCGTAACTTGGTTCAGATCTTGTGGTGTTTTCCATTTGGACCCCTAGTGTCAACTCATTGACACAACGCCGAGGGAGTGACAGACGGGGAACGTCTCGGTTACTGACGTAACCTCCGTTCCCTGATGGAGGGAACGAGACGTTGTGTCCCTCCGGCCACAACACTGAACCAAACGCTGAAAGCGCCGTGTCTTTAGAGCGATACCTGATGTGTATTTACAGCGTCACTCCTTTTATACCCCTACGTCCGGGGCAGTGGCATGCAAATTCCACACGCCAATTCTCATTGGCCTTTTCTTAAGATCAGAGATGTCTGGGCTCTGCAGGAGCGACCCCTAGTGTCAACTCATCCACACAACGTCTCGTTCCCTCCATCAGGGAATGGAGGTTATGTCACTAACCAAGACGTTCTTGATAGTCTGTTACTCACAAAGCATTATTTTTGGTATTTGTTATAAATGTAACATTCTTAATAAGGTTCCAATCATAAACATGAAAGATATTCTAACAGAAAATCCACACTCTAATTCAATTAGACAATTACTCCTGTCATAAATGCCCTGACAACAGAAAACATGTGAACTGACTGAAGCAGCATTAGCTCTGAATGATGTCACAGCAGAACCATGTCAGTATAGTCTGGAAATTCCAATGATTAAAAAAATGCATTTCAATGAAATAAACAAGATGTATGTTGTTTTAAGTCCACATAACCTAAATATGTACTCCTACCATTGCAGAGCACAATAACACAAGTGTGTTGGCATCTAAGGAACTTATCATTTGCAAGTGTGTGTCTGAGAGTGTGTAAAGGGGAAGGGGGTCACGCATGGCGGAGTATTTTGAGCTGATGTTGATTAAATGTAGCTTGTATGAATCATGACTTCCCACACTGCAGGTCACAAAGCGGCATGAGTCATGAGCAAGTCTTATATGGAAACAGACAGGGCACTGGACAGGCGTGCGCACACACACACACTGTTATGCCTGAATGGGTGCAGGGATGGTGGGCTGGTGGTATACAAGTCTACATCAACAATAATTTCTTACTAAACTTACACTCAACCTGCTCAAAAGCAAAGGTAGTTACTTTGTACTCTGACTCTGATATGCAAATTATTAAAGGATTAATTCACCCAAAATGATAATTCTGACATCATTTACTCACCCTCATATCATTCCAAAACTCTTTTGACTTTTGCATTTTATTTTGTGAAACAAAAAATGGTAAATTTTTGAAGATTATTCTGGCCACTTTTTTCCATCTGTATTTAACGTGAATGAGGATTGGGCCTATAAAGCTTCAAAATGATAAAAGCATCATAAAAGTATCAAAAATTTGGACTATATTCCAAGTCGTCTAAAGTCACATGATAGCTTTGTGTGAGGAACAGACCAAAATTGTAGTTGTTATTCACTGATAATATTCTTCTTCAGTGATCCGGCTGAGTCAGTGATTTCCTAAATGAGAATTCAAGAACCAAATCAGTTTGATTCTGAACAAATCGTTCAGACAGATCTGTGAACCAGATCAACTGACTCAAGAAAGATCCAACTCTAATCAGACATCGCTACTTCTCTCATGAACTCATTAGCTTTGGGTGAACTATTATTTTAAGGCTTTTAAATGTTGTGGTAAAACTCTCCAAAGTGAACATTCCATGTGCCAATCTATCCACGTCTGAGCAGAGGCTATGATTGCTTCCTCAGAGAAAAAATAGGTATCGATATGTCTTCAACACAGAAAGAATCATAACATCCAGCAAGAATAATCCTCCTGCACCTCGAGTTAAATCTTCAAGTTTTCCAACATACACATATGCACTCATACACAGTTCAGTCTGCGTCAATCCTCCAATCCATTGTTGCATTATCACCAGCCCTTTAGAGGTTAGCAGACATCATAGTTCTGACTTACACATTTACATCATACATGCATGCACACACACAATCCCAACCGCAGCTGAATCAATAAAACCAGAAAACTGATGGGTGATGAGACATATTACAGGACCAATATCTATTTTAGAAGGTGGGATGAATTAATTTATGCATACTGAATTCATTTTAAAGCTGGCAGGATTTTATTTTGCACAAAACAAACCTCTAACCAACAAAGGAAATGTAAACTGATGGAAAATCTCCCCATAGGAAAGAAGTGACACAGCGCCACCCACATCCTCACTCGCACGGAATGTGTTCCAAACTCTGTTTTATGTGTGTGTTCATTTGCCCTTGGTTGAGACACAATTCTAAATGTAATAAATACAAGGCACATGGACTATGATTTGACTACTCTGTTAGTCGTTCTGAATTTAAACGTCTCAGAGGGAATTCCTTTCTCTGCATATCCCTTGTTCTTATTTAACACACAGAAAGCGAGAGTGTTCTTGTCCGTTCAGAGTGCGTCTCTTGTTTCACGGATGCATTTCATTTTCATATTTGATGGAAATGGTGACAAAAAGTATTGGCCAGTTTTCACGGATCACCCTGTGGTCACAACAATGACCGTTTAATCGATAAAGTAGCTAGTTCCTGTTCTGCAAGCCAGTTTTGAGAAATTCTGTATTCATTCAAAGCAGTATTCGTACAAAAGGGAACTACAACTATGTACTGAGGTTTTTAAATATTGCAGAGTAGTATATTAATACAAATCCAAACTGTTTACCCTTCAGGAACATGCATAATGTGAGGTCTTCAGCTGGTTTAGAGAGGTTACATGGCCGAAATAGAGCATGGACTCCCTCAGGATCAGATAACTTGCTGGCAGCCCTGGTGACAAATGCTCAGAGCTAATATAAGCCACACATTGGCAGTGCTGGTAGATTACTTCTGAATTGTTATCCGGTACTGATTACAAACTACATGATGCAATCAGCAACGTAATCCCATGGATTATATTTTTGGGGTAATCTAACATTATTTATTTGATGTCCTAACTATTTAATCTATAATCTATACCATTTTGACTTAATGTTGCATAAATGCTTTTAAGAAAACTTACTTAATAAATGAAAATTTGAGTATTTATATAATTATTTTGTGTTTTACTTTCTATTTGTCTGTTACTAAGTAAAAAAAGGCCTTTAAAGGGCCACGAAATACAAAAACAAAGTTGATATACATGTTTTGTCCAAGATGGCAGGAAATAATTGTTATTATAAAAAAGATTCTTATTTAGAAGAGGATTAGTAAAAGGAATAAGAACTATTGTCTTGTAGGTTTTAAATATTTTTGTCCAGACTTCCAGAATGAATAATCAGTGAAGGTCACTGCATATGTAGACATAGTGATTCACAGCTGTACATCAGCAGTGTTTATAGATACTTGCATAATTATTCTTCATGAAATGTCATGGTTTAATCAAATGAGTGGTGATTTTTAATTTTTTTTTAAATTCAGAGGCAGAGTTGCATGTTTTTCCCCATGATATAATTTTTAAATTAAGGGAGATTTTCTAGAATTATGGACAGGTACCCCGGAGTGCATTTAACAAATGTGGTCAAACTGAACGGCAATGTTCACTTTCATTATAATTGACACACTGCAACTTTGATTTGTACTTCTTTGCTTTTAAGAAGAGGAACTTATATTGAACCTGAAACATTCCTTTAATTTTAACATGTAGTAATACATTTGTCAATCAAAAGTTGTGATTGTTAACATTAGTTTATGGACTATAATGAACTAACATGAACAATAAAGAATTGTATTTTTATTAACTGACATTAACAAAGATTAATAAATAATGTAAAACATACAGTATATTGTTGATTGTTTCTTCATGATACGTAATGCATTAACAAATGTTAATGAATGGAACCTTATCGTATATGTTACCTTTCATATCAAACTTTAAATATGTTTTTTAGGAGTTGGCTATACAACGTAAAGTTGAGAAAAATTCAAGCACACCTACAAATGCTTAGACTATTTATATTTGACATGGAATTGTTTGCAGTGGACAGGATATTACGTTTTGGATGGGAGAGTTTACATTGCACAATAATGTTTTTGCCCTGTCTCCTTAAAAGTGAAATGATTTTTGTAAATCAGCATTTGTGGCATAATGTTGATTACCACAAAAATTTAATTTGACTTGCACCATCTTCAATGTAATTATAGCCACTAGGCTAGTGGCAAGTATCAGGTCTGTGTGTGCAATTCCACAACCCACCCCCTCTCTACCAAAAACACTCAAAGACTTTTCATTTACAGTATGTCAGTGGTTGGCTGGTTTAGAATTAAAAATAAAAATAATAAATAAGGGGGATCAATAAATGATAAACTTTTAACTGCGTTAACATGTAATCATGTAATTTATAAAGAAATAACTGTAATCTGGGTTTGAGTATTTGAAAATGTAACGTCTAATTAATAGATATTTGGAATCTGAATACATAATACAGATTACATGTATTGTAAATAGGAGTGTGTGTGTTTGTTAGTGTGTGTGTGGTGGGCACACATAAGTTTCCAAAACAAAATGAGCAGTTCACCATTCATGTGTCCCAGTTGCATAAGAGATGAGACAAATATAGCAAAAGGGAAAATAGAGGCCCAAAAATAACGCACTTCACCTTTAAAGGTCTTGAGACATTGTGAGAAATCACACTGAAAGCAGCATTTAAGCCAATATTACACACAAATTATTTTAAGTAACTTTCTTGTGCCTCCTCCTCTAATATATGAGATCATAACCTTATTTTTTTTTCCATTCTAAATGGCTTTGAATGATCAAGTGCGTATATGCACCTTCAGATAAATCATAGTTTGAAAGGTTATGATCCCAAGTGTGCGCAACTGAGACTAGCTGTGGGTTTGGGGTTAAACACATATGAAGCTGACTCAGAACGAAAGGACAAATATTCTCTCTCTCTCTCTCTCTCTCTCTCTCTCTCTCTCTCTCTCTCTCTCTCTCTCTCAACACACACACACACACACACACACACACACACACACACACACACACACATACACACACATATAGAGATATGTTGGAAATATTCAGATCAGCCTAAACCTGTAATGTGTAACTGATGTCAGTCTGTGGGAGGCTCCTGCCTACTGGTTGCTTTGTGCTGGTGACAGGGTTTCCTTTATCAGCCATCTGACATTTGGGAAAGGGATATTGGCTGCTGACCTATTCCAGTATTAACCGTTAAAAGAAGAGTTAACCCAAAATTGAAGAATATAGAATAATTTACTAACCCACATGATGTTCTAAACATGTATGACTTTCTTTTAGAGAGGAGATGCGAGGTAGAATTACAGCCTCAATCATCATTCACTTTCATTGTATGTACAAAAGATGCATTGAATGTGATTAAAATTCTGCCAAACATCTCCTTTAGTGTTCAACTGAAGAAAGGAAGTTATTCGGGTTTGGGAAAACACAAGGATGAGTAAATGTTGAAACGTACACACAAACACCCACACATATGCACACACACACACACTTGCCCAGGCCTGTTTTGTATCAATGACGTCATGGCATCTGATTTCACAATCATTATGCCGCAGAATTTCACTAGCCGATGCAGTTATCAGCAGCATTGAGAGATCAATAAAATCTTGTAGAGCATTGATTTCATCTTGATTAAAACACTGAATCTTAGCAAGGCCTGAGAGAGACAGCACTGAAGATATTTCTGAATTCCATCACTATTGATACATTCCAGGAATGCAGAATGTGTTCCCACATACATTTTGAGTTTGAACCGGTCAAAATGCTAGCCCCAGGTAAGGGCATCTGAAGCGTTAACGTAGTCTTGAGCATGACACTTAACCCAAGGTTGCACATTGACTTTACATGCATTTAATATACTGATTAAGTTTTTCTAGTTGACATGTATATGCTAATTAGCTCAACAAATATTTGACAAGCCAGTGTTAATCTGCATTTAAATAAGCAAGCTTAGCAAGCCTAGATTCATTTTGGAGTCAAATGACTTTTTAAAGCATTAGTGATTTCAAAGAAAATATCTTAGATAAACAGCCTAGTGACGGCAACATTTCCACAAAGCAAAATCATGTGCTTCATTACATGTTTTGTTGCAGTTTCCCACTGAAATGTCCAGCAGGGGGCCATCAAAAGCAAGTGAAATGAAGTCGTAATCAGACAAGGATTTTAAGGTGAATATTATATGGATGTTTAAATGAGTACAACATACCTCCGTAACCTAAACCTAACTAATAGTGTTCTAAAAGCAAATCAGAGGTAAACAAAACAGACATCCTAACCCCACACCAACACCTAAACCTAACCAACAGTGTCCAAAAAAGCAAATGTGACACTACGTCATTTTGTGACGCTTTTATGACACTTTTGGTGGCTCACGTGTCAGTTTGTGTGAAGTACAATAGTTTTCTAGAGCTTCTTGGTTGGGCATTCAAATTTCAAAAAAGAAGTGACTCGTGTCTCTCTCTGACCTCACACTCTATAGAACTACAATGCCAATCATGCACTACGTCTCTATCACCCCCGATGCATGCACACTTTTATTCCTGATTTCTCTCAATACAGGGACAGTAGATGTGTGCAAAAGCAACACGTTGCTTTATTTAAAAAGTAACCCAGATCTTATGGTCTAAAATAAAAAATATTGCATTACAAGTAATCTGATTACGTAACAAGTAACTTTTATCTCGTTACCCACAACACTGTTTATAAAGTCATAATCAGCCGCTGTACACGTGATTTTTATGAAATTGAATTAAACGCACAGTTGTTGTAGCACCTCTAATGTTAATGTCACCAGGAAACTGCGGCGAAACGTACAATGTGGCACATAAAACTCAGTTTGCATATATGTAGTTATAGTAACATTCATTCTATAAGGAAAGGTTGCAGCTAAACTATTATCTAAAATACAGTTAACCTAGCCTGAAAAGTAGCTAGTTTTAAACACATTAAAGGTCTGAATCCCCTCACTAAAATTTAGATTTTGGCTGTTGAATTGATCTTCAATCCATTGTAATAAACATTTTTTAATTACTAGCAAATTTAAATGACCAAAAATGATTTTTCGTAAAGTGCCTGATCTAATCTCCATACATTTAAATTTTTTGACTAAAAGAAAATAACCGTCTTGGTGTGCAAGAAACATTTTAGACTTATAAGAAAGGGTCATATTTATAAGAAAGTGAAGAAATGGTATTCATAAAGTACTTATGATATTAGCTGTGATCGTTCATGCTTCCACACAATAGAGCATACAGTTACAATAGAATGATTCAACGGGTGTGTGGAGTCAGCCACTGATTAGTCATTAAGTGGCAGGTGCAGTACTAGAGTAGAACTTGATAATAACTCAGTGCTACAGCGTGGACAGCTAAAAATGAGACCCCCTTTTGTAGTTACATTTTCCACTGTAGGTGAGAAACTTTCAAAACATAAAACAAGCTGTTGTTTTGACTAAATGGAAATAGAGCTTAAGAGTGTGCCGTTTGCTCTACGTGTTAATTATTGGGCTCCACAAATCAAACATAGATTAAATTTTCTCTTGTTGTTTGAAAAAATGGAGAGGAGGATTAAATATGAAAAAGGTCCATCCCATTCTTCTTTTTTTCATTTTTACCATGTGCTGTTCAAGCGCTGAGTAATAAAGAATGCCGGTAAAATATGATTTTGTCACTCTGTCTTTGAGTGAGAGGAAGAAAGGAGGAGGGACTCTGCATTTTCAATGCAGTTTTCACTGCTCCCTATACACTTAGAATGCCCTAAAAAACATCAAATACAGACAGACAAAACTTCTCACAGATTTGTCGCACAGATTAAGGATTTCGGGTACGGTTACATAATATAGTGATTCATGTATTTCAATGTATATTATACATTCATGCTTATTTAAATAAAATTTACATGATTTTATCTACCAGTATATTATTTTACTATATTATTAAACCCATATGACTTTCTTTTGTCTGTGAAACAAAAGGAGATGTTAGACAGCAGGTTAAAGAGACAGTTCACCCAAAAATGTACTCACATTCATGCCATCCCAGATGTGTATGACTTTCTTTCTTCTGTAGAATACAAATAAAGATTTTTAGAAGTATATCTTAACTCTGTAGGTCTTTTCAATGCAAGTGAATGGAGACCAGACCTTTCAAGATTCAAAAATCACATAAAAGGCACGAACAAGTAATCCATTTGGTTTTAATAAATGTCTTTTGAAGTGATGCAATCACTTTGGGTGAGAAATAGACCAACATTTCAATCCTTTTTTACTTTTTTACTATAAATCTCAACTTTCTCTTTCACTTTCAGAATGTGGGGAAAAAAGTGAAAGTGAAACTGGATATTTATCTATAAAAAAAAATTAAACATTGTTCTGTTTCTCACCCACACCTATCATATTGCTTCTGAAGATGTGGATTTAACCAGTGTAGTCGTGTGGGTTACTTTTATACTTCTTATGCCATTATGTGGGTTTTGGAACTTGAAAAGTCTGGTCACCATTCACTTGCTTTGTATGGACCTACAGAGCTGAAATATTCTTCTAAAAATCTTTGTGTTCTGCAGAAGAAAGAAAGCCATTCACATCTGGGACGGCATGAGGGTCAGTAATGATGAGAGAATGTTAATTTTGGGGTGAACTATCCCTTTAAGTCTCAGTCCCCATTCACTTTCATTGTATCTTTTTTTTCTATACAATGAAAGTGAATGGTGACTAAGGTTGTCATGCTGCCAAACATTGCTATTTCACAGATGAAAAAAAAATTATACGGGTTTGGAAAAACTTAAGGGAAAACAAATGACTACAAATTAAAATATTTGGGTGAACTATCCCTTTAAGATGGCAGAATACCCTGTCAATTCCACTTCACAGGTCACTATTGGGTCTATTGGAACATACCCAGAGGATGACAGAAAATTAGAAAGACAGAAAAGAAAAGGAAAGTTAGAAAGCAAAATATCCCTTCTGTACCCAGTACAGTAACAGCCTTTGCTAGCTTTGCCTTGGAGTGAAAACGCTCACAGGAGCTGTTTCTATTTGCAGACGGGCGACAGCTTGAAATGACACGTCTGAGACTGCCCGGTCCTATCTGGTTGTTCTGATCCTGGTTCAGTTCTTAGAAGGCTGGTGCGTGCCGCAAGCCTCGGATGCGGTCTAGCATTGCTAAGCATTTTGGCCCGTCTGTTGTGTTACAACTCCCACACACTGGACACCAGTCTCCAAACCAGATCTCCATGTCTGCAAGAGAGAGAGGGACTCATGTATCCAACAGCGCTTGACCGAGAACAACCTCCCACAGGCCACAAATCACTCCCTGTAACCCCGGGCAGACAGGCCCGTATAGGCCAGCAGAGCACATCCACACTTGTTTGTTTACGAAGCAGGCAGTGGACTAAGTCCTGCTCTGCGTAAGTGGCTATTTTTAGATGCTTTAATCCTTCAATGGATTTGTAATGGCTCAGACTGCATAGACGAAAGAGCATAAATAACCTGGAAAAAGAATGAGGAAAACTAAAAAAAAAATAATGGAAAGAGGTTTTTGTCCAGACTCTCATTATATTCTACTCACCTAATCCTGGCTTTTCACAAACCTGGGTTTACAGTATTTTCCAGTGTCATGTTCAGGTTAATAACTATGTCATATTTAGATTTGTCATTATACTATCTAACATAAAACTATTCCAGTGATGATTACTAAGTACACAGGGAACATGGTGAGCCACAATGGACAAGATTTTGTATGCTACAGAGAATAAAATACAGAATCTCTCCGTCTTTGTGGCATGCTGTCGGTCCACCCCATGTGTCTTATTCTGGGCATACACAAACTTCATGCTGACCATGAAAGCTGGCTAATCTGCTTTCTTTTTATTAAACAGGGTGAATTCCCACACTAGACAACAAGAAGTATTTTCCTAGATGAATGAATGGAAATGAACTCATCTTAATTTACGTAGGCTTAGGACATTGCGCGTATTGAATAGAACAGATGCTAAAAAATACACACAAAAAAAACTCATTGATGCATCACACCACAATAAACTGTTAGGCCCCTAATATATTTATACTATTGTATATATCAATACACACACACACACACACACACACACACACACACACACACACACACACACACACACACACACACACACACACACACACACACACAGTAGTATTCAATGAAGCTGTCAGATGAGGACCTGTGAGTGTCTGTTTCTCAAACTAGAGACTCTGATGTACTTCTCCTCTTGTTTAGTACATCTGGGCCTTCCACGTCTGTAGTGACTGTAGTGTTCACCTTTGAATGAAATCTTACGATTTTTGGCAATTTCAAGCATTGTATAGCCTTCATTCCTCAAAACAACGATTGACTGATGAGTTTCTAGAGAAAGCTGTTTGTTTTTTGCCATTTTTGACCTAATATTGACCTTAAGACATGCCAGTCTATTGCATAATATGGCAACTCAAAAACAAACACAAAGACAATGTTAAGCTTCATTTACCAAACCAAATAGCTTTCAGCTGTGTTTTATATAATGGCAAGTGATTTTCTGGAACCAAATTAGCAATTTAGCATGATTACTCAAGGATAAGATGTTGGAGTGATGGAAATGACTTTTTCAAATAGTGATGGTGCTGTTTTTTCACATCAGAATGTCCTGACTATACTTTGTGATCAGTTGAATGCCACTTTGGTGAATTAAAGTTCCAATTTCCATTCGAAACAGCAAAAAACAAAAAAAAAAAAAAACAAAACAAAACAAAACTATATATATATATATATATATATATATAACATGCACATTTTCTGTACGCACTGAATACCCAAATGACCAGTTATGCTTGGCAATATGTGGTGTGCTGTACTTCACTTTCCATTTCCAGGGTGAAGAATGAATACAATTAATATCAGCCATAATTTTACATCTTCCTCTTGTCTCATTATTACACAAACTTGGAATAAAAATACTAAATAAATATTTATATCCGAGATGATAACTGGATGTCATTTTCCGAATTAAACGTGCAACAATGCGCATACTTCTGTTTGAAATATTTATAATTGCATAAATTCATGGTTGAATCTGTGTTTTTGAACGAATAACTTGAAAGTGAATGAATCGTTTTTGTACTAATTTCCTGTTCATTCAGGTCTCTCACTTTTGGAGCCAAAAAGCTCTAGTTTGAACATGCATACGGATTCATATACTATTTAAAAATATATAGTGGTCTGTATACTGTATACTGCACAGCATGCTGTAAGAAGTAGCATACATTTTAAATTAGGCTACCACTGGTAATTCAGAGATGGGTCTCTTCTCTTATTGGAATACTGCTCTCTCTCTCTCTCTCTCTCTCTCTCTCTGAACTTGAGCCAGCAGCAGTAGGGAGCAATAACAGGATCTTAGTCAGACAGCTGGTCTGTTAATGTTTCTAGCTGATAGGATGCAGCTCAGCCTGATGAGGAGATAGCTTGCAATCGTCCACTTGGATGTGATGAGTGGACTGTATTCCATTCCTCTGTAGCATCTTTATAACAGAATTAGAAACCGTATGAACTCGTTTCCACAATCATACACACAGTTATCACACTGTTGGTCTATCATCATTATAATTTATTTCAGGATTGTCTCTGACTTGATGAAATCACAGACAGCTGTTATGAAAGCAATCTGCTGCTGTTTTTCACAGCCAGCCATCACAACACAGCTAATAAAATCATTTCACAGCTCTGTGCTCTCCCAGCTTGTGTGTGTGTGTGGTCATTTACAGCTGTGTCACTCTCTCTGCTCAATTTGACCCCGTCTGCACCATGGCCATTATTTCCTATGTGTGCAGTAACATGCTATGTGACCAATGCCACAAATGTGATAGAGACAGGATGGGAAATTAAAACTAATGAGCTGCATGAGGCTTATATGTTATGTTGCTATGATTCTTTTAACAGCCACCCCCTGCTACAAAGACCAGCTTAACCTGCATGCAATTCCCATGCTGGTTTATGCTGATTAGTTGTACCCTGTTTGGTGCTGTTCTAGCCGGTGACCAGCATAGTATTTCTTATAAAGCTGGTTAAGCTTTTTTAAAAGCCTGGTAAGGTCACCAGCACACCAGTATCCCTGCTGGGAACCAGCACCCAAAACACATCATATACTGGTGACCAGCTTTTCGGGTCTTTTCCGCAATAGTTGAAGTATGTGTATGTGTGTTTATGTGCAGATTCTGCTCAAACTGAACAAGAATGTAGACATACCCAACACGGAATGAATCACAATGCTTCAGGCTCTGCCTCTCATACTGTAATCACTGAGCCCAATAAAAGTCTTTTCACAGCCTCTTCACCTGCCAGCAGTCTTAAGTGATGACTCACCGGGTACTCACCGAAGTGACTCAGTTACGGCAAACTTGCAGGTCATTTGAGGAGAGCGCTGACACACTGCCAGACCTTAAAAACACCTGTGTAGAATATGTATCCAAACTCAACATTCCCACTTATAATAGCTACAATCACAGACCTAAAGTGACCTATCAGACTATAGCTCATCAAAATTAGTTTTCTGTTTACATGAGTGTTCTTATAGGGTTTGTGTAGCATATTTAGCAATGACCTATTGCAATAGGAAAGATTACAACACCCAGATATATTTTGATAACTAAAGATAAACTAAAGATTTTTGATGCAAAATCACAAATGATTGTCTAAATTATTGAAGGAATCTGTAAATTTTGTAAAGAAAACCCACAATTTTACTCTTAATATGATTTGAATATACAGTATATACACTTGTAGTATACACCTAATACTACACTGAATGTGACTAACATATTAACCCTTTAATGCATACATTGAGTCTTTAGAGACCCAGGACCTCATTTCACCCTCTGTACCTCATCCATTTTTTGGAGTTGTGCCCACACAAAAAGCAACATTTCAAAAACACAATTAAAAAAAAATAGTTAAAGTAACAAAAATGAATAGGGTCATTAGAGGCCCTACTGTGGTTCTTTGTTTGTTTTTTTGTTTGTTTTTGTGCACTTCCATAAATGATCATTTTTATGATAATTTAATATCTATATAAGTTTACTATCACTGTATATCTATTTTTGTTTATTACAAGATACACTGCCATTCAAAAGTTTGGGGTCACTTACTCATTTTTTATTATTATTTTTTCTTCACATTTTAGAATAATAGTGAAGTCATCAAAACTATTGAATAACAGAAATGGAATTATGGGAATTATATTGTGACAAAAAAAATTAAAATCCCAAATAATTAAAAAAATATGCTAATATATTTTAGCATCTTCAAAGTAGTCACCCTTTGCCAAGAATTTGCAGACATGTTCTCTTTCCCATCTATGCTGGGCACTTATTGGCTGCTTTTATTTATTATTCGGTCCAAGTCATCCATTTAAAAAACTTTAAATACAATTTTAGTTTTGTAATGAAATAAATTAATATGGTGGCACAATTATATTTTTGTCTACAAAACTAATTTAAAATATTTAAGAATACACCTTCAGATCAAAAGGTTTTTAAGATCATGAGAAACATTTAAGTCATGTGACCCAAAATGTTTGACCGGCAGTGTACATTAATACTATATTTATACAAATAAATACTATATCATGTTGATTTTCTGTGCAACAATGGAGAACTATCTGAATCCTGTATGCGTATAAACATTCATAAAATACATGCTATTTCTTACTAAGGGTGGCGCTTTAGTTTCAGTGATTGATTTGTTTTATATTTGACATTGGTTTTTGATGAAGAAACAACATGGAAGTAAACTATAGCAAGTGTAACACATGAACAGTACGAGTTGACTATTGTCATTTGGGTGAACTACTGAAATGATGCGTACTTCAATTTTGCTTAGACACCATAAGTGTCTTTGAAAATACTTGTGTGTAGCTTACGTGTAGATTTTGTGTTATGTGTAGCTCAATATGTTTTTGAAAGCCAGATGCGTCTCATGAAATTTCAGAGCGAAAGTAATGAATCCTGTTCTAGATTTGTCCTGATTTGTTGCATTATCTATTTGATATATGAAAAATAAAACATCAAAATATTTCCAAATATATTTAGTTTTATTAGTTTCTAATTGTCTTGAAAATATTTTTTAAAATGTACACTATCTAGGCATTTTGTAGATCCGTTTTTTATATATATGAATGCGGGGTCTCTAAAGACCCAAATATGTAAGTGTGTTTGGTGAAATTCCCATGCATTTAATGGTTAATATGACATATTAATATGGAAAAAACTTTCCATAAAATAAATAAACAAAAAAATTCTATGAAGGCCATTATGTTAGATAACAAAATATCACACCAAGGAAAATTAATTTTAATCACAAATAGCACATTTACAAAAAGAAGTTTGGGTAACACTATAATAATGGTCCATCATCAAAAGGTAACTATGCAGGAATTAATGAAGGATTAATGAGTAGTACTAAATTAACACTTTAGTTTCTACTATTTACTAATATGAAAACACGATTAACTAATCAGTAAGTAATAGTGAACTGATGACTGAGGTAGTTCACCGTTAGGAAATCAATAATTACTGAATTTGGTTTGCCTCATTGAGAACTATTAGCCAACTATGGCTTATTAAATATGAACTACTAATTAATAACTAATCACAACATTAACATGCGTATAAAATGTGAATGATTATGTTTGTATTGTGAACAAGATCAAGAAATGTGAATTCAGAGAAACATGCGCCTCACGTGTGTTCTAAATGGCTAAAGTGTCTGGTAGAGTATCATAGTCAGCTTACAGATGTATGTGCCCAACGTGTGTATTCCTTGGGATATACATTCAGTTATTAATTTCCACAAAGAACGCACATGAGGTGCATATTTCATGATCTTGTTCACAAAAAAACATAATATTCACATTTTAGATACATGTTAATGTTTTGATTAATAAATAATTATTAGTTTTAATAATAATAATTATTTTAAATTAGCCATAGTTAGTTAATAGTTCTCAACGAGGAAAATCAAATTCAGTAATTATAGATCACTTAACAGTGAACTACCTCAGTCATCAGTTACTATTACTTACTGATTAGTTAATCATGTTTCCATATTAGTTAATCGTAGTAACAAATGTGTTAATGTAGTACTACTCATTAATCCTGTATTAATTCCTACATCATTACCTATTAATGACGAACCATTATTATAAAGTGTTAGCGAAGTTTGATATGTACTATGGATAATTAAACCATATATATGTTGTTCAAAATTAAGTATTTTGAAAAAAAAAAATGTCATTGTCAAACTTAGTGAAACTTGTTCACAGTTAATGTGATAAACTACACCTGTGGTTACTCTGCTAAGGCACCTGTGTGAACTTGAGGGGAACTGACTTCATATAACCACTAAAAACCAACTTGGGACAAGTTGTTTAAAATTAATTACAAAAATGGCGTTCTCAGAAAAGCTCATTAGCATCACTTCTCTTCAGATGTGTGGTCCTTGCACACTCCACAAACCAGTGCGCATACTTGAGATAAAATATGTGAGTTTTCTGAAGTTTGCACCAAAACCACAAACAAAAACATTCTAGGGGGGGGATTCTTGAAAAAAATTCTTGTCTACAGGATGATAATCCTCTTTTCGACTTTATGCTGAGAAATCCCCTCTGCCTAAGCTCTGGGGATGGTGCTGTCCCTTTAAGAAGGGAAAATGACAGGAATGACAAGTAGAAGAGGGGCAGAGTGTTAGAGACGAGATGAGGAAGGCGATTGTGCAAGAGAGGGTGAGGGTTCTGACAGATAATTGGGACCACAGCTCTTATTCAAAGAGCCTCATAAACTCCACATACACCCGCGGCACCGAGGGGGCAGATACAGTCTGTCTCGTTAACACACTTGCATGTGAGCATGGAAAAATGCTGGCGTGTTTTTACATAGAAAAAAGAATGCCACATATGCACACGCACGCACACCCACGTGCAGAACACACATGCATACATGCGACACACACTAACAACACACAATTACGAAGCAGATGTGTTTGGGAAGGGGCGTAAAAACCCATAAGCAAAAACTATTAAATAAAAATAAATAAATAAATAAATAAAATAAAATTGCATGCACATAAACTTAAAATGCTAGAAAGACAGAACAAACAGCTTCACAACTAACAATTGTTCTGATTCATATGTTTTTTTCAAGACACATATAATACACAAGAACAAAAAGTCTCTCACCACAAACACTGTGCGACTTCCTCTGAGTCATAATTTTTCAGTGGGTGCCAGAGATGAGTCACAGAATGTTCCACAAGCCCAATAGTACAGACTCGCTAGAAATGCCTGAATGACTTCCAAATACACTATTCATATTCTGTCCACATTTTGGTAAACAAACAACTTTCGTGCAGCTATTATTTACTGAATGAATAAACATTGTATGCCATTTGTCATAAGTGTCTTTTCAGGTGTAACGTAGGTGTTTTTTCTTAATAAAGAAACATAATAGTAAGAGTAATAATTGGAGTTGATATCATTGCTCTAGCCCTGCGATGAACTGGCGACCGGTCCAGGGTGTACCCCGCCTTTCGCCCAATGTTAGCTGGGATAGGCTCCAGCCCCCTGCGACCCTGTACAGGATAAGCGGTTGACGATGGATGGATGGATGGATCTTTGCTCTAAATACTTTATTATTATTATTATTATTATTATTAATGTCATATTTGATAACACTTTATAATAAGATTCTATTTGTTAACATTAGTAAAATAATTAGGTTTCTTGAACATACTTTACAGCATTTACTAATCTTTGTAAATGTTAATTTATAAAAATACAATTGTTCATTGTTAGTTCATAATGCATTAACTAATGTTAACATATACACATTTTTATTTAAAAAAAATATTAATGTGTGTTGAAATTAACATTACCAAAGATTAATAAGTGCTGTAAAAGTTTTGTTCATTGCTAGTTCATGTTAAGAAACGTAGTAAACAAATGTTTATTTTTTTCCTGCATTGTGTCAAGCACCTGTGCCTAATTTGAATTGAATTTGAATTGGATGTGTATACATTTTTCAATTCTTTTCCTCATACAATTATAAATCCTAAAACTCCTAAGGAGAAATACATGTAGACACAAATTAAAAGAGATGCAGTTTATTGTGCAACCAAAATAAAAATAATAATCAGAAAAAAAGATTTATGCATAACACAGGACTTTTACCTATAATCAAGCACAGCAACTTATCGTGAGAAGCTTGTGGAAGGCTACACAAAACGTTTGACCCAAGTTAAACAATTTAAAGACAATGATACCAAATACTAACAAAGTGTATGTAAACTTCTGACCCACTGGGAATTTGATGAAAGAAATAAAAGCTGAAATAAATAATTCTCTTTTCTATTATTCTGACATTTCACATTCTTAAAATAAAGTAGTGATCCTAAACGATCCTAAAAGACAGGGAATGTTTTCTAAGATTAAATGTCAGGAATTGTGAAAAACTGAGATTAAATGTACTTGGCTAAGGTGTATGTAAATTCTGACTTCGATTGTAACTAATAAGAAGGCTTGGCAGAGAGGTGTCCCCGCTGATTATGTATTCAGGTACTCCCCCTAGATGGCTTGTTATGGGAGAGGGGTGTGCCCACAACATTGCATGGATTACACAGACAACTGTGCATAAATATGCCCAGTCCACAGCCACTCACAAATAGAAGAGCATGTGATAATATACAGCACGTTCACATTTGGCTTGAATGAAGTGGACTGCAGAGAAAAGCCTCCTGTGAACACACTGTGATCACATGGTTGACGTCTTGTTCTCAATCACAACACGCTGTATGTCCAGATGTTCCGAATGGCATCCATCCATCCATCCATCCATCCATTAATTTGTGTAGTGCATGTTGAGTCATCAATATTTTTGCTCAATTTTCCGAAAAGCTAATGCATTTCAAATGTGTATAACTGCGAAAAGTTACATTTGTAAAACCTTAGAAGTGCACTAGCATTTATGTAGATGGTCTCAAAGCTAATGTACATGACATATGGGTGCTTTTACACTAGCACTTTTGGAACCTGGATTCGTTTGACATACACTATGGAATGAAATTAGACTCAAAATGATTAACAAACGTGTGCATACATGTTCTTCGGTTTGATAAATGTCGCAAATATATCTTAAAATCCACAGAGAAACGCCTTTCAACTTGTGTTTGTAAAATTCAAAAATAAATGAATGTGCTGGTATTTGCACAAATAGAGACATACTTGTGAAAATAAGTGTTCATTTTTGTACAAACGCTTCACAATTTGTGTGTTCAGCCAAAGGGAGATGTTCCAAATCAGACACATTCTTTCTGCTGATTTTGCCTTGCACGATCCACACGTAAATTTGTGTGAGCAAAGTAGCTAACTCATTTTACAGAAATACAATAGGTAGGGTGTGTTTTATTCGCAAGGTCAATGAGCAAGCGTGCCACACACAAACAGAGGCTGACATCAGCAGAAACGATCAAAGGTTTGTCTCAATTTATCTCATATAAAACCAAGGATAATATAATATTTTCAGAAAAAGCCAATTTTAGTGTGCAAGTCCTGGTGACAATGCGTTTGTTTTGCATGTCAGTACTTTGTTAATAGGATTCCAACACCTGATTGACTGTGTCGTTGTTTCAGGCACCAGTCAGCATTAAAGTCTGCTGTTTTAATCTTTACAAAGTTCATAGACTGACAGTGGGTTGCACCAACAAGGAATTTGATAATTCTGTTGCACTAAACTTTAAACTTTTAAAAAAATGATCACGGTTGCATTTGCGAGTACAATGGCTCATCTTGTTGGCAGCGCGATTACCCGCTTCCCTATTGTTTACATGCGGAGACATGGGACAGACGGATCTCTCGAACAGAGGGAGAGTGTTAATTCAGCATTTAACAAGAGCGCTTACAAGCAACAGGTGTTCGTTATTGCTTCCTTCCTCTCTCATACTCACTTCAGTCAGCAGCCCGTGCTCTTTATTTCTGACCACAACAGAAGCACTGACGCAATGGGAGGCAGTCGATCCGAGACCCGTGCGGTCTTTTCTTAAATTATGCTGCCATATGTAAGGCTTGTGACATTGTACAGTACATGCTGCTTAGACATTTTCTTGACCTACTTGATCGGCCCTGTGTACGATCTACAGATACTGTAGGTTCAGAATTCATCAGGATGGACAAAATTAATTGAAGGTTTTAATCATGGGTTAAAAGTTTAATCTCTGATTTGTTACACCGTATTTAAAATTAAGTGGTGCAACACAACTCAAATAAAAATACAATTTGGATCAACAAACCCTGGATTAGCTCTCCTTAATTTAATACTTATTGGTGCAACCCACTCTGAAAATTATGTCTACATAATTGTCAAAGCATTAGAACAGTTCTTAATGTTGTAGTGTCCAAATATCTGGTACTGTTGCATCCTTTCTTAGGTTTCACTTTGAGAAGCCGTTACTTCTTGGTAACTCATACTGTTCTGTTTTTAAATTGTTATTGAGGAACAAAACAAGGTATAAATGCAGAAGAACAGCAGCACAGCTGCATTTATAAAACACAAATCCGCATGTAAACAATAGGGAAGCGTGTAATCACGCTGCCAACAAGATGAGCCATCGTACTCACAAATGTATCTGTGATTGTTTTTAAAGAAGATTTAAAGTTTAGTGCGACAGAATTATCAGATTCCTTGATAGAATTATCAGATTCCTTGTTGGTGCAACCCACTGTCAGTCTATGGACTTTGTTAAGATTAAAACAGCAGACTTTAACACTGACTGGTGCCAGAAACAACGACACAGTCAGTTGGGTGTTGGAATCCTATTAACAAAGTACTGACATGTAACACAAATGCATTGTCACCAGGACTTGCACTCTCAAATTGGCTTTTTCTGCCTTTAAAAATATTATATTATACTTGGTTTTATATGAGAGATATTGAGACAGATCTTTGATCCTTTCTGCTGACATTAGCCTCTGTTTGCCTGAAGTGTGGCACGTTTGCAAAACCAGCAGAAAGAAAGTCTCAAAATTCTAGTGAATCAAAGGGAATCGACACAAATAGATGTCAATGAATGTGTGTGTATCTCTTGTTCCACAAATGCACATTCAATGCTTCACAAGAACAAATTGTGGTGTGTTTGTACAAATTCCAGCACATATATTTAATGATAAATTTCACTGATACAAGTTGAAATGCATTGTTTTGAGGTTTGAAATATGCATTTGTTAAGTTTTTTCAAATTAATGGGTAGATATGTACACATTTATGAATAAATTTAGGACTTGTCCATTGGTAGTTGTTGGTGCGCGTTGGCCATGGTAAAAACAGTGAAACAAAAGTTCTAATTAATCAAACAGAATAAACACAAATAGACATCAATGAAAGCATGTGTGTCACTTGATCCACAAATTGCACATTCAATACTTCACAAGACCATTTTGTGTTTGATTTGGAACATCTTGCTTTGGTTGTGATACACTTATACAAAAGGGAACATTTGTGTTCACAAATATGTCTCTATTTGTACAAACACCAGCACATTAATTTATTTTTTAATTTCACAGACATATGTTGAAAGGCATTTGTCTGTGGATTGTAGAATACATTTGCAACATTTATTAAATAGACAGATAATTATGCATGCATTTGTTAATCATTTTGAGCCTAATTTCATCCCATAATAGACCTTTGGTATATTTGGTTGATGTGAACACTGTCTTCACCTGTGAACCACACATGAGTCTGCTTAAAAAGGTGGTCTGGGGTTCAGTTTATTTGAACTCTGGTATGGATTGTGCTGAAATGAATGCAGTCGTCAAAAGAGAAGCGCTATTATTGACGTATAGTTTCCATTTTTTCCATGTTACCATTCACAATTATTATGGTGTACTGGATTTCACACACCTGCTTATCTCTAAATGAATCGCTTTCAGAGAGCAAGTCACATTCATTACATCTCTTGCAACACATTGGCACATTGAATGCAGAAGGTAAGGTAAATCCAAAAGGGCATATACTTAAACAAGTAAACTGACATCTTCTCCTGAATCGTTACATGGTTATAAAGGTAAACAGCTGTCATGAGTACCTGCGTTAATGACACAATCGTACATTGGTTCGAATGCAAATAATATGATGTGAACAGAGACTTGCAGGGGCAGTGAGAGGAGGCAGGAACGTAACTCAGGTTTGGAATAAGCAATAGAACCAAAGTTGAAAGCACAATAAATTTGTATTTCACAAGCTCTTTAAGGTACACCACATGGCTCAACATGCCCTAAAATATATATTTTTTTAAAAGGACTTATAAAACACTAATAACCCTTTTCACATGCTGATAATGTAAATTGAAAGTAAATAAAGATCTTCCACGTTTGACCCCGACAAAGACATCCCTGAGTCAGGAGGATTTGCTGTTGGGTCCTACTACAGTTTCTCTGAACAGGTTGGGCCACTCAACTCCAGAAGAAAACAAAACAAAGGATTATCGTTTGAAGCCTTGCAAGACAAAGCAAGGGTTCCTGGATCGAGAAACGGGAGAGTGCTTCTTCCTTCACATTTATTGTTACTATGTGAGCCTCAATGGAATTGGAGCCATTCATCAAACCTCCAGAGCCACTACCCATGCGCCGATGTTTGAAGCACGGTCAACTCTGCCAGGCTATTCAGTTGTCACAGGTCCTCGGAGCCACAAAAAAGCACAATACAGAAGATGTGAAAGGAAACTTTTAAAGTGAGGAGGGACGTCAGCAGTGTGTGCAAACAGTGTAAAAGGTTGTTTTCTTAGTGTCTGTTTGAAAAGAAAGTTTGCCACGCAGACAGATACCTTGTGATGGAGGACACATTCCAAGAATAGTCCAAACTAAACACATGGAAAAAGATGAATATTTTCTTTCACAGGCAGATGGAATGGGTTTCTTCAAGGTGCATTTAGTTTGTCATATTCTGGTGATGACAGAATTTTCATTTTAGGGTGAAGAATCCCTTTAAGTGGTGTCTTATATGGCAAAGGTACAGGTGCTGTTTTGAACGTTAGGAGGTGGTAATCTCTGTGATGGAGAAAGATTATTTAGACTTTCTTATGTATTGCTTCCTTTATTGGGTTAGCCAACAGTGCAAGATGCCATCAGCATCTTTCCTCTAGTCTTCCAGCAAACTCTCTTCTTGCAGTTATAAATATTGATTTACAGTCACATAAAGCAGATTTTATGCTGAACTGTCACTAAGAGATGGTATACACCTTCTTCGGATGTCCAAAGTAAGGGGGCTGTCAATAAACCTATGCAGAGCAACAATAAATTCCCCCCATACAACAGCTAGGGAGGTAGACTTCCAAATGTTTATTTTATGATTCAATAAATTGCAGAACAAAAGCCTCACAATCATCAGTCAATGTCCAAAAGCTCCCAGATCATCATATTTTAACTGCAATCAAATCATTGTACCCTCCTCTGTCATACAAAACACCTTTACCTCTTTTCTATCAAAATGATGCCAGAGGCGGTGCTCAGCCAAGTGATAGTCAAAGACTTGAGGGCCGAACTATGGCGTAAGTTAGTATGTTATCATGCACTTTAAAAGTATGAAGTCAATCATACCAAAACAATAATTTGTCATGTAATCGTAGTAGACCAAAAAAATAATTTGTCTGGAACTTCTGTGCAACATGACACCGATTTAATGATTAAAATTCGAGCAAACTCTTTATGTGTGATCTAGTTAAGTTTTATATCAATCTTGCCAGACTAAGGGTGTGTTCACACTTGGCAGGTTTGGTTCGATTAAAACGAACTCTGGTGCGATTGCTCTGTTAGTGCAATTCTTTTGAACAAGTGTGAACGCTGCCATCCGAACCTTGGTGTGCACTAAACCAGCGAACCGAGACTGCCTGAAAAGTGGGTCTCAGTCCACTTCCAAATTAACTCTGGGACGGTTCAATAGATATATGAACACCAACATGGACCGAAGATGTCTAAACGGACCAAAAACAGGAAGTGATTTGCCTAATACTGACCTCAAGAATGCCTGGTTGTTCTCATCATAGGAGCTATGTTTCCCATTACAGTTCGGTACAGGTGTCGGAACAGCCATCAGCCGTCCTTGCAGCATATCTTCGTTTGTGTGTATAACAGAGGAATTCCTGCTGTTGTTTTGAATCCTTTACACATTTTATTAACTCTTAGTTTGTTCTCAGCTGGTAAAAATACGACCATTTATACATATATACATCCAACGAGCGCATTTCGACAGCATTGTTTTGGATGTTCGGTGGGTTCCTTCAAAAAATATACGTCATAAAAACTGTCCAATCAGGTCGTGACTTCTCCCTGATGCCTTGGGATTTGTATCGTTAGGTTCGGTGTTAAAACAAACCAGGACTAAATGAATAATTTTCATTTTTGGTCCAGACCAAGAGGACCGAGAGTACCGAACTACAAGTGTGAACACACCCTTGTTGTTTCGAAAACTTAACTTGGTGTGGACATTATCCCTAGCATTATAGGTTCCTGGTTCGAGACCAGTAGGTGTAGGGGGCTGGTATGGAGCCAGTTTATCTGGCCCAGAGCCATCTTTTCTGTAGTCTGGAACATATAGACATCATTAACATCTGGGATTAAGATGTGTCCAATCACAAGTGGTCAGTGCTAATTACAGGTCTAAATGTTTTGTGATCGGATCACAAGAACAATATATGGAGAAAGTCAAAAAACACATGTGACCATATCGCTTTTGAGGTGTAAACAGTAATCTGCCCTGAATGTGCCCCGGACAGAATCAAAGCACCTAAAGACAATAAGGTCAATGAGTGAACATTTCAGAAAATGTGCAATCCCTTAGACAATGCACAGAGTCGTGGAAGCCTGTAGAGGCCATCAATGGCTGTCTGTGTCCCCTGGGTTCCTCAGTGTCTGAATTAGGAGGAGAGGGAAGGGGGAGGAAGGTGCTGGCACCACAATAGAGCACCAAGATCTCAGCGCCTGATATTGATGTCTCCACATTATCCCTGCTATTGATGAGTCTGATCTCAGCCTGAGGGTGAAGTGTAGTATTCATGTGGTATCTCTCTCTCTCTCTCTCTCTCTCTCTCTCTCTCTCAACTTACATCACCATTACACTTGCCTTGGTGACCCTGGATTTTAACATGCCTTTAATAACTTCATAGTTTTGACCATTCATGCAAATATAATTCAAGCAGAGTGGTGACAACTGTAAGGTCATGACACAAATTAAAAAAATCTACAACAGCATAAAGCATCAACAAAACCACAATTTCTTGTTCATATAATCATTATATACTGTGCTTAATGCATTAAAGATTATCTATATACCAATAAATTGTCAGATAACTGTGCCTGATTGTCCATTTAGTGTGTTCATTTTGTCTAAAATCTAATCTGTATAATGCATATTTTTGTTTTCATACATACATACATACATACATACATTATATATATATATATATATATATATATATATATATATATATATATATATATATATATTTTATATTATATGATTTTATGCATTGCACCACTGCCACACCATTGGGTGATTAGATAACTACATGAATATGTAGGTGTACAGGTGTTTCTAATAAAGTGCTCAGTAAGTCAGTCCTACCTGGATTTCACGTTACTTTTCCCTGATTTTTGCGGCCCAAAATGACTGATTTTGCTGCGGCTTTTCTCAAATTTTACAATGTAATTTGCAATATTTTTTGTTGTGGTTTTGCTTTGAAAACTCACAAATTATCATTATATACCTCTGTAATTGTGATAATTACATTGTAAATGCAATTATAGGTAAATATTTTAGTGCACAATAACTTTCTATGCAGTTAGCAAGCAAAAAAGATAAAAAGAATTACACAAAAAAAAAAAATACCATACTTTAGGTGTAACCTGTAACCTAAAATGTTCTGCCTCAGACAATGCAAGAAAACTTAAATCTGAACTGAAAAAATAAATCTGTAAACTAAAATCTGTTGCAATTATTACATCATCTAATATTGAAATCTGATATACACTACAGTTCAAAAGTTTGGGGGACTTGCCTGAAATGTTTCCCATGATCTTAAAAACCTTTTGATCTGAAGGTGTATGCTTAAAAGTTTGAAATGAGTTTTGTAGACAAAAATACAATTGTGCCAACATATTAAAATATTTAATTACTAGGGCTGTCAATCGATAAAAAATGTCATCGAATTAATTACATGAAGTCCCGATTAATTAATCGCGATATAAATATAAAAAATATATATATATATTTTTTTTTTTTTCAGATAATGAAAATGCATTACATTCCTGTAGCAGAAGAGTTAATCATTGATAAGACAATACAATTTTTTTTAGAATAGGCTTTAGAATACAATGTATTGTTTACTACCGTATTATTGATCATAAGTCAATCATTGACATACAGTTCACAGCAATCCATTTCACAAGTGAATTTGTCAATCAGTTTGAGATTTATTATGAGGGCTTTGTTGAGGACCCGTCAATTTCAACAAGCGTCAGACATGCTTGTGTAGTATCTTGGGTGCATTGTCATAAACATAAAATGTTTAGGTCACTGTGTCAATATAGTTTAATACTTAGAACACATCTTGAGATCCCTTAATTTGAATTTGTGCTCCATCAAATGTTTTGAACGCAAGAACATAACGAATGTCTGTTTTGTACTTTGGTTGTTTTCTTCACTGTATAAACTGTGCGTTGTCACACAGCTGAAGATTCAATTAATGCCCTCTGGAGTAAACAGGTGGTACAACAAGCTTGCATTTCTCATGAATCTTCCTTATTATGGTCCGGGGGCATTGCAATTAATTGCGTAAATTTAAAAAAAATTTAATCTAAAAATTTCCAGGAGGGACTAGTAAGAGTATTTATATTAGCATTACATCTGCCAATGGCCACCCTGCGCTCTAGATACCCAATAGCAGCATCAGCTTTTAGAAAACCTGTAATGATTGACCAATATTAAAGATGTCAAAAATTAAATGGGATTCTAAAGTCAGCAAGCTATTCTTCCAATGATACTATGATATGTAATATGAATACAATATAATCTACAGATGTGCTTTAAAAAAATGACTCATTCTAAGCTATCACCTCCTTCATAGAAACTCTGATTCGCCCACTATAACGTTTAATTCAATTAAAAGAGGACATAAAACAAAGAAACGTGGTTTGGGTCTCTCCCCAAGTGTTTCCATGAAGAGAAGCAAAAAATGCATTTACTGTATCATCTTCAAAATTTGTAGGGAAAAATCTTTGATTAAACAAAAAAGTAATAGCATACTGATGACTCTGTCTCTCTTATCTATTCGATTGCCAATAAACACAGACATGACTAGAACTGGAGAGGACTGAAGTGGCTTTCCCACTACAGGATCATTATTCACAAACTGAATCTGGCGTGCATTCATTAAGATAAATGAAGCAAAAATAAAGTATGATCACCAAAGAAGGCAGGTTGTGTTTTAAAAAGAGGTATGACTTGGTAAGTTCTGGCAGGACAGAGTGTGCAGCTAAAACTTGAAGAGGGTAATTTTTTATGTTAAAATACCTTCTTCCTACCTCAGTTTTATCTGCAGAGTCAACTATAAGTAAGCCACTCATAGGTTGACTTCCTGTACAGTATAAACACTGTTAAAACAATGTTCTGTTTGTTTGAGCACCGGCTGAGCCTGTGATACGCAAACTGTCTCAACCAATGGCATTAGTTAATCAATGGCAGGACTGCCTGTCTGAAGTGGAAGGTGCTGCTAGAGGCACATATATTACACACGTCACATTTAAGAGATGGCAGTTCATTTTGTCTCAGTTTGATACGCATCAAAAGTAGTTAAGAGTTGATTCATTGTCTGGAAAAACTGCTAAGCAGGTAATTATGAAAAGCTAGGGCATACATTGTTTTTCTGTATGCTGTTATGTCTCATGCACAGTTGCGTGTTCTTGCCTTTCAGAGTATACTCCTCTGATCATTAGACGCATGTGTATGTAGCTAGAAAAAATTTCTGTACATGACCTGTGTTGATTACAAAATGTATGTGCAATAGAACATGCGCTTGATGGACGTCTTATGCATTTGCCCCTCGTCTCCCGGTTTATTTGAGCTTTTCCAGCTAAACAGACATCTGTGCTACTTCTGCAACCTGGTTATGTCTAGAAGGGAGCCATTTGGCTGGGAAAGTATCCAAAGTGTCTCCGTTGCTGTTATTGAGGTAAGGTTTAGGGGTAGGTGTAGGATTTCTTTAGGACTGCAAATTATCAAATTAAACACAGTATATGTATGCCACATGCGACTATCGCAGACTTTCCCCAGCCCAATGGTTCCATGAAACCTTCTAAAGGGGGTATCAGCGGACAGTGCAAATGGGGCCCCCCTAGGAGTCGGGGGCCCTGGGCTTAAACCCAGTTAAGCCCATGCATAAATGCGGCCCTGGCCCTGGGCTCCTCTAATTTTGTTGGCTCAATCCAACTTCCCCTCCATTGTCCACTTTCAGAAAGGTGTGATGACATCACCCAGGCCAGAGGCTCACCTCTTCCTGGATCCCAGCTCCATTCACCTCCAGCTCTTCTTTCATGTAATGGAAGGTTTACTACATGCATAATTGGCCCTCTGCTGTCTTGTAGGACACATTATCCATGCTTCTAAAAATACCTCTGTGTGCACTTGGACTCAAGTGCATGGGAGCCCCTAAAACAGTAGAAGGGAAGGATTTTTTTGAATATTGGTAATGGAAAAAGACATATAATATGCATATCCAAGGTGACCGGAGACAGATAACAAAGCTCCCAGATACACCTCTGACGTCACCAGAAACACGATGAGGTCTGCAAGAGGAATTAATTTATGTTTTTGCATTCTCCCTCAAAAGGCCAACACATCAGGTTACAAACTTTAGTAAGCAATCAAATCAATCAAAGTTTCTCAATAGTCTGACCTCATCTATCTACCAGGGCCTAATGGATAAAAATTGAGTGAAATTTAAGTGGCGTTTATGACTGATAATAATGGTTTGTGCATGATGCAAAATGTTATTAGAGCAATGCAAAATATTACATCTATTACACTTTTGTTCATTTGCAAAGTAGCAAAAATGAACTGAAATTTTACACCTTTTGCTACGTTCACAGAGTCAATGTTTTGGGTTGACTATCGAATTGTCCTGTTCGTACAACAGATTATAGAACAACTTTGAATACGCTTTGAATAAGTCTTTTAAAAAAAAAGTAACTTTTCTACTTGTGAAAAAGCTGCGAATAACACCTGTAACCAGAGTAACAGTAATGAAAGTAAATATCAAAGATGCCGTTTTTCATTTTAATTTTTATTTTGCATCTGCATGAGCACTGAACACTCACAGCCCAATTTTTCGAACCATGCGTCTTTGAACAAATTTATGTCTCTAAACTCATGAAGAGAAAGTCTGGTGTCTCATAGCAGACGTAGCGCGCATGCGCCAACCGCCTGTATATGCGCGCACAGTCATATGGAGTACCCTTTGACAGGCTCGCATTCAACTGTACGCACACGCTGAAAGTTTGCGTCAAAATGGAAGTATACCTATGGCTTAAAGGTCTGCTACTCTTCTACTACACTGACAAACAGTTGAGTTTCAAGCCAGGTTCGGGTCAGTTTTTCTAAGTAGGTTTGGATTTGTATGTAATGAAAAATGATGTACGCAAACAGATGAGTTAGGGGGTGTTCACACTAAACATGTTTTTGTGTACGTCTTCTTTGTTTTTCTTTCTATGTAAACAGGCTTTGTATAGATGTCTTTGACTACTGCTCCGCATCTCCAAGTCTTGTTTTTTACCCAGCAAAGTTTCAGCACTTGATAAATGGTCAAATGTTCTGCAGGGCTGCCAAGCCTTGTTAAAATTGTATGTTACTATACTGTTACGAATGTTGCCTACGATGCTTAAATAAAAGAAATCTGCATATTACAACACATTTAGTGACCAATTTCGAGTTTGAGTCGAATTTGACAGGACTGGTCAGGTTTGTGCTTCAACTTAAGACACAAAGTACATACCTCTACCGGTGGATGACGACGGCAGAATCAAAAACCTTGGGATGACAAAAACTCATATCTCCATTTTTGTAAGTTACTGGATCTTGAAAAACATTTATTTAACTTGTTAAATCCCTGTGTTGAAATGTATCACATTAGATCTCAATCCCTCCTGCTCAGCTTAGAGAGAAGTAGGCTATAACTTTATCCCACAAATCCACATCCACCCGGTAAGCGCTTGTCAGACTTGTAGGGTGGAGCAACCACACAGTGTAGGACTTGTCAGGTTTGATTTTATCTCCCTCTCTGCTTGTTTTTTCTGGGCCTGGGCTCAAATGATAGACGTATTGCCAGAATATAAGAGGTTTCTAGGGGACTGGGGTTAAAGAACAGTTAAACTGAACAGTGGTGGTGGCCTCTTTTTACCCTCATGAAGCGGTGTGTGTGTGTGTGTGTGTGTGTGTGTGGCCTCACTGCAAGAGCAACTGCGAGTATGTGTGAGTTTGCATGCTGGTCGCATTTTCTGGGGGGTGATGGAAACACATGTCAAAAAGGAACTGAGTGTTTAACGTCTTCTGTGCAGCATACTTCCTGAAACAGGAGGTTTGTGTGAATGTGTGTAAAAATGCTGTCTCATATTTGTCTTTTTCCACCAGCACACCAGCACTGACCCACTTTCAACACAAGCACAACACAGTTTAGGGCTACACAACACAACTACAGTATATGACAATGCTAAACTGTTACTGACAATTCAGTGTGAGGGAAACGATTCAGTGCAGATATTTAGTTCATGTTAAGAAGGCCTATATACACACAATTAAAAAATATAAATGAGATTTGTCAAACAAAGCCAATGTACATCCATGAACTCCTTTATATTGATTCTGAAATATTGTAACTACAATGAGTCGTTGTTTATTTAGGGTTAGGTTTAGGGGTGGGGTAGGTGTAGGTGTTGGATTTCTGTGGGACTCCATGTAACACATTTTTCCAAATAATAGTGGAATTTGAATCTGTACATAATACAGGTCCAACTATATGAAATATAACTGTATATCCAGTATATGTACATATATAGCAATATTTCAGATTTCTGTATGGTAGCGATAGCTGTGAATAAAGCCTAAATACAGCGAGTGACAAAAGAGAACTTATTCAGTGACGTCAGTAACCAGTGCAAAAGGAACCGTGAATGCTCTGATGCTGAATTAATATTGCTTTTTCCTTAAATAATGGAATTATATGTGAGATATCTTCTCATATATCATTCAGTGATCTTTGCACTGTGTTCAATAGTGGATATGTGTACTTTATTGAGTTATTACGAACTCATCCGTTCATTATCGCGGTGATTCCCGTTAGAGCGTAAGCGCTTTAATTCATCAGCAGTATATGATCAATATCTGAGTAATTTCATAGTGTGCGTAATATCTATGAATAGTGATTTATACTGTTGTTTGTTTATAAGTATATGTTGAGTTATGTGTAGTTTGTTATATTTGCCGTTACTGCCTGTAATGACATGGTAAAATTGCGCCCCCCTTTCCTAATGCCATGTGAGCGCGCTAGACGCTTGTGGACAAACTAATTACTGCAACAGCTTTAATCCTATAAAATAATCTGACTTTATTGCCTAAGTGAATGATTAATGCTGTATATCTAATATCTCTTATTATTTTTGCTACTTTCAGACCACTCACTGATACCATTCTGAATCCATTATACCTCCTTACTAATTCAATACCTTTTGGAGAATTATATTATAAAGGATATGCCCTGTGGTTTGACTGTAAAGTGAATAATTGAGGAACTTTAGTAAACGTCAACTCTGATTCAACTGTGTCTTATGTGTTCTTGCCGACACGCCAGTGCGGATACAAATCTACCTGTTCCAGTGCCTATAGTCTTTACCTAAATCTCCATCACAAATAATCTGATCAAGGTGCGATTTTTTTTTGTGTGAAAATTCAGTGTTGTCAAATTATATTTTTTTGTATTTTTTCATGTTGTTTTATGGCATCAGACCCCTTGTTAACAGGCATGTTACCTGCAACAGTCTATATCTTTTTCTTAAAAAATAAGCTAAAACGATAGAATAGATTCATTCTAGCACCAAATAAGATGAATCATTAATAAAAAAAATATAAAAAAAGTTATTAAAAACATACTGCAAATTAACACTTTCCCTTTAGATAACAATATTCATATCCATATCCATTATAGATTTTAATAATGTAAAAAAGTAAACAGACTTTGATCTTAGAAATAGCACTACATCTCGCATCTCAAGAGAAAGGGACTAATATTATTATCAGTTTGTGAAAAACACACTAGCACAAAGAGGTACATCTCTCTGCATGCTTTAACAGCTCTGTGGTGCTAATTAAGTGAGCAGAGTTAGCACCAGCCATGGAGACCAACTGTTCACTATCCCCCTCAGAGCTAAAGATAGAGTCTCCCACCACAGTTAACACACAGTACAGGTTAACATAATGACATTACAACTACTATATCACACCCACACATGCTCAAACTACACATATGGGCAAAAAATTACAAATTAATAAAAATGAATTAACTATAGCACAGTCGTACAGGCACACTTACACACATAGCCATTACTTGATTATAAAAAATGATGCGCTCTCGGACAAGTGTTGTACACACCAAAAAATGATGGTGTACTGACAAAAGGAAATCATTGCTATTGTTGTACTGCATTCCCAGAAATTAAAATAGGCTTAATTACATTGAAGTTATGTGTACAGTGAGGGAAAAAAGTATTTGATCCCCTGCTGATATTGTTCGTTCGCCCATTGACAAAGAAATGATCAGTCTATAATTTTAATGGTAGGTTAATTTGAACAGTGAGAGACAGAATAACAACAAAAAAATACAGAAAAACGCATGTCAAAAATGTTTTAAATTGAATTGCATTTTAATGAGGGAAATAAGTATTCGACCCCTCTGCAAAACATGACTTAGTACTTGGTGGCAAAACCCTTGTTGGCAATCACAAAAGATTCTTGTAGTTGGCCACCAGGTTTGCACACATCTCAGGAGGGATTTTGTCCCACTCCTCTTTGCAGATCTTTTCCAAGTCATTAAGGTTTCGAGGCTGATGTTTGGCAACTTGAACCTTCAGCTCCGTCCACAGATTTTCTATGTGAATAAGGTCTGGAGACTGACTAGGCCACTCCAGGACCTTAATGTGCTTCTTCTTGAGCCACTGTGTTTTGGTTCATTGTCATGCTGGAATACCCATCCACGACCCATTTTCAATGCCCTGGCTGAGGAAAGGAGGTTCTCACCCAAGATTTGATGGTACATGGCCCCGTCCATCGTCCCTTTGATGCGGTGAAATTGTCCTGTCCCCTTAGCAGAAAAACACACCCAAAGCATAATGTTTCCACCTCCATGTTTGACGGTGGGGATGGTGTTCTTGGGGTCATAGGCATCATTCCTCCTCCTCCAAACACAGCGAGTTGAGTTGATGCCAAAGAGCTTGATTTTGGTCTCATCTGACCACAACACTTTCACCCAGTTCTCCTCTGAATCATTCAGATGTTCATTGGCAAACTTCAGACGGGCCTGTACATGTGCTTTCTTGAGCAGGGGGACCTTGCGGGCGCTGCAGGATTTCAGTCCTTCAAGGTGTAGTGTGTTACCAATTGTTTTCTTGGTAACTATGGTCCCAGCTGCCTTGCGATCATTGACAAGATCCTCCCGTGTAGTTCAAATGTGTATATCTATGTTGCCGTGTCAGGTGCTTCGGGTCTGCATTTGCCTTCGTATCTGCATTTGTCAAAAATTTGTAGTAACTTTCCATTTAGTAAAGCAGCCACTCATACCTTCCGACCTCTTATCACTTGAGCGAAATATGCGCAGGCATATTGCCAATGCATTTAAAGGGGTGGCGTTGAATTAGAAAATAAATGTTATCATTAGACGTTAATTTTATATATAATTTTGATTTTCAATTCAATATTGTTTTATATAGAATTGTTGAAAGTCTATAGAGTACGTAACACACGTACATCATAAGTAACTGTAATTAAATTACAAAAAAATGAAGAGTATTCCCTTACTTAAATTTTTCAAGGAAAAAGTCAATTAATTACAGTAATGCGCTACATTGTAATGCGTTACACCCAACAATGTTCATGGATTACCAGCACTCAGAGAAGAGCACCTTCATTCAGCTCTATATCTCTCTTCCTTGGTCTTGGAACATGTGAAAATCTTCATTAGAAAAAGTAATAAGTAATGTTTTATTCAAGATCATATCCACAATGCATTGATTTATCATTGATTTATTTATTATTAAATTGCATTTGATGCATTTAGAGAGAAACTGCACGGCAATTGATTGTACACATTAGTGAAAAGATCTGGAAATTTTATTTTGCAAAATTACTGTTAAAGGTGCACTCTGTAATTTTTTGGTTACATGGCGCTGACCGATTCGGGATTCGTCTTGGACTTATACTGACACTTAAACTGCAAGGGCCCGTTCAAACAGAATGCATTTTTACATCTGACTGTGTTGTATTTAAATAGTTTTTCCATGTATGAGCTAGATGGACGTCTTTGACCACTGTGCCGTGTCTCAAGTCCGATGTTTTTAAGACAATTTAAAAAGAAGCACAGCTTTGGACACCTGCATTCTGTTCCATTCATTGCGCTGTGTCTAGCTTTTTTTTTTTTTTTACACAAAAAAACGTTTTCAGTCTGAAAAGTGTCTGATAATAGGGGGGTTAACGACATAATGCAGGTCATGTGATCTCAACATGTTGGCCCCCATGAGGCAGCTCACTCCATGTAAAATAAACAGGTTTTTAATACCCTATGACTGGAGTCTTCATCTTATGTGAATGTACATGATTTTAAAAATATTATTTATTTTGTGATAAAATATCTGAATAACAAAACAAATCCTAAATAGCTGCATTGTTTCAGTAGACATGCTGTATTTAAAGCAGGGTTCATGTAAACAAGAGAAAATTTGCAATGATTATCTACATACAGCTCCTCATTAGAGAGAAACATGGATCAGTGGAGCACTTCAGACCATCCGGGAGAGAGATATATGTCTTAGACAGTCAACAGACAGATTATCCTGTCTAAGGGGGGGGGGGGGGGGGGGGGGGGGGGGGGTAAAGTAAAGGGTGCTGAGAAGGATAATGTATTTTTCATAAAACAAACGACACACAAGTCACCAAAGAAAGAGATTTTTGTGCTTCATCATCCATTTTCAGCATATGTTCATCATGACCCCAGCCCAGACATGAGGGCGACAAGAGGTGGAGTCATGAGAGGGAGGGGTTGTTTTGACACTTAGCCAGGAATTTCTGCCAATC
This sequence comes from Moxostoma hubbsi, assembly GCA_032164185.1. Taxonomy (NCBI): domain Eukaryota; kingdom Metazoa; phylum Chordata; class Actinopteri; order Cypriniformes; family Catostomidae; genus Moxostoma; species Moxostoma hubbsi. The sequence goes on from JAVLUX010000031.1 coordinate 21,390,818, forward strand.
AAAATGCAACAGCTTGAGTCTCAATCGATGAGGGGGGCAGGGAACCAAATGAAGACAGGAATACGAAAGAGGGACAAAAGTAAAGGAGATAGGAAGAAGGACGGGTCCTTGACTATGGAGGGCTGATTAGGAAGCCGCTGACTCAGGAGTTCTGGTGTTCAGCAAGTTAATATGTGACTAAACAGAGCACATTCCAAAGCCTTGATTCACCCCATTCCCTTCCCCCCTGACAGCTGCCTGCTCAACAGCCAGCCCAACCTACCTTGTGCCTTTTTTCCAGGGGGATCCCTACTTTTACTCTCTTGCTCTTTCTTTTCCTCATTCCGGGTACGTCAACATGTCCAAGCTCGCTATCTGCCAGGTCCGTTCACTGACCACAGCACTTTTAATTGGGCGTGTTTGCCACACAAGAAAAGAATCTGAGCCCCTCCGCCCCTCTCATTTCATCCCAAACAAAAACATCCTGAGGGCCAGGCCTGCTCAGAGCCCCACTACAGGAAACAGGATTGAGTCGAGGCCAGGCTCAGACCCAGTCAATGTGTTATTAGTGAGAAAAAGGATGTTCTTCTGGAAACAATGATTCAAAGCCTTGGTGAGCGATAACCAGTGGCGCGTCCAGAATTTTTTGACTGCAGTATATCTTTGCAATACTCTCCGAATAGTCACATAATCATCCCAATAATAGTTTCATTAATTGATTATCAAAGTAATCATTAGTTGCAGCCCTACTACTTTGTGTTCAACAGGAAAAAATACCATTTACAGGTACAAACGCATTGGATTTTAAGATGAATAGTTAGACATAACAATAAACAAAGAAAAGATGTAAATAAATGTGACAATTTTAGATAAATCCAATGTAGTCCAATGATTATATATTTAATATTGTGTCAAAAAGCATAAATAAAAAAATATCTTAAAATCAGTTATTCTGCATTTTAGTGATCAGCCAAGTCAAAGTAAAAATAATCTATAAAGGTATTGGTTGTAAAAAAAAAAAAAAAAAAAAAAAAAAAAAAATATTGGGCAATCTTCAACTGAGAGAATACCGAGCAGACTTAGATTTGAGCTCAGCTAACAGAACATAGAGCCAAATGGCCTTCTAAGGAGGTATGTGTAGATTACCCCAAAGCTATGAGGAACCTAGCCATAGCACCATCTGCCCAACTTCAGCTCATCACCTCTGCCAGATGGGAGAAAATATGGAGCTTTGTGGGAGATTGTTTCGGCAACATTGCTCCTCTGGCCATTCTAGCTATCGTTTAAAAAAGGTGCTGGGTAAGACAAATGGAGCATGGATAATTTAGTCACTTCACCTACACCTCATTAATGGCGCTCACACCCTCAAATGTTGTTGCACCATTCTACCTTACTCAGTTAAACACAATATTCCAATTTTAACAGGATTTGATCTTGAAACATTTTCAACAATCATTGATTTAGAATAGATCTAACTCATGTTTGGTGCATAAAGAATGGAGTCAGCTATATTGGATAATTGACAAATCCACAATACTCGGAACACTTTGTGAAGGGCAGGGGACCCTTTACTGACTGCCTTAGTGTTCAGCTCGGCATTCAATCGATATGTCTGACTTGAATCACTGGCGCTCTCGTTGGATGAGGAATTTGAGTCTAATAGGGGACATTTTCAATTGATGGCAAGAGAAATGTGAATATCAAGGCACTAATGATTCTGGAGTTCTTCAACAATATCATTCACATCAGCATCAAGAGGAAACATGAATGACTGATAACTCCTTTTTACTCATTGAGGAAGTAAAGCACACAGATAGTGACAAAAAGCTGATGAAAAAAAAAACGCCAGGCTTTGCAACCTGCCAAATTCGCTCAGCTACCAGTTACCCATTATAGCGGTAACCATGGTGATCCTGACATCAGAGAGCATGAAAAAATAATCAAACTTCCAACATTCATAACAACAACATTGAGGCTTTCTTATTTATGGTTTGTTTCGCATGATCTGGTGGCTAATCTATTCTTCGATAAGTCAGAAGAAAAAATACTCAAAAAAATACGTTTTGTGCATATCAGCATAGGCGGGATGATATGTCTGAATACAGCCCAATTTTTGTAACCTTGTGCAGCAGTGCACCACTGCACCTGGAGTTGACAGTACTAAAAAGTGTCACAAATCAGTAATAAGTGCACATACGTCAAATCGTGTCTGTACAAGATTGCAATCAAAAGAGTATTCTGTAAAATGCTAGAACACTCAACTGTGCACGAGAGGTAAAGGCATGCGGAAAAACAAAGCATATATGGATATTATACATTTACAAGTGTTCCATGGCTTTAAATTAAAAGCAGGAGGTGAGTTTTCTGTTGAGATTTGTCATTGAGCAGCTCAGATATAATAATAGAAAGTAGAGGAACTAGAAATTTGTAATTTGGTAAGAGAAAAGTAATAAACACACACACACACACACATAAATAATCTCACACTTAGAGCAACTACACTGGATGCAACTGATGAAGTTACACATCACATCAAAACGGCTTAACTGTCTACACGGGAAGAAAAGCTGCATGTCATCTGAGAATGATTACTAACACAGACCAATTAGCTGTAAGTCCAATGCTAGACTACAGCAACAGTAAATATGGTGAATAACTATGCATACAAATTTATTTTCAACATGTTTAATGGGTTTAATGGGTAATAAAAAATGTACTTTTCATTATATGTCATGAAATATTATATAATATACAGTAATATTATTATAATATATTTTGTTAATTTGTTTTTACGATGTATATACATATAGTTAGAAAACAAAAGCTGATATAGAATTTAAATGTAATAATACAACAAATACATTTCATTGAAAAAATAAATAAATAAATCACGCATGATAAAGTAAAACAATTCAAAAATATATTTTAACAGACGACACAATTTGCTCCTGGATTGTTTTAACTATACAAGCTCTGCTTTGCTTCACTTAAAACGTTCGCCATTATACAGGGTGCGTTCCATTTGGAAGTGATCATCAGATTAAAGTGTATACGTGCTGGACGAAGTTGAGCTACAATAGAATTATCTAGGTCTGTTTGTTTGATTTAGAAGAAGAAAAAAAACCCCAGACAAGTCACTGCTTTAGTCTGACTGAAATCAAACTTTTAAAGCACTTACTGTATGGGATGGACAGCTCACCAACCTTCTAAACAATGGATGAGATCTAGTGAAAAGGATGTAGAGACAGACGGATAACTGTTGGTACAGGACAGCTGTGTCAGTGCCTGCTGAAGCCTGTACTTAACCATGGTCTGAACCCTGCCCCAGGCTGACAGGCAAGGCTGGTCCTGACACAACAACAGTCAAATTAGATTTGAGAGGTGGTGTGAATAAGAATATATTGATGACACTGGAGGGATGGAGCAAGGCCACAGATGTTATCCCTGTACATGTCCAACATATTAAATGCAAGCTGTTCCTAGAAGAACATACTGTACATCCAGTAAGTATGTAAATATACAAACATTAATGTGCAAACATCATGCTATCTAATCAGGCAGATCCTTAATTAAACTTGATTACATTTTAATCTTCCCAATTTCCTTATGTAATGAATGTCAGAAATGTTAAACCAAATAAATCAGAATCTGTAAATCCTTACAGATGACATAAATCCTTATTTGTAAATCCTTATCATTACATTTCAGACAATGCATTAGCAGTTTTGCTGAATCATACTCATAATCATCAATAGTTAATTGTTTACTAACACATCAAGCATTAATACACCTGTGAGATACTATCCTCAATTGTATGTCACTTTGAATAATAGCACCTGCTTCGACAATCTACAATGAACATCATGAGTGCAAACAGCACTGGACAATCTTGTCAAAATTCTATGAATCACACAACAAATCAGTCCAACAGATATACTATTTAAACACATTTGACACTTTTAAAGGGATATTTCAATCAAAAATGAAAAATCTTTCATCATTTACTCGCCCTCTTGCCATCCCAAATGTGCATGACTAACTTTTCTTCTGCTGACCACAGAACTTTGACGGTCCAAAAAGTGTATAAAGGAAGCATAAAAGTAACCCATATGACTCCAGTGGTCTAATCCATGTCTTTAGAAGTGATATACCAGTTGTGGTGAGATCAATATTTAACGGATCAATACTTAATTAAAAAAAAATTTTTACCCTAGATGCACCCTGTAGGTGGCGATGTGCACAAATAATGTGAATCAGCAAAAACAAAAGAAGAACGTGAAAGTAAAAGTGGAGGTTTATATTAAAAAGGACTTAAATATTGATCTGATTCTCACCCACACCTATCATATCACTTCTGAAGATTTAACTACTGAAGACTTATGGATTACTTTTATGCTATCTTTATATGCTTTTTGGAACTTCAAAGTGATGGCCACTATTCACTTGTATTGTACAGACCTACAGAGCTGATATTATATTTTTCTAAAAAACTTTGAGTTTTCAGTAGAAGAAAAAAAAGTCACATCTGGGATGGCATGAGGGTGAGTAAATGATGAGATTATTTTAATTTGGGGGTGACCTATTCCTTTAACTAGATACATTCCTGTTCGTTTGACCATTTATGGTCAAATTGAGCACAGTCCACTAGGTAAAGTGTTAACACAATGTGTAGAGAGGTGAGAATGCTCTATATGTAGAGGCTATAATCCATTTGATATTCTGACAATATAATACAAGTATTTTGCTTAGTACCACAAAAAAAAAAAAAAAAAACACTTTTTACGGATAAATTATCACCATGAAAACTTTCATTGATGGTAAAGATGTTATCAGTACAACTCAACAAAGTGCTGCTGTTCTTAACAGGGGATCTGTGTGCAAGGAAATATAACAACTTTGTAAACCTTTCCCATGTCCAAATTCCCATCAGTCTGCTTTCTATGTACATCTGTTAGAGTACTTTTTTAATGTTCATTAATTGTCTAATTAAATTATATAGTGTATATTGCTATTATTATTTTTAATACAGTTCATTAGCAACTTCATTTAATACTATTTTTATTATTTGTTACTGCTTTATTATTATCATTCTATTTCTTTCATGTCTTCACTCATTGTGTGTATTGATGCTTTGACAATACTGTATGCACATATAATCATGCCAATAAATGACTTTGAAATTGAAAATGGCTTTCTAAAGTGTATTCAAAAAAGATTGTCTCTCTCGAGACTCTCTCTCTCTGTACATGTGCACAGTCACGTGTGCACAAACACACAATTCTCATTTCCACCATACAATATATCTCATTAGCATCCCAGCAATATATTACTGTTTGGCCTTTGCATAACATAAAACTATAAGAACATAGTCACACTTCCAGACTTAAAAATAACGTCTTTTGTTGTCTAGTGGGCATTGAACTCAAAACATGCTGCTTTAGAGCATGAATGAGTCTCTGGACTGCACGCAAACACATCACAGCCTGAAGAGAAGCAGTCAAACAGTAACATGCAGGTTAATAGGTCAAACTCAGGGCTGAGACTTGCCTCTTAATGTGTGTGTGCTTTTTTCAGCTTGTTCTGGCTTTACTGCTTTGTTCCTGTCTGCTGCAAATGCTGGACTGTGCAGGCAGGCAGGGGAAGAGAAAGGGAGTCTGTGAGGGAGAGAGAAGGGAGAGAGGAAGCTGGCAGGCACCTTAGTCCCCTCCCCTGCTCTCGGTCTGATTGCAGTGTGTTAAAATATATCCTTGCACATGTCTCCCCTTCCAGTGCCACTAGATATTACTTTATAGAAGGATCAGAGACGAGCATAATACCACTTTCTCTCGCTACCCAGATTTAACCTTATTGCTCCACACTACAAAAAAGATATATTTTCATACTTAATATTTTTTGGTGTGTGTTTTATAGTCGAAATATCTAGACATTCTTATAAACTCATACATTTACTTGAGACACAAAATACAAAAAATAAAAACTACGTGAAAATTCTTCCAATTTCTCATTCTGCGTTCCATGAAAGAAAGAAAGTCACGCAGAAAATGTGTCTGGTTTTAAGGATATTCTTTGCTGGAAAAAAGACAAAAATAATGAGCTAGAGTTTTTGCAGTGCAGCCCTCGTTTCTCTACCCATTTACTTCATCCAACACCCTTTCCCTCTATCAGTGCAAAGCAGTGGTGTCAATGTGTACATGGACTCACATGACTCAACATATCTTGCAGTCTGAATTCGGACTCCGCTTTGCTGTTTTTCCCAGGGGGAGAGGGAAAGAGAGTGTGGGTATGGAGAGAGAGAGAAGAATGACAGTGTGGAGTGGGGGACTCTGGAGCATTGCCCCGCACTGGCTCAAATTTCCAGCTTGTCAAGCCTGATGGATTTGGCTAAAAATAAAAGAAAGTGGGGGCCCACGATGGGAGGATGAATGAATGAATGAACTTTGTAGCAGCTTTACCCCCCTCCGAGACCTTCCTTGCTTTCGAACAAAAATGTTCTGATGCCAAGCGTGGCTAAGAGAAGTGTATTCCAAAAACAAACGTCCCCCTTTTCCCAAAGTCCACACAGTGAGAAAGCACCAGGGGAGAGAGAGAGAGAGAGAGAGAGAGAGAGAGAGAGAGAGAGAGAGAGAGAGAGAGAGAGAGAGAGAGAAGGATGAAGAGGGGACACAAAACACCCGAGAGCTGCAGGAAGACTGGGGATTCCTCTGCTTCCATTAATCCTGCCACTTTCGCACACATTTACAAACTTATCTTCAAGCTTTATGGATGACAAAGTGCAGCATAATATATACACTACCGTTCAAAAGTTTGGGGTCACATTGAAATGTCCTTATTTTTGAAGGAAAAGCACTGTACTTTTCAATGAAGACAACTTTAAACTAGTCTTAACTTTGAAGAAATACACTCTATACATTGCTAATGTGGTAAATGACTATTCTAGCTGCAAATGTCTGGTTTTTGGTGCAATATGTACATAGGTGTATAGAGGCCCATTTCCAGCAACTATCACTCCAGTGTTCTAATGGTACAATGTGTTTGCTCATTGGCTCAGAAGGCTAATTGATGATTAGAAAACCCTTGTGCAATCATGTTCACACATCTGAAAACAGTTTAGGTCGTTACAGAAGCTACAAAACTGACCTTCCTTTGAGCAGATTGAGTTTCTGGAGCATCACATTTGTGGGGTCAATTAAACGCTCAAAATGGCCAGAAAAAGAGAACTTTCATCTGAAACTCGACAGTCTATTCTTGTCCTTAGAAATGAAGGCTATTCCATGCGAGACATTGCTAAGAAATTGAAGATTTCCTACAACGGTGTGTACTACTCCCTTCAGAGGACAGCACAAACAGGCTCTAACCAGAGTAGAAAAAGAAGTGGGAGGCCGCGTTGCACAACTGAGCAAGAAGATAAGTACATTAGAGTCTCTAGTTTGAGAAACAGACGCCTCACAGGTCCCCAACTGGCATCTTCATTAAATAGTACCCGCAAAACACCAGTGTCAACATGTACAGCGAAGAGGCGGCTGCGGGATTCTGGGCTTCAGGTCAGAGTGGCAAAGAAAAAGCCATATCTGAGACTGGCCAATAAAAGAAAAAGATTAAGATGGGCAAAAGAACACAGACATTGGACAGAGGAAGACTGGAAAAAAGTGTTGTGGACAGATGAATCCAAGTTTGAGGTGTTTGGATCACAAAGAAGAACGTTTGTGAGACGCAGAACAAATGAAAAGATGCTGGAAGAATGCCTGACGCCATCTGTTAAGCATGGTGGAGGTAATATAATGGTCTGGGGTTGCTTTGGTGCTGGTAAGGTGGGAGATTTGTACAGGGTAAAAGGGATTCTGAATAAGGAAGGCTATCACTCCATTTTGCAACGCCATGCCATACCCAGTGGACAGCGCTTGATTGGAGCCAATTTCATCCTACAACAGGACAATGACCCTAAACACACCTCCAAATTGTGCAAGAACTATTTAGAGCAGAAGAAGGCAGCTGGTATTCTATCGGTAATGGAGTGGCCAGCGCAGTCACCAGATCTGAACCCCATTGAGCTGTTGTGGGAGCAGCTTGACCGTATGGTACGCAAGAAGTGCCCATCCAACCAATCCAACTTGTGGGAGCTGCTTCTGGAAGCGTGGGGTGCAATTTCTCCAGATTACCTCAACAAATTAACAGCTAGAATGCCAAAGGTCTGCAATGCTGTAATTGCTGCAAATGGAGGATTCTTTGACGAAAGCAAAGTTTGATGTAAAAAAAATCTTATTTCAAATACAAATCATTATTTCTAACCTTGTCAATGTCTTGACTCTATTTTCTATTCATTTCACAACGTATGGTGGTGAATAAGTGTGACTTTTCAGGAAAACACAAAATTGTTTGGGTGACCCCAAACTTTTGAACGGTAGTGTATATACACTCACCTAAAGGATTATAAGGAACACCATACTAATACTGTGTTTGACCCCCTTTCGCCTTCAGAACTGCCTTAATTCTACGTGGCATTGATTCAACAAGGTGCTGAAAGAATTCTTTAGAAATGTTGGCCCATATTGATAGGATAGCATCTTGCAGTTGATGGAGATTTGTGGGATGCACATCAAGGGCACGAAGCTCCCGTTCCACCACATCCCAAAGATGCTCTATTGGGTTGAGATCTGGTGACTGTGGGGGCCATTTTAGTACAGTGAACTCATTGTCATGTTCAAGAAACCAATTTGAAATGATTCGAGCTTTGTGACATGGTGCATTATCCTGCTGGAAGTAGCCATCAGAGGATGGGTACATGGTGGCCATAAAGGGATGGACATGGTCAGAAACAATGCTCAGGTAGGCCGTGGCATTTAAACGATGCCCAATTGGCACTAAGGGGCCTAAAGTGTGCCAAGAAAACATCCTCCTCACCATTACACCACCACCACCAGCCTGCACAGTGGTAACAAGGCATGATGGATCCATGTTCTCATTCTGTTTACGCCAAATTCTGACTCTACCATCTGAATGTCTCAACAGAAATCGAGACTCATCAGACCAGGCAACATTTTTCCAGTCTTCAACTGTCCAATTTTGGTGAGCTCTTGCAAATTGTAGCCTCTTTTTCCTATTTGTAGTGGAGATGAGTGGTACCCGGTGGGGTCTTCTGCTGTTGTAGCCCATCCGCCTCAAGGTTGTGCGTGTTGTGGCTTCACAAATGCTTTGCTGCATACCTCGGTTGTAACAAGTGGTTATTTCAGTCAAAGTTGCTCTTCTATCAGCTTGAATCAGTCGGCCCATTCTCCTCTGACCTCTAGCATCAACAAGGCATTTTTGCCCACAGGACTACCGCATACTGGATGTTTTTCCCTTTTTACACCATTCTTTGTAAACCCTAGAAATGGTTGTGCGTGAAAATCCCAGTAACTGAGCAGATTGTGAAATACTCCGGCCCGTCTGGCACCAACAACCATGCCACGCTCAAAATTGCTTAAATCACCTTTCTTTCCCATTCTGACATTCAGTTTGGAGTTCAGGAGATTGTCTTGACCAGGACCACACCCCTAAATGCATTGAAGCAACTGCCATGTGATTGGTTGATTAGATAATTGCATTAATGAGAAATTGAACAGGTGTTCCTAATAATTCTTTAGGTGAGTGTATGTGTATATATATATATATATATATGACACCTCACATGAACAGGGTAGGAAAAGCTGAAAATAATCCAGTCTAAAAAATAAGGCAAAAAAAAGGAGTTTTGGATGCTGTTCCACATCATGGGATGCTGGTGTGCTTGTGGTCCCACCAGGCTTTTTTACTAGCTTAACCAGCAAGACTTCTTTGGTTATTCTGTATCACAAGAAAGACTAAGTCATTCTGACATGCATTTCTGCAGACATGTGCCTGAGCAAAGATTGAACATATTCCGTAGCTTTTATCCATATGTTTAGCCATTCCTCAAAGTACAGCAAGGGTATTCTCTCTTACCATCTGGCTTGTCTCTGGATCTGTGACTACAGCTGTGGTAAACTCTCCAGCCACTGTCATTCACAAGCTTTATTTAACAAAAAGTATATTCTGATCAACCTATATTTTAGATCGGTCACAATTGGTGAGGTCAACTAGATTTCGATTGTCAAATTTATTTTATTTTTGTAGTTTTGAAAATTTGTGTGTTTTGCCTTAACTGTTAGACTGTTCACACAATAAAATCCTCTCAGACAACTTGTGTGTTTAAATTCATCCTCTTTAAAGTGATATTTCACATAAAGGCAGCATAAAAGTAATCCATACGACTCTGGGATGAAATCGGAGTGGAGATTTATAGTAAAAATTTATTGAAATATTGATCTGTTTCTCACCCAAAATGATCGTATAGCTTCAGAAGACATGGATTAAATCACTGGACTCGTATATATTAATTTTTATGCTGCCTTTATGCAATGTTTGGAGCTTTAAAGGTCTGGCCACCATTCACTTGCATTGTATGGACCTACAGAGCTGAGATATTCTTCCAAAAATCTTTGTTTGTGTGCAAAAAAAGAAAGTCATACACATCTGGGATGGCATGAAAGTGACTGAATGATTCGAGTGAATTTTCCTTTTTGGATGAACTAACCCTTTTAAAGCAGCTACACATGAAGATGCGTTTCAACTTGTACTGTTTTTTGAGTGTCTCTGCCATGTCTGTTGTGTTCTAAGCCAGTGTGACAGTTAAAACATCTCCACTCAAAGGAGATGATTGTGGACTTTAAGAGGAACACACCAACACTGACCCCCCTCACCATTCTAATCAGCACTGTGGCAGAAATTAAGTCATTCAGGTTCCTGGGCACTACCACCTCACAGAACCTGAAGTGGGAGACCCACATTGACTGTGAAAAAGGTCCAGCAGAGGTTGTACTTCCTTCACTATTTCCTTGACTTCCTTCAACCTGCCACAGGTGCTGCTGATACAGTTCTACTCAGCAGTCATTGAGTCCTCTGCACTTCAGTAACTATCTGGTTTGGTTCAGCTACAAAATCGGATATCAGAAGACTACAGAGGACAGTTCGAACTGCTGAGAGGATTATCAGTTGCCCCCTGCCCTCCCTTCAAGAACTGTACACTTCCAGAGTGAAGAAAAAGGCTGGAAAAATCACTACAGAGCTCTGAGCATCAGACCCGTCAGGCACAGGGACAGTTTTTCCCCTCAGTCCATCCATCTCATGAACAGTTAAAACTGCCCCATTGAGCAATAATTATGTGCAATATACAGCTTAGTCTATTTATATTTATCCAACACATCCAACCTCTTCTGCCATTACATTCCCTTGCTTCTGTATTTAACAGATTTTTATTTAGATTTGCACTACGTATGTGTATGTGTGTATGTATGTATGTATGTCTATGTATATATATATATATATATATATATATATATATATATATATATATATATATATATACACACATATATATATATAAAAACATTTTTTATTATTATCTATGTCTTGTTGCTGTATTGTATTGTTGTGCACTGGAAGCTCCTGTCACCAAGACAAATTCCTTGTATGTGTAAGCATACTTGGCAATAAAGCCGATTCTGATTTGAAAAAACATGTTTCAAGACCCTATTGAATTGCATTCCATTTCTGTTTGTGAAAACACCCACTAAGGCCACGTCCACACTAAAACATTTTAGTTTGAAAACATGGCGATTTTACAATGTTTAACGTCTATCATCCACACTGAAACAGCATTTTCCTCCATCAAAAAAAGATTAGTGTACAGATTAGCGTGGAAATGTGTCTGATCAAAGTCACTAATTATACAGGAGGATGTCTTGAAGACTAACTAACTATGAACTATTTTGAACTAGTTTTGAACATCTCTAATCTATAAACCAATAAGGTTGATCAAATCTGTGTTTTTTCCAGAAAGCTATTTAGACAAAAAGAGGAGAACAGCCCAGCACCTGGCCTAAATGGCTCCCCAAACGCATCCTGAAATATCTCCCCTCACCTACTCTCATGGCAGGAGGTGATGCAAGATACAGCAGGGTTAAAAATAACCCCTCTCTTTCTCTTTCTACATAACCTTATGCTTTGTACTCTCCTTACAGCCCAGAGCACTGGAGAAAGCCTCAACGTGCTGTTCTTTGACACAGAAGAGACAGGGAAAATCCTTAAAACAAAACACACCCAGAACAGGAGATGGTGTTATACGTCATATTTTCTCACAGGGCTGTAAAATGAACTCAACGACTGGTGTCACATTTGTCATTTTTAAAAGAACTGAGGGAAATGGTTAAAGAAGAGCTACACTAGCCAACACAAAATGGTAATTTATGTATTGAATGCCATCAGTCATTTGAAAAGGTCTACCTGTCACATCACAAAGCACACGAATATCAATTAAGCCTTTGGGATGCCAGTGAAGGGTGTAATTATGACTCACTCAAGGATATGACGAAATGTTCGCTCTCGCTCTTTTCTTGAAATCAGTAAACCAATATGCATTTCAATAATGTAATCTTTGGAAACTATTACCATCTAATTTCCCACATAACTTTTGCCATGCTGAATGGACATAAACATTGCCAAGTTCCATGACATAAGTGCCAAATCACAGGGAAAGAGAACACTCCTCAGAGAACCAGCATAATCAAACAAGCACATGTTTAGTGAAATCTCGAAATCTTTGTTTTCATTTTTGCATTGATCCACTCATTTACCAGGCTTAAGAGCATTACATCATAGCTGGGCGCTCCAGTGGCAGAGGGACCCTTCATTCGTGTGATTTCATCAATCAATGCCCTTTGAGAGAAAAGAATGCATGCAGGCAGGGGAGGGGAGGGGGGTGGGGGGTGGACGTGAACGTGAAAGCCATTTGTTTTCTTTGTAGGGCACAAGCGGAAGACTTGAATCAATAGCCGAAGCCTGTGAATCAAACTCTGGAGGTGGCCTTTCACAAAGTTTTCTCTTGCTCACAAACAAGGCACTCTGAGTCACGCCGTTTAAACAAGTCATTGCTTTTGGACATAGGAGAAAATGAGAAACACACTGTACGGTTCAGCTCTGACACAGCTGCGCTGAGCATCTTAATCCATGACATTACAACATACTAATCACTCTTTCCTTTTACTTCATTGGCTGGCTTATTGTGAAACACACAAAGTCGTAATGTGAGTTATGGTCCCCAATGACATTACTTAACCCTCATGTTCTGTTTGGGTCTCATATCACTGTGGTCTCAGGGACCCCAAACATAAAAACAATTAATATCAATTATCAATATCAATTAAGTGTTAATAAAGCTAAGCAATTTGTTTAAAAGCAGTGAATGCCGCCTTCTTTTCCTGCCACACAATCCAGTCATTTAAAGGCATTCCTGGTGCATGATGGGGGAAACTTCACCCACTCAGAGTTATAAGTGCATGCAACATGCCTCACTACGATATGAACAATGTCTTCTTTCACTGCCTTCACTCCATGCTGCACATGAAGAAAAGCATGCTGGAAACTGGACAGATTGCTGCCTCACACTATATGAACATACTCGGAGTAAGAACTGGGGATATAGTCATGCCATGTCACTTTTTTTTTTTTACAAATTGTTCTTTATTCAGGTTTTGGATCAATACTCGAAAAGTGGTATAGTATCCATCTGTAAAACCGAGACTTATTCATATGTCTTGACGATTTAAAAAAACAGTCAGATGTACAAAGTTAATCAATGAGCTTGTTTACGTGCACAATCTTACACAGATCATGCTTCATAAGTCACCAATGTGTGCGATCATGGAAATGTCTTTATCTGTGTAAGGTCATAAACAGCTAAAGCAAAAAATTGATAGCCAAACATAGATTTTAGCCCATTACCCAAATTTCATGTTGCATGTACAGTAACCACATTTACCTGGGTTCTTCTGACTTAACCAATGTGCACAATTGTTTTGCGCATGCCAGATTTAAGTTAAATCAAAAGCAAAGAAAAACCCCATGATTTAAAATCTCAAGTAAATGTGGTTTGCTTGCACTTTCACATTTTTAATAAGCTGAATTTTTTTATATTGTGTGCATGTAAACACTCATTTTGAATTCAAGTGACCAATAGCTGTTCTAATTAGTTTCCAAACCATTGCCTTATTTATGGAATTAAGATGTCAGAGAATGATACAACTGTGTTAGTTTAAGAGGAAGCAGAGTAAACTGGCAAGTGTCCGATAAACAATTAATATCATGTAATAGAAAAAGATTATGTTTTTCTTTTTATAAAGTGGAGATGCCACGTCCAAAGTTGGGGAACGTACTTGTAAAAGTAACACATTACGTTACAATGGGCCTCATTCGTGAAACTTTCTTAAATATAGGAGTACATTTTGAGTAATTTCCTCATAAAATGGACCTCATAAAAACTTTCCTCTAGATTCATGAATGCTTCGCACTCCCCAGATTTGTTAGTCAAATGTATGTTAGTGAATTCCAAACATTCGTAAATGGGGAGCGTGTGCACGTTCATTCACAATTATTATATTTCGCGACCATGAAAATGACAGAAATGAATGGCATCAGACTCGCTAGTAAATGAGAACAGGGATATGCGGAACAGTAATGAAAGGGGTTTTAAAATGAAGTTGTGGCAGCGGGGGCGTGGTCAAGTGCCCGTCCGGGGAGAAAGCGGTAATAGCGCTTGCACCTGAGTTAAATTATGTCTAACACCTGTCTCTAATTTCAGTGAGCACGGGGACAGGGGCATAAAAACGGCCACAGAACCTCCAGCCGGGGAGAGAGACACGCGTCAGTCTAGTGTTGGCGTGTTATGAGAAAGCAGCAAAAGAGTTACAAGACAATTGAGAAGTTTATGTTTTCTGTTAATTGTAAAGTTGTGAGCACTGCTGTGGCCATTAAACCATTACTTGAGAAGAGCCATTCGTCTTCGCCTCCTCCTTGACCATCTTACCTCTTTACACTGGTGCCGAAAACATAAACTTCTCAATTGTCTTGTAACTCTTTTGCTGCTTTCTCATAACACACAACACTAGACTGACACGTCTCTCAAATCACAGAATTTTTATTTAGCAAACATACTGGTATGGCCACAAACAAGGCCGTAACCATGTCTTGAATATTGGGGGGACCAAACCATTTTGGGGGTGGGGGGTACTTTAACTGGTGGCTCATCCTCAAAATAAAATGGTCTCTTATAAAAGAATACTCTTAGGAGATGCTGTACAATATTCGGAATTAATTAAAGACATAAAGAAATGATTTAGAAAATCTGAAATTGATTTAAAATGATTCCCTAATAATTTTTGCATTAAAAATATATCTGACACTGTCCTTTTCACAACCTAAAAACTCACATGAAGCCACCAGTCACAGGTCTTACTTTGTTCTAGTTCTTATTTGGGTGATAACGCTCTACTTTGTGTTACAGATCATTTTCTAACACAATATCAAGTGGATTTTCTATAAAGGTAATTCAGAAACGTACAAGATAACCACATTCATTCAATTCATTTACAGTATACACACATTTGCTCTTTGTCTTAAGCCTGATTTGCTGAAAACGGCTCTGTTAATGTTTTCACATTCAAAATTCTGAATGACATACGAATCATCTCCTGTACGTGACATATTTTCAATTCAAAACGGCAGATTTCACCAAATGGTGAATTGTTTGCACCCTTGGAAATTACTGTTGGTCTGTACAAATTTCAATCATAAAACAGCTAGTGGACAAATATTGCATGTTTAGTTATTTATATCTTACATCACACTAACACTCTTAACCTGAACTGCTGACACTGATGCGTGCGTGTTGGGCTGGAATAATCCACGAGGTTCTCGCTCAGCTTCTTAAATTTGAGTCCCGCTTTCATCGATTTGATTGGCTATCTAAAATTACATTGACAGCGGTGTTAAACTACAGTGCATGCTAAACATTTGACTTTTTTAAACCTTTATGTTATTCCTGCGAGAACTTAATGACAATTACACAGTGGTGCATAATGAACTGTAGCAGAACAGCTACAAGGATATCAATTATCTTGGAGAGTGATTCTAATGACCCTGAGACAGAGCTTTCCTTTGTCCTTTTAAACAGTCTTCTGAAGGCAGGATATAAAGCTTGACGTTTTACGTACCCACACATAAAGTGCATGTAAGGCTGTTTACTTTGGGATTTCAGAGTCACATTTCAAAATTATCAAATCTTTCCCTTCTGCAGCAGTCCAAGCCGTTCCACCGTATTAATAGTTCAACTGGAACTTATGACTGATGCTGACTGAACATTCAGGGAAAACAAGAGAAAACTGATATTTAAAGGTAATAATTAGATTGAAGCTTTTGGCAGGAATTCCTGTAATGGGTTTAGGATCTGTCTCCATTGATTAACATAGTATAAGTTGTATTCTATATCAAGTTAAAATTGCAGTCCCTTTGCGGGTTGATGTTTATTTATATGGCCAATAATTGTTGCACCTGGAAAGGAAACTGTGAAAAGGAAGCTTAATTTCCTCTGCAAGAGATTTTAGAAATGGAAGTACGCAAACTGAGTAGAAAAAAAAAACTTTTAGCAGTTCTATTCTTTTTTTGAGCGATTTCACACTCAAAGTGTCTTCTCTTCAAAATGGCAGACTTCCTAACTGAAACTAGACTCTAGATATGCAATGTTTAATGGAGATTCTTTTCAAGATAGTAGAAGGTCGTTCCACTCAGCTCCCTTTCCGATGCTCTACTGGTTGACCAATGGACATTTGCGAGAAGATTTTGGAAGAACACTGTTAAACATTTCCCTGCCTCGCAACTGACCTGATACCCCTATGAATGTGATAAATGACCTTCGGTAGCACTGGGGTCTAATTAAATCTGGCAAAGTCTAAGGTGCCTCACAAATCACGTCCAACAACAAAATCAAAGATGATAGTAATCCTAAACATGGTAGCAAGACATAAAAACAACACTTCCATCTACACTGTACACTCAGGTTTGAAGCAAAAAAAAATAAAAACAAGAAATTCAAAGAAATCATTAAATGAACCACTAAAGTTTGATCACTCACAGTGGTTTGTTCCATAGTTTGACTGCTCTGAGGAGGTGAGAATGGCAGCTCCGTTATGTGTTAGCATGCGGTGAGATGCTCCTGCGTGACTGTGGGAGTCAGATGCATGTTGTGGTGCTGCGCCTGCAACAGCTCTTGGCTGGAGGATGGTGGGTTTTCGGGGGGTCGACAGCACAGGCCTCCTCAAAGAGAAATGTATCTCACCAGTGTGGAGTAAGCTCCACCTCTGTCACGCTAAAAAACACCCCTCAGACTTCATTGACTGTAAACCTCAGCCATACTTCCTTTCCTGTAATGAACAGTGAATTTCTTATTATTATCTTTCTCAAAAACAACAAAATAGTCTCAACAGCAGTTTAAACCTATTCAATCGTATTTGTCAGCCATTTGATCCTGTGTTTGGAAACTTTTCAATTTCAATATGTTACATAAAACTTGCACTTAAGATTTAAATGTCTGTCAAACTAATTTAGTGTTGACATATTGTAATCTGCCAACTAATATTATTTTAAGAGTTTATGTAAACATCACTGGTGGCTCATTTCATTATTTACAGTGAATATGTTCATCACAAGCTGTGACATGCAAATTCTAAAGAAGACATGTAATAATAATAATAAAAAAAAAATGAATAATTAATTAAAAAGTGAATAATCACAGATTTTTTAACCATCCATTAGTAATTTTTCTGACAGATTTAATTTAGGTTTAATCTGTACTAATTTCCATGGACAAAAAGTGAACAATGTTCGCTGCTACAAGATTGCTTTTCTACTTGATCTGCCTCAAAAAAATATTATTTACTTGGTTAAATATAACGTAGTCAGATTGATTTAGTCCATTTAAATTCACACAAATCCACATAATTAAGTTACCTAAAAAAGTTAGTAACACTACAATAAGGTTTCATTTGCAAACATTAGTTAACAACATTACTTACATGACCTAACAATGAACAATACTTTTACAATCTTTAATTAATCTTGCTAATATAATATACAATAATTATTACTAAATATAGTACACATATTTATACATTTTGTTTTTGTTCACATTGGTAAATGCACTATAAACTAAAAACTAACAAAGAAACAACAGCTTTTGTATTAATACATGATTTAAAAAAATATATTGTTCATTGTTTCTTCATGTTACCCAATGCATTAACTAATGTTAACAAATTGAAACTTAATTGTAAAGTGTAACCAAAACGTTGTTGTTGTTGTTGTTTTACAGTGTATGAATTAACAGAACCCTCAAATAAACTGTAAATAACTTTTAAATGACAATTAAAATGATAATTTATGTAAAGACAATGTTTTGAAGTTTAAAATAATAGCATACAAAAGTTGTTATTTTATAAAATATTATAAAAAATAAGGGAATTTATTGACAGTAAAACACTTTTAATTAATAAATAAAAGAAAGAAATACATGTGATTATACACGTTTCATTTTTCCTGGAACACGCATCATGGAAATGTTTTGTTGAAGAGCATGTAGGTATGTGTGAGACAGCCTGTTTGAGAGGGCGAAATGACACACCACGATACATTCTCTGCTTTTTACTTTTTACTTAGTAACTGCTGCAAGCATTTGCTTTCTGGCAAAGGTGGAGTCCTGTATAGTAATGTCCATACCAGCAGACAAACAAACATGACTAGTTATCTTAGACTTCTATGAATCTGCAAATAAACTTACCACAGCATAGCATCAAACTGTACAAATATCTAAATGTCTGAATGAGAACTGTATGAACAAAATGTACAACTGCATCCCAAAACAAAAATGATTTTTTATGTTACTGTTAATGGAAGTTTTAACCCTTGTATGGTATTCGGGTCAAATTGACCCCTTTCAAATTTTTACAAGATGTAAAATTGTACAAGTATACATTTTTTCTACCTGAAGCTCAATGGCCTTAGCTTATTTTCTGTGATAAACATGTACAAAAAATAATAATAACAATTGAGCACACATGCTACTATACCCCACACATTTACATCCTTCAAATGGTCTTCGGGTCAGTCTGACCCGCATACACAGACACAAACACACACACACACAGACACACACAAATACATTATTATAATCTAAGCACAGAGTAGCTGTTTGCTCTCACTTTCTCGCACTTTTTACCCTCTTTCACGTGTCCACCTGCAAACCCCTTTTTTAGAATCTTATTCCATAACATTCGAAACATCAAACAGTTTCTCGCACTATGCGCCTCACACCTGTACATCGAGTGGGTGGGACAAAAGGGATAAATACCTCTACATCACAGTACATGACCAGAATGATATACCCTCAGTATGACCAGAAGATTTAGCTGTCAGAGGACTTTAGAGCTCATTTTTGAAGAGAGTCAGGCAAACAGCAATGTGGAAGAGGAAGATGTCTCCGAATATGAGGGTAATTTAGATATCAATTCAGAGTATTTTGATTCTGAAAGTGAATTTGAAGATGGCCTTCACTCGGAATAGGCACCACAAGGAGCACCACAGGCGGCCGCTGGAGCAGCCCTAGAGACAGCTACTGAAAGAGCCCTACAGCCAGCCAGACAAACCTGGGACAGGAGCTTCTCAAAAGAATGCTGACAATGGTTGGGACAATCTGGAAAAATAGGACGGAGCTCCCAACTGAGTTTCTGTGAAGAAAAGGCCAGTCCATTCCTCCAACTTTATGTTCACGGCCAACACTGCCCTGGAATATTACATACCAAAATAAGGAAAAAATATGGTGCTCATGAGCACTCTACACAGGGATGGAACAATAAGTAGCCGGGAGGACCGTAAGCCAGAGGTCATACTTGATTACAATGCCACCAAAAGAGGGGTAGACAACCTAGACAAGCTTCTGGCCTGCTACAGCTGTCAAAGAAGAACGCTACGGTGGCCACTCGTGATCTTTTACAATATGCTGGATGTCTCAGCCTATAATGCATTTACAATCTGGATGGCAATAAACCCTGACTGGAAACAAAGGAAGCTACAAAGAAGATGACTTTTCCTTGAGGAGCAAGGGATGAAACTGGTGACACCGCACATCCAAAGGAGCCAACATGTGCCAAGGACCCCAGCTTCTCTAGCCACAGTGAGGAGAATGGTAGAGGCTCGAGCTGTCCCACCTGCACACCTCACATGACCACAACCTTAAGTTTCTTCTTTTGTGATTTTAGAAATAAATAAATAAAGTCCTGAACTAATAGTCTTTTCATTATTCTAGGTTGCAGCCGGTGACAAGAGGAAGCGCTGCGAGGTGTGTGGACCATCAAAGGACACAAAGACGCAAACCACATGCAGAAACTGCAAAAAGTACATCTGCCAAATTTTGTGACGCATGTGTTTTGTAAACAGGCATGTCTTTTTTCCCCAAGCACCACCCCCTGTTGCAAGGACTATGCCTCAGTTGTTCATCTTAAAATAAAAGTGATTGATTGTTGAAGTTGATGTATTGAAAGTTTGCATTAAAAATAAGAAATGTTAATGAAAACATTGTCTCGCTTCATTTTTTCCAAGATAAGCATGATTTATGGCACCCAAGTATTGAGTATAGTGGATCAATTATAACCTTATGACAAAAAAATGAATCGCAATTCCATTATTAATTGTGTTCTAGTAGAGACTGATTGCAATCCTTAAACATATATGTTATCTCAATTGTTTGAATTTGAGATAAAGACAATATATGTTAAGTGTTTATGAAGTACATTTTTATTTCAGAATTGTTTTTAAAACCCAAAATATGTTCTGGGTCAATTTGACCCGAGGGATACCAGAGGGTCCGAACAGTGAAGACAATACAAGGGTTAAGAATAAAAAAATATGAAACTATTTAAATAGTAAAAATTATCACATTTAGAAAATGTTGAATTAATAAACATTTCATAATCTTTTTTTTTTAGGTCAGAATTATTAATGATGCTATCTTTCCAAATGATCTAATTAACTCACTTATTTTTCATGATCATTTTAATTAAATATTTGGAAAAAAGACAATAACAATTGTATTCAAATTAACTTTTTCACTTAACAAAATTCTGAAAAGACATTCTACATTTAAATAAAAGGACATGCTTGGAAAAATATAGAAATGTTCACATTATAATTTTCTAAGCTTTGCCTAAATAAAGCACACACAGTCTTCTCATTCATAGCACCTCTTTCCCATGCAGTACAGCTGCACTATTTGGATAAAAAGTCATAATAAGATTATTCTGAAAAAATATTGTGATTGTGATATGAACTGCAATATGATAGAAACTAATGAGTGATTCCTTTTGACCAAAATGTGTTAATGTTTTGCCCATGTTCTACAGCAAATAAAAAGGATACTCTTTGAGGGTTCACACTTAAGCCCTCTTAAATAAAACTAAACGTGGACCTTTTTCACTTCAGACACAAAAAAAGAAAGAAAAGTAAAACAAAGAGAGTGAAAAAAAAAAAAAAAAAAAAAAAAAGAAACTGTCTTCTTCGCATTCACATTGTACCCATCTACTGTGTAACCATTTTTGTCCACTTTGTGATCTCTGACCACAATTCATCCATATTATTTTTGGAACCGTCAACTTAAAATAATAAATCTATAATTATTAAACAATAGTTATATCTTTCTGTAATATTATGTGGTATTACTGTAAAAAATCGAAACACGGACAGGGCATTGCTATGTTATGGTTCAGTTCAACCAATCAGTTCTAAACCATCGAGCTTTTATTTTGGTGACGTCTGCATGAAGAGATTCTGTTTGTAGCGGTGTTCACATTTAAACAGCTGTATATTGTGCTCCTCATTTGAACACCTCCTTTGTCCACAAATACCTGGTGCCATGGGGTGTATTATTTACTTACAGCATGCAAACATATTTGGACTTAGGCAAAAGTGAAATTAATGTGAAATTATCTCTGAGCATGAGATGGAGTTGTAGAGTACAGAACCGCTCTTAAAATACTGTAATAATGCACAATACAGACAGGACAGAGCAGTGCACATACATTTGCGAGCAGTGCAAGCAGACTATTTATTTATTTAATTAAATCGTTGCCCTGTGTGGTTTAATAATAGCACAAGGTATGTCATATTGCGATTTGATTTGATTTTGATTAATTGTGCAGCTCTACCTTGCAGCAATCTGAACAACTATTAGCAGTATCAGTCCTAGTGCTGTTTTATCTAGATAATGACCCGTTAGGAGGTGCTATACATTTTCTTTCAAGTCTCTCATCATTGGAAAGGCTGGGTCTTGGACTCATTGACCCCTGCCACTGAAACCTGTTTACTATAGGTTAGGGTCACAGCTATTGACTGCAGCACACAGCTACAGGCACATACATTTGTCCATACCTTACAGGGGGCAGACTAGTTCCTTTATCAGCTACCTGATAAATCGAGCTTGACTCTGTCCATCTACAGGAGAGATCCATTTATTTATCAATTCACTCTTCTTATTCAACATCAGTTTTATATGGAGTGCATATAGAACATTCTAAGCTTATGAGGTCTGTGGTTATGACCATTTTACTCTCTTAAGAAACTGTAATTGTGCCCTGTGTACACCCATGTGAAGCTTCTCACCTCAGGCAAGTCAAAGCAGTATTCCATACGTCAAACTCAACTACAGTATATGACTGAGCATTCTGAAATACGATATTTAATTTTTTCCAATCCGCAAGTATGAAGAACAGGGTGAAACATAATTTCCTTCGACCTCAAGCTTGTACTTGCGCCGCTGTTCACCAGTGAAACATTCGGAAAAAAGATGTCAAATGTTTTGTGTGTATGCACATTTGTGCATGGTTGATAAACTTTACTGTAATGTTTTTCTGTGGTAAATGATGTACTGTTGTTATGATTCACTGTTACTAGAGTTAACACCCCCCCCCCCCCCCCACCCCCTCCAAAAAAATAAAAAAATCTCTAAAGAGATATAAAAGGAAAACAGAACAAAGAAAAATCTGACATGTTCTGCAAGCCACACTGCTGGATCTCAACCAATAGGAGGTTCTTGACACTTAGCGTAAAGCCACCACCAGTGCACAGTGTTGATTTGATAAAAACACGACCGATTTACTGTATGTTCGAGACAGGAAGTGGTCACGCCACCCTTGCTGCTCCACGCCCACCTCATACCCCTCCTCCTCACCACCTGTGCGAGTCTCACAGGATGCACACACACTTACACACCTCCAGCTGCACAAAGAGTAAAACCACATATCATACTTGTTTTTATTCATTCACACCCCAGTGCCCCAGAAATCATTTATTTAATTCAGAGACCGTAAAGTGTCTCAGACAATATACTCTGTTGGTTTGCGAACTGTTCTCAAGGATACTACAAGTTAATAATCAACGTTGATGCATACTTATGTCATAATGTGGAACTAAATAAATTACATAATAATTAAAAACACATTAAAGGAAAAATCATGTGTGCCAACAAACTTATTTTTACTTCTATTGTTTTCTACATGTTTAAAATTAAAATTAGAAAATGAGTTTCAGTCGATTGAAGTTTTTTTCCTCCACAATGTTAATCTGCCAGTGGACTGTAGCTAACCGCTTTGTTACGGCAATTGTGAAGTCGTGTTCATGATTTGCGTCAGGGTGTCAGCGCCAACATCAAGCACCTCTTTGAACTCCACATGAAAAATGTGGAGTTCATTCTGCATACTTTGGCTGAAAAATATTTGATTTCTGTCACAAGTTTCATCTAGGCTTGTGTTGTACAACAAATAGCGTTAAGAGCTCTTTTTCCCATCACTTGACACTGAATCATTGCTGTGTGTTTGTGGTGTGTGCATCAGTGTAATGACACCGGGTGGACACATTGCAAAGTTTTCGCCCTTCCAACCAGCATTTATGCTGGTTTGTGCTGTATTAACATGTAACACAGTTCAGTGGACAATATAAATAATCATCTAATAATAAAATTTAACCAAAAGACAAATACACACACACAGGTGTCGGCAGTTGCCCGTAACTCTCTCTCTTGCAATGCCGCCACCGGTCGCACTTATCCCTCTCTGGCTTAATGAGCCTAATCACAGGCCGGCCCCGCCCTCCGCATAACAGTAAATGCATTACTCATGATTAAGAAAATTTTACGTGTTAACATTTTTATATAATTGCATATGTTTAAGCGTTAATTTTGACAGCTCTAGTTAAAATACTTTCCCCTATGCCACTTTAATACGCAGAGTTAATTAGAAGGTTAATTTCCCTGAAAAGTGTGAACACTAGGGGATCTAGTACGATAATTTGTGATAAGGAAATCGTACAAAAATAGTACAAGAAACCGTATGACTGTGTTTGTTACAAAAACATTCGACTTTTACCCACACAGAAAAAATAAACCAACCAACAAACAATGTCATTATGATTTTTCCTAAGTTTAACCCCTAACCTAACCCTATAAGCATAAAGACTAATCCCAAATGCAAACCTAACAATGATTTTAATAGGAAAATTACTTTTCTGTACCACAGAAGAAAACAAGAGTTTGGAAAGAGAGTAGGGACGTTTTCTCATGACAGAAAAATGTTAATTTAAAATACTTATTTAAAGTAATCAAATTATATTGAAGACTACTTATTGGGACAAAAAGGTGGGACGTCCCGACTGTTCCTCCGCTGGGATGCAGGGCGTAGCTTGTAAAATCGGAACTGTCCCGGTTTAATTGGGACGTCAGGTCACCCTACATGAGACTTTGTTTGACATTCTCTGAAACACTGGCTCAACCAATGGTGTGAATTTTAGGCGGAACTATTCGTCTGGACCAGTGGAAGACAGTGGGAGTGTTTGCGAAACCAAGAAAACAAATCAGTATTTCTGCAAAAAAAAAATGTTGTCTTTGTGACACCTGCGCTAAAAACAATCTAGATGTAGCGCAACAAATGAAACAGAATGCAGGAGTCTTGACCTGCGTTTTTGAAACTTGAAGTTCTTATTATCTTGACACAGGCTGTGTCTCGTTTGGAAGGATGCGTCCTCCGGTGGTCACATTTGTCGGCCGCATACGTCATCGAGGCTGTCTCGTTTAATTGATTTTTTTTTTAGACAGCCTCAATGACATATGCGGCCAACAAATGCGACCTCCGGAGGACACAGCCTTCCAAACGAGACAGTCACAGTGTCTAGAAATGTGAGGTCCTGCGTGTGACAATGAAGAAACAGTGAGACGTGGTGCAGCAGTCAAGGAATTTCGTCCACGTTCAAAATGAATGGCCTCTCATCTCATCAAGTTCGGAAGACCTGAACCCAAAGTCCTACTTAAAAAACTGACCCAAACCCGGCAGCTTCTAACGTGAACCACTCTGTGAGCGCTGAAAACGGCGTATTTGCGCACGTACCCAGAACAACATGTCACCCCCCAATCGGATTTTGAGGAGCTTTCCTACGGGGCAGTGGGCCCTCCCCAACATCCCGGGCCCCACACAATTGTGTGCTTTGCGTGGTGGTAAAAACCGCTACTGCATACAAGCAAACATCATCCACACATGTTTCTAATAGGCTGCGGTGTAAAACATCCTCCACAAACACAATGGGGATGTTTTGTTCTTCTGTGAACGTTCCTGATGGGCAAAGCAATACAAATAAATCCATCTGGGAGGAATTCTGACCTTTGCCAGAGACAGCACTGCCTCAGAGTGCACTCAGCCTGCTGAGTCGGTCTGGCAAATGGAAAACAACACAGTGCACAGGGGTTACCCCTGCTGCCCTCCCTCTGTTTCTTGCCCTCATTCCTTCTCCGATTCTCTTTTGCTTGCTGCCTTTCTCTAAAAAAATGATCTCACCACATACCAGGAATTCGCTAATTGTTTTAAATACCTTCTACTCTTGTGGACTCAAGTCATTTTTCCCAACGACTAAGAGCAGAAAAAGAAGGAAAAATGGCAAAGGGGGAGATAAAAAGTCCTTGGCAGGAAGTGCCGTGCTTAATATGTCGAATGCCTGAGACACAGTTCATTCAGGCTCTCACCGGCATTGTTTTAAATTACTGCTGGCCCATACAGCACAGACCCCATGCAATTCAATATACACTCACACACACACACACACACACACACACACACACACACACACACACACACACACACACACAGAAAGAGAGAGAGAGAGAGAGAGAGAGAGAGAGAGAGAGAGAGAGAGAGAAGCATTCACATTTTTTGCAAGTTATTTTTGAATGCAAATCTAAAGAATCCGTAAATGAAACAAGTTGCCGGTACAGGAATGGAGGGAATTTTTTTGAGTCCTCTCCATTTTTCTGCTGATGAGTGTGGAGACTTTGACTGTGATATGTTTAGCTGAGATTAGTCTCAATAGAGCATCTAATAACGCACTTATAGAGGAAAGAAAAAAAAAATACACCTGTACACATCTTACTTCTGCTGACACAGACACCCAGATGGGGTACTTCTCAATGTTTGAATATGGGTGATGAGCTTATGAATCTGGCATGTAACATTTACAGCAACATTTTCACATTTTCTGTAGAATACTGTATTTTTCATATATGCTAAAATACGTAGGCAAGTTTTTAACACCATACAATCATCCAGACACATGGGGAAAAGAAACAACTAAACACATTTTCCAGGCTGGTCGACACTAGTGTGCGCATGTGTGTATCTGTGCATGTGTGTGTATGTTCTTTGGTAAGTCGGTGTGGTGTATTGGTTATATTTAGACAGAGCATCAATATTGACACGGCACACTGAATATGACTCATCCGTACCGACACAGGCCAGTGACACCCCTGCCCACCCTCGCAAGTTTCCTTAGTCCTATTGTGGTGCAAAATCATGTTTCTTTGTGTGTATGTGTGTGCATATCTGTGTGTGGGTAAGGTTTCCCTTCATTCTGTGGACCAACATAGTCTCTACGATGAAAAAAGCTTAATAAAAATATTAATTGTCTAAATAAAAATATAAAAATTCAAATAGGTTTCAGTGAGAGTAAGGTTTAGGGGATAGAAAATATCATTAGCTCAGTATAAAAACAATAGAAGCCTACAGAAGTCCTAATCATGACAGTCCTAAAAAATGTGTTGGTTTAGCTAAAAATATTATACATAAATATAGATATATTTAGCAATAGCGAAATCTGACAAAATCCCCCTTTTTGGTCAGAACATTTGAGGACGTTCTCAATTGGAAAATGTAATCATAAATAATAATAAAAAATATTTGTATGTATTAATACATAACATGTATATTATAAAATTTTTATTTAAAAATAAATCGTTATTTAGAAAACCAAATTAAAAATATCAAATTTTATTTTGAAAACTGATTTATAAATAAAATTAACTTTTTATTTAGAAAATCAATTTATAAAATCGAATAAAATTTTATATATATATATATTTATTTTTTTTTATTTTTTTTTTTTAAATCGGTGATCACTGGACTTTCCAGAAAGACAATAACACCAAGGATATATCCAAATTGTCCAAAATCTGGTTCAGGGATGGGTAGTGGAAGGTCCTTAAATGGCCCTTTCAGTCCATCATTAAAAGCCCATTAAAAATCTTTGTTGGGATTTCAAGGAAGCAGTAGCAGCACAGAAACCAAAGAGTGTCAATGAGCTGGAAGCTTTTGCCCATGAGAAATGTGTAAAAATTCTAATAGAGGTGTTCGAAGCCTGAAAACACTTACATGAAACATTTATTTGCTGTTATTAAGTACAAAGGATGCTCCACAAATGAGTGACTTTGGGGGTTGAATATTTTTGACATGACATTTGTGGAGAGAATTAGTTATTTTTTATTTTAAAAACTCTTTGTTCTCAAAATCACTCAAATGTGTATTAAAAATTTACTTTGACGGCTTACTCAGGTTTTAAAATGACGTGTTTTAATTCACATAACCAGAATGTATTGCTGGTCAGGGGGGTTGAATAATTTTGATTGCAACTGTGTATATATATTATATATATTAAAATGTATTTATATTATACAAATATTTCTTTTTTTTTCTAAAATGCTAAAAGTTTTCTTTTTGGGGGGTAGGGTAGTCTAATCTAATTAAAGTGATAGTTCACTCAAAAATTAAAATTCTTTTAATTTATTCACCCTCATGCCAAACCTGATGTGTATGACTTTCTTTCTTCTGCAGAACACAAACAAAGATTTTTAGAAGAATATTTCAGCTCTGTAGGTCCATACAATGCAAGTGAATGCTGACCAAACCCATTAAGCTCCAAAAATACCATAAAGGCAGCGTAAAAGTATCCCACATGACTCCACTGGTTAAATCCATGTCTTCAGAGGTGATATGATAGGTGTGCATGAGAAACACATTCATATTTAAGTCTGTTTTTTTACTATAAATCTCAACTTTTACTTTAACATCCTTTTACATTTTGAAAGTGAATGTGGAAATTTATGGTAAAAAAAGGACTTAACTATTAATTTAAATGTAGATTCATGTAAAAATAATAGACATAAGTAAACTTTATGTGTGTGTTGAAGTCAGTAACTGTGTGTTAGTGCAGTGCAGTTGGTGACAATGTATGAATTGTCTATGAATGTGGTTATGTATATATATATATATATATATATATATATATATATATATATATATATATATATATGTGTGTGTGTAGAATAGCCTGAGGCTGAGCCTGGCCCACATTTCCTGCAGCTCTTGGAGTGGCTGTTTTGCAGGCAGTAAGGATACTCCTGCCTGCTTCACTCAGGTCACTGATTGCTTGTGTCGTTTCTGGAGATAGCAGTACTGTTATATTTGAAGCTTAAGGCTTCAGAGCAGCCAAGCACTGATAAGCTGGCCTGGAGATTTCTGCAGACAGCAGCACATCACGGAATAAATAATGCTGTAACACGCATGTATAAAGACTGGGGTGGAAAGTGTGTCTCCACCTATTGTGCGCTGTCTGTTGGACCAAACTTCTTCACTGTTAGTGAGTCAGCAGAGATTGTGCACTGTGTTGGACCTAACTGCTCTATCGAGACAGGACAAATGGAGTTAGCCTCACTTCGGTCAAGCTTCTATTGGTTAAACTCCCACTCTAAAAAGAACGGAGAGGAAGGAAATGGCGGGCACATGGGGAATGTGAGAATGAATGGATAGCATATTCAAGAGTTACATGAATGAGTGTGTGAAACTACTGAAATTACTGTATGGAAGTGTAGTGAAGTAGTGAAAGACAGAAAAGGAGACTAATAGATGTCCCAGTTCAACAGGATTCTCCAGTTGCAGGACACATGTGACAGCAGCTGCAAACATGAATATTCTGACAGGAGTGACAGCTCTAAAATTAACAGTAGAACAAAACCCCCACCCCCCACCCCCACCCTCACACACGCACACTCACACTCACACACACACACAGGGCAGCTCTTCCACAGAAATCTCCATGTAGAAATGGCCTTAGCTTTAAACATACATGGGCAGTTTTATGATCTTCAGACAAAAGAAAACCAGTCTCGCCAAAAAACTTGCTTATGCATGCACAGAGAATCCAAAACTAGGAAGACGACACTCATGAACTGTGAAACCAAACATCGCTATAACTGAAATTAAGTCGTTTCACAATGCCACAGATGTCAGTATAAACTCATGAAACAGAAAACAGAACTCTAGCAAAACCAACAAATAGAGATAATGTGCTGTGATAGTTTGCACGATGAAATGGGTTGACCTGAAACTGCATTTTACTCCTGATTGTTTCACATATGTGGCTAGTTTCCATATTCTCTTTAGAGTTTGAATAACTTTGAGGTGAAGTGTGAAAGTAAACACTGAAATATATATAAAAACTTGCTTACAATGCTCACTACCACATTGGACTGATGAATGATTAATAAAAATAAAATCAAAATCTGAAAAATCTAAATAGCTGTGATTTAATTAAACAAAGAAATAGCATACGCTGCTTACTGTATGTGTGCAGCCCTGTTATCTGTAGTGTAGGCCTATTACACATACTCAAAGCATATGTTACATTTAACGCCCTCTAGATAGTTCAAAATATGCTTGGTGCTAAAATGTACTACCCCATTCTAAAGTAACCTCATAACATTGGGTTTGTGTGGATAGAAGAGTGGATGAGAGCATTAAAGGGCTAGTTCAACCAAAAATGAAAATTATCCCATAATTTACTCACCCTCAAGCCATACTAGGTGCATATGACTTTCTTCTTTCAGCCAAACACAATCGGGAGTTATACAAAAAAATATCCTGGCTCAAGCTTTATAATGGGAGTGAATGGTACCTTAGATTTTGAAGCCCAAAAATGCGCATCCATCCATCAAACAAGTGACCCATACAGCTCCAGGTGGTTAATAGGCCTTCTGAAGCGAAGCAATGCGTTTTTGTAAGAAAAATATCAAAATGTATAACTTTATAAACTATAATCACTGGCTTGAGAGAGTCGAGTTCCGGCTTATAATGTAGGCATAACGTAAGCTCCGGTGAGAAGTGATGAACGCGGAAGCACACATTGTTTACAGCTAGCTAGCTATATACACTCACCTAAAGGATTATTAGGAACACCATACTAATACTGTGTTTGACCCCCTTTCGCCTTCAGAACTGCCTTAATTCTACGTGGCATTGATTCAACAAGGTGCTGAAAGCATTCTTTAGAAATGTTGGCCCATATTGATAGGATAGCATCTTGCAGTTGATGGAGATTTGTGGGATGCACATCCAGGGCACGAAGCTCCCGTTCCACCACATCCCAAAGATGCTCTATTGGGTTGAGATCTGGTGACTGTGGGGGCCATTTTAGTACAGTGAACTCATTGTCATGTTCAAGAAACCAATTTGAAATGATTCGAGCTTTGTGACATGGTGCATTATCCTGCTGGAAGTAGCCATCAGAGGATGGGTACATGGTGGCCATAAAGGGATGGACATGGTCAGAAACAATGCTCATGTAGGCCGTGGCATTTAAACGATGCCCAATTGGCACAAAGGGGCCTAAAGTGTGCCAAGAAAACATCCCCCACACCATTACACCACCACCACCAGCCTGCACAATGGTAACAAGGTATGATGGATCTCATTCTGTTTACGCCAAATTCTGACTCTACCATCTGAATGTCTCAACAGAAATCGAGACTCATCAGACCAGGCAACATTTTTCCAGTCTTCAACTGTCCAATTTTGGTGAGCTCTTGCAAATTGTAGCCTCTTTTTCCTATTTGTAGTGGAGATGAGTGGTACCCGGTGGGGTCTTCTGCTGTTGTAGCCCATCCGCCTCAAGGTTGTGCATGTTGTGGCTTCACAAATGCTTTGCTGCATACCTCGGTTGTAACGAGTGGTTATTTCAGTCAAAGTTGCTCTTCTATCAGCTTGAATCAGTCGGCCCATTCTCCTCTGACCTCTAGCATCAACAAGGCATTTTCGCCCACAGGACTGCCGCATACTGGATGTTTTTCCCTTTTCACACCATTCTTTGTAAACCCTAGAAATGGTTGTGCGTGAAAATCCCAGTAACTGAGCAGATTGTGAAATACTCAGACCGGCCCATCTGGCACCAACAACCATGCCACGCTCAAAATTGCTTAAATCACCTTTCTTTCCCATTCTGACATTCAGTTTGGAGTTCAGGAGATTGTCTTGACCAGGACCACACCCCTAAATGCATTGAAGCAACTGCCATGTGATTGGTTGATTAGATAATTGCATTAATGAGAAATTGAACAGGTGTTCCTAATAATCCTTTAGGTGAGTGTATATATATATATATATATATATATATATATATATATATATATATATATAAACACTAGAATCCAAAAGTTTTTAATAATGTATAGATTTTGCTCTTATGGAAAGAAATTGGTACTTTTATTCACCAAAGTGGCATTCAACTGATCAAAATGTATAGTCAGGACATTAATAACATGAAAAATGACTATTACAATTTGAAAAAAAAATTCAGAATTTCTTAAAGTACTTAAAAGAGTTCTCATCAAAAAATCCTCCACGTGCAGCAATGACAGCTTTACAGATCCTTGTCATTCTAGCTGTCAGTTTGTCCATATACTCGGGTGACATTTCGCCACACACTTCCTGTAGCATTTGCCATAGATGTGTCTTGTCGGGCACTTCTCACGCACCTTACAGTCTAGCAGATCTCACAAAATCTCAATGTGGTTAAGATCCATAACACTCTTTTCCAGTTATCTGTTGTCCAATGTCTGTGTTTCTTTGCCCACTCTAAACTTTTCTTTTTGTTTTTCTGTTTCAAAAGTGCCTTTTCTTTGCAATTCTTCCCATAAGGCCTGAACCACTGAGTCTTTGGTTTACTGTTGTAAATGAAACTGGTGTTGAGCGGGTAGAATTCAATGAAGCTGTCAGCGGAGGACATGTGAGGAGTCTATTTCACAAACTAGAGATTCTGATGTACTTATCCTCTTGTTTAGTTGTACATCTGGCATTCCACATCTCTATCTGTCCTTGTTGTTCTTTGTCTTTGAAGACTGTAATGTACACCTTTGTATGAAATCTTCAGTTTTTTGCCAATTTCAAGCATTGTGTAGCCTTCATTCCTCAAAACAATGATTGACAGATTGACTGTTTCTTTTTGCCATTTTTGACCTAATATTGACCTTAAGACATGCCAGTCAATTGCATACTGTGGCAACTCAAAAACAAACACAATGACAATGTTAAGCTTCATTTAATGAACTAAATTTTTCAACTGCATTTGATATAATGGCAAGTGATTTTCTAGTACCAAATTAACAATTTAGCATGATAACTCAAGGATAAGGTGTTGGAGTGATGGCTGCTGGAAATGGGGCCTGTCTAAATTTGATCAAAAATGACTTTTTTTCATATAATGATGGTGCTGTATTTTACATCAGCAATGTCCTGAACATACTTTGTGATCAGTAGTTTAGACAATACAACTAATTAGAAATACAAAGCACAAAATAAATAAATAAAATTAATAAAAGGGCAATTACATGAATTTGAAAATCTTTAAACATTTTGTAGTTTTTACAATCTAGGGTCCCAGTTCTTTTTTTCATATTTGAAAGGGTTCGAATATAAATTCAAAGAACAGTGTTGTGCCATGCGCACTTACTAGATCGTCTCATTCTATTGCTGAATGCTGAGGAGGAGTCTAGCCTACAGTCTCAGAAGGTTTGGTCTTACAAGGACACAGCCTTACTAGGCTGCAGCCTTCTGGGAAGTACCCTATATTTGCGCCTTTACTCTGCATTACAAGGCCATTTCCAACTAAATGTCTTCCTTCACTGTTCCGCCAAAACAAAAGCTTCCACCAACATAAGGTCTTCAGGGTTTTACCGGTAATAATGCTGGATGCATGTTAAGAAATGACTACATAAATATGGTACTGTTTTATAACAATAATAATATTTATTATTATTATTGTTAATATTATACAAAAAATATTTTTCTGTAACAATTTCTTAGCTTAATAATAACTTATTGTTGGGTTCTGAAAAAAAGAGATGAAAAGTGGGCTAAGACCCTTTCACAAAGTGGACAAAAACAGGTACACAGTGAACAGATACAATGTGAAGATTATCTAACCCCCCCCCCCCCCCCTTTCTGGAACAGTATAGCTATTGGCAGTAGAGCCTGTTTGACTATGACTTAATGTTGGTCAAAGGAAAGTACTTTTATTTATTTTTTTAAATATTAATAATCATATAGCAGTTAAAATTGCAATCACAATGTTTTTCTAAATAAATGCAATTCATTTTTTTATTCAATAAAATTGTTTAACTCCTTAAGACATGTAGTTTTGTAATATATGTAGGAATTCATGACCACTCACATTAAAATATAGACTTGAATACAGTTATATCATAAACCTTATAAAAGCTGTTTTAATCTACATGGAGAGGGTCCGCACATGGGGGCTGTCATGTTAGAATCACATGACCAGCCGAATATTACTTGCTTAATCTCAGTAACCATCCTGTTATTTGATGCTTTCACTCAATGATTAAAGCAGTCAGGGCTGACTGTGAATACTACATTTCTACAATAGCATCTGAAATCGAAAACTACTGATTTTAAATTATGATACATCCATGCCACTAGGTGTCAGTGTAAGTCAAAGATTACAAAGACAAAAGTTACTGAGTTTGCCTTTAATATTAAAGGAATGACCACTTTCCTTCTTTACAAGAACCAAAGTGAATATTTTTATAAGCACATTTCAGCTCTTTTTGTTAATACAAGGAAAGAGAATGGATGTCATTAGACTGCTGGCTACTTAACGGTCCAAAAGGCATATTTAGGCAGCATAAATGTAATCCACGCGACTCAATTAATGCCTTGATGTGCTTTTAAAAAATCTTCACTTTGGTTCTGCTGAAGAAGGAAAGTCATAAACATATAGTATGGCTTAAAAGTAAGTAAATCATGAGAGGATTTTCATTTTTGTGTGAACCAACCCTTTAAATAATGAACCAACAATGATTATAAAAAAAGTTCAATGATGATTTGTTGTCAAGTCTACAGCATGTTAAACAAATTAAGTCAGTATGTTTACATGCACTTTAAAAATTCTATTTCAAATTCAACATGTAAACACTTTAGTCCGAACAAAATTGTACCTAGATAACGTGATTGTAGCTCAGCTTTGCCCAGACAAAGGTGATATGTGACATGTTTTTAACACATCCTAAACTGACGTCCTTCTTTCAAATAATTGATTACGAATTGTGTAATTGTTTATACTTGGATGAACAGAAGAAGACTGTAGCTCAATTACGCTCGATTATAACTGGAAATGGAAACATACTGACTGAGGTGACAAAAACAATGCCAAAGTCATGGGTTTGATTCCCAGGGAATGCATGACCTGATAAAATGCTGCGTCTGATAAAAGTCACTATGGATACAAGTGTCTGCCAAACATGTAAATGTAAATGATTTTTACTTGAGCGTCTCAGAACATCTTGCTGAGTCTAAGAAAGTGATAAGTGAGAGGAACACAAGAATGGGAGAGGTTTACTATGTGTGAAAGAGGCTGTTAGTATCAAAACAGCAGCTGTGTGTTTACTGCTCGCTCTGAAGCTGGTGTGTGTTGGTGCAGTAGGAAGCACCAACACACACACACACACACACACACACACACACACACACACACACACACACACACAAAGTAATCCATTAATAACTACATGCTTAAATCCCTCAGTTCAACTAAAACAGAACTACCACAGAGAAGCAATGGTTTAAAAGCAACGATCCAAATTTGAAGTTAATTGCGTTAATTCAACAGTCAGCATAACATTCGAAGTGGACTTGTCTTTCTGCATGCTGCTGTAGGGCAGAGAGATTATTGACTGTTACGGAATTCCTGGTGTGGTTTTTATGGGCTTCCACTGAGTCGAACGCTTCCACTATTCCACCCATAAACTTCCTGCTCTTTTGCGCTTGTTGTTTTTAACTGGGGCTCAATTTGGGCCAGATGTGGACCTGTCTGCCAATCTTTTTAATGTATTTGTTTATTTGTGTTTATAACACTGTTTGAAAGTATTGGATGACAGTATGGGCAGAGAAAGCAAAGTTTCAGTCAGGGAGAAAACTTAACTGTTGATCGACTATCTAATGTACAAAAAGTTGAGATTAATTAAAACTATTATTAAGTTAAACTTCAATGCCATTTAAGTCAGAGCAACTTAAAACATTTAAACAGTGAGTTTTGTAGCGAAGGTAGAACTTACATGCTTTTGAGCATGCTCAGTTTGATCACTGATGGAGGAAGTCATTTTTGGCAGAATAGCACCCCCTCCCCCACGATTCTTTAACAAGCAATATTTTCTTATTTAATAAATAATGTATTTGAGATTTTGATATTGATAAGCAATTTATTCATCAGAATGCTGGATTGTATAATATTATACACCAATCAGCCACAACATTAAAACCACAAGCCTAATATTGTTTAGGTCCCACTCTTGCTGCCAAAACAGTGCCCACCCGCTTCTCAGAATAGCATTCTGGGATGATATTCTTCTCAGCACAATTGTACAGAACGGTTATCTGGGTTACCGTTGACTTAGTCAGTTCAAATCAGTCTGGCCATTCTCTGTTGACCTCTCTCATCAACAAGGCATTTCCATCTGCAGAACTGCCGCTCACTGGATGTTTATTGT
Source organism: Moxostoma hubbsi (assembly GCA_032164185.1). Taxonomy (NCBI): domain Eukaryota; kingdom Metazoa; phylum Chordata; class Actinopteri; order Cypriniformes; family Catostomidae; genus Moxostoma; species Moxostoma hubbsi. The sequence continues at coordinate 21,426,930 of JAVLUX010000031.1, forward strand.
TTTTGGCACCATTCTGAATAAACTCTAGAGACTGTTGTGCATGAAAATCCCAGGAGACCAGCAGTTATAGAAATACTCAAACCAGCCCATCTGGTACAATCATCCATGTGATTATCTAATCGTGGCAGCAGTGCATAAAATCATTCAGATACGGGTCAGGAGCTTCAGTTAATGTTCACATCAACCATTAGAATGGGGAAAAATGTGATCTCAGTGATTTGGAGAATGGCATGATTGTTGGTGCCAGATGGGCTGGTTTGAGTATTCCTGTAACTGCTGATCTAGAATTTACTGAAAATGGTGCCAAAAACAAAAAACATCCAGTAAGCGGCAGTTCTGCAGATGGAAATTCCTTGTTCACGAGAGAGGTCAACAGAGAATGGCCAGACTGGTTCAAACTGACAAAAGTTTGCAATAACTCAGATAACCACTCTGTACAATTGTGTTGAGAGGAATATCATCCCAGAATGCTATTCTGAGATGTGGGTGGGCACTGTTTTGGCGTCACAATGGGGACCTACACAATATTACGCAGGTGATTTTAATGTTGTGGCTGATTGATGTATTTTGACCTTACTAGTTTTCAACATGTATTTTTTTCTGCAAAATCACTGCATAGGATTGTCCTTTTATGTTCCGTGGAAACATTATGAACCTTGGAAATGGAAACTACAATTCTACTGTTGTAAGTCTTAAAGCCAGGCCTCCCACGGACATGGAAAATAAGGACATTTTAGGGAATTAAAAGCAAAATGTGATTTTTACAAATCTTTAAGGATGCTATCCAGTCGTCATAAAGTGATCCTTCAAGGGTCCTGAAAATCAATGTATCACAATCTGTGGGAACCTTTTAAGACTTAATATTGTTGCATCTCCGAATACGTAAAAAACTCAACTTCCATTTTGTCAGACAGACTATATTTTAAAAGCTGTCAGAACTATCAAATGTAGAAAAAGTTGAAATTACTTAAATCAGTAAGTTCAACTTTTATGCCTTTAAGCGTGATCAACTTTTCAGTGTCAAGTTTTTCTTGAAGGTAGAACTTGCAGGCTTTTGAGCATGCTCAGTTTGATCACTGATAAAGCCAATCGTGGCAGAATAAGTTCATCTGTTTATCAATTGGAGAAGCAATTTGTGTGGAGGCAATACCCATAATCCCTTGTACTTGAATTTATTTATGTGTCATTGTTCAAAACATGGGGACATATGAGTACATGCAACTTATTATTGCCTAAATTAATACAGTAGATGCTTATTGTTTTGGGGTTTTAGAGTTGTAATGATGTCTTGCTGTAAAAAGTTGTTTTATTTGAAGTCAACATCAGGGTGATTAGTGCTGACACATGAAATTTAGTGGAATGAAAAGCTGCTTAATGAATTTCTTACTCCAAAAATAAAAATGGAAACTTGAACTTGGGTGAACATGTAGAAATCTCTGTTATTTCTGTGTGTTGGATTTCATTTATTTAGCTAACTGAAAGCACAGACAAACTTAAATTGTTAAGATGATACAACTAATTTGAGAAAACTTAAAAAAGTCCTGAAGCTGGTTGCCTTTATTTTTTTTAAAAAGTTTTTTCAACTTTTAATTTTTTACAGTGCACCGTAGAAGCATTGTGGCTGAAGGCAACACCCACAACCCCTTGCTCTTGAATTTATTGAAGTGTGTTTGGTCAAAGGGTGCCGACTTATGAGGACATCCAAATCATTTGTAAGTAATATGATTTAAATTAATAGATGTTTTAGCTCTATGTGTGTCTTTATTTATGTTTTGCTGTAAAAGGTTGCATTTTCTTGCCATCAGGGTGATTAGTGTTCGAATTGATGAAGTTTCTTCAGTTATTAATATGATTTAACTTCTAAAAGTTGTTCTAGGTACACCTGGACACAGTTTTTCTTGGTTGTTGGCAGATAGAATGTTACAAGCTTCTTGGAGAATTTGCCACAGACCTTCTATCCAATTAGACTGTCTAAATTACTTCTGTCTCTTCATTTAATCTTAGACTGACTTGATGTTCAGTGAGGGGCACTGTGGGGGCCATCCCATCTGTTGAAGTGGTCCTTGTTCTTCTATTCTATTTACAAAATAAATGTTTGGGAGTCTAAAATGTACATTTCCTATTGCTTTAGTGTCTCTAATTCGCAAATTAGTTTTACCAATTTAACAATTCAAGTTGGATTGTAAGTTCCATGAACTCACTATAATAAGTTCAACAAACTCTAAATTGAAATAATTATTTAGTTCAATAAACTTGCATTTTTATGAACAGCAGTTCATAATTTCCAATATTCTTGAAACTATCTTCATTATATATTATATTCTTAATTTCTACATAAGACCACTTGTCAGCCCCACCAAGATACCAAATAGTTGGTCCAACTTCAAACTGAAGTATTTAACAAGCTTTCCACAGATTTTCATTTTGATTTAGATTATTCTGCCGCAAATGGCCTCCTCAGGACTGAGAATCAGTGATCAAACAGAGCATGCTCAAAAGCCTGTAAAATCTTCAACAACAAACTTAACATTGTTCACGGTTTAAAAATGTAAGTTTCTCTAAATTAAATGGGATACGAGTTGACTTAATTAAGTAATCTCAACTTTTTCTACATTTGATAGTTCAATCAAATTTTAAAATTGAATTTATCTGACAAAATTGAAGTGGGATTTTTTTTACAGTAGTGAGTGATGGGACAAGCTGTTCAAAATGACAAGGTCAAGAAGACTTCACCTTGATGGACAGATTCAGGCAGACAATCCCAAAAAACCAAGAGCAAAACAGTCCAATAATGTTTTCTCCTGTGGAAACAGCCAGTGAGATTTGCCTTGGCATAAAAACTGATGCGTGTGAACACATAGAGAGATTCACTTGACTGTTCCAGTCTGTGTGTTTGAGTGCCACTACAGACAGATTCCGTCACATTCTGCAAAGTGACTGATGATGCCAATCACAGCCACCCAAAATGTGAGAACAGAAAAAACTCTCTCTGGCTCAGCTCTCTCACTCTCTTTTCCCTTTTCTCCCTCTCAGAGGCTGGAACTTGGTCAAACATGCCTTAGTGCTGACGTGGGATGGCTATGGGAACATGTTTTCATACCCAAGACTCTTATTCTCTCTGCAAAGAACTTTACTGGTGGGCTTATTCAAACAGGCAAGACACAAGAAATGTTAAAACTCTGTGAACACTGTTGATTGTTCTGCATCCTCATATCCATACTAAACTACTATGATGTATGGGTTTTTAAAATACTCTTAATCCAATATCAATCATTAGTGAGTAATGAGGTCGATGTAAAATATCCCTGTTTATTTTCCTTCTTTAAAGTTACTCACAGCCATAAGTTAAGTCAGTAACAATAGGCAAGGTTCTTTAGAAATATTATTGTACATACATGCAAGTTCATGAATCATCGGCATGAGAATCCATAGATAAAAACCTGCAGTTAATTCTGTAACCTGATCTTGAATGGAAAGCATTCAGAAATTATTGCTGGTGGTGAAATCCCAACTCTGATATATACTTTAATTGTCAGACTATTAAACAACAATTATACAAATAAAAGTAATGCAATACATACATTTTCCTAAAGTCAAATATTATTCTCTACTATTTTAGGGAATTTGCTGTGACAAATAATAAAGTCATCCATAATAAATCCATCTGATCAGTTGAGAGCAAGAAAGCCAATTCATGAAATGACATGAGCAGAGAGAACATGCTGAAGGTGGAATATCACTAATGAAGGGGGATATTAATGAAGCTGATAATTGAGCTGCAGTATGCACTCTCGGGGGTCAGACAGATTCATCTCCCCTCAGATTATGATTTCATAACGAGTGCTGACAGAGGCATTTCTCCACACCTATATTTTTGTTTAAACAGCCTAGCGTAAACTACCACAGTATGCTACCCTTCAGGTAATTTACCTTGATTTACCGTAAGCAGTAGACACATATGACGCATCACACATATTTGTTACATTTGCTAAGACACAGTTTATTAAACCATCTGCTGATAGAAGACAAATGTAAAACGGCGATAAGGAACGTTGATCTTGAACGCACGAGAGTGTTAAAAACAATGGCGCCATATCTGCAGCACGAGTTTAAGCACGTGTCTTTATACATTCATACTGATCTAGAAACCTAAACTCAAATTAATTTCAAACAAGACAATTAAGGCAGGTTTCGCTAACCATGGTTTGCTTTAGGCAAATAAACAACAGTACAGTTAGAAAGGGGAGGGCGCAAGTTTAAACGGGTTTATAAAGGGACAAGTGTTACAAAGGCGATTTTATTCACAGGCTATTATAGCAATGGGAATTTTATAATCTCAAAAATGCTTTACAATTGAACAGTTCAGCATGTCATGTATTTAAAGCAACAACAAAAAAACACATCCCAGATGGTTCACGAGCGCTGCAGACAAAGGAATGCACGCGCACCTCAAACTGCTGTATCACCTTATTTCAAAAAGCCCTGATAACATTCTTACACCTGATTCATTTAGACACTTGTCAACTCACTGAATTAACTAAATAACTGAATCAATTGAGTATTTCTGTGCTGGGGTTTCTGTCCAACGATTATAAATCGACGCGTGACTTTTTGTGTGTCAATGTGTGTGGGTTATGTAGTGTAGACTTTAAGCGGGAATAAATATATGTAGCCTGACTGAAACACTGGGATAAAACCGCCAAGATCGATAAGAAACTAACAGTCAAACGTATAAATGTGTAGCATGTATTACTTACAGATAGGCTAGTTATCAACAATAACAAAAGGATGAGTATCAATCACACGCTTATTACTATGACTAATCTCAATAAATTAGTCATATTCTCCGATGCGGAACTTAACGTGCTAAAGCGAAACACCTGCATAATTGAGGCAAAGTTCATTGGTGTTCAAGCATTCCGACACGTTCATTGAAAGGGCGCCATCGTTCCTTTAAATGAGTCTCGGCTGATCGAGACGTTTGCATTGGCTGCCCTGCCAAATAAGGCTCGCAGTCCCTTACACAGCAAATATTCTACTGATTTTATGGGGATTAATAAGAGTGTGTAAGGCACTGGCTGTTGTGTACATCAGAGACGTGCAAAACAAAGAGCTTGATTCCCATTTTTACAACCTACTGCAGTAAGCACATTTTATCTTTATCCGCTGTTTTTTGAAACGGCGATGAGCTGAAAAGCTACCGCACTGCCCCTATTCTCTAAACGACACCTAAAAACAATAATAATCATCATTAAAAAAACAATCAAATGATGATAGGTTAATTATATTAGTTGCTGTTGCTGCCATTAGAAGTACTACTATTGTAATTACTATTCATAGAAATAGCAGACTTCGATATAGATTCATTTTGAAGAAAAGGGATGGAGGCGGGAATGCACACTGGGGGTCTAGTCGTTGTTATGTCCCCCCCATCAAGACGATCGGTCAAGGCCGAGTGACGACAACATCTTCTCTTTAGCGAAAACAAGAGCCATGCCTGACCCCCTGATAGCCCCCGCATCATCCCGCAACTACCAAGCACACTAACGGAACACCGATCACTATTGTCACTTTTGCACAACAGGATGTGGTAACCATACTTTACCGTTTAAAAGGCAGTGCGTTTTCACACCGACCACAAAATTGAACCAGCTGAAGTAAACCTAAACAACAGACATGCTGTCTTGTCTCCCCTCTCTCTTTGATATTTGCCCATATATTTAGACGCATAGCCTCGGAAATTGTCCACTCAGAAGCACACGTTTTAGACTACGCGTTTCCCTTTATGACAGAACGTCTTTTATTTAAATAGCTCTGATGCAGGAATCACATGTATCAAAGAGTACACATCGACCAAAATGGCAATATAATCTATGCAACTCACCTTCAGACTTAAGCTTTTTCCTTATGATCCAGCCCGTTTGTCCGTTTACCAAATATAGTTTTTTTTTCTTCACATGATGACTTCCTTGCAGACTCCTAAAGCCCCCGGGCTGCAGGGAGATCACGTTTAGCGGTTCACGCTTTATATATTTCTTTTCATTTACAATGGAAAAGCACGTTTGCGGTTTTAAAACTGTTGTTATTCGTCGGCAAGTGTGTGTGTGTGTGTGTGTGTATGTATATATGTGTGTGGTGATCTATGCAGCGTGCGGCTCCGTCCCCTCTGTTTGTTACACTCAAATGGAACGCCTACTCTCAATCGCTACATTGTTGACATTCGCGAAGTGACGTCACCCTATCCCTCATTCACAACATAGCGCGCGGTGCGCATTGCGTTGCTGCCTCATGTGGCAATGCACCTTACTCCAAATATGTGCGCAGCCATGGTTCGTGAATTAGAGTGATGATGTGTGTTTGATTCTGAAGTCTGTTTCACGAGTACAGGCTGATCCGAGTGTCTGTGAGTAGGACTAAAAAGACCCACGCAGTGACTGATTAAGACACAAGACTTATACGTGCATTTTTCAGGCTGGTTGAAATTTGTAGGGTTCAATTATTGGTTCAATTATCATTTAGAGCTTAATCGTTTTGTTTGTTTGTTGTTGTTTTATTTTACTTTCATATCATAGTGATTTCACTGAATTTGTGAGAGCAGTTTTGTAATATCAGTTTATTTTATTCAGACATTTTAGCAAAACGCTACATCTTTCATTTTACGTCACATCATAAAATTAATTAATAATAAAATCACAATATTATTATTATTATTAATGATAATAATAGTAATTTATTAAAAATTGCAATAGATAAATAATAATATTAAAATATTTAGAATGAAAAACTATTATTATTTTTTAATAATAACACATTATTCATTTAAATTGTATCTTTGCAAAACACTTATTTGACATTATATATTGAAGATTATATTGTAATAAAGGGCAACATAAGATAATAAATACTCTCAATGCAGCGACAACAACAACAATAATAATACTTATTCATAGCAATAACAATGATTTATTAGTAGTAATTTTTGAAAGAAAAAACCCAATAATGTTAATAATATTATTGCATTGAATATAGTAATATTATGGCCCTGCGATGGACTGGCGACCTGTCCAGGGTGTACCCCGCCTTTCGCCCAATGTTAGCTGGGATAGGCTCCAGCCCCCCGCGACCCTGTACACAGGATAAGCGGTTGACGATGGATGGATGGATGGATGGATGGATGGATAATAATATTATTGTTATACTAGTAAATGTATTAACTGCACACAATTATATTTATTTTAAACACTTATAAAATAGTTATTATTAAAAATGAAAACATCCAAGTAGCAACTCATAAGCACAGCCTACCTGGGGAACTCGGCTCATAATACAATACATACTATGTTGCAAACCATCCTACGTACTGTTTGTACAAAAGAGCTTCAGCTGAAAATATTCTCATTTGAAATGTAGAATCCTTATCCTGGAGCATGCATGTAATTATGAATTATCTAGCTGCTGCAGACAGTTTTTTTTTTCCTTTCCTTTTTTATAATTAAAATCTCGCTGTCTCAGTATGAGACTCAGTGTTCAAGAAATGGTCCAGCAGAGTCATAGTGAAGCTGGATTTAGAAAATAAATAGAAAATAATTTAATAAACAAACAAACTGCATCATCAGCTGTGACTTATACACCAGAGTAATAACAAGCAGAGTGAGATGAAATATGTCTACATATTTGTCTCTCTCTCTCCACCTTCAAATAATCTACAGTAAAAGTTATTTGGGTGATTCTTAAGCAAAATAATTATAACTTAAAGGAATATTCTGCGTTTAATACAAGTTAAACTTAATTGACAGCAAATCATTTTGACTTTTGAATTTTTTGAGGGTGTGAGGGCAGAAATGTGAAGCTTATAATTTTATAAAAGCACCTACATGAATTCTTCTGTTATAATTCATGTATTATGTGAGCTGTAAATTTGTTTATATCATAATGTTTTACATTTTTGGTTTTGTGGATATTACATCATAATGGCAACAAAGTTGTAGAATTGGCTATAACTTTACACAGAAAAGGTTTGTAAGTTATTTGAACTGTTTTAACGCCCTTGCACTATCTATATATAACAGATTTGTATTTGTACATACATACTTGCATATATATGTATATGTTGTTGTGTATATTGTTTTGATGTTGTGTATTTCTATATATACTTCTATTTTCTATTTACTTTGTATTATATTATCTCTGTCTTGTTGCTGAGTTGCTTCTGTCACCGAGACAGAATTTCTTGTATGTGTAAGCATACTTGGCAATAACGCTAACATCATGTTAAAACACATATTCTTTATGTCTTGTGGCTATACTTTCGAAAAAGTGTGTAGTTTAACGTTTGCTGATTGGCCCCACTCACTTTCACTGTAAGTATCTCACTGTGAAAGAAAAGTTTAAAGAAAAGGAGGGACAATTCAAAATTAAATTTTGTGGCAATCAATATTATGCCACAAATGCTGTCGATTGAGCTTAACTTGTATTGGACCCGGAATATCCCTTTTATAATCTCCCGTGCTGTTCCCCAGCATGTAAACTTTGGATTTTCCTGTTTTGTCTTTTCTTCAAAGGATCAGAACACTGAAGATGTTAACAGTGAGCACAAGGAACATTCAGTCAGGAGACCAAATGGACACACTCGGAAGAGCCAAGGAGTTCAAGAGGCATTCCTGCATGCAGTGACCTTTCCCTGTGGTCTTCTCTTAGGGGCCCCATGACGCTGTTTAAATGAGTGAGTGATTTAAGGCAAACCATCATAGTCATGGGAGTTCCAATTCCCACCAACACTTGGGTGGACAAACAGATAGGTAGATAGATAGAAAAAGAAAACAAGCAAGAGATAAAGTAGATGTTGCAGTTTGGACAGGATACTTTATTTCACCAACTAATCTACAGTTGAGAGAAAGTTCACCAACAAAACGTACGTAACTTCCCGCAGTAATTACCACTTCAACACATTGTTATATTTAAGGCTCAAATAAAGTGCTTGCGGAATGAATTACTCTGATCCCATGTCCTTGAGCAAGACAGTGGGCAAGCACTGACATGCATATGGACGTACAGTATATGGTAGAAATCACATCTTTATCATCATAGTTTTTATAGTCAATTTTAATTGACGCATATCGAACATTTCCTCATAATTTACATGCTGCACTGCTTGCATATTAGTTGTAGGAATCATGACATACCAAATTCATTATTTCATGGTACTATTTAAATTATTTATGTGATTATGTACCAAGACTAACATATAGAAACCTGTACTATATATATATATATATATATATATATATATATATATATATATATATATATACACACACACACACACACACAGAAATATGCGACCCACCAGCAAAAAAACAATAATAATAATAAAAAGCCTGCATGAGAATAACTTTATTGTTCTGGTTAAAGTTCACTGAGGTTTTAGTGCAGTCTCAGACGACATGTCAAATCCCGCATGCTGCCGAAAGGTATGAGTCATAACAGTAAGGACTGGTGTAAAATCAAACCAGGCCCCTTGAACCAGTCGAATGCACAACAGTCGGCCACATTTGATGACTCATTTTGGAGCAGATTATCTGACTTTGCGGTTGTTGCAATGTAACACATTGCCAGATAACATCCTTATATTGGCTTGCTAACGTGCGAGGCAAGACCCGACAAAAGCACAAAGATGTAAACTTGGTCGCGTACTCTGAGTCCAGCCAACAGTGCAGTTTGCCAAATGCTTTAATTACGTCAATTGCTGCTTCTCCAGCAACAGCCTCAGGGAGCAGGCTAACCGCCATTCACAACACAGACACCGCACAGAAACTAACAACAGCTCAGGTTACCTACAGGACAGGTAACACTTCCCCCCTGAAAACAATGCAAACAGATGACATACACTTTTTCCTGCACTCTCACACATGCGTGCAGGTCGAATGAGTATTGCACATATTCATACACTCGTGAAAAATTTGAAACTACTTCAAAAAGACCAATAAAAGAGATTCTGCTTTCTTTCTTACATTCCACCCACATTCACACAAGCATATAAAACTATTATTGACAGTTAACAGGTAAACACTGAATCCAATGGTTTGTTAAAGGGATAGTTTACACAAAATTATATTAATATTCACCCTCATGTGGATACAAACCTGTATGACTTTATTTCTGTGGACGGCCTCAGTCACCATTCAATTTCATTATGTGAAAAAGAAAACATGCAGTAAAACTGAAAGGTTTATGAGGTTAACATTCTGCCTAATATTTTACATTTGTGCCCTTTAAAATTGGTTTTAGTGGTTTAAACCCATTTAAATTGGTTTTAGTGGTGACAGAAAGGTGCTACTCTGCAGAACATCTTCAGACACATTCAGATGAAAGACAGAACTTCGATGTTGGGCAGATTATTTTTGTACATTTGTCATCTGAGGCCAAGTGTGGGTGTTTATGCATGTATATGTAAGTGTGTGTGTGTGTGTGTGGGGGTGGTTAAATGAGGTTTGAGAGTTCAAACCAAAGTCAAACCGATAGTTTTGTTTTTGAATCTAGACACAGTTTCTTGATCAGTCACATCTTGTACTGAGAGTAAACAAGTCAAACAATAACAGTGCTGTGTTTACTACCCTGTTTAGCATAGTGATGGAGTTTGTGTGAAAAATGAGAGTGTACTGAAAAGGAGATGAAATTTAGACCAGATTTATCACTGGTGAATCACAATCAAAATCCATTTGAATCTTGATATAACAATGGGTTTCTCTGACAAAAGCATTTAAATACATACAGGAGGTTTTGAGTGATTGTTATCAGACTGAAAATAATATTGTAGGGCAAAATTGACTAAAATAACCCCAAAATTCCAAATGTTGGGGCAGAAAATGCTCTTGCAATGAATTCTTCTGTTTTTTATTTGTAACGTGATCTTATGATTGTATTATAGTCCTAGTTCTAGATATTATGCCATACATTATGAATGAATGTTGTTTTAATGATAGGATAAGAGTAATACATTCTCAATTTTGAGAATTTGTCTTAAAGGGATAATTCACCCAAAAAAGTTCTCTTATCATTACTCACCCTTATGCCATCCCAGATGTGTATGACTTTCTTTCTTCTGCTGAACACAGACTAATATTTTTAGAAGAATATCTCAACTCTGTAAGTCCTTACAATGGAAGTAAATGGTGACCAGAACCCCAAAACCTCTAAAATGGAGATAAAGTCAGCATAAAAATATCCATATGACTACAGTGGTTAAATCAGTCTTCTGAAGTGATGCAGTTGGTTTTGGGTGAGAACAGACCAAACTGTACCTCCTTTATTCACTTTACACCTCATCGTTGCAATATTTTGGCACAATCATGATTTCAAGTTCGATTACACTTCCTAGCATATAATGCATGTTCAGAGCACTAGATGGCGCTGTAGGAAGTGTAATCGAGCTTGAAATCATGATCAAGATGCTGTCAAGATGTACCATGAAAAAGGAGTTACAGTTACAGTACTCACCCATAACCAACTGGATCACTTCAGAACATTGAATTGCAATACAATGTACTTATTGTGTAAAAATTATCACAAGATTTACATTTGCTGCTACTGAGGTTGATGCATGGGTAGGTTTAGGGTTAGTGTTTAGGGTTAGGGGTAAGGTTAACATTGCGACTAGATGTAATAAAATTCAGGTACTTTGAATGTAAGTACAATGCAACAACACATATGCACATTATAATTAAATTGTATCAAATGTTTAAAGCTGAAATGTGTTATTTCTTTGACAATGGTGTCACCGAACGGAAGTGCAAAAAAAAAAAAAACGTTTTCAAAACAGTTTTTCAGAATATACCACTTATCTGCTGTTGTTCAAACCATCAGTTAGTCCTGCCCCCAAATCACACAATTGGTTGAGTAATTTTGTCTGGGCGGGTCTAAATGGGTCTCTCAAAACAAACAGAGGAATTTTATAGTTACCAAGAAACACATTGTTTACAGTTTTCAAGAAAACGAATCTATGCACAAATTCCAAGCATAATAAGCTGAGATAGAAGAAAGTATTTTAACACTCTTGAAAAACGTACATACTTCATCTTTAAGTACATAGTAGTTAAAGCTACACTATGTAACTTTTTTTTTTTTTTTTTTTAAATAACGAAATATTTTTAATGAGTGCAACAAAAATCCATCTTCCAAACCATTTATTTACTTTAACCAAATACATTTTGATAAGCCTATAATAATGATATTATCTAATAAATATTTTAGTGCTGTTGGGATGGATTTCACGGGAAATTGCAAACATACGTCATTCGCCCATGCGTGTAGGCGTTAAATCCGTACAGAGTGAAAATTTGCTCCGGCTACTTAAGTGCGTGTATGGTGTGGGAGTAGCGTGAAGCTGAAACTTTGCTGTCACAACAAATGAGAATAATTGACCATGGATCATTAAAAACAGCAAATCTCTGGGGAATCACTTTGCAAAAACAAAGAAACCCCGATGAGCAGAGTATACAAGCAAAAAGGGAAAGCAACAGAGTTTGTTATAAAACCCGGCAATAAAAACATCGGCTTGGCTTTTCAGAGGTGGTGACAACTGAAAGGATTTAAAAGAGACCCTGAGGTGGATTTTTTTCTTCCTCAACAGGTAAAATATTTTATTGATATGGTTTATGTATAGTTCTGTGTGTTCACACTATATCTGTGTGTGTGTGTGTGTGTAGCGAAATACAATAATTATACTGTAATCGGTGCAGAACTTTTTACTTGCTAGCACAAGTGTGTATTTCTCTTCATAAAGGCAATCATTTATATAAATAAATAATTTAATCCTAGGCTTGCCAAGGACATGTGAGTCTTGAAATGATGTTGACCACTGGTTGGTAACAATAACGATGATTGTACTTCAGCTCTGCACCTCTGCACAGATGAATGTGGTTCGAGGCACCAGCGTACACAGGAATACAGGACATCTTTTCCTTTCTTTCATTATTTATTTGTCCTTTCGCTCTGAAAAGATGTCCTGTATTCCTGTGTACGCTGGTGCCTCGAACCACATTCATCTGTGCAGAGGAGCAGAGCCAAAGCACGACTTATGTCATATCAAAACAATGTTATTCCGCAAGACGCATGCAGTTTTACTTTTTAATCGCTAGAGGGCCAAATGTTACATAGTGTAGCTTTAAAGACACCTAATGCAAAGTGGGTCTGAAAGGTGAGTGAGGCACTGAAAGGTGATTCAGTTTTTTTTTTTCTCCATGTAAGAAATCCATACAGATTTGAAAGAACATGAGGCTGAGTAAATGATTACATAATTTACATTTTTGGTTGAACTATCCGTTTAATTTGTAAAAACATGAAAAGGCATTCTTGTGCAAAATGGCTGAACTTGTTAAAAAACGTGTACGTGTTTATTAGATAACAGATGGGAAGTTCTATAAATAATTACAGCTCTTGAGTGTACTAAAATCAGTGTAGCCTAACTAATCCATTTGTAAACATAAGAGAACTTTGTACACATTTATAATGAGCTGAGGCAAAGGCTGTTAACTCTCACAGGTAGGTCTCTAATGCTTGCAGATGTACAGGTTGGCAATGGAAGGTTAATAACGGCTAACAATCCTTTCTGTAGTTTGGAAAATGTGATTCTGAGCATTTAAACTCCAGAAGTGCATGTTGAAAGCTACTGTGTACCTAATGTGTGTGCTTATCTATTTAATACACAGTCTATAATTGATGAGTTAGCACATGAAGAAACACAAGAATTAATGCTGATGCTGAAAACAAAGCTTAAACAGAGCTAACCACAGAAGCATGCGAAACTGGTGTTGCTATTCAAAGGTGTTGTTGTTATACTGCTAACACCCTACAGTACAAGCAGTTATGGATTGCACACTCAATCTCAAACACATTCTTTAAAAAAGGCCCTTGAGAATGCATACATTAACATCCTGTTAACTCTTAATGCTTGAACATGATAAGGCACCTCAAACAGGACATATTCAACTGTAGTATTGCACTCAGGCTATCATCTTCCCCATGTGGTCTGCACATCACCGTTTACTGCTGTCTGTGATCATTCAGCCCCTGTTAGTTGGATTAAAAGGATGAAATCCTGTACATCCAGACTCCCTAATTAGATTTCTGTAGGTGAACAGGTACAGTGCACTCTCTGGTTAATTTCACACACTTGGGCCATGTCAGACATAGGCAGAATAAACAGGGCATGAGGGATGACCCATCAGTTTTTAAGCGGTGAGGATGTTTTGTTAAAGTCTGAGATGCTCGTCGCACCGCATACACAAAGCCATTACCTTTCCACCCACACAGTCTCACCCACTCACACACAGGCGATCATACCAACAGCTGGTTCTGCTTTGTCTCTCACATGATCACACTATCCTTCTATCATCCTTGTTTACATTGCATCACTCACGTTCTCCTCTCCATTGTTTTTAAAGGGATAGTTCACCCTAAAATTAAAATTCTGTCATCATTCAGTTACATTCATGTTGTATTCACCTTCAAACTCAATATCAATATTTAAATCCATTTTACTATAAATTCAGAATGTGAAAGTGAAGATTTTTAGTGAAAATTAGTTATATTTTGGTCTGTTTTTCACCCAATACCGATTGGATCACTTTAGAAGACATATTAAACCACTGAAGTTGTATGGATTACTTTTATGCTGCCTTTATGTGCTTATTGGAGCATAACAGGTCTGGTCACCATTCACTTGCATTGTATGGACCTACAGAGCTGAGATTTTCAGTCAAGTCAAATGCATCTAAAACGCATCTAAAGACAATTTTCATTTTTGGGTGTACTATCCCTACTATCCCATTATTTTTCATAATGTTTTCATTCCATCTTTTAATTTCTTGTGAATCATCATTCTGTTTCATATTGTTCTAATTTGTATTATTGTTCTTTGTTACGCTCTCTTTCAAAGTGCCTTTTACAAGCTGAAGGTAACAAACGTCAAGGTCACATGGTGTGTATCCTTCACTTAGCAAACAGTGTCAGTCATGCAGAGAGAGTAAAAGAGCTGCAATCGCCCCCACAAGACTGATTCTTAATGGTCATGTTTGCTATTTGTGTTGTATTTCAAGAAACTATGAAAAGCTGCATTGTGAATGAGAACCTGCAATAGGTTGTAAGCCACATGCTCTTTCAATCCAGTGACAGGTACTCACAGTTTCAACCACAATTGCAGTGTGTGAAGACGACACTATTAAAATAGAATCGACGTCTCACAGATAAAACAGGTGCGTGAGAGTGAGTGAAAATGAGAAAATAAGAAAATTGTTCCTTCTAAATAAGATCTATTGCCAATGAAAAAGAATCTTATCAGCATACATGAAACATACTGTATACTATATCGTAACAAACTGACTTAAAGGGATAGTTTACCCCAAAATGAAAACTCTCTAATCATTTACTCACCCACATGCCATTCCAGATATGCATGACTTTCTTCTGCAGAACACAAACAAAGATTTTTAGAAGAATATCTCAGCTCTGCAGGTCCTTTGAAGTGAATGGTGTCCTGAATTCATAAGACTCCAGTGGTTAAATCCATGCCTTCAGAAGCAAAGAAACAGATCAATATTTCAGTCCTTTTTTACAATCAATTCTCCACCCTGCCCAGTAAGTGGCGACATGCACAAAGAATGTGAATTGCCAAAAACAAAAAAAGAAGAATGTGAAAGTCCCAAAAGGACTTAAATATTGATTTGTTTCTCACCAACACTTATCATTTCGCTTCTGAAGATATGGAATACTTTTACGCTGCCTTTTTGTGCTTTTTGAATTAAATTTTTGGGTGAACTATCCCTTTAAGTGTAACTGGGATTGCTAATTCACTCTATGTCATCAAAATGCACTAGGGACAATAGTTCAAATCATATGTTAAAAGATCCTTTTAAATGTTGTCCATCATTTGGCGCTGGAGTTAAAATGAATGAAACACCTCCAACTGGAGAACCAGCAGCCATGAGATCTCTTTGTCTCCTCTGAAGTGTCTCTTGAGGAGCTGTGCTCGCAAGCATGTGAATAATCGCCTATAGCCACATTTCAAAAAGGGCTGGCCAAGGGAATCACTCTGATTAATGAAATAATTATCTGGAACACTGTGGAATTTATAGACTGATATACACATATTATGACCCAAATTCTGGCCATTTAAAAAAACTGCAACCTCCTCTCCCATTTCTATCCTATTTCCAGGCAGTTACCATGGTTACAGGGAGAGAGGGGGTGTGTGTCAGAGAGAGAGAATGAAAGAGTGAGATCTAATACAAATTCCAGACAAACTTTTTTTTTTCTCACCAGAGTGAAAAGAGTGATGATGCCTTTAAATGTTCAAGTATTTCAACGGAGCACTGCTGACAGAGCAGGCAAAACAAAGCCACACTATTTTGCCTGGGGATTGAATCACATTTCCATTAAACAACTCTGTAGGATTTTATTGCATCAGTGCCTCTAACTCACAGACTTTATTCTCAAACTGTAATTCAGTAAACAGGGTTACAAATATGTCACAACTTCCCTCGAGTTTCTGTAACGCAAACATTTCTGATGACCTCATCTAAGCCCCGAGTGCCGTTGGTCACCTGAAACCCTTCACAGTCGGTTTCTCATTTCGACAATAATGCCACAACAACAACAAAAACAAAACCCTCAAACAGGATAACAGCATCACATCCGACGACCCCTAAACAATAGTATCAGTCCCATCTCAACCTCCTGAACACTTAACACTGGCCAGAGAAGCTACACCACACAAAACCTCCCCCAAAAGGGAGAGAAGTGACATCATGTGGATTGAATGGGTTTGATTCAAGTCACTCCATTTAGCTGTCAACTTCAAGCTAATGGTGACTGAGATCTGAACAGCACAGGTAACATTTAACCATAATGTCCACAATACTTGTTATTTTAGGTTATTATATATAGGTTATTATATTATATATAGGTTATTACTTCTATTGCAATTTTTGCTCATTACTATCTCAGGTTAATTTTTTTAGCTCATATATTAGGTCATTTAAGTATGTATAAGTCTGTTGTATAAGCACTGCTCAATTCCTTCAGCATCATGCTCTAGATTCCTTTGTCTGAGAGAGGAAGTGTAGCAGAGATGAACTCTTTAAAGGAGAAGTGAATGTATTAATCTCTATCGCCCTCGTCTGGTTTAAAATAGCACTATAGCCGTATGACTTTAAATAATCAGGGTTTTGTAATATAGTTGTGACCTTGATAGAAACAAAGCAAAATGGTATTTCTTGCTGGGAACATCTTGCAGCACTTCCAATGCTCTAAAGAAGGATCTGGTTATATCTACAACATAGCATGGTGTTCAAACCATGCACTTAGTGTTTATTACATTGTAATAATTTATTTATAGGGGCAAGTCTTGGCTACAAATGCTATTAAATAAAAAATTAAAAAAAAGATACAGTTCATTGAACACATGTTGACCTTTCATGACAACTTACCCCAACTTTATGTAGTAAGCTGTCATACGCATTCCCCATCATAACAATCAAAACAAAATGTACACCTCTTTTTAAATCTCTACATACATTAAAGAGCCTATTCTAGACTTTTTATTCATTTTCATCAAAATGTTTGTGAAACCTTTGGAATTACCTGCATTTAAACATGTCTTAAAAACTGGTTTGATCTTCATAAGTAACAATAATGAACACTCACAATCAGTTTTAACTTATAACACGCGTATTATTGTATTGTTCTTGTTAACCCATCAATTAAACCCATCATTCAAACATTCACAGTGTACCTCTAGGCTTATGACTTCAACAAATAGAGTCAGGAGTTGGTAAACCTGGCATCCAATTAATGAAATGAGATTGGAGGTGTGGGTTAGAGCTACTTTGACTTATAAAAAGCACTCAAGCATTTTAAGTTTGCTACTCACAAGAAGCATCTGCTAACGTGGACATGCATCACAAAAAAGAGATCTCGTTGAGACCTATGATCAAGAATGGTTGCTTTGAATAAAACTGGGAAGGATTACAAAGTTATCTCAAATATCTTAGATAGTCATCCGTCCACAGTTAGACAAACTGTCTATAGATAGAGACAATTTAATACTATGTCTACTCTCCCTAGAAGTGGCCGTCCAGCCAAGATGACTCAAAGGGTACACTGCAGAATGCTCGGTGATGTAAAAAAAATAACCCTATAGTGACAGCCAAAGGCTTGAAGGAATCAATGAAACTGGTTAACATCTATGTTTATGAGTCTACTATATGGAAAACATAAAATAGATGGAAGCTGGGAAAATGTTTTGTGGACGAAGTTTGAATTGTTTAGGAAGTACACGCAGCACTACGTATGGCATAAAAATGGCACCGCATACCAACATGAAAACATAATCTCAACGGTGAAGTACAGTGGTTGGAGCATCATGATTTGGGGCTGCTTCAGGGCCAGGACATCTAACCATCATCAAGGGAAAAATGAATTCCTAAGTTTACCAAGATATCCTACAGGATAATGTCAGGGTGGCTGTGCACCAGCTGAAGCTCAATTGCAGTTGGGTGATGCAGCAGGACAAGGGCCGTAAACACTGGAAGTAAAGAAAAAAAGAAAAGAAAATATACCTTTTGCAGTGGCCCAGTCAGAACCTATACCTTAACCCAATAGAAATGCTGTGGAATGACCTCAAGAGAGCTGTTCACACTAGACATCCTAAGAATATGCTGAGCTGAAACAGTTCTGTAAGGAATAATGTTCCAAATCTCCTTCTGAACATTGTGCAGATCTAATCCACAGCTACCAGAAATGCTTGGTTGAGGTTACTGCTGCTAAAGAAGGATTGACCAGTTGTTAAGTATTTGTCTATACTTGTGACAATTTTATGACCTATTCATGCAGAAAAACAGCTAATTCCAAAGGGTTCACATAATTTGTCTTGCCACAGTATGTTAAAACAAAAAAACCTATGAAGCACAAAATGATTCTTAACCCTT
Organism: Moxostoma hubbsi; assembly: GCA_032164185.1. NCBI lineage: Eukaryota > Metazoa > Chordata > Actinopteri > Cypriniformes > Catostomidae > Moxostoma > Moxostoma hubbsi. The sequence continues at coordinate 21,445,913 of JAVLUX010000031.1, forward strand.
GTGCGACCTTCGGGACATTTTTGTTCTTTTCATTTTTGTTTTTTTCAATCATTTTGTCTGTGTTAATGCCAACGGCATGTATTTTGACAGAGGTATTTTTGGGGTATTTTTGATATTTCAACCCCCGTTCCTAAAATACGTCAATTATACACAAAATAGTTACACTCAGGATAAAAATGTCCCCATTGAAACCCATTAAAACAGCAGTATTTAATCCCAGTGCCATTAAGGCATAAAATCATGAATTCTATGATATTATGAATTCATTCCAGAGCCCTGGCTTCAAAATATTTTCCACCAGATGGTGCCATTTTTTCTCATATTCAGTCTATGGAGCATATACATCCTTTTTACCTATTTTCTATTTGCTGTATTAAAGAGCACTGCAGGACAATTGAATTAATGATGCAACTAAAATATGTGGGTGTGCTGGTATGTGTATTGAGGTGTGTGTGTGTGTGTGTAAAAAACAACAGTAGCATTATGTAAACAAACTGTCATTTAAAGGGTTAAAATCCTGAAAATGAATGAATATTAATCAGCTATGATCAGGACTGATGTTGGTTAAAAATATTAACTCATTGAAAGTGGAAAATAGTATTAATATATAATATTATTATGGCAGTTTTTTGACGTGGACATTTTTGTTCCCGAGGGACCTCTGAGTAACATTTTTTTATTGACGCACAAGGGTTAAAACAACAAAAATGGAAAAGGTAATATACAAAAATATAAAAAAAATTTGGGCCAACAAATATTGTAATTGATAAATTGCATACATTAATGACATGTGACAGTGTGACTATATATATATATATATATATATATATATATATATATATATATATATATATATATATAAAATAATAAAAATAATTACCCTTGTCCTAAGAACATAGGCCCTACTTATAGTAATTGAAGTTTTGGCACCGCATTTTGTTACAAGATATAGCCCAACTAGCCATGGTCTATTTACACCACTATTGTCTTAGAACACAATATCAATATAGTAAAACCTTCAAGAGAAAATTCTATTGTGTGCATTATAAGAATGTAATAGAACTGTCTAAAAGCATAGCGAGTTGCTATCCAGTATAAGCACCACTGGACCCTAGGTTATACACAGGGCTCGAGTTGAGGGGGGATGCCGTCCCTCTGGTTGCAAGACTATGTTTCATGTATGCTGATAAGATTCTTTTTCATTGGCAATAGATCTTATTTAGAAGGAACAATTTTCTTATTTTACCATTTTCACTCACTCTCACGCACCTGTTTTATCTGTGAGACGTCGATTCTATTTTAATAGTGTCGTCTTCACACACTGCAATTGTGGTTGAAACTGTGAGTACCTGTCACTGGATTGAAAGAGCATGTGGCTTACAACCTATTGCAGGTTCTCATTCACAATGCAGCTTTTCATAGTTTCTTGAAATACAACACAAATAGCAAAATACCAACCACCATCCCCACTTACAATCCTCTTTAGATCAATTGTGTCATGGATTACATAAAACTAATCAGGTAAGTAAAATATTAAATTCTCTTTTTAAATAACAAGACTTTAAATATTGGCGATTAGTTGAACAGAATTAGATTTCGACATGTTTGGGTTACACTAACACTGTTTGGAAATATTTAGCCAGTGTGACGCTTTAGCTGTGCAATCTGGCAACCATGAGCACGCGAGCTCTCTCTCTCTCTCCGCCACAGAAGGCGCCGGTTTAGCGACGGGTTGAGTTGTCCTTCTCAGTGCTCACAAGAAACTCACGCCACTGAAGGTAATACAAGTTTTCAAAAGTTTCAATGACTTGAAGAAATGGCAAAGAAAACATTTAGAGGAAATCTTTTTTTTTCTTAATAAAAGAGAGGAGAATAGAAGATGACAAGTGTACAGATACAACATGAACATATTTTTAATTCAAACAATTTTCAGGGTTTCGCCCATAAAACGCTTTTGTGTGTAGAACAACTTTTTCCATCTCTGTTTGAGCATCATTCATATAAACAGCCCAAACTTCCATTATAGTTCCGTTACTGGGGTTAAAAATAAGCACGTGTCAGTTTCTTTCATCATAACATGTATATATATATATATATATAAAAAAAAATCTTGAAATAATACATATTAGCATGACTGCAGAATTATAATTTATTGTTATTTCTTTAAATAAATAAACATTGAAACAATTGTTTTAAAATATGATTCATTTTAAAAAACGCTTTTGTTCACAAAATCAGTCATGTGGTGTTTATCAACAAGCATTTGTTGTTTATGTTGACCATAAAACAGAGTTGAGACCCTCAAGACAGCGTGAGGTTCTTGTGATGTGGTGTAACCCTGAGAAAATGTAGTGATATTTTTGACATTAAATATATATATATATATATTTTTTTAAATGGTGTTTTCAAACATGTTTGAGACCTGAATGAACAGAAAGATTACATTTCTAAGAACTTGACAGAAGTGTTTTAAACGAGAATTTAAAAAAATAAAGATTTCTTATTTTTAACTCCTCAACCTTATTTGTCAAATGACCATAAGCATTAGCACCCACCCAAAAAAAATCAATTAAATAATTGACACCACCATCCCCGTTGAAATAGTTTTACAAATCGACCACTACAGAGCACCCCACCCCCAAACCTTTAATTTTTTATCTTAAGTCTTTTTTTTTAAAACTTGCATATATAAACTGTGTAGACCATAATTAAATCACTTTATTTTTGCATCCATGGACTCCTGGAAAAAATGGACAATGTTTGTGACAATTAACATCTTTTTAAAATAATGTTCAACCAAAGCTTTTTTCTGGAGACCAAACAGACAGTAAAGTTCTGAGACAGGGATGTTTACCTGTTTGATTTATTTCAAGATGCGACCTTCACCTGTGTATTCCCGTTCCCAATAGCTTAAGAAATCAAGACACCTTATTTACAGCACATAGTACAGAAACTCATAAGGAACATTGAGAGAGGGAGACTTCAAGGTTAAAACAAAAACAACTAAGGTGTCTGAGGAAAAACGTGCAGAGAAGTCACTTGAAAATCTTGACCATCCAAATGTGCTTAACCCTGCTAAAGATCTTCAGAGTAAAGTGAGCATTTTTCCTTATTAGTGATAACCAGACACGGCTGTATTGTGCAAAAACGTGTTGGTTGGGGGTGTGTGGTGGGACATTTTGCTGAGTATACAAAGGTGTTAACAATACAGCTCTGAATCCCATTTCAAAATCTTAACGGGACAGTTTATTCAAAAATGCAAATTCTGTAATCACATCACACTCATGTTGTTCCAAATCCATATTTTCTTCTGTGGAACACAAAGAGAAATGATAGTCAAAATGACAGCCTGTTACCATTCACATTATTTGTATGGCAAAAATATGCAATAAAAGTAAATAGTGAAAGAGAGTGTGTTCCATGGCAGAAAGAAAGGCTAGTTTGGAACCACATGAGGATAAGTAAATGACAGAATTGTCATTTTAGGTGAACTATCCTTTTAAGTACAGGGGTGAAAAGAAGTGGTAAAAACAAAGAGCTTACTAAAAAAACAAGAAGAGGGCAACTCCCCTTATTGTGATTTCCTGATTTCTGCAGCATACTGACAAGATCATTTAGACCAGACAAAAATCTGGCCACTCTTCGCTATGTGTTACTCTCTTGATTTCATTAATTTGCATATGCAAGCCTTTAAAAAAGGGCCACTCGCTCAAGTTCTTATACTGGTAATGACATTTCGAACAGCCTCGTTGCCGTAAAGCAACAAAACAAGTCCAGTAAATGCAAGCAATTCAACTCTAAGGCATCATGTGAACTAAAAATACATAAATCAAACTCAAGAGTAAGAGTGTCTTTCCCTTACTTACAGACAGAATGAAACTATAAAGCAAATCTCTGAAAACCCTGGATAAATTAGCATACACGTTTCACAACAAAGAGCAAAGAAACACAAGAATACTGAAGTCATGATTAAAATGCTTGTACTCACAATCACATACACTCACAATTCCACTTTTGTTTGTTTGGGCTCAGTTTTATAACTGGGTCGCTTTTTGAATGTGACATTGATCAGTGGAAGCTGATTAGAAATATTGCATTTCCTTGTGAGGCCACATCCACACACAGATCGTCCCGTTTGTCCGTAAACATGGGGTCGACAGGCAAGGCATATGTAAGATACATCCCTCCATTTAAATCAATACAACATACATTATTATAACACTTTCTAGGGCAAACAAATGGAAAAAAAATTCTATAGCACTTTTTTGCATAAAAGGGATAAAATCAAGAATGACACAGAAAGTGAAAGCTATAAAATACAAATCTAGATTTAAAAACGGTAATAGCTTTTGTATCCATGTAACTTAAAAGCTATTTTGCTTTCACAGTCTGAAGGACCAACACCCAATTGAGTGGACCCTACAGGGAATTCTGGGGTCTTAGAAGAGGGTCAAAACAACTGACATTCAAGAGGGCCCATGTGCTGAAGACCTTATCTGTTCTTCCCATTTAACATTCCAATATTTATAATGAAGTAACCCCCCAGAGCCCTGGCATAAGATGCAAATTTCCCAACATTAATGTTTGCCATCACGCCATCGTGCGCTGGCTCATTCTGCAAACAGCAGCTGTTTACAAATCGTCTTGTAGATCTCTTATCACAATATACAGCGTACTGAAGAACTGTGTGTATCAGCAGTCAATAGTCTATATTTTACACCCACAGGGATTTAACTGTGGGCCTTCTACTGCATATCCTGCCATGACCTTACAGACATGCAACGTAGTATTCTTGTGCAGTTGAGCGATTTGAACGGTTTCAGAACTGTTTCAGAATGGTTTGCAGGGACAGAAATGACCCACAGTCAACAGAACAAGTCATATGGTTACCATCTTCAAAAGTATCATGTGCAGCTGGGGTGGGGTGCTTTAACAAGTAAAATAAGGGGTTTTCAGGGCCAAACTACAACTAAACCCCAATGTTTGGATCGGGAGGAAAAGAGAAAGGGAACTGTGATTATAGAGTCATTCTGGCTCTGTTACATGATGGGAGGGTGGGTTTTAAGTGGGTTCATGAGGTGCCCTGTCTCTTTTGCTGCTGTGCTCGAATCAGCTCCAGTTGCTTCTTGCACTGCTGGTAGTAGGTGGACAGACTCTTGTTCTCCTCTAGGAGCTTCTTGTGCTCCTGAGCGAGACGACACGCATTCTGCTGATCCTTCTCGTCCTGGTCCAGTTCTGCTATTAGCTCGTTCCTATAGAGATAAATGCCATACATTAAAGACGAAGGGAAGGGGGGAGAGAAACTCAGAACAAACAAAACAGTGTTCATGTTAGTTGATCAGTAAGTCGGTACCAATTTGACACAAAAAAGTAATACCAATCTTTTTTACAGTATCAGTAGGACCAACTTAATTCAGTGATGCACATTCAAGCCAGCTGCAATATAAATAATAGTGAGCAACAATTTCATAAATGAAAACTAAAAAGAGCAGAAAGACATCACTTTGTCTTTACCACGTTTATGAGTGGGATGAAACCAACAGTTTGAAAGGACAACGACAGATGAAAGGATTACATTGACTATGTTTACATAGACAACAGAAAGTTGCTTATTGCGAGAAAGCGGGTTATTGCAAGAAAGCAGCGTTCCAATTTAAATGCACTGTATAAGCAGTGTACTCTTTATTCCCGTACACACGCGGCTAGGTCAGTAAGCAGTTTTCTCCACAGCAATGTAATTTCCCTGCGACACTTGTGTAAATAACACATATGGCATCAGAAAGACTTTGCTATTTTATTCACTGTCGCTTTGCTTTATTTCCAGATATTCCAGAGTTGCTGTGTTTATTTCCTTAACTTTCTATTGTGACATGCAGCCGAACTGCGACACAATAGTGGGATTTCCTCTTATGTAAAACTCTGGGATTCCCCCAATGTACGAGCGCATAAACCTGAACGAGAGGGACAGTCAACATTTTATATTGTGTGCATTAATGGTCATAGTTTATAGTGAATGTGCTTTTCCCACTGTAGTCCTAGAAATGTTGAATTATTTCTGCTTTGTTGACTTGTTGGGCTTCATCCTATGATGCTAGTTATTCGGTCTGTTCTCACACATGTGCACTCGTCAAACACCCATCGGAATGCCGCTTATGCATTTACATGACCAAATTAAGCTGCGTTCTCAGGGTGAAACCTGGGTGTGTTAAACCATATTCTCTTAATCACTTAAATGGCGTAAATGTTCTTGTTTACATGACTTTTCAGTATCCCAGTTTCTGCAAAAACCCTGCAATATATGGTTTTCTAAAATGCACGTAAACATGGTCATTGTTAGTCTTTTCAACGACCATAACTTTAGACTGTCCTAGGTGATGAATTGCAAGTTTAATTGTTTTTGTGTGTACCTTTTGTAATGTAATACAATGTTATGTTAACTTGATTGAGAAATACACTGTCTTAGCCACTGTTTTATTTGAGTTTTTTAATACTTATAATAACAACTTCTTATTCATTGCAGTGTGTCCATTAGCATATTCGTTTTTGCTGTGGTATCAAGAATTGTGAAATATCACTGGTATTTCTAGCAAATTCTTACATGTTGGTGTAGTGACAACTATAATTCATATCTTGCATTCAGAATTTGATGATTTGTCTTATAATCCTCAGACTTACTTCCTTTGTATGAGAAGAGCGATTTCTGTTTGCACCTTCAGGTACTCCTGCGCCATCTTACAGTGCTGCTCAAACACAGCCATAGATTCCTTGGAGTTTGGACACGGGGCTAGAGGCTAAAACAAACACATACAAATGAATTAATGGCTAATTAATCTGTAATGAAAAAGGTGTTATTTATAGTATACCAGTCATGTTCTGAATGCCAAAAATATCAAACTGTCTCATTCTCAATTTGCTCCCATATATTCATAGCTGAATTCCACCATATAAATAGCATAAAAAAGCCACTGTAACCTAGACTTGATTAAATTAGAGGGCTGTTTTTAAATCTTTGGAATCTTTTAAGAGAGGAGAGATACTACAGCAATGTGGAAACAAAACCATCGAACCACAGCTATAGACAAAACAGTTTCCAAGCATGTGCAGTCATACATCACAATATTGGCATCCTAATATGCTTGACATTTTCTATAAGACACCTTGACCTAGAAGTGTGTACCTGTAACTGATGGTCCAGGGTCAGGTAGGCCATTGGGATAGAGTTATCTGAGCCATTGGTATCTATGAGAATGAGGAGAACAGTTTCAAAAACATCAGAGAATCATAAGTTGAGGACAGCAACATGGGAAGAATCTGTATTCATTGGTTATTTATATTTTTCAGATATGAAAGCAAACAAGCCCACACGCAGTCTAGTAAGTAGCTTTTTAGTTTGTTGTGTAATGCTGATAGTAAACCGTGGTAATCCGCAGAAAGAGAGGGAGAGGGAGTTCAGCAATAAATAGCTCAGTCTTATCCCAGTCCTGGACTGCGACAGTCAGACAGAAAAGAGCCCTAAATCATTGATGAAGCTTACGTAATGTCTGCAGCTCTGCCTGAGCCATTTACTGTCACTGATACTGATTTACACACACAAACATGCCAAGGACGTGAACTCTGAGGTCATACCAAGAGCGTTATCTTCATGTAAGGTCACAATCTACTCTATTCTGAATTACAACATAATTATGGAAATGCTATATTGCAGAGAAAATAATCTACATTTAAAGGAATTGTACAGTTTAAGTGCAAGTTGAGATTTATTGGTAACATAGGGCATCCGGTCGGTTAGGTGATTACAAGTTGGTTTTACATGCTTACTTGTCTACGTGTTTGTGTCAATGTGAGTGTGAGCATGAGTGCATGTTTATACTGTATCTGTATGACTGTCAGGAGAATAACTGTAGACTCAACCTGTCTTGTCTGGTGTAATCATCCTCACACTGGGGCTGGATGATCTGCTACTGTTCCTGCTCTCCTGTGATTGGTAAAACAATATGTAAATTATAAACATTGGCACATAAGTGAAAATATTTTTTTTATCTTGATTCTTGGCAATAAAGCAGTGTTCCTATGATATTCTAGTAATTTAAGACTACTGGATAAGTGTTATTTTAAATAATTTCACAGAAATTGTTGGGGTGAATTTTAATTTGTATGGCAGGTAGTCAGGTACCAGTCTTTGCAACTAATATTATTTAACTATTATAATATTGTACAAATATCTCAAATAAGTCACAGACACTCACAAAAGCAAAATCTAGCCAATTAGAAAAATATTCACTAAAATACAAATTCACTACAGAGAGTTCCTTTAGTTACTTAAGATTTGACTAATTTTCTTAAAATAACTTTTCTAGGTGAAGATAATTTTCAGATTCAGACTATTTTCAGATTCTCTGACATTTCCAGGTTTCCCATCACTGTGGGAACCCTGAATGAGAAAGCAAGTTTAAAATACATCATGAGAGAGAGATTTTTTTTTTTTTTTTTAACAAAATAAACTCCTTAAAACCAAAAACACATGAAAGTAACATCTGAAATAACAAAAAGTGTCAAAATTGTCAACTGGACAGTCTCTACCTGCAATGATCATATATGGACCATTCTACCGAACTGGTGCAAACTCAAAGGTGGAAACATTTAAAATAGTTAGTTTTCCCCCAAAACTTTGCCTATTGTACCATATCCTAGGTACAAATATCTAGTAAAAGTACAGTCAGTTTTCATATTATATTTTCAGAATTTTGTGTAATGTTTTTTTTTTTCCCCCCAAATGTCACTACCGAAACAGAAATATATTTAATCAATCATAATCATAAACTTTTAGTTAATAACTTAATTTTCCTTTATTTATTTAATAACACCAGGTGTTTCGGTAGTGACATTTTGTTTGAAAGATTGTGTCATATTCCCTAAAATTTTTTGCTTAATCTTAAATAAAAAATTATAGAATATATAGAATACATTGCAAAAACAAATATGTTTTATAATAAATAAAATGTAGTGATTAATTATTAAAGACAAAATTGTTTCTATCATTCGAATTTGGAAGGACAAACACTACTTTTGAACTGTCATTGAAGTTAAGGACTGCTTGGTCATAAAGCTTGTTTTCCATAAACGAAAAATAGTTTAAAATAATAAAATCAAGCGGTTTCGGTTTAAAAAATAAAAGCTCAACCATAATATTAGTATTAAACCTTAGCTGTCTGACTTTGAGCACCTTGTTCATAAATCGATCCAATTTTAGCTATTCAAATTTAGCAAATTTTATTTTTAATCTTAAATGTTACATTGTATGTATGTGCAACTGTTCCAAGCTTGTAAATATTTCCTTAAAATAAGACGTTGAAGACAAAAAGTTGTCACTGCTTAAAATAATCATGTCCCTACCGAAACAATATTATATTTTTCAGTAGTGACAATTTTAGCTTATGATTATTGGGAAATAATCATATGAATTAAACAGCAGTATCTCCGCCGTGATACCTTGGTGGGCGGCACGGTGGCGCAGCGGTTAGCACTGTCGCCTCACAACAAGAAGGTCGTGGGTTCAAACCCCGGTTGCCCCGGCCTTTCTGTGTGGAGTTTGCATGTTCTCCCCGTGTCTGCGTGGGTTCTCTCCGGGTGCTCTGGCTTCCTCCCACCATCCAAAGACATGCAGGCTAGGTTAATTGGTGTCTCCAAAAATTGCCCTAGGTGTGGATGTGAGTGTGAGTGTGTGTCTGTCTATGTATGGCCCTGCGATGAACTGGCGACCTGTCCAGGGTGTACCCCGCCTTTCGCCCAATGTTAGCTGGGATAGGCTCCAGCCCCCCGCGACCCTGTACACAGGATAAGCGGTTGACGATGGATGGATGTGTTTTGGTGTGACAATTCTTAATGTTACACACTGATTTTTCTGACTTTAGAGCATATTTACTACAAAATTATGGGATCGAACTACTCGACATATGACCATGATGGGGAGATATGCAGTCTTACTTCCTGGTCAAAAATGCAGGGGTGTGTCTAAAATCAGGCTCAACCAATGGAATAAAATATTTTGTGTTTCGGTAGTGTCATAAAAATGAAGGCCAGCATTTTTAAAGGTGCAGTATGTAAGATTCAGAAACCCTTGTTATTAATGACACCTGTGGCCGTTAAGTGAACTGCAGCCAGCTACCTGTTGCTCGTGCACACACTCAATAGGGACGCAAGCGATCATCGAACAAAACAATGACGTAAATGTACAAAGAGGCTGAAAATGATCCACCAGCATCATGCTGACAGATGAGGTAGCATAATTAAAATTACACCGTTATGATAGTTTTACTACAAACTTTGAGACTGTACATTATATTTGAATCTCCAGTGCTGGAACAATGCTAAAACAAAGTGTGGATATAAGTCTGACTATGCGAGTCTGTAGTTTGAAGTAATCACTTTTCTTTGCATTATAAATTGAATGCATTTATTCGATAGCCTATGTCGGCGTTAGCAAGCAAGCCATCTTTATCAATAGCTGTTAGCTAAATTTGGTGGATGATGACAGTAGCTGTTTATAAAATTGACTGTATATTATAAATGTTGACACAATTCAGTACTGATGTGATTCCATCACAACTGTCATTTTGATATATCGATGCGCTATTGTTTTATAATACCAGAATGTATATATTTTCTGTATAACCAAGTTACACTAATGAATGGAGCTTATTGCATTATTTTGAACATTGTCTAGCATTCATTTAATGTATTATTGTAGTTTACCTTGCTGAATAATTACAAATTAACATTAACCTGACTTTTAGTATAAAGAGAAGATCATTGAAATTATTTGAAAGTTACGAAGCAAGGTAGCTTGGAATTCGTCAGCATTAGCAGGCAAGATCAAGTTAGCTAAAATTACACAGATCAATCCTTATGGCACTATATTTCACATGTTTTGCATTTATATAAGCTTACCTATCCAATAATTAGAACGCCAATTCAGGGTCGGCTTTGATCCCCAAAACCGAACGAAGTTCCCTCCAGGAATCAAATGCCATGAAAATCAGACTACAGGCTTTAATAGGCAACCTAGGAAGTCCGGGAAGGGCTCATTTTTTAAGGTACAAGCCGTTCACAAAAAGGCCATCAATAGAATCTAAATAACTTACTTTAACTTTAAAAGATCTTTTAAAAACAACATTGAAAACAATTAGAATTTATTTTATTATTTTGATATGTTGAAATTTAAGGGTGAGGGTTTGGGACAGCCACCTCCTAATAGAAAGTATTGTATAAATTGTGATATTATTATCACCTTAATTAATGCCTTGGGTTTACATAGATCATAACATATTTGTATGAATTATCTAATATCAGAATTCAAATATATTTTTTTAATAGTTATTTTTATTGTGGGACTGCAGTTTGCACCAATTCGGTGGAATGGCCCATATATGCCTGCTTTTGACTAAACTTAGGGTGAAATCAACGGTTTCCCAAGATCACCGAGAATAAGCATGATGGAAGGATTTAGGTGTGCAAAAGCACACAGACTGAGTGTCTTTTGTTGAAAACCACTTCAAGATAAAAACATGTTCATCCCCTTTTACAAAAAAAGATCTCACATTCTTTCTGTTCTTCATCTGATAATCTATTGTGTCCTCCTAGTGCATAATTAGATGGGAGAGCTCCTTACAAAATCCTGTCTATGATAGATAGTCATGCAGCACAAGAGAGATAGAAAAAGAAAGAGCTTTCTATGACACATGATTGTGATTTGTTTGTCACTCCTAAACTGTTCCCAGTTCTTTATAGACTACAACTAATAATTTGAAAGTGAAGATCTTACCTGACTAGACTCCGTACCAATGGCAGGAAGATCCTGCACTGATCTGCGTCTATGAGGCTCACAGGATGCTGTTAAAAGAGAGGGTTGAGACAGAGAGAGAAAAGAAAGAGGAATCTGATAAGTCTTATTGGTAGTGTACGTGCTCTAGCTTCAGGGCTAAAGCAAGAGGGATGTGACACTCAGACAGCTGCGCTGATTGAATTCCCAAATCACTATTATGACAGCAGCTCCTCTAAAGTAGCTTTCACTTGACCAAACCCCTTACAAGGCCATCCCCGGAAAATACACACACATCTTATACCAAAAATGGCACACCACACCACACCTACAGAATCACACAGACCTCTGTTGATTGGACAGCTCCTATCAAAGCATGATGATTGTTTTTGGGATGTATAGGTTAGTTTATGGTAAAAAGAGAAGTGATAGGAGCTGTGCACTCAATGATTATTATAATTAAAATAATATTTAACACAATTAAAAGAAGGCCTATAAACAAACACACTCAAACAAATCTAGTTAAAAGACAAACTATAACTTTGGTAAAGCATTTAGAACAGTTCCAGCAGAGGTGAAATAAACATTAATAAACATTAATGATAAACTGTAACAACAGGACTTCAGTGGGTATTTTACTTCGATATCTGTGTAGAATTTACTTTAATATTTGTACACATTCTGCAAATGAATATTTTAGATATTATGGGCTAACTTCAACTTAAGCTTTATCGACAACAACCGTGGCATGCTTACTAATGTCATGCTCATAGCACCAAAAATAAACATCTACAATATAAAACTATAAGTGTTTTGAAAGTAGAACTTTTACTTAAGTATTACACAAATTAACATGAAACTGGTTTGACAGAATCATTATATCCAATCTGTCATCTCATGTCATGACTAACGAAATGACTATGTATCGGTAAAAACTGTACATGGAGCAAACTCCAACCAAAAGGAATTTCGTTGGCTACAAATAACCAAAGACTCAAACAGTAAAGTACTACCCCCTCAAATGGATTATTTAAACATTTTAACAGATTTAATATACTGTATACAGTATATATATATTTTAGAGCTGTCAGAATTAACACGTTAACGCATGAGATTAATTAAAAAAGTTTAACGCGTACATTTGTCTTAAATCGTGATTAATACATTTACTATTAATATGGTATAAACACTTATGTGAAGTCCTGAAACATTTGCAATTTGTCTGCCCGGAGTCATTACACTGACGCACACTTCACAAACAGACACAGAGCCAGAGCCTTGTACAGTCTACAAGCTTAGAATAAAATTGCATAACGTGATGGTCCCATTAACATTCTCTGGGCGGTACGGTCATAACACTCTATGATAGAGCCATGGAGGTTATATTAGTAAATAAAAGAATCTCTGACTAAAATAAAAGAGCTTCCCTGTCAGTGATCAAATGATTGAGAAAGGATAATCCATTATATATATGTGACTTGGTGCATTTTAATTACCAAAGCAGCAAGTCAAGTCTTAACTATCACCAAAATGCAGAATGAGATGTTTTTGTCTTGAAGCGCTTTTCATGGTGAGTTCAAAGCTTGATGCTGCGTTGACGCTCTGACGTGAATCATGAAAGCAGCTTCATGATTGCTGTAACAAAGTGGATAGCCACATTCTACCAGCAATGCCCACTGCAATGAATATGGGGGACTAGTTCTTTCAATTAGTCAAATTCACACTTAAGACTTTAGGAAACATTTAATTTTACTCTAATTGGTGCTATTTTAGTGCATTTCTTGTGGAAGGCTTTGTTTGGAACATGTTAATAAAGCATTATATTGTTACATATCGTTTTTTTTTTTCTTTACTAAGATGGGAAAAAATGCGTGTGTATAATATATATATATATATATATATATATATATATATATACACACACATACGTCAAAGTTCAGTTTTTTTTTAAATCTGTGCTTAACTGCCAAAAATTATGCGATTAATCACAATAAAAAAAAAATGTAATCAACTGACAGCACTATATATATATATATAAATATATACACACATACATACATACATACATACATACACCTTGAAAAAATACATTTAAACTCACAATTTTTTCACAATTCCTTACATTTGATCATAGAACTCATTCCCTGTCTTAGGTCAGTTGTTTTAAGAATGTCTCAGAATAATAGTTGAGAAAATTATTTATTTCAGCTTTAAATCACATTTCCTGTAGGTCACAAGCTTACATACGCTTAGTTAGTATTTGGTAGCATTGCCTTTAAATTGTTTAACTTGGGTCAAATGTTTTGGGTAGCCTTCCACAAGCTTCTCACAATAAATTGCTGGAATTGTGGCCCATTCCTCCAGACAGAACTGGTACAAACATGTCAGGTTTGAAGGCATCCTTGCTTGCACACTTTTTCAGTTCTGCCCAAAAATCAGATTGCGGTCAGGGCTTTGTGATGGCCACTCCAATACCTTGACTTTGTTGCCCTTAAGCCATTTTGCCACAACGTTGGAGGTATGCTTTGGGTTTACACAAAGTTGGATGACCATTTGTGACCGAGCTTTAACTTCCTGGCCGATGTCTTGAGATGTTGCTTCAATATATCCACAAAATTTTCCTTCCTCACAATGCCATCTATTTTGTGAAGTACACCAGTCCCTCCTGCAGCAAAGCAGCCCCACAACATGATGCTGCTACCCCTATGATTCACGGTTGGGATGGTGTTCTTCGGCTTGCAAGCCTCACACTTTGACAATGGTCATTATGGCCAAACAGTTCAATATTTGTTTCATCAGACCAGAGAACATTTCTCCAAAAAGATCTCTGTCCCCCTGTGCACTTGCAAATTATATGGTGGTTTTGGAGCAGTGGATTCTTCCTTGCTGAGCAACATTTAGGTTATGTCGATATAGGGCTCATTTTACTGTGGACATAGATACTTGTCTACCTGTTTCCTCCAGCTTCACAAGGTACTTCGCTGTTGTTCTGGGATAGATTTGCACTTTTCATACTAAACTACATTAATTTATAGGAGAACGAATGTGTCTCCTTCCTGGGGGGTATGATGACTGGATGGTCCCTTGGTGTTTATACTTGCGTACTATTGTTTGTACAGAACATTGTGCCTTCAGGTGTTTGGAAATTGCTCCCAAGGATGAACTAGTCTTGTGGAGGTCCATACTTTTTTTTTCTGATGTCTTGGCTGATTTCTTTTGATTTTCCCATGATGTCAAGCAAAGAGGCACAGAGTTTGAAGGTAGGCCTTAAAATACATCCATAGGTACACCTCCAATTCAGTACACCTCTTATCAGAAGCTAATTGGCTAATTGCCTAAAGGCTTAAAATAGTTTTCTGGAATTTCCAAGCTGCTTAAAGGTACAGTTAACTTAGTCCATGTGAAGTTCTGACTCACTGAAATTGTGATATAATCAATTAAAAGTTAAACAGTCTGTCTGTAAACAATTGTTGGAAGAATTACTCATGTCTTGCACAAAGTAGATGCCCTTAATGACTTGCCAAAACTATAATTTGCTAATATTAAATCTGTGGAGTGGTTAAAAATTTTTTTTTTAATGAGTTCATCCTAAGCGTATGTAAACTTATGACTTCAACTGTATTAAGAATTTAAGTGCATTACTGTACATGCGCTTTTGCTAAATAAAGCAGTCAATATTATTTTATGTGGTAATTAACAGCATGCCATAGATACTGCCGATAAATCTCAAGTTGCATTTAACCTGGAAAATTACTATAAATGTAGATTATTATCTCTATTATATAATCACAAAAAAAAATAAAAAATCCCATTCAAGAACACTACTGTGTGTGTATGTATATATATATATATATATATATATATATATATATATATATATATATATATATATATATATATATATATATATATATATATATATATATATATATAAACAACAAAGAACAAAAGGCAATAATAATATTGAACATGCGGTTTACTTTTATGATTATTAATGATTGTCTTCAATGAGGTCAATTCCATGACAAAATGAATATGAGAATAACAAAAATGATTGACAGGTTAAGAGCATGCATGCAGGAGGGCTACATTTCAGATCCCAATCAGATTTTCTTATTGTTACACCAAATTAATAACCTCTTCAACATGCAACTCCTGCTTTGAACAATTTTTCCTCCCAATCTGCTATTGTTTACTGTCCCCATTTTCTTTCAGCTTTATTAGGAATGATGACAATAACAGCGATGGCCATCAATGTAAATTAGATTTATCAAGAACCATATCCGTTGAATGAATAACATGTTAATGAATGGGTGTGTATGAAGCAGGGAAGAACAAAAAGCAGAGCGTTTGGTGATATCCTTTCTGCAGGCGAGACAAAGATGACCTAAATGTAAATTAATGACCACAGAGACAGAGAGAGACACTGGCTGATCCTCTTTCACCTGCTACAAAGCCAAAAAGGAACGGAGGTCACTGAGACTGCATATCAATCCATATCCACATCTCCATCCACACTCACCAGGTGCTGATCATGAGCATTACATTTCTAAATATATTAATCTATTTTAAATGGTTCCATTTTAATGTTTGAAAACCTAGATTCAAAATTGAGATGCATATGTAATTCCAACAGAAGTCTGTGCTAATTTAAGCACCCAATTTTAACAAATTTTACTACTAATTTTTACAGTAGAGCTTTTGGTGTGGACCATAGTCCATTTGACATAAAATTTTGGTTCATTGATTGGTATGCTTGATGGTATTTTGGCCAAGAAACTATGCCAGAGCCCTAATTTATGAAAGCTAACTCCTTTTGATTGTATAATTTGTTAGACTGTCACACAAACATAATTTCTAGATGAGTAAAAGGTGCAATAATAATCTGATGCCCTTCAAGCAGAGCAGCAAATTCTGCTTGTCGCCACAGAAATGGCAGAACTCCCAATCTTTAAATGTTTTGACATATATCTGCTACAAACAGATGCAAGATCCAATTGGTGCATCTAAAATTTTGTGTGGAAAATTTGAAAAAAACAACACTTTCCATTTTTGGTGCCTTCTCATTACCTAGATACAGTGACAAACAGAGTCAAAACATACAAAGTGAAAAAGAGACCAACAGGGGAGGGGATTGGAATCAAGCTTCAGTTCAGACCAATCCATGTGACCAAGAGGGAAACCAGCCCAAATCAACTTTGCTAGTGTGTATAATAATAATAAAAAAAGATATTTGTCATTGTTAAGGCCAATTATCTTGATTTTTTTCATGAAAAGGGTGTTAAAAGAAAATGCAGATCACCACCTATTGGTTGGAGGGAAACATGAGAAGGGAGGGGGTCTCATGACCTGTTATACACTACAATCAAAAAAGACGAGAGAGAAAGAGAGTGGGAGTGACAGAGAGAGAATATATTGGAATTGGTGTTACTCCAGAATGACTATCCTCCATCAAATCTGACAAGCAAAACAATTTAAACTAGCTGGAAATAAAGTAGAAATAATCTAGAAAAAAAAAAGCGTATTCAGGATGAAATCAGTGAATCAAATGCGTAACTAGAGTTATTACCACAGTTTCATCAATAATTGTGGCAGAGGCTAAATGGAAAGTTAACCCAAAAATGCGAAATCTGTCATCATTTTCTCACCCTCATGTTGTTACAAACCTGTAGGACTTTCTTTCTTCCTTGGAACTCAAAACGAGATAGGATGTTATTGCTTAGTCACCTTTCATTTAAAAGATGCAATGACAGTGAATGGTAACTGAGCCTTAACAGTCTGCCTAATATCTCCCGTGTTCCACGAAATGAAGTCAGTTATGCAGGTGAGAAAAAGAAGACAGAATTTTTATTTTTGGGCGAACTATCCATTTAATAGAGCATCAGCGTGATTTGCATGTGCTTAACACAAACTTATAGGTTTAAGGAAAATGTTTAGATAAGGACCATGCATTTAGGCCTTGAACCTTTTTCTACTCTCCGAATGCTTCAAGCTGTTTGCAGTCAGGAAAAAAAGAAAAGATTACATCCTGGAGTAACAGCCAATGCGGGCTCATGCGTCACAGTGACGCCCTGCTCTGATTAGGAGCTGTTTTCAGGGAGCACCTGGACTCCCGGTACCTGTAACGATGATCTTGGGAATGTCCAGAATGGTGCCATATGAAGCTGTTTTACGGTGGCCTCGCTTATATTGTGGACGTGCTGCAAAAACACACATACAGACGCATGTAGCGACAAACACAGGCATGCAGACTATGTGTGTACTGAGACAGAGTGTGGCAGACGTAAAGGCAGACTGGGTTAGGGGAGTCTCTCCGTTCCTGCATTAGCACATACATGCAACATATTTACACTGATATACGTACACATCCATGCAGATGGAAGCAGGTAGGCAGGAAGTCTGTTGGAACTAGAGAATGACATAGCAGTGCTGCAGAAGTACAGATCATAGAAGGAATGGGGGTGCCATGCATTCAGCTAATGAACCATGAGCTCCTTGTGTGTATGTTTGAGTGCAATGGCTGAGGTAAACGGTATACTGCATACTAGTGTGTGCACATTTCCAGTGCAAGTACAGAGAAGTGATGTCAATGTCTATAAAAGGGACATTGTTAGTGGTGCTTATTCTTTGTTAACATGTCAACCTGAGGATTTTAAACGAAAATGAGAAAAACAGAAGTGTGTCGTTTACAAATATATTACTGCTTTGGTCAATACTGGAAAAAAAATAGAAAAAGTTAAATGTATTATTCTTTTTTTTCTTTTATTATAAAATGAAAATGGTTTCAAATAGTTTAGCAAAAACAAGCATTTTCTCTCAATTCACCCAAAAATGAAAATACTGTCATCATTTATTCACCCTCATGTCAACCCAGATGTGTATGATTTTCTTCTTCTTAACACAAATTAAGATTTCTAGAAAAATACTTCAGCTCAGTAGGTCCATACAATGCAAGTAAATGGTGACCAGAACTTTGAAGGTCCAAAAAGCATGTAAAAGGCAGCATAAAAGTAATCCATATGACTCAAGTGGTTAAAATCTTATCTTCAAAACCAATATGATGGGTGTGGGTGAGAAACAGATCAATATTTAAGTCCTTTTTTACTATGAATCTCCACTTTCACTTCCACATTCTTCTTTTGTTTTTGGCGATTCACATTCTTTGTGCATATACTGGGAGGATAATTTATAATAAAAAAAGGACTTAAATATTGATGTGTTTCTCAACCACACCTATCATATCACTTCTGATGACATGCATTTAACCACTGGATTTGAATAGATTACTTTTATGCTGCCTTTATATGCTAATTGTATCTTCAAAGTTCTGGCCACCATTAAATCGCATTGTATGGACCTACAAAGATATTCTTCGATGCTTTGTGTTCAGAATAAAAAATAAAGTCATACACATCTGGGATGGCATGAGGGTGAGTAATTGTTGAGAGAATTATTATTTTTGGGGGAACAATCCCTTTAAATGTATTTTTTTAATGAATTTATGGGAATGTATGTATATTCATGACAAGCATTGAAGAAGCAAGCATTACCTGCCGGAGCAAATGGCAATCTGTGGTCTAGTTCAGAGAGATCAGCACTCATTCGTTTGCTGTCAGAGGGCAGAAAATGTGGTCTACCAGAAAGACTCTCTACGCTGCCCCCTCTGGAGAGAGGAAGACCAGGCCTTAACGGGTCACCCTGAAATACACACAGATAGGGATTTACATTCCAAATCTGAGGTTTCTAAAAAAGTCACTATCTTTAAGACGGTTGATGTGCTACCTTTGGTTTGTATGGAAATTTGATGGTGTCATTACTGCCAGGTGAGTTGGTGTGCTCCATGTTGGTGTCGTTCTTGTTGCTGGTACATGTGTAGTCTACAAATGAGCCTAGATTAAAGGGTAAATGCAGATTTTAAATATGATATCAGTATATTTCCAAACTCATCAAAATCTGATCTTGTTTTATCCATTTGTTTCTGAAGTCTAACATCCCATCCAAGTGGGTTCATTAGTCACTTGATAAACAATGCCATGATACTATGAACAGTGATTCACAAGTGCAAACTTTTGGCATCCATGATTAGAACATGTAGTTTCTATTTTCCACTAATTTCCTTCCCTTCTCATATTCCCATACATGTATAGCAACACGTTTATGAATGTTTTCATCCATCCAAATTCAACAACATTTCCATAATACTCTCTAGTAGAATTTAATTAAAAGCACCTGACAACTTGGTTGATCCATTTATTGCCATCTGAATGCATTAAATTAGATTTTATTGCCACTTCAAGAGGCTTCAACATTTGTCTGATACTCGGAACATAACCTGGCATTTACACCTCCTCATGCACCTAACATCAAAGACTTGTGAATTGATGTGTGAGATTTTCATTCACATCATCAGAAAAGTGACATACATAAGGATTGTAATTCATCCATGATCCAGATGTTTATGCCAAATTCTACAATGAATGAAAACCTTTATACTGTAGATGCACTGCCATTCAATTTAATATCAGTCACATTTTGCCATTAGCAAGTAATTTTAATAGAATGTCTGTCTTGTCTTTCTTTACCTGTGCTGGCGGCAGAGTTACTCTGGCCTTCATCTGAATACTGATAAGGGTACTGAAGAGGCTCTTCTGATCCTGGGAAATACTGGAGGAGGAGGAGGAGGAAGAGATCAGATTTAAGAGGCAGAATAAGATGTTAATTTCTTGCTGACAGCCATGAACACTGAGTGTTTAGGATGAGTTGCCAGGCCCAGTGGCAGTTAGGGATGCAGCGATTATACGGTTTTACTATTAAACACGATTATAAATGCCACGGTTGGTTTAACCCAAAGAATGATAAAAGGTTAAAAACCATAAAATGTTTTATTTACACGTGGCAAAAATATTCTATAAATATATAAATATATAATATAAGAGTAATTCAGAAGATTTTGTAAGACTAAATGTGTAAAACTTATGAATGTGTGGGTAATGGAGCTGTTGCTATGGTTACGGACGGTGGCCACATGGTGCTTGATGGCCAGGCGTTGTGGGCTGAACATGAACTTACAATTCACGTGAAACTGAAGAACACAAATTCCAAAATACAACAGAGACCAGACTCGTATCCACCAAAAAGAGCAGCTGTTTGGGAGCATTTAACATGTTGATACGCACCCCTTTTAGAGCACAAACTATGAAAATGATTTGAACTTAAATGGTTGTATTTACTGGACCCTTTGGAGTATGGACACAGCTGTAGTATCTTTTGAAACAAGACACTTTGGGCAAGTTTCAGAATTAATATATATTATTATTTTTTAAAGTTAGAGAAGTTCAAGTTTAAAGTAATGGAAACATTTTGTGCTGAACATGTTTTTATAATCTAAAAAAAACAATAATAAAAGTGTCAAGACAACCCAGAAGGTTCTCAAAGCCACAAGTCTAAAGAAGTTGTTTCAAATTTGAAGATGATCTAACAAAAAATGTGGTTCTTGCTAGCTTTTTTCTCTGAAAATCGCTGTCGGTGTACAGAGTAAAATTAAGGCTCCGCCTTTCAAGACAACACAAAATCTGACTGCACTGCTTGGCTATTCTGAAGAAAACTACGCCACATTTTTAAAAATAGACTTTGGAGACACGCTCATTTTGTTTAAGACTCTAATATATAAGATAATATACAGTTTTACAACATGAATGCTGTTCAGATTGCATAGTTTTTGAAGAACGATGATGAAGGGTTATTCTTTCAGGCAAGATCTCATGTAAACAATGGAGAATATATCAACATTTCTCAGATTTATCACTTTTATGGAAAAAGTGCTATCGGATGTTTTTCAATGAACGCTTGACATGGACAATTGACCCAAGTGTGGCGAACTGGAATCATCTGGCGATCGTGTTTTCATAAAAAAAGGTATGTAGTCCCATTTTGATATTGCAAGTTTTCATTTGTACTCCTGGCACAAATAACTAAATTTCTGTTTCTGGAGCATTGCTATCATGAAACAGAGATCGGATATCAATGTTGAACCCTTAGACCTTTGAAAAGATGTAGAATTTGTTAACATTAATTACATTTATAGAAGGTAAATTATATTGTAAATGTAAGCAGAGTGCGGTGAAATTGAGTATCAACAGGTTACACAACTGACTGAACACAACGGGTGTAAAATATGCAGACAGAAGTCACAGAAAGATAAAAATCCTTCAAATGGGACAGGATACTTCACAAGTCATCCAACAACAAACTAGTAAGTTTAATAACTTTTTGCTGTGGCGATTTTAAAGTGATGAATTAAGATGCAACTTTGTAATGTTTAAGCGTGCTGATAGCGAGCGGTGCATTGTGCGTAGCTATTATCAGAGAGTAAGCTGTGAAAAGTTGTGTCTTAAATCGTCCTCAATATTAAAGCATGGCTTCTGTACAAATTCACCGCATTCAACAATAAATGTCAATTGTAGTTATTATTGGACTTTAAATCGCCTGCTGTAAGCAATGTTCCTGTTATTATGCATAGTCCAAAGGTTTATTTGTAAGGTGTCGTGGACAGTATTTTTTATAGAGTCTGTTTCTGATTCTTTATGGTGGGGTATCTGACAGGCAATGGATTGCTTTAATAAAACGTTGCAAAAGAAAAAAAAAACGGTTGGATGCTGTGAACTACATGTTGCGCACCCATAATAATCTTACACGTACACTTTTGAAGCATTCTGGTTACACTGAAGCAAAGCACTGAGCTCGGTATGTGCACAAGTGGTATCGTTACATAGATTGGAGTGTCTCTATACACCTCCTATTTATTTTTGTGTATTTTTCAGTTTTCTTATTATAGGCCTGCCCTTAGCGTCCACATATCCCCCAGAAATATGTCCACTAAGACGCTCAATTGTGATATGATATCAGTAGTAATTTGCAAATAATCATAAAACCGCTATTTATATCTCAGACGGTAATCTAACTGTCACAAAAAAAATAAAAATCACAACATGTCATCCCTAGTGGTGGTGTTGTTACCTTCATTAGGTGGGTCATAATCTTCACTATCTCCTCCATAGAAGGTCGCTGTGATGGATCTTTGGACCAGCAACGAGTCATTAGACTCTCAATGGGCTTCGGTAGGTTTTTAATGAGAGGTGGACGAGTGCCTGCAGAAAGACAGATGACCATTAAAATACTATGACCCATAAGGGTCTTCATTATCTAGATTAGGGTTTCCCTAACTTTCCATGCCAGGACCACCGTGGGGAAAAAAAAAACAAAAAAAACAAAACAAAACTGTAAAACCATTTGAAGCAAAAAGATTTTTCTATATGACTGCTGAAACAAACACAAACAAACACTGGAGCTGCAAACATGTAGATAGTAATCTCAGCAGATATCTCAGATAAGGGGACAAGTAGGCATTCACAAAACTCACCGCGGTGCACAGCCCACATGATGCGAAAAGCTGGGCCACCTATTTCATCGAAGGGCTTCCGGCGAGTGATCACCTCCCAGAGAATAATACCCCAACTGAACACGTCACACTTTTCACTGTAGTTACTGCCTGCAACACAGACACACATACAGAGGCATCAGACAGTGAGAACAAAGTCTGAAAGAAAAAAGAAAAAGCAAAAAAAAAAAACATTAAAGGGGTCAAGAAGTGCTATTTTTTTTAAAATGTTATTTTATTCCCTGAGGTGCAATGATAATGTTATGTTACAAAAACAAGTCACAATTTAATAATATATTATAATTTTCCACCATGTTTTTGGCCCTCTGTCTGAAACGCTTGGTTTTGGCCTAATCTCCTTAACTTCAACGTAAACGCCCACTGTTATGATTAGCTAACATCATGTAGCCCCTCAAATTCAGCAAACTCAATCAGAAAAGAATGAACACAAGCTCCACAACATTATAAAACAAAAAACTGGATTTACATAAAACGCAAATCCAACACATTATATCCGAATGTACTAATCTCAAGCACAACAGTTATCACTAACCATAAATTATCAACCAGTCATGACATTTGAAATATTCATGAATGAAACGATTTACTTAGGCCTAATAAGTCTACGTTTTTGATAGGGTCCAAGTGTTTTTAACTGCTCTGTTCTTCAATGGCAGTTCCTTTGCAAAGCTTGAATCGTATTATGTCCGGATCACAAGTGATCCACGCTGACATAAACCAAAAAAATTTATAAAAAAATAATGCACAAAAATAGTCCAGAGCAGTGAAACTAGACGCACATACATACAATATCATTTTGCACTGAGGCACACATCGATGGAAACACATAAATGCAGTCAAAGACGTCCATTTTAGTACATGTTTACATTCACTGATGAGCCAAAACTTTGACCACTCACAGGTGAAGCGAATAACATTGATCATCTCCTAACAAGGCCACATGTCAAGAATTGCCTTTCAGAGTTGTAACTTGATAGAGCATTTTTTAAAAGCAGTGAGATCCATGGCAGCGGTCAAAGAGTCTACGTAGTTCACGGTTATATACAAAATAATTCAATATAGTCCAGATGGGTCCCCTTTGGTGTTACGTTAGGAAAAGTTTGCCATACAAGTCTTCCTCTCTTGAACTGTGCACCAGGGCCAAGGGTGCCATGACGCAAGTCGTGGGATGTGTAAATACAAATGAGCAATGTTTTGTGACGTCACGAACAGACAGATTTCAAAACGAGACATTTCAGCAAGGTGACAAATATAAATGCTCTTTTTAGACTGGGAAGGAAGTTTTGAGTTCTGAAATGTAAAATTGTATATATAGTACAGTTAACTTTTATATATCTAAATATCAAGGACAATTTTATTCTCCATTTCATGACCCTGTAATAAAAGCATTCTCATTCTTTTCTCATTCCATCCTAGATATTTATGTCTTAATTTCTTCTGCAGAACACAAACTAAGATTTTTAGAAGAAATTCTCAGCTCTGTAGGTCCAGAGCAAATGCATGGTGACCAAAACTCTGAAGCTCCGAAAAGCACATAAGACCGTTTCAGAAGACATTGACTAAACTACCTCTAGAGTCTTATAGATTACTTTCATGTTGTATTTATGCGCTTTTCTGAGCTTTAAAAGTTTTTCACTTGCATTGTACGGACATACATAGCGGAGACATTCTTCTAAAAATCTCTGTGTTTTGCAGAAGAAAGTCATACACATCTGGGATGGCATGAGGGTGAATAAATGATAAGACATTTCCTTTTTGGGTGTGCTATTGCTTTAATGCTTTAACGGTCACTGCAAGAAATACTAAAGAGAAATTGTATTTACTTTTTAGTTTTGTCTGTAGTGAATGGGGTACACAATAAGTAGCTATATATATAATTAAATGTTTATCATATAGTATGTCAGAATAGCAATATTTAAACAACTTTTAATCATTTTCATTGGGACAACCTTTGATTTCTTTTTTCTGGTTGCAAAATATGGTGTAGTACCTCATGTGTAGTAAATAAACAATGCAATTTGCTTAAAAAGCCTCTTAAATCTCTTTAAAACAGAGTAAAAGAGTATTTTTCCATGACAAGTTTGACATTTGCATAGAATTTCTCAAATATAATAAAATCAAAAAAGTTACCACACTTTAAGAATGAAAATTATTTCCCATAAGCACATTTTCAACCATCCAAGGATGGGAATGCCTTTATCTTGTCGGCCCTTTTTAAACAGATGAGTTAATTTCCTCTCATGCTGCCCTAGAGAGCCTTAATTGCTGCTCTTATTATTCTTAAATTACAGTGCCTCACGCTTCTATGTCTTTACACTGCCTTGCTCTGGTCTTCTGATAATAAGGTTGCAGAGTGGCAAATGAGTGCTGTCTTTCCTCAGCACTGGTGGTATAACAGCATGAGAATTCTGCTCCTCCCCAAAAAACAAGATAACAACCTGCTACTAATTGATGTTTCGTCCGACCCCCATGACAGCCGAGTACCCCTGAATGTGTTTGGTAAAATTTAAACCCATTAGTGCAGGTGTTTTCAATGTCAAAGTCAGTGGGCCCTTTGGACACAACGTACATGATGGCACCTCCACCCCACCCCACCGTTGTAATTACATTGTAATTTTGCTAATTATTTTAAGAACTGTTTAAATATGGCATTACATTTCATATAATACACACTATGCAATATACACACACACACACACACACACACACACACACACACACACACACAAAATGCTCTCCGAGTCTCCCCTGTAATGCTCTAGCGGTGGGCGCTAGAGCATGGCAGGGGAAGCGTGGAGAGAGGTCTAAAATTAATATTTTTTTATGCGTGCGTGTATGTGTGTGTGTGTGTGTATATATATAAAAAAATTATGATTTGATGGGGAGGCGTGCCTGACACTTTGAAAACCCCTGCATTAGTGGTTGATTGCGAACTCATACATTAAATTGTAATGGTTTCATCCATCAAAGACCAGCAAATTCCACTTACACTGGGTTTAAAGGAAACATTTATAATAGTAATAGTGAAGACTGCAGTGGACAAAGAGAAGCAAATTAATGAGAGGAGAAAAGGAGAATGAGAAGTGGAGTGTGAATGGTGAAGAGTGCATCAGTTTTGACCTCAAAGTCATCTAACACAGATTCGTCCATTAACCAGTCAGGATTCCCAACCTTTTGACAAATTAATTTCCAGTTGTTCGTGATTACTGGATAATTTTTTTACAATATTTTTATATGGATTGTACACACAGAGCAATTTCTAAGCAATTAAATATTGCTGAGCATAAGTAAATGTGCATGTTTAATTTCCATTACATTTTATGGATTAAATAATTTCCATGACTGTTCCAGGCCTGGGCATAGTGATTTTAGGTGGTTGTTGAGCTTCTTGCAAAGTTATAGAATCCTACCTTCAAACACCTCTGGGGCCATCCAGGCTGCACTTCCCTTGTTGTTGGTCATGTGTGTCTGAATGTCACATGCTGTCCCGAAGTCACAGATCTTCAGTACAGTTCCTCCAGCAACCAGGAGCAGACTAGTGAAAAATGTACAAAAAGGGATAAAGCCAAAAAGAGATATTTCCAAGAGTAAGGAAAACATACAAGTTCACTTTATAGACTGAAATTTCCTTATTTTGTTCCTCCTTTCTTAGATTAACCTACCTATTATACCTCATTTTGGGCATTTTCTGCAACATTTTTTGTGATTATTAGTAAATCAACCAATGTGCCTAGCCAGCTACATGCTAAAACAAGAATATAATATGCCGATTAGGTGTCTCTCCCATGCATGTCACATGAATGCACGGAAAAGGCCAAACCAAAGTGGTTGCCTACAAAGAGTGTCTTAAATCAGTTACTTAAGCCCAAACGGAATCTGCTTAATTGTACTTTTATGCATTAAAGTGGCTAAAACGGAGCAGTGCATACAACACCACTGTTGACAGCTTAAAACATTATCAAACAGGCTTCGACATTAAGAATTGTCACAAATTGACCACTTCAATAAGCAGTCAACATGGTGTTACACTGGCACTGATGTCACAGTATATCTACACCAGACTTGAGCTTCATAATGACAGCAAAATACCACACTGTTTTTTATTCATTACAGTTGTATGTAGGGTAGCAATATTCCCAGATAGCAATGGTATTCGTCTGAACTCTGTGGTGAAGCGGCTCAGACTAGGAGCATAGGCCAGGGGCTGTTTAATCAGACAGAACACAGAATGAGAGAATCTCGAGACAGACATTTCCAAGTTGAACTCCTTTCCTGATAAGCATTTAAAAAAACTCATTGCTTAATCTGAGAAATGCTTTTGCAACCATCCATTTTCTTTTCTATGTAAACTGCACTAGACGAATGTCTTAGTTTCACGTTGTTTTTTAAATGCTGTTTCTGATTAAAAAGAACTTTAAAAAGCATCTTGAGTCACATGGTTTCTGTTAAACTGTATTTGTTGCGCTGTGTCTAGCCTTTTTTAGTGCAAGAATGCGTTCGATCTGAAGTCATCGTCAGTGCTTGGCACACATCTAGGGCCCTATGGTTTACGCATTGCAGAATAAAACGGACAGAATCACGGAATCTATAAATAAAAACGGAATTTATTTAGAAACGCAGAATTGGCATATTTTTCTGTGTTGGTATTCCAAACCTAATTGTTTCACATAACTCACGCTAGTGTAAAATACTCGCAAACATAACCAGTCAGAGACTTTTGAAACTGGCTTAAATATGGCCAAACGAGTCAATGTTGTCTAGTAACCATGTCTCGAATATTCATGTTCACACGTGAACTGCCATCATTGATAAGAAACATGTCTAAACGATTTGCCTCTGGTAAGACAACCGCATCTAAAAAAATTAAGAAACACACAATTAACTGCCAAGTACCGGGTAGAACAATATCCCAATGACTACTATGAGTCTGGCCAACAGCTTTTCTGCAAGTTTTGCCAACACACTATTGACTGGACTCGTAAAGATACGTGCAATGACCATCTAAAATCGAGAGTCCATCTCAAGAACAAGGCGAAATCAACTACCGGTAGCTCAGCCCTCCAGGTTTTCTCATCATCTAAAGATGCTAGACGGGAGTTTGTAGAGGATTTTGTTGCAATGTGTGCGTAGACGGACATACCACTTGAGAAAATGAAGATCCGTCCCTTTCTTATTAAGCATTGCAAACAGGGAGGCACACTCCCAGAAAATGAAAGTAGCCTGAGACAGATTCATCTGCCGCGCGTCTTTGACCAACACATGCAAAAAGTGCTGCAAGAGATCCACGGAAAGAAAATCTTCATTGTTGACGATGAAACATCAGACAAACGAGATCGGAGTGTCCTCAACATTGTAATAGGTGATTGTTTATTAAATTAGCATTGGCTTTTATTGTAGTAAATCGATTGTAGGTTTAACAATGGCTAGGTATTCTATAACTTTGATTTAGCTCACTGTTGCTCGTAATTCATGTACATTTCTAATATTAACACTAAGGCACATTAGTCTATTTGGAAGAATTATTATAAGTATTTTTCTTATTTTTTATTTAATTCAACAGGTAATGAAGGCAAATACTTTCTAACCGATGTGATATTCATGAGATCTGCAACTATTCATCATTTTCTCATGCAGTGCTGCAGTCTCTCCACAACAGTCAGGTGAACTTAAATGACATTCTGGCCGTGGTAACTGACAGTGCATCATATTGTAAAGCCTACAAAGATGTATTGAAGGGTCTAATGCCTAACAGTGTGCATGCAACCTGCTTGTGCCATGTCATCAATTTGGTGGGAGAGACCTGGCAATACTACAAATACTTCAGCAAGGTCACCGCTTTAGTGATGTGGGAGAAATCTCCTTTCTTCAAAAAACCTGCAAGAAAGAGGAGATGGCTGTGCTTTTTGACAATGGAGGAGGCTGTGAAGCACAAGGTACCTCCTAAGCTGGGAAATACAAGATGGAATAGCTGGTTCGAATCAGTTCAGTAACATGCTGACCATGTCAATGAGTTTTTATGGCAGAGAATTCCTCTGCTCAGGCAGTTAGAAACATCCTTGAACTGCTTGATAGAGATGACAAGCTAGAGGCCCTGCAGGTGAAGCTGACCTTCATCTCTGAGGGGTGTGGCAAACTAGTTACAGCTCTGAGGGTGCTTGAGGGCACCCACATTCCCACAGCAGTCTCTGCTTATAACATCATGGAGGATCTTGATTCCTACTTAGTTAATGGAACAGCCAAAACCCATGGCTTTGGGGCCAAAACGGATGAGCTGCTGAACCAAATGGCCATGCAACAGAAGAGGGATGTACTTGATCACCTTCATGATGGATTTCACATTGCAATTGAAAAATGTTCAAAGCACTGGGATGTCCATCCTGCAGAGAGATTTACAAGATGATCAGTGTTTGATCCCAGACAGGCACCTGCGATGGAGAGGTATATTGAGGCCTATGGTACTCTGTGGGCTCTGAAGAGCCCATCTCCAGAGCTCAGTGAGGAGTGGGCTGTATATCAACACTGTGTCTGAAATGAAGCCCTCTCAACTTCCCAGGACGTTGCTGACTACTGGAAAGGCACAAGCCAATGATTTCCAAGGGTTGAAATGGCAATGTCCTACATGTATTTTCCAGTTAGTTCAGTTGACTGTGAAAGGAGATCAGTAAGTACAAGACATTCCTCACTGACAAGACAGAGTCTCTTACTGAGCTCAACACCAAGCACCTTACCATCATGTACTTCAATGGAAATGACTGTGAAAGATGGGAAATGTCCAAGAAAGCAGCACATGTTTAAAATGAATTAAATAACATTAACTGAGGGCATTGAGCCACCAGAAAGGACTATAGTTTGAGCTAAATTCCATTTTTAAGCTACACTTTTATTTGTATATTTTATTCGGCCTAATTATTGCAATTTTATTTCAAGTCAAGTGGTTTTTATTGTCGTTGAACCATATACAGTTAGTACAGTACACAGTTAAACAAGACAATGTTCCTCCAGGACATGGTGCTACATAAAACAGCATAGGACAAACACAGAACCACATGAGACTACATAGACTAAATAAAATACCTATATAAAGTGCAATAAATTACTAAAAATTAAACAGGACAATAGACACAGTGAGAGACAGTGCAGCGCCGACCAGTACACAGTAGTGCAAAAAGATGACAGTTTCTAAAAATGCCAAATGTAAACCTAACATACTATGAGATGAGTGTTCTACGCACATAGCAGTTATTGAGGTAGCAGCCAGGTATAAAGTGTCAATAATTAAAGTGCAACTCAGGACATCTGTGTGTGTGTGTGTCAGTCCAGTCTCTGAGTATTGAGGATTCTGATGGCTTGGGGGAAGAAGCTGTTACACAGTCTGGTTGTGAGGGCCCGAATGCTTCGGTACAACTTGCCAGACGGCAGGAGGGTGAAGAGTTTGTGTGAGGGGTGTGTGGGGTCATCCACAATGCTGGTTGCTTTGCAGATGCAGTGTTTTTTATAAATGTCTTTGATGGAGGGAAGAGAGACCCCGATGATCTTCTCAGCTGTCCTCACTATCCTCTGCAGAGCTTTGCGGTCCAAAAATGCCCAAACCAGGCAGTGATGCAGCTGCTCAGGATGCTCTCAACAGTCCCTCTATAGAATGTAGTGAGGATGGGGGGGGTGGAAAGGCTTTCCTCAGCCTTTGAAGAAAGTAGAGACACTGCTGGGCTTTATTGGTAATAGAGCTGGTGTTGAGGGACCAGGTGAGGTTCTCCGCCAGGTGAACACCAAGGAATTTGGTGGTCTTGACGATCTCCACAGAGGAGCCGTTGATGTTCAGCAGAGAGCGGTCACTCTGTGCTCTCCTGAAGTCAACAACCATTTCTTTTGTTTTGTCCACATTCAGAGAGAGGTTGTTGGCTCTACACCAGTCCATTAGCCGCTGCACCTCCTCTCTGTATGCTGACTTGTCGTTCTTGCTGATGAGACCCACCACAGTCATGTCATCGGCGAACTTAATGATGTGGTTCGAGCTGTGCATTGCTGCACAGTCGTGAGTCAGCAGAGTGAACAGCAGTGGACTTGAGCACACAGCCCTGGGGGGCCCCAGTGCTCAGTGTGGTGGTGGTGATGCTGTTCCCGATCCGGACTGACTGAGGTCTCCCAGTCAGGAAGTCCAGGATCCAGTTGCAGAGGGAGGTGTCCAGGCCCAGCAGGTTCAGCTTTCCAATCAGGTGCTGAGGAATTATTGTGTTGAATGGTAAGCTGAAGTCTATGAACAGCATTCAAACGTATGAGTCCTTTTATCTAGGGCATTTTATCTTTTATCTGGTCCAGCAGCCTTCCGTGGGTTGACTCTATGTAGAGTTTTCCTCACATCAGCCGTGGTAAGACAGAGCACCTGGTTGTTGGGAGGAGGGGGTGGTATTCCTTGCCACCACATTGTTCTGCGCTTCAAACCTAGCGTAGAAGTCGTTCAGCGCATCTGGAAGGGAGGCATCTTTGTTACAGGCAACTGATGTTGTCCTGTAGTTGGTGATGGCCTGGATGCCCTGCCACATGCGCCGCGTGTCGCCGCTGTCCTGGAAGTGACTGTGGATTCTCTGGGCATTTGCGAACTTTGCCTCTCTGATGGCCCGGACAGTTTGGCCCTCGCTGTTCTTAGGGCAGCCTTGTCGCCTGCTCTGAAGGTGGAGTCTCGGGTCCTCAGCAGCGCACGCACCTCCGCAGTCATCCACAGCTTATAGTTGGAGTGTGTGGTGATGGTCTTGGGGAAGGTGACATCATCAGTGCACTTGCTGATGTAGCTGGTCACTGATGCGGTGCATTCCTCAAAGTTGGAAGTGTCGCCATATGTTGCAGCCTCCCTGAACATGTGCCAGTCAGTACATTCAAAACAGTCCTGAAGAGCAGAGATGCATTCCATTTCTTTTATTCTCTGGTATTAATTATATTTTTGCCCTGAGAACTTTTGAGAGTGCTGAGAGTTTACACAATCCTGGATGTATCCGCAGTTTGAATAAAAAAAAAATTGACATATTGCAATTGTTTGTACACGTGGTTGACTTTTTACAAGTAAATATTGGTTAAAAATGAAAAATCTGAAACAGATGAAAATAAATCCGAAAATTTCGGAATTTCGAAAAAAATTAAACGGATTTAATAGGGCCCTACACATCCAAAATTTTAATGCAGTTTATGCTTGAATTTTTATTTGATAGCCCTACTCATGAGGTTTCATTTTGGTTAATCAGCAAGTTAGTCAATTCAATTTAAACACTGCATATTTAGGTTTTGAGCCCACATATTTTTGAAACCGAGGAACACAAATAGGTGACTGTAGCAATACTAAATGCATATGTATGGCAATTGACAACCAACCAATTGTCCTTTAGTCTGATTAAAATAGTCAAGGCTCTTAAGATCAGTTCATAAGGGTTAGATGCCAGCTTTAGTGAGCTGTAATATTTTAAATGTTAGTTATAACCCAGATCTTTCGGAGAACTTCATTTTAGGTGTCTGGGAGAAATGCCAGCTGGTCATTTCCATTGTGTGCTACCAGGGCCTTTTACAAACAGAGCCTCATAAATAACCAGCCCTGGCCTGGACAACGCTGTATGCTGCCATTATGTCAGTGATGTAGTGCAAGACTCCAAAACATAAACCTTCTGAGACCTGGACTGGACCTTATTTATGATCGATGGCCATCCAGAACAGTCCAGCTACATTTGAATCTCTAGTACTTAGAAAACAGCACAGGTAAATTGAAAAATGTCAATACCACAGGCATTACAAACAACAAATATTGCATTAACCCTTAACATTAGGCTAAAAAATAGAATGTTGAGCCATGTTGATAATGTTGTTACACTTTAGTACTACAGTTCTAATTTGCGTTTGAATTTGGACTAGTAAAAATGTATATTAATATTAGCAATGCCTGCATTTTTGGCATCTGAAATGCACCAAAGTGCTCAAAGTACGAGCTCCATAGGGTCGTAATGTTACAAATCCCAACCACTTATTTCCAAGTTTACTAATAGGAGTAACTTATCTGACCACCAGTGATTTTACTTTCATCCTTCACGAAGCACCTAGCCAACTACACCATTCATTTGAAAACAGCCTGAAGTCACTCTATTTCTTTGTAAATCATCAATAGCACATGCAAAAATCAGCTTCTACACCACATCAAATACAAAACCTCACATAAATAGAACTGAATAAACTGCTGTGGATGGACTGATGACAACAGATATCTTTAAACATGGGCAAAAACTATTTTTTTTTTTAGACAGGAAAGACCATTAGAACATGGACTAACTGTAACAAACACGTCTTTTATAATGACCTGTAAATACTATTGGGATTATAAAGCCTAGTGCACACAACACGGCTTATTTCCTTTGATGCAGCGATTGGTCTGCGATGAGAAGTCTCAGATCTCACAACCGACAGGGGTGTAGTATGCACTAGAGGTCAACCAATATATCGGTTATGCTGATTATTCGGCACCGTTAACGATTTCTGGAACTATCGGTTTTCAGCAAAAATCCCCACCGATAATTTTTCCCTGTTGTGTCTGGAGCTGGAGCGGCTGGGAAAGGCACGCGGTCATAATACAGTATGAGAGCGGCCTCTAGATAAATAAAAAACTCTAAATAAAAACTACCACTGATGCCTCAAGGTGGTTGTTTTGACACGTGAGACTGCACAGAGCTGAACAATGCAGATTTAAAACACCAACAACTAAAAGGTCTGTATACAAGTACATGTTGTCATATAATTATAAAGTAATTCATTTCTTGAATAGATGCTGCATTAATAGAGAACAGCAGTACGTTTGCAGACCAGGCTGAGAGGATGCCAACATTAAAGCTAACCTCAAGCGGTTAGAACAATGTGACAAAAAACACAAAAGTCCTACACAAATGTTTAAATAAAATGTATTACCATCTATTTGCATTAGTTTATATCCAGTCACGTTTATGCTTTAGCCAGCTAAGTTGTATATTTAAAGGTAGTGAGAGATTTGAGAAAAATATCTTCATGCAGTCAAGAGAAACGCATAAACAAATCAGAAATGCATCTGATTTTAATTCATTTTTTATCCTCACAGTAATACGTATTTTTTTAATTTTGATTAGATAATCATCAAGTGATCGTGTGTGTGTGACGAGTTTCTTGGAGAATTTAAATGAGCGTAACAGCGCAAAATACAAACAAAAATAACACTGAATCTTATAGAAGCATTAAAAAAAGCATAAGACATTGCAATTCACTAGTTTGCCCTAGTTTCGAAGTGATCAGCCACTTGAAGACGAGCAATAGCTCCGTGAATCACAAAAGGCTGTTTTTAATAAGTAAATATATAAAATGCACACACAGCGCCAGTGAATGGTGCTGCTGTTTACACACACCCGCGCCTAATTTTAGCATTCACAGTGCACAATATTTGAGCACTACTCACAAACAACACATCTCATATGTAGATACTCAATAGTTCGGTTCACTTATAATATGCATTTAGAACGACACCGGTGCATTTGACCAGAATTTGAATAGAAAACGAATTAAACTACTGTGAACTTGCCTACAAACAGACACATAAAGGACTTCCTGGAGAGTTTGGATGGAATGTCAAATTTAAAATTCAAAAGTGCATGATTAAATATATTACTGTTGTATTTAAAAAAAGTAGGGCTGTCAATCGATTAATAATTTTAAATCGAATGAATTACACGGTGTCCCTCATATAACAATAATTCAATATATAAAGTTTATACATATTTATATCAATATATAATGATACATAGTTATCTTTAAATATTAAAAAAAAAAAATTAAAAATATTTAAGTATTCAGATAATTAAAATGCTTTACATTCTTGTGGCAGAAGAGTTAATCATTGATAAGATGATACAAAAAGCGGCTTTAGAATACAATGTATTGTTTACTACCATATTATTGATCATGTCAAGTTTTATTCAGTATCAATTTTAAAAACTATCAGCCGATTAATCGGTTATCTGCTTGTCATCCCAACTTAGTTATCGGTATCGGCAAAATCCAATATCGGTTGACCTCTAGCGTGTACTGTCCCGACGAAAGAGACTGACAATGAGCCACAGTCAATTAAATATACAGAGAGTGGAAGAGAAGAGCAACATTTTAGGAAACAGGAGACAAAATATAATTAGAATATAATATATAACATCACCCACATCTCCATACTCATGGTCTATATAATTTGTGTTTTCATTGTGTATTTTTTTTCCTTTGCAAAAAGCGCAATAAAGGCTGCGAGCTTTGTGCATGAATTTCTTTATTGTTTTTAAGATGTGTTTTGGCCGATTTGTTTGAAATGGGATGATGCTAAAGACAGCTGAACAGTGTCCAAACTGTTTTGAGATTTGTCCACTTCAAACACATTCAGACACTGGGCTCGTGGTGCCACAGCAGCAGAGCGCCACCTAATAAGACAAGAGTTTTAACTTTGCTGGTTATATGCGATTTAAAGGGAAATAACTGTACGATCAGAACATTTAAAAAAGGAATGCTTGTACATGCACAACAACTTGTGTCCGAAATCAACATGCAGAGACACAGATATGAGAAGCATGCACATTAGAAGCTCAGTTACAGGTAGGGCACTAAAATAACACCGAAATCTGCTCTAAACATTATGTTTGCATATTAGCCTAACAGAAACCATTTAATGGTTTTTAATATTTTATAATTCTTACTGTGGTAAGGAAAAGTATGTGAACCCTTTAGAATAACCTGAATTAATGTATACATTTGTCTTAAAATATGGTTTGATCTTCATTCAGGTTACAATAATGAAGAAACAAAATCAGTTTGAACTAATAACACACAGATAATTGTATTGTTCTTGTACATATTGAATACATCATTCAGACACAGTGTAGGTTGGAAAAAGTATGTGAACCCTTTAGAATAACCTGAATTAATGTATACATTTGTCTTAAAATATGGTTTGATCTTCATTCAGGTTACAATAATGAAGAAACAAAATCAGTTTGAACTAATAACACACAGATAATTGTATTGTTCTTGTACATATTGAATACATCATTCAGACACAGTGTAGGTTGGAAAAAGTATGTGAACCCCTAGGCTAATGGTATCAACAAATTCTAATTTGGGGTGTGGGTTAGAGCTACTTTGACTTATAAAAAGCATGCAAGCATTTTAAGTTTGCTACTCACAAGAAGCATCTGCTGATGTGGACCATGCCTCACAAAAAAAAGAGATCTCAGAAGATCTACGATAAAGAATTGTTGCCACGCATACAACTGGAAAGGGTTACAAAATGAACTAAAGACTAGATATTCATCGGTCCACAGTAAGAAAATTTTCTATAAATGGAGACAATTTAGTACTGTGACTATTCTCCCTAGAAGTGGCCGTCTAGACAAGATGACTCAAAGGACACACCGCAAAATGCTCAATGAGGTAAAAAAAAGAATCCCAGAGTGACAGCTAAAGACTTGAAGGAATCAATGAAACTGGTTAGCATCTACTATAGGGAAAACATTAAAAAGACATGGTGTCCATGGCAGGACGCCATAAAGGAAGCTGCTGCTTTCCAACAAAAACATTGCTGCATGCCTGAAGTTTGCCAAAGACCAACCTTGACACTACACAATGCAACTGTGAAAATGATTTGTGGATTGATGAAACCAAGGTTGAATTGTTTGGGACGAACACACAACACTACGCATGGCGTAAAAAGTTGGTGCATACCAACATGACAACATCATCCCAACAGTGAAGTATGGTGGAGGGAGCATCATGGGCTGCTTTGGGGCCTGGAATGCTTACCATTATTGAGGGAAAAATTAATTCCCTAGTTTATCGAGATAATATCAGGGTGGCTGTGCGCCAGCTGAAGCTCAGTAAAAGTTGGGTGATGCAGCAGAAAAATGTCCCCAAACATCACAGTAAATTCACAACAGAATGGCTTCAAAATAGAGATGCTGTTAAATGACCACAAGAGAGCTGTTCACACCAGACATCCTAAGAATATGGCTGAGCTGAAGCAGTTCTGTAAGGACGAATGGTACGAAATTCCATCTGAACATTGTGCAGGTTTAATCCGCAGCTATTGGAAATGCTTGGTTGATATTATTGATGCCAAAGAAGGATCGACAAGTTATTAAATCCAAGGGTTTACTTGTTTACTTTTTCCACAGCACTTTGAATGTTTAATGAGATGTGTTCAATAAAGACATGAAAGATCATAATTGTCTGTGTTGTTATCTTAAGCACTATAGTGTTTGTCTATACTTGTGAATTTGGTGAATATGAGATCACTTTTTATGACCAATTAATGCAGAAAACCTGCTAATTCCAAAGGGCTCTCCTACTTTTTCCTGTCACTGTTTGCCTACATTTTTGCACTTTTATTATCATTCATTAATACACAGAAGCAGTGATTGATGTCCTTATGAAATCATAGATGCTCCCCTCAAAATCCAAACACAAATGGTCAAAAGAGACAACCAGGTGTGATGGTGATGTGTCTTGCATGTACACTTTTGAGTGGATCACCCAAAACACATCTTAATACCAGGTATATTCAGGCCCTCAGTTGGGGACGAATGGTTGTGTAGTTTATACAATCAGTCTGCGATCAGTTGTGTAATATGCACACCAGCACAATGGAAAACAAGACTGTGAGATGCAAGTTGCCTACTGCAAGTCGTGTAGTTAGTGCTTGGCTTTAGGGTTGAGAAGAGGGAGGACATGAGGACTGTTGGGAATTGTCAGTGAATGGGAGTGTGAAAGAACTGAAGGAGGGAGGGTGTGTGTGTGTGTGTGTGTGTGTGTGAGAGAGAGGAAGGCAGAAAAATAAAAAAATTACATGACAGAGAGAGAAAGGATGGAGGCGCATACTTGGGAGGTTTGAGGTCCCTGTGAATGAGAGCCTTTGGTTTCATGCCGTGGAGATAGGAGACCCCCTGAGAACACTGCAGGCACCAGCTCATAGCGTGAGATGCAGTGTAGTGAGGGAGAGGCTCTGCACCGTGCAACACTGTCAAACACAGAATAGAGTAATAAACACAACCACAAATACATGCTAAATCACTCATTCATTTACCTGCATCAAATTTGGGTGAGCTTAAAAACCATAACGCAGATGCTACTTCAGGAATAGCACATGCGCTGGACACTGACAGCAAGTTTAACATGAACTTCTAAAGGCCTGGGCTTTGAGATCACTTTTGAACCAACTTTTTTATATATATATATATATATATATATATATATATATATATATATTTTATAAACAAAGGTCCATAGAAGAAT
Source organism: Moxostoma hubbsi (assembly GCA_032164185.1). Lineage (NCBI taxonomy): Eukaryota > Metazoa > Chordata > Actinopteri > Cypriniformes > Catostomidae > Moxostoma > Moxostoma hubbsi. The sequence continues at coordinate 21,484,504 of JAVLUX010000031.1, forward strand.
CAAAGAACAAGTCAAATTACAAAATATTGCATTTGAAAAACAATTATATAATTATGTACAAATTCAGTTTACATTTTATAATTTTCTTGTAATGTTCTATGATGAGAACATGTGGCCCAACGTAACCTACTGAAAACTTACCATTATACAAAGAACCCCCCTCTGCATATTCCATCACCAGACATACCTACAGGAAGATTCAGTAAAAGATCATTAACCTTTGATTTACAGGCCTTTCATAGGGACCAGCATCTGGCTGGATCTTTGCAAACACTTTCATGGCCCAAAGGGACAACACACAGATAGCAATGAATTTACATATCAACTTGCAAATAGATACACACTACAGATCTACTCTTTGAATCATGTTCAAATCAACATGAAGCCTGCACGTTGAAGAGACTTACGGGGTTACTGCAGGAACCGTACAGCTTCACAATGTTTGGATGATTTACACGAGAAAGCTGTCGAAGCTGGAAGAGACAGAAAAATACATTTAAAATAGCCCAAAGTAAACAAAATGTCTATTTAACTACTTTGAAAGCTTAAAAATCACTGTGTACACACATGATAGATAATGATGACTTTGAGGTTTCTAAACAAAATCACTCATGTGAACAAGAATTTAAGAGAATACACCAGTACCTCCACAATGAAGGCATTTCTCTCAGATTCACTTTCTATGGTCTTGATGGCCACATCTCTACCTTTCCACTTGGCCTTGCACACAACTCCAAATGCCCCTCTGCCCACTACCTAGAAAATGCATCACACATAATGAACTACACATTCACATCTATATAGATTCACAAGAGCAGTATAAAACAACCCAAGTAAATAAATCAGACTTTACAGGACAACACACAGAATGATGTCTACAGGCAGACATCTAGAACTATGCAACAGTGTTTTATAAAACCAACTCCATAAATATGTATTTCACTAGAACACATTGTTTAACTATGAAAAACATTAAAAGAGAAAATGCATTGGAAAAAAAAAACAGAGATTATGGATCTGAGATCCAATGTAAGGTGTCCCACTAACCGTGCATCTAATAAGGCAATGTTTGCAGCACATTTCCACAGAATTGACAGCATGTGTTTATTAACTTAACCGTCTGTTTATTATGTCACTTACCTCTTCAACCTCAATATCAGCATACTCTATCTCCTCAAAAGGGTACATAGGCGGTGTTTCCAGCATATCGGCCGAGGGCATAGACATCGCTAGCTTGCTAGCCAGCTAAACATTAATAAACATAAATAACTGCCTTTATTATAGACTTAAACACCCCAGTCTTCACAAATTAATGGTTTCTAAAATACAAACGGAAGCTGGAGCATTTCTTCGCTCGACACAGTCTGCATTACACGGTGATGTGTGTAAAATAAGTCACTTTAAAAACTTGGTTTAGCGGCTAACGAGCTAACCTGTCAACGTAAATCGTTAGCCAGGCGGCTAATGCGCGTCAAACCCACTTAAAGTGTATTAGACGTGACAAACGGCGGTAATGGTAGTCAGACCAACCGGGGAATAAGTCTCAGAGTCTCTATAAAGTATAGGGGGTATTCTATCGACATAAGTTAGCGACAGGCCGCTTGCTGGCTTGCGGTGGTGCGGTCGACGGATCTCCCTAACGCCACACCGTCGCTGCCGCTCCGAACACCGGCCTCTCTGTATCCCCGAAAATACAGCGCGATAAAACCCGCTTTACGTGTCAAGATCACAAAATCTAGGACAAAACATCCGACCCATCGGATGTGGGGCTAAAACTTTCAAGCTCTTGCCTCCATGGGCTAGTTTGTTTTTCTTTTTTCCCCCCTCCCGTGGGGTTGTTTCGGCTCCAGGAAGTGTGCGCTCTCATGTATTGTGCCCCCTCTGGACCATGCCAACTGAAAACAACTCCCAAGACTGGAGTGAAGCAAGGCCTACAAGAAGTAGCATATAACTAGCTGGATGGAAGAGAATTCGTTTTGATTAAAATTTTTATCTGATGAAGTATTAATGACGATGGGAATAAATGGTCTAGCTTCAGTTTCATTATGCAGAGTAAAATGGAACTTAATTAAAATCATCATCAAGACACCTTCAAAAATAAAGAGTAGACACTTCTCTGTATGACTGTATGACCTATGATTCTGGCTAACTGCCCTCTTTTGTTTGTTCTTCACCACTGTAAGAAACAAAACAAAAAAACAATACAGACTCAGTTATGATGAAATGGAAGGGTAAAAGGCTTAGTTTGATTTAATGTGGGTTGATTTATTGTTGTGTATATTGTTGTATAGTTTGTTCAGACATCCCTGATGGACTTAGAGGTTAACACATTTTACTGGCTTGTTTGAAAATAGTTATCATTTTGGATTGTAAATGCGTCAAAATCTCAATCACTTTTGAACTGTTTCAAACTGTGTCTATAGTCAGATATTCAAATTCCCTCACAAAAATGACAAAGCATTTCAGTACATTGCCATAGCTTCCTATATCTGTGTGTTGCTGAGTCTATAAACATCTAAATGCATTTGAATCCCTATGCATGTCTATTTGTACAGTATTGTGCCATCACCTGGGATAACATAAAACTAATCAACAAATTGAGTTTTGGCTGAGCAACCTGATCACATGACCTCAGTGATCTCAAAATAAACCCAGAATTTCAACCATCATTTTGTGATAGCTGAAAATGATCCTTATTCATCAATGGAAAAACACTATTGGAATAACATAATGTTTGTTCATATGCAAGCAATGTTACTGAGATGAAGAAACCTTTCCGATTGTGCACTCCTCTCTCCAGGAAACTTGTGACATAATTTCCACAGATGGCTCCATGGACTGTGTTATGGTGTTGGAATGCTTCTTATATATTTAATTTAGACACCAGTACTGGCAGGAAGTTGGGGAGACTAGATGTCACACTTTTTACTCCAGTGAATATATCTGTATAGCCACATTTCTGTATATGCACATACCTGAAAGGAATAGCTCACCCAAAAAATAAAATAATCACCCTCATTCCACCCCAGATGTATGTAGGTCCATACAATGCAAGTGAACATGTCCAAAACTTTAAAGCTCCAAAAAGCACATAAAGGCAACAAAATGGTAATCTGTATAACTCCAGTGGTTAAATCCATGTCTCATGAAGTGATCCAATCGATATATCGATATTTTATTGTATTGACACAGCCCTAGTAACATCTAACTTTTTGAGAACTGTTGGGTCAGTTTTGCTACTGTTCGTACAGGTCTTTTTGCCATCAATTCCAACTGTGATATTGGCGGTGATGTTGCCAAAATATTGGTCTATTAATTTTGACATCAGCAGCGCCATCTAGCGCATGCGTCAAGCACTAGGAAGTGCACTCGAGCTTGAAATCATGATCGTACACATAGACTGATGTACAGTGAAAAAAGAGTTACATTTTGGTCTGTTCTCACCTAAAATTGATTGCATCACATCAGAAGACATGGATTAAACCACTGGAATCATATGGATTACTATTATACTGCCTTCATGTTTTTTAGAGCTTCAAAGTTTTGATCACAATTTACTTGCATTGTATGGACCTACAGAGCTGAGATATAGAAATCTTAGTTTATGTTCAGCAGAAGAAAGAAAGTCACACATCTGGGATGGCATGAGGTGAGTAAATGATGAAAAAAATAATCATTTTTGGGTGAACTATCTCTTTAAAGGCTTGGCTACAAATAAAATTAAAAAAAAGCTACTTAACTGAACATTTCCATTGGGATTGCCCAGAGAAAAAAGAAGATACTGTTCATTAAACACACATTGACCTTTTGTGAGCTAATAGATGGGGCACGTTGTCACAATGGGAACCTGCCTATAGATTGTTGGATTTTTAGGAAAATTGTTAAGTTAAACAATTATGAAACACACACAAATTCACGAAAGAGCAAACGTAACATAACCATTATTTTGGCTGCTAGAAATGATTCTCTCTCTCTCTCTCTCTCTCTCTCTCTCTCTCTCTCTCTCTCTCTCTATATATATATATATATACTAAATAAAATTACAACATTAGCTATAAAATATAAAATATGCGACAACTTACCCACACCCGACCTTCATGAAGAATACCATCGTGTTCCACTGTTGGCTAACTTGGTTATCACTTTTGGTTAAAATATACCATTGCTGATAAATACTGTAGGTTACCCTGATCTAACACTGTTCTCACCTAGAATACTAAACCCAAAAAAAATTTAAATAAACAAAAAACTGGGCATACTGTACATAAACATATCTGGACTTTTCAGTGCACTATAATGAATGCAATCAATTCACTTAAACATAATGCCATTATGATGATGCAGTGATAGTAATTATGCATAGCAGATATATTGAATTGTGGGCACATAGGTACTATTTATATCCCAATGTAATAATTAGGTTTAACGAAGAAGCCAAATGGCTCATTAGAATGCTCTACCACGTCCGCCTGAGACACAAGTACAGGGGAAGGCATATGGTGAGGGATCTGGGTTATGAACAGATGATATTTGCTTAACTTGTGAAGCTAGGTTGTCTTCATCTAGGATGCCCTTCGACGCACAACGTGGCCTCATCTGCTTGTTATTTTGTAAGGCGGGGAACAGGCAGGTACGTTTGTCAGAATTGATCTGTGCAATTTGCCATCTACCTAACGACAACGGGAGACTATTTGGAATTGTCAATAGTAACATTACAGGTCAGTTCTGGCCAGTGTTTAAAGGAACAACAGTAATTTCGTGTTTTGTGTACTTCAAAAAGAAAAGAAAGAAAAGAAAAGAGTGTTCTCCGGATAAAAATTTAGTATTATTTTCCACCACAGTGTGGCGCTCGTGTTCTATCATGAATACATTACCGTAAGGTCGCGATTTTCACTTTCTTCATGATGAAGTGTTGAACCCACTCATCTATATATATATAATATATCAGTGGTTGAACCAAGCAGAGAACGTCGGGACATACGTATTGCTCTCATGCAATTAGAATAAATTCATACATTTTTCTATGCCAGTATCAGCATCCTGTTGAAGTGGAAATAATCTTTTGCCTCTAATAAGTTGATTGAATTAATTGCATAATGTTTCTTGCAGCTGACACACATTTGTCTTTCTTTATGGCTTTTTAGATGCTGTTAGCTCTTAAGCTTGGCATTGTCACTATCCATGTTCCAAATAAGACAAACATTGTTAATTTGAGTAGGAACAGTGTGTGTGTGTGTGTGTGTGTGTGTGCGCGCATGTGGGATGCAGCACAAGAAAAGGCTGTTCTTTGTAAATATTCATGCAGATCATTTTGTGCAAGTAGAGACAATTCCCTGTGCTGCAGCTAGACAAGCAAAACAGAGAGAATGTCAGGGGACTAGAGCAGTCATTTTGTTAAAGAAATTAAAAAATATAAATAAAAAATAAAGAAAGAAAATGCCCTGTTCATTTGCTCTGGATTTACGTGACACTTAAAATATAAATCGGCTGAAGACTAAAGCCTAAATAGCTGATGAGTACTAGTACTAGTACAAGCTGAAGTGTACTGCTACTTCTGCAACAGTGAGCAGCACACATAAGACCTTTGAGGAATTGTGATGCAGCATCTTATTTTATACAATATGGGCCTAGAGCAAAACAAATATAGTGGATCTGGAAATTTTCTGTGTTGTAGATAGATTTGAAAAGAGCCACTGAGCAGAAATGGCTTGTAAACGATATTATAATGTTTTTACAAACACTGAATTTAGAGGACCTTTTTATATGATTACACAAATCATGATAGTATATTTTTATAACAATATACAAACATTAACAGCCCCACAAAAACTATTTGAACACTTGAGTCACACTTAAAATGTCCAATTTTCATTACATTATCAGAATATTAAATATCAAAGCAGGGTATGATCTGCAAACGAATGATGCTTGAATTAACTTTTTGTTTTCAACAATATTTTATTTTCAAGGTGCCGTCAGTCATTTTTTCCTCATAAAAATAGTTTAACTCCTAAAGACATGAGTTGTAATTTTGCAATATATGTAGGAAATCATGAGCACTCACATTAAAATGAAACACTCCAGTCATATCAGTAACCTTATAAAAGTTGTTTTATTCTACATGGAGAGGGTCCGCACATGTGGGCTGTCATGTTAGAGTCACATGACCAGCCGAATATTACTCGCTTAATCTCAGTTACCACTCTGTTATTTGACACTTTTACTCATTGATTAAAATAATCATGGCTGACTGTGAATACTAAATGAATACAAAGCCTTCAGTAACTTAAAACTACTGATTTTAAATTATGCTGCATCCAAGCCGCTAGGTATAAATGTAAGTCCAAGATGACACAAAGACAAAAGTTACTGAGTGTGCCTTTAACTTAAAAGTAGAATATATTACCTATACAAACTGCTCCCGATTTGTAGGGCACTTCATGATGACAAAAAACACATTTAGATATAACTCTCTACTTGCAGTTACATTCTCCCTTCCCTCTCATGCCACAAGGGGGCCCCCTAACTGTCTAATTGAGCCATAACGTGCCATGTGTGAGTCTTACTTGCAGATTTTAGTATATTAAAAATAAATAAATAAATGTAAAAATGACCTTGCTTTACCACTAACAGCTAGAAACAGCCCTGATAAACATGCTCTGCATAGTTTGACAATCAGAGTGTGTCCAGTCACTTTTGTTGTAATTTTAATCAATATATCCTTGTGATTATTTAAAATATATATATATATATATATATATATATATATATATATATATATATATATATATATATATATATACTTTGGTGAAATTTTTACTTTAAAATAAATACTCCTTGGTTTTATTTTTTGTTATATAACACAAATCCATTTTTATATGTAGCCTAAGTGCCCAAATTCTGTTTGGGACCACTGTATGCTGGAATTAAAATAGGTAATGATTACACTTTATAATCATTATATATAAAATGCCATACATAAAATGGTGCTGGTATGATATACTGTTTGTGGGTGTTTTGGTAGAAATCTACATATTTCTACCAACGGTGGAAGCAAAATAATGATCCACATATTATATTAGAGATGATATTACTGTTTCACATTGACATTAGTTATTTAAATGCCTCATAAGAGCATTTGCTTGGTGACAGAGTTACTGCAGCTGCTCCCAGCTGGAGCCTGGCTGCACAGCCAAAGAGACCAACTGCTGAGCATGGTTACCAGCAGAGACTGACCTTTCCGAATTGTTCCACATGAGATGGGGAACATCGTGCTTGATAAGTAGTGCCAAGCAAGATGGGGGGTCAACATCTTCCCTCGTTTCATTCGAAACCCCATTTTTTCTTCTTCTGTGTTACAAAAAAATGATTAAATCATGGTAGATTTAGGTTCAGAGATAACCTTGGGAAAGATTGTAAGAATGCTCATTAAAAAAAAATCTTAGGTTAAGGGATGTGTAAAACTACCAATTTTCATAACCGTCTATTCGTTCAGTTGTTTGAATGACTAGTCAATTAGTCGGTGTTAAGGATAATAATGTGTAAGGCTTCATTATGTTCACGTGTCCTTGATCAGATGCCTTTTAGAGGGATATACGGATGCAAAGTGCAGCACTTCAACATGGAGACTTACAGATATACAGCAAATAAATAGGCTAAATACCTATAACATATTGAACAAAACTATCAAAATGAGAAAAGTAAGAAATAAGAAAGGCTCCAAGAAACTGCTTATGCATATCCTGAACAAAGAATGATAATCATGCAAATACGCTCTAACAAGTTGCATCTCTCAATTAATTTGAGAATTGCGTCTCCCATTAAAACCACCATCACTAAAATATTGATGTAAGCAGTTGACACAACTAATCGACTAGTCAGTTGTTAGACAACTAGTGAATTAGTCGATCACACTTGCACATCACTAGTTAGGTTTAGGTTTGGGGGTTAAACATAGGAACATTTTAATAACATTGTTTGTTTATTATTATTCTCTAAGGAAGTACAATTAATATGTTTTTGTACGAGCCAACTTGTATGATTTCTTATAATTTCGCCTTCTCATCATGAGAGCTGCCAATTTTGTCAGTCAACTTTCATAGATGTCCATGGTGAAAAGGAACATTATTAAGCAAAAAACCACTTATCTAAGGAAATAAAAGTGATTCTGGATAGGTAAATTTGGTTAAAGTATGAATACATTGCTTCAAAAACAACCTAAAAACTGAAAATAACCCTTTAATTGAGAATTTCCATTGAAATTTGAAGCCAGAGGCAAAACATTCACATCCAGAAACCAAAATATGCTGTTATAAGCCCTGTAACTTTATCTCATAATGATGCAATGGAATATAAAAATAAATAAATAATCAAAATAGTAATAATAATGATCTAAGAGCATGAATACAGACCAACACTCCAGAGGAATGGTATTTGTCTGGTAATGAGCTCAAGGGGCCAGAGTTTACCATTATCAGCAATGGTAGAGTAAGAGGTCTGCTGCATATCTGTGACTCACGGTGCTCTGTTCTTTATGACATACTTTGCTTATTTTCCCTCTTAGTTTCACTCCATTTGTTATGCAGTGCCTACGTCTTATTTCAAAGAGAATCAATCATTTTAAAATGTGATTTATGCCATGTGGATGGTGTCCAGAGCAGTAGATTAGCTCTAAAACAGTCTCCAGGGATTCAGCCCAGTAAACACTCGCTTTTTCTGGACCCAGAGGTCAGCCATTTTCTTTTTTCAGGGTCACACCATTTCTGTATAAATGACTCGTTGTGATTGTAGTATAAGGGCAACTGTAGCTTTGAATAAAGAGATGTCTGGCTGAGGCACTTACTTCTCTGAATCTCTACACCTCAGAATGTCACAAACGCATGCTCTGAAATCTAGAAATATTAATTAGATGGCTGTCATACACAAATATACAAAAGCATTTCAGTGCCACATTAAAAAAATTTAAATTAAAAAAATCTAGATTTCGAGAAAAAGTCCTATTACAGTCGAATGTTATGAGAATAAAAGTGTCAAATTTGAAGATTAAAGACATAATATTGTGTGAATAATGTAGAAATATTTCAAGAGAAAAAGGGTAAGTTGCAGGTGAGTTCTGGGGTGTGTTTGGTATGTCTTTGTCTGTGGTATGAATGACTTCAGAGCATTCTGATGTAGTTGTGGTCGAGTAATGGCTGCTTTCTGGGGATATGGATTAAACAGAAAAGTTATGGCTGAGTTTTGCCTGCTTTCTGTTGTGGGTCCTGTTAAATTCCAGCAGTTGACTAATATATATATATATATATATATATATATATATATATATATATATATATATATATATATAATATTGGACCTTTATTCCATGTGGTATGTGGGCCAAACTCGCTCCCGAAATGCTGCGAGATCCAGCCCAAGCCTATTCTGCTATCTGGGGGCCAACAAATCAAACCTTGGTCTTTTTGGTGATTTGCACCCATTTATCATTAGTATCCAAACACTGCAGCAGTCATAGTGAAGCAAATTCATTAGGGGAAAGAACCAGACAGGCTTTCAGGAAATTGGCTCGTTTGTCCAATCTGAAATGGCAACAAGTGGTCATCTCCAAGGGCATGGATGGTTACATGTGCATCTACATCTGCTCCACTTTGCTGTCCTCTACCACATGATGTTACTTTCCTTTTGACTTTATTCTTATAATATTATGACTTTAGTCTCATAATGCAATTTTGATCTTATTATGCCATGACTTTATTCTCATAATTAAAATTTGATTCTCAAACTATTACTACTTTACTCTTGTAATGTTACGACTTTATTCTTAAAACTTTGACATTATTCCCGTAAAAAAGGCTGTAACACAGATCAAGTTCGTGGGCAAGGAAGAGGCGAGAAACCGGCTTGACATATAAACTAAAGGTTTAATGTAAAACTCAAAAGACAAACACATAAGACGAGGACATATCCGTGAACGATCTCTCTCTCTCCCATCACCGTCGGGGAGTGGCCTTTATCCCTCTTGACGGTAATTAGCCCAATACGGGACCGGGCGTGCGTAATCACGCCCCGGTCCCGCCCTCCACCGTGCCACAAAGGCCTATTATGAGATTATTTATTCTTGAAATTTTGACATTATTCTCAGAAAAGATCTATTAAAATTACAACTTTATTCTTAAGGATTTTTTGAATACTTTTTAACTTGGAACTTAAATGGAACCCACCCAAAACAGTGTGAAATTGTAAAAAGGATATCATTGAACAGAATTTCAGAAGTGTATTAGTGTGAAGAAATGCAATACAAGAATCCAGGCACAACTGTTCCACTTTCTGCCTTTCTCCATGACATTCTATCTCCCTCATTATGCTGTCTGTCAAATGTGGGCACATCCGCATGAGAGTGGCCTGAAAGGCATCCTTCAGCCAGCACCTTAGATTTTGTGGTCACTGGCACTTTATTCAAGCATAGGTCCATTTCTGTGATGAAAAAGGCACAGCATTCGTAATGAGGGTAAGAGCACTCACTGAAGAAAAGCTGCAATAAAAAAAGAAGTGTGGAGGAAAGGAGAGAGTTGAGCCAGGTGTTCGAAATTGGACGGATTCGTGGGATTATGGCCACCCTGTTAGCACTTGGTCCATACAGCTGACAACTGAATTTAACATATTGAAGGTAAATCTCAAGACTCTCATCAGAGCACTTGGTGTTTAGGTGTGACCAAGGGGAATCAGACTGCAGACTGGTGTTTGTTGGATTTGAGTAAGGTGGCCAGCACGGAGTTCTAAGGTTGTTTCCAAGATTGTTTATGATATAAAGTCTCTGATTTACTACTAGTCTCTATTAGTGCTATTTTCAAACTTGAATTTGATTGCGATTCTACTATGACCAGCTGTGGACCTCCCTCTACTGTATGTGCTCCTGAAATCTCAACTCTACCATTCTTGTCCTCGGTTTCCCCAGGCAGATGTGTCTTTCCTCATAACTGCTATATGCTGTACATGTTCTGTTGCAAACCTAGTGAGCTCCCTACAGAGATATTTTAAGGTATGAAAGGTGCTTCTGATGCAAAGTTCTAAAGCAGCGTTGCAACTATACTTAGCGTTAATGGCAAACTCAGAATTCATCTCTATTGAATTGAATTCGGAGTCGAGTCTCAAGCGCTGACCGTACAGCATGTACAATTTTCTTTACGTTTTTTTTAAATCTGTATATAAATTTCAACATGTTCAATTTGGTATTTCAGATATCAAAAAATTAATTTCAGATAATCAATAAATTGAAGAGTAATTTAAAGACATCTTATAGGCTTTCTTACTAGTTACAATTACATTACGGATATCTGAAATTAACATGGCCACTAGTGAAAACCAAAGTACAGATATCAAAATCGGAATGGGCATTTGCACAAGTAAAAATTGAATTATCGATATAAAAAAATATAATTCTTACTAGTAAAAAGTAAATAGCTGATGTGTATTTGGAATTTCAACTAATAATTAATTAGATATCTGTAATTGTGTTTTGAACAGGAGTGAATGACAGATCATTGTGAAATTCTACAAGTGAAAATGCAGTAACAGGGGCTTGGGTAGCTCAGCGAGTAAAGATGCTGACTACCACCCCTGTAGTCGAATTTGAATCCAAGGCATGCTGAGTGACTCCAGTCAGGTCTCCTAAGCAACAAATTGGCCCGGTGCTAAGGAGGGTAGTGTTTGTTTAACATGGGGTAACATCATCGAGTTTGCTATAATGTGATTCTCGCTTTCGGTGGGGCGCGTTGTGAGTTGTGCATGTATGCCACGAACAACAGCGTGAAGCCTCCACATGCGCTATGTCTCCGTGGTAACGCGCGCAACAAGCCACGTGATAAGATGCGTGAATTGATGGTCTCAGACGTGGAGGAAACTGAGATTCAGTCTCTGCCACCCGGATTGAGGCGAGTCACTATGCCACCACAAGGACTTGGAGTGCGTTGGGAATTGGGCATTCCAAATTGGGGAGAAAAGGGGAGAAAAAAAAAGAATGACAGTTTTTACTAGTTTAAATTCTATTTTTGTTATCAAACATTTTTATTCCCACGAACAATGATGTCCATTTTTATATCAAGAATTTAAGTTTTTACAAGTGCAAAGTTTGTTAATTACTGATATTAAAGGGATAGTTCACCCAAAAATGCTCAGTACTCACCCTCATGCCATCCCAGATGTAAATGACTTTTTTATAGATCAATATTCAAGTCCTTTTTTACTATAAATTCTCCTTCCTGCCCAGTAGGTGGCGATATGCACAAATAATGTGAATCCCCAAAAACAAATGAAAATGAAAGTGAAAGTGGAAAAAAAATAGGACTTAAATATTGATCTGTTTCTCACCCACAACTATAATATTGCTTCTGAAGATATGGATTTAACAACTGGAATCGTATGGATTACTTAATGCTAAAAAATAGCATTTTCACTAGAAGTAATTCCATTGCTGATATCAGGAATTACCAAAAAGGCTTGAAGGACAGAGATATTCAGGGCATGAACACTGGGGCAGACTATAGGTGGAATAAACTTTCAGGACTAACACCATATTCTCATGTGCTTTGTTGTACTGAAGGACTGCTTACAGCCTGCTTTTTCCTTTCTAAAAAACATTAAATTTCTTAATATAATGGAGTCAATGCAGTGTGTATATATTTAGATAATTTTGTAGCTGTGGAGTCTCACATAGGAGAAGGGGGATTGACTATTATTCAGTGTTTACCTGCATGGTTTCAGCCAAGGGAGAGATGGCAACAGTTTGTTTTTTCTTCACCTCAGCACACCATGATGAACTGTGACAGCTGACATCTGAGCAGCCAGTCAAAGAAAGTGCCTGTAATGAGCAGCCTGCTTGCTTGAGAGACACATGCCATCATATCTCAAATAAAGTTATTCTCCTCCTGTCTCTTTCTCTCTCTTTCACTCACTCTTTCTCTCTCGCTAACACATGCACACACTGCATTTTCTCTGTATGCTGGCTGAGTTTCAGATGCTAGAGGCTAACAATTAGGACATTCTGAGGTTTGTTTTTTGTAAACATGGTTGTTGGGTTTCACATAAATTAAAATGTACACCCATCTTGAGTGTGAAAGTCACTTACCATGTTTGACAACAGATGCTAACAAAAACCCTCAAAGGAGGCATGCACGACACTGGATGTTTGTAGTGGCAGGTGCACAGCATGACACACACAAAACATCTGTGGAATAGACATAAACTTATTATCTGATTATAAAAGTACACCTGATAGTGAGGCATTTTGTGTCCAACATTGATATTTGCAGGCTTTTTCCCCCCTACAGTAAAAAGTTGTCATTTGTTTTAAGGAAACACAATAGAGCTCCAGAGATTAGCGTCATATTTTTTTGTTCTTTTTTTTTTTCAGAAAAAAATAAAAATAAAACAAAAATATATATATTCAGTGGTTAGCACTGTCGCCTCACAGCAAGAACGCTTTTTACACTGGTTCAGATGCCAGTGAGAAAGTGTTTTTGGGTGATGCAAAGAGATATGGCAACTTGCCCGTATCTCTCCCACACATGGCTCACCGCTTACAGTTAAAGTCTCCATTCGCCATACAGTAAATCCGCTCACGTATTTTTTAATGTCTGGGATATGGAAATTACATTTCTGTGGTAGAATGTGCAGTCAAGTCTTAAATCGAAATTTAAATATGGCAATTTTTGCCACAGGAAGTGAAAAAACACTAGTGAAGTTTCAGGAAAAAAAGGATACTGCATTGATTGCGTTTTATAGTTTTTTTAAGCGTTAAACAGTCAACTATTAATTACAGAAATTAACGCGTTAAATTCCCGATCCCTAATAATGACCTACAAAGTCTAAATAATTTATCTCTATTTTTGCTAGGAAAGTTTCTGATTTTGCAGTCAAATGAATGTGCAGACTGATGATACAAGAATTATGGATATGCCTGTTAGAGTGAATACATTCAAAATGAGAAAAAAAATCCATTCTTTGCTAAAAGTTGAAGTACAGTCAATATTTGCTACCAACATGAATGTTCAAAAATTACTCATGTAGAACCTTGTAATAAACTTTCAACTCAGCCGAGCATAAACGCCTGCAGAGGTCTCCACAGAAACAAGTTTGTAGTGACATGGAAAATTAATAAAGGAAATTGAGATTCATTTATACCTGCCAGCGCCAGCTTACACATCAGCAAATCTGCCAAGCAAAGGTAAAAGAAAGGGAAAGCCGATATGTGGGGGTCCTGAACCAAGTTCAGAATTGCTTATTTTTATTCACCCAGATGCATCATTCTCCATGTGGCCAGTGTACTGTGAATTTCTCCCCCTTATGCACAAGCTATAAATCAGCTGGTTTAAAAGATGTCAAATCTGCAGCACGTGGAGTCTGTAACAAAGTCAGTATATTACTCATGGAATCACATCTCCCTTTCAAACATGGAGAAACACGAATGTGATAACTGAGCAAAGAGCAAATCGATTGAACTACTGTGCTCTATTTGCTTTTGAAAAATGCATAACCGCTATTTAGTAGAGATCCACCTTGTTCAGAAATCACAGTCCACTATAGAGTTGCAGTTTTTTTGTTTCACCATGTGCAGCAAAGGGCACTTAGTCACTTCATGCACCTTGATCGGATTGCTTTATGATTGGGTCTGCACATTCTGTTGACACTTAATGTGTCTCTGCAAAATTGATATACATCTGATCTTATCCCATCGCTATATTAAAATATACAGTATATATATAAGTTTAGTTCTGTAATGATGCTTCTGCCGGTCAACAAGATTTTGCTGCACTTGATGTGGTTCATAAAAACAAAACAAAAACAGGAAGCATCTAAAATTGCTTCAGGAATTGTGATTAAAAAAAGCAGCACTCACATGTGCTCTCAAACTTCCATATGCGGATGTAGTTTTGTTTGAGAGGAGTAAAGTTTATGAACCTCCTGAGGTCTTAAATGCATCTTGGCATTTACACTTGTTTTTTTCATGATCCATATAGCTATCCAATATGTAAAAATGCATGAAGTGACCAAGTGTACATAAATACATTTTGTGATGGCCCTTTCTTGGAATTTCTCTCATTTACTTGTTTTATGCTGGTATAATTATCAGTTTTGAAATGCCAATACGTGATGCACAATAGCTCTAAAATGCTAAAGTCTCTAAATCTCTTTTGCCCTTTCTTCTCTTTACCCTCATTTCTTCTTTGCCAATTTAATTAGCTTGAATTTTCCATTACACACAGGTTCAATAATATCAGTGAACCTGGTAGGCAACTAATTGATTTTGAGAGGGCTGCTAGCACACTGCTGATTCTCCAGAAGATCCCCAAGATTGTCTGGAGACTAAGGACAGAGTAATTTGGTCAAAAAGCTGTTTTTGTATTAGATTAGGCCAATGAATCTCATTTAGAACAAGTGGAGTTGCAGCATGAACCTCCCCAGGGTACTATATGTGCTGGCATTGACACACAAACCTGACAGACAAGGCAATATTGCGGCAATATGGCCGCTTCATCAGCATTAGATCTCACCCTGCTGCTAGCAGAAAATAAATGTCAATTAGCACAGATGGATCTGTGAGGTGCTCTATCCCGAATGCATCTTCAAGACACACACTTTGGAGCTTCACTTTAATTTGAACCCATTTTAGTCATCTGCTAGAAGTACAACCTAGAGAGGCGAAAGTCATTTTCATGTTATTTTAATGTGCTGAGATTTTTGCTGTGTTTGATGCAGTTGATTCATTTTCACTATACACATAGTTTCAAAACAGCTTTACAGATGGTCACGCCTTAATGTCTTAATGCCCCCAGTGAATAGTTTGAAATCACACCTTAATGTCTTCGACCGTTTTGTAAAAATCTCGCTGTGGTCACACATTCACTTCCATTCATGCACATTCAACCATAGAAGACTGGAAATGCATGATCATACAATGACATTTCATTGTGTTCCTAATAGATCTGGGTATTGACACAGATTCGGATTTGATTCACAAGCTTTAGATTCCAAATCGATTCATATGGGTATATTTCAGTTATAATTGTACTTTTGTATTGTGAATTGTATGAATGAAATGATCTCCCAGCTAATGCTGTTATTTATAAAGGGGACCTTCTAATTTGGTAAATGTTTACTTATATTATATTTTTCATCATTGTGGTCACATTTCAGCTTTTTAAAAATGAACAATCCAAGTATTCAATGAATAAATATAACATATAGCATATTTAACTTTTTGTTATATGTTTATTGCTTAATTTCATAATTTGTAATATTTACAGGTATTTACATTGATTTGTTAAACACGTCCCAAAAATCGGAACTGTCTCTTCAAGAAAACCAGCATTTCTGCAAAGATAGTCTGTAAACAAGCGCATGTTAACTAGAGAGACTGGAGTTGATTAATCTGTCCCATGGGAGATTAGAATTAAATATTTCTTTTTTATTGTTTTTGATCATCTACTGTCTGCAAACAACCAAAAGGGTGTTAAAAGAGACATTATTAATGAAAAATGGGTTGTGTGGATCTCATCTTTGGACACACATACACAGAACAACTTTTACTCTCAACATGCATTAAAAGGATCTCGCTGCTGAATACTCCAGTATACTTCACAATCACTGGTAAGTGAAATATCAACATTTAGGTGCCAATATACATTTTAGCCGCATAGCATGAAATTTGGTTACAAATGTGAGTGATTTCCTCTCATTGTATTAGGTTGGCATCTAAACAAAACATTGTTGAATAATCATCGAAGAATGTTAACAGGATTTCTATTGGAATTTTTATCATAACAAGATCAAACTAAAATTCCCTAAGAAACCTAAGAATCAACTAAAATCCTACTTAAGAACTTTGGATAAATTTTACTGAAGAATATACAGAATTGTTTTCAGTTTATCCATTAAGGCTATTTAATTCTGAGAAGATTCTTTTTTGGACCACATAAGGATCCCTTAGGATTGGTTACAAATAAAGGAACCAATCGGAATCCCGTACACATTCCTTGAAAAGCTTTTTGTCTAAGTTAGCATCTTTGATTGACAGGCTGTGCTCAGAGATGGCCTATATCAGGTAATGTTCTTGTGAGGAAACTGAGAAAAGTAACTTCTCTTCTCATTCATTAGTAATGTTGACAAACAGATTGACTGACTGCCATCTTTGCTGATGATTTCATCCTCATGATTCCTGGGCAGTGTCTTAATATATCCTGCTGTGGGGGCCTGTCCAGAAAGCTTGTCAATCACTCTGAATTCTGCACCAAGACATGTATGGAACATCACAATCAGGGCAATGCAGCACACAGTCAGTCACACCTCAACACAAACAAATAGAGAACCTTTCTTGCATTTTAGTTATTAAATAAAGTATTTTAAATGCAATAAATGTGAAGAATGAAACAAATGCACAGTTTTAGTATCATGGTTTTTAGTATCAGTTTTAGTGTCATGGTTTTGAACACAACCAAATTATAAATACTGTGTCTTAGTGGCATGATTAAAGGCCGGTAGCATCATCAGATGAAACTGCAAAACTAATGACTGTTTTCAAACAAGTATACTGAACACAACCCTGTATTCATTGGTCATGTCAGCATTTTCAAGCCATTTTTTTTTCTGGAGCCCATTAAAGATATCTGGGCAAAAGTTAGCCAAGTGTGTTCCCATTGTGTATTTTGGTTGACAGCCAAGATAAATGTTTCACCTCTGGACATTCCAACCATATTTTTGTTATATATATATATATATATATATATATATATATATATATATATATATATATATATAAATAAATAAATAACAAAAATATGTTATAAAACATGCGTTCACTCAGAAATGTCTAAATGATGCAGTGTTTCCCAAAGGATTTTGTTAGACTGTGGTGGGTGGACCCTGGAAAATTTTGTACATGCATCAATCTAGTGCACTTTGAGAGCAAGATTAGGAGTCTAGCTCTATGAAGAATTTTGTGCTCAGGTAAACAATTCTGTGATCCAGTACTAATTTAATCATAAGCAAATTAGTTGAATAGATATGAATGGTGATGACACGGCAAAAATGTCACACCCACAAAGCATGGTAAACGAGACAGTGTTTAACACAGTTCACAAATGGTAAAAACACAAAAAATCGACTAGAACATACATTTGATCCATCAAGAAATTAAGCAAAAGTGGTTACCTGTGTTGAACTTGCTCCTCAGTTGCTGACTGGAAGTGAGAGATGCTTTGCCGAAGCAACGGCACAAAACACAACACTATACATCTTTTATGTTATTATGAGAAGTGTACAAATATTTTTGGTTCATTATGAAACTGTGGGAAACACTGTGATAGGTGATAATGGCCTATGGGGCAGAGGTGGGAGCAAGTCACACATGTTCACGTCACAAGCAAGTGACTCAAGTCTTAACCATCAAGTCTCGAGTCAAGTCTCAAGTGCAGTGGAGACAATTCAAGCAAGTCAAGTCAAGTTGAGTCAAGCCACAGTAGCCCACTAAAATAAGTAGAGGTTAATTTTTGAAATAAATATTTCAGATGAACTTATACTATATATATATATATATATATATATATATATATATATATATATATATATATATATATATGCAAATGCAATATTATATTGTAATTTTATATATATATATTTTAATTTTTTTTATATGAATTGTATAACAGTAATGTTTTTTTACAACATATATATATATATATATATATATATATATATATATATATTTATATATATATTAGTAAATTGCGTTACTGAACATGCATGCGTGTTTTTATTGTGAATACTGTGAATACTTCTAGATAGTTTATTATCCGAACTGTTTAGATTTCTGCGTGTATGCTGTGTAAAAATGTGGTACGATTTTCACATTGATTAACAAAAACTGAATGAAAACGCAAATGTGCTCTCTGACAGTAGGTGGTGCTTATGGATCAGCAGAAATATAGCTGTTACCCTGGTAACATCTGTGCACAGAGCAGCCCTGCTCTTATAAACAATACTTTATTAGGCATTATAGGAGGTAAGATGAAAAGAAAATGCCATTGAAACTTTTCTGAAGACAGTTCCATTCAGAGATACATTTATATAAAATGGTCATAAAGGTGTTGCATTCAAGGATTTTAGTTAAAGTCTTCAGAAGTCATAATCACTATGAGAGCACTTGGATTTCATCACAAGTCATTCTGTATATTTTATACTATTTGTCAGTTTTTATATTACCACTGTTGAAAAGGTTTAGAAAAGGCACACACAATTAATAATTTCAAACCTGTCACGCTACAAAACAAGAGATTAATCGTGACTCTTTTTAATTTACTGACAACTCTCAAACATCTGAACAGTAATTTTACATATTAATCTTTCTTGATAATGAAATGATAACGAAATGATTTACTTCGCTTTCCTTGTGGTTTTTGAAATGTCTGATGAAATTCGAGGTTGTGGTGGTTGTATCGGATATTTTTGCATTGCATTTTTTCATACTTTTTTTATACACACAGTCCAATTTGAAATCTTTATTTCCAAAGGAGATTATTTTGGGAAAAAAGTCACAAGTCCTTAAAGTTGCAACTTGAGTCAGACTTGAGTCAAGTTATGTATCTCGAGTCCCCCACCTCTGCTATGGGGTTGATATTGGTATCTCATGGTAATACTATGCATTAAAGTCTGGTATGAATGTGCAGTGGTTTGCACCTTTAGCTGCAAGACTGTTAAGGGGAGGCCTGGGAACAGTTATTGCCTCGTTCCTGGATTTCAAATCACCCATTCATTTCTGTCTGTATGTTTCTGCCCAGGAAATGATAAATACAAATTGCTTGTTTTAAATGCTAACATTTTCTCAGAATGGGAAATGTTACCTCGTGAAACCTGTTCATGTAATATGTGCAGTAGAATAGGATCGCAAAGTAGGATATTTAGATATTTTTACCCATAGCTACCAAAGTTTTAGCACAGTGAGTGAAGGAGAAGTCTGTTAAATAATTTATGCGGCAAACATTTTTTTAGTATTCCAAAAAAGTTAAAAGCTAGGGAGAGAAAGAAACCACTGGGTTAGATAAAAATAGGTGAAAATACTGGGGTTTAAATCGGAATCTTAAAACATAAGCCTGCCTTTTGTGCTGTCCATTGGCTGGTGGAAATAACTGGTAAAATAAATAATAATAAAAAAATAAAGCCCACAAAAGGCTTTTGTTTGTTACGTTACAAATTTCTCCTCACTTCTCATTATATTGGAACTCAGTGAATGGCAAGATGAGAGAAGAAGAGGGTCAGAGAGATAAATGGAGTTACAGAGCCACCACATCCAAGTCAAGGTCTGGCCAACAGACATGAAAGAGAGTAACTGATAGTAGAAGTTCATCTCATGTTTAACAATAGCATTTTATACTCCCTGACTTTTTATTTTTCTAGACCTACAATGGGGCTGTGTTGATACAACCAAATATAGAGCTTTTTCTCACAATATTGAATTGATACTTTAGATCATGACAGTATCGATTTTTAGATTGTACTATTTGTGCTTTAATTTCCAGCATTTCAATAAAGAAGAAGCTGACTAAATAAGTGCAAACTCAAAGCTAAACTGTGCAGCCAAAAGCCCCTTTCACAGAGATCTTGGTATTAATCCTGGGAAAAGTTGTTCTGTTCAATGTTCTGGGACTGCAAAATTTGTTCACTGATAACTATGAGTTTACTGATTACCATGTCTTTGCTCTTGAGAAGCCTGCTCTTTCATCATCTTCTAAACAAATAATTTGCGTATGGTAAAACTAAACTGATGGTTAATTTAATTGTCTGCGCAGATGGCGAGTGTTTGTTGCCTCCTTATTTGCATGATAGCCAATTTTATTCTGGCAGTTAGGCCTACTTTTATAAATAGCTCATAAGATCATTTTTGTTTTTTTTCAATGTTAATTGTTTTTGTGTTATCCACCAACTGAAATGCCTCCCAAAAAAGAGGAAGATGCAATATTATTAATATTAAACAACAGTAAAATTATATATTTCTTATAACTATACTGCCCTGCAACACTTAAGTTGTGCATTCGATTCAGTAATCGCGTTTGTAATTTAGGTAGATTCTAATCGGGCCTACCTTCCTAAAAATAAAGAAACCCAACTAAACCGTAAAACTATGCTTTTTTCTTTCTTCAGACATTACCATTTATTACAATCAAACATTATTATTTATTTGCAGTTTATTTGTTGGTGTTTTTATTTTTTCCATTCCTTTTGTTTTTTGACTAGCATTGCCATTTTTTCTGTATGCCTTAAGCACCTTTTAATGAATGAATGAACGTTACATTTATATAGCACCTTTCTGACACTACACTCAAAGTGCTCTCCTAAACCACTACCATTGAGCAGCATTCACCTGGATGATGTGACAGCAGCCATAATATGTATGTACCAGTATGCTCACCACTCACCAGCTATTGGTGGAGAGTAGAGTTATAGAGCCAATGAGTGGATGGGGATAATTAAGAGGCCATGATTGAGAAGGGTCAATGGGGGAAATTTGACCAGGACACCGGGGTTACGCCCCTACTCTTTACGAGAAGTACCCTGGGATTTTTAATGACCACAAAGAGTCAGGACCTTGGTTTAACATCTCATCCAAAGGACGGTGCCTTTTTTCAGTATAGTTTTCTTATCACTATACTGGGGCATTAGGGCCAACACGAGTCTCGATCCAAAAAAAACTTTTCTGCACAAAAACTTTCTCCTTTACATGATAAATACTTCAATACGACACACACCCTTCACGGTATCGACTCTGCTCCCGGAGTTCTGGGATTGACCCCAGCAATATTAATAGGATCTGATACTGGGATAAAATTTTCTGGCATTCTGGCATCGGCTTGCATTCACACAGCATTCACTTGCACTGATCCCGCCAATATCCTGGGATCAGAGCCCAGTATGAATGAGGTTAGAGACACTTCTTTGGGAAGCGAGAGACTGAAACTGAGACAGTTTTTCTCTTGGACATGCTTGACATCACTCACATGTTTGGCACAAGTGCCAGACAAAAAAATATTGTTCCCCTTCTGTCACTCACTCGATGTTGTGTTGTTGTGTCTCTCTCTTGAGAGCCCCGAACACCTCCCATTCTTTGAGAAAAGGCCAATGATAACTGGCAAGTGGAATTTGCATGCCACTCCCCCGGACATACGGGCAGGAGATGGAATGCAATTCCATTCAGATTTTTTCTTCGGAGCCGAGCGGTTGTACTATCAGCGAGCTGAATACTACTGCTGTTCCATTCACCTCTTAAGAAGTGTATGCTATTGGATATATGGTGCATTTCCAGCGGCTTTCTCTCCTTCTGCATGTCGAGTGCAGATTTCGCCCCTTGGTGCTTCAACAGCGCTAAAAGATTGTATATTCTTGCTAAAGAGTATATTTTCTCTATTAGAGCACACATATCGACACAACGTCGAGTGAGTGACAGAAGGGGAACATCATGGTTACTGTCGTAACCTCCGTTTCCTGATGGAGGGAATGAGACGTTGTGTCCCTCTTGCCACAACACTGTACTAGCCGCTGAAATGGCCGGACCTTGTCTCGGCTCCTCAGCACAAAACCGGAATGGAATTGCATTCCAGCTCCTTTTCTACCCGTATGTTCGGGGAAGTGGCATGCAAATTCCACTCGCCAATTCTCACTGGCCCTCTCTCAAAGAATGGGAGGTGTTCGGGGCTCTCTAGAGCAACCCCTAGTGTCATTACATCGACACAACGTCTCGTTCCCTCCATCGGAGAATGGAGGTTATGACAGTAACCATGACAATTTTCTGCTTAATTGTGATCTTCATGTGAACGATTTCGATGTTGATTCTTAAAAATTATAAGATCACTTTTTTGTTCTATGCGCAACACTCAACAGTGCCAGTAAATCAGTTGCATTTGCAACTAAAAATGTCTGTTTGAATAGCCACTGGCTGATAATGTTTCAGCTTTCATTCACCATTGTTTGAGTAGTAAAGTGGTGAATAAGTTCAGCACCGAGATTGTTTCACTGCATGCTGAAAGTAAAAGTTTGGTTTGACAAGTTCTGTGTGGTGTGTTTCCAAAGACGAGATCTATGCAATGTCTCTTTTAATATAATTTCTGTTCTTTTAAGTCAGCTGTTGATCAAAAACAACAATATGTATATATTTTTTAATCTATTTACACAGCAGAGATGCTGTAAAGGAGCCATTCGACCAAAACGAATACTTCTGTCAAAGTCCTTTTCCACTGGTTTTAAAAGACAGTACCGCTTTAGCACTTGTTCTACAAATCAATACTAATACTTGTAAAAATTAGGCATGTAAACAAATAACATATTACAATATATACAATATAATATATTCAATTTCAAAACACAATATTTATTGATAGAATACATAGAATCTGTATACTTTTAAAAAGCTCAATTTGGCCCAAATTCTGAAAAACTAATGATGAGATATGTCAACATAGCTACTTTTTGTTTGCATAATGAAAATGTCCTTGTCATGTATTCTCACCTCAGTTTGGATGATTCCACCACCGGCAACATTCAGATTTTTATATGTGTGTGTTTAACTGCAACATGTATCAGTTGAGTTATTAATACATTAGTTTAGTTACATTATACTATCATATTGATATTTTTCATCCCTAACCCAACCCCATTCCTAGGCCAAACAACTTAAAACAACATAAAACATTTAAAAGGCAGGTAAATAGTAACAATAATTATAAAAACATTAATGTACAAAATCACAAAGTACAGCCACGCAATATATTTGAAGTACAATGCATGGGGCATAATTTTCTGTTTCGTGCACAAAGTGAGGACCATAAAGATATTATTTACTTAAAATAATTAATAAAGTGCTTTAACCAAGGTTTAATGATATTGATGGCAGCTACATCAACAACATCAAACCTCGTTGCTTCTCATAGCGGCAACAGCATGCGACAGGACATAATGAAATTCGGTCAGGAGACGTGATGGGAACCAATGAGGTTCAATGTTAACAATGTAGCCGCTAGTGTTGGGTGTATCCGATTACAAAGTAATTAGTTACAGTAATCAAATTACTAGTGTAACACATTACTTTAAAAAAATTTGTAATCAGATTACAATAACTGACTTATTATTAAAGTTATTTCTTTTAAGTACATTACTTTCGCTGAAGATGTATATTACATTTAGAATATGAATTCATATTTACACATTTAAGCATTTCTGTGACAGCTGAAGGGTGTGAGACAATTAATGAGGAAAATTAGACATTTTAAATTTGATATTGGAAAACCAAAAAAGAAATTTTAAGTAATCTGTTGACATTTTTAAGAGAATTAATTATTTATTTGTAGTGGATTACTTATTTTGAGTAACTAACCCAACACTAGTAGCTGCCATATTTATTTGAAACTTTTTTATTCTTCATTTGATTTGAGAGCAAGTAATGCCATATTTAATTCTGCTCATCGCACAAAGAGATCATATCACTTCAGAAGACATGGAATATACATAGTGCATGAGTCATATTGATTACTTTTACTGTGGTTTTAATGGTGTTTTTGGTCCTTTTCAGTTACATTATGGCAAATAAACCCTCTTAGTTCGTTTAGATTCATCTTTTGTGTTCTACTGAAGAAAGAAAGTTATACAAGGGCTTGCACATTAAGGTAAGTAAATAATGACAATTTTAAGAAGGACTATTATTCAGAGGATCATAAAATACTGTGAAAATGTAAAATGATCTAGCCTGTCATATTACCGCTCAACATGTCATCAATAGTCTACTTGTTGAAAGTGACAAAAGAAAAAGGATGAACATCGACATGCCTGACATGCTTAACAATGCCTGACACTTAAATTCCAGCATACCGAATAAGGACAGATCAGAGCAGCATAAGAGATAACCGAAGAGGCTTTTACTACAGACACCATTTACAGATGCCTCATCACATCTGCTTCTGTTAGCTGATGCAAAACCATTTACAAATTCTTGAGCTTTGAATAATGGAGTCGAGCCACACAGAGAAAATGTCGTAACATTCTTCAGTTCGAAGCAGGCCACATATTTTAATTAATTTGACTTAAAGGGGATAGCCCATGCTGTCAGGGGCCCTAAACCCATGGGGAGCAGAGGAGCCAGTGGTGGCAGAAGATGTTGCATTACATAAACTATTTAATTAAAAGACACTGGCTGAAGCCAGTGACAGTGCCGTGCAGTTGAGAGGCAATGCATCATTAACACCAAACTCATTTGCTCGCAACAGCTGACTAGAATGGGCACGAAAAGCAATTAGGCATTTTCTAACACTTATAAGGAATTAATTGCCAGTTAATTTCCATGTGTGGAATGTTAAGTGGAAAAGGGGCTTCACCAGAGGGGTTGGAGAGAGAAGGTTGTTCCAAACTTTATTGATGTTGATTATTAAAGTGGGTGATTGGACGGTAATTGCTAGAACCTTTTGACACAGAATGTTCTTATTACGGGATGAAATGTGATTACCCTTTTGGGATTATTTATTTGACAGACCAGAATGTCACATAGCAATTTAATAACCGATGACAAATAACAAAATAAAAAAATAATAAGTTGTGGAAAAGAACACAGTGATTGAATCATACCCATACATTTACATTTAGTCATTAAGCAGACGCTTTTATCCAAAGTGAGCTACAAATGAGAAAAATGTGTTGTACCAAAGTCAACAAAATCTGCAGTATCGCACTGCCAATTTCTAAAAGGCCTCATTTTCACCTGGTATTAAGATGCTTTTCTGGTGATACGATAACATGTGGTCAGGTGAGACACATGTCTGTTAACACTTGGTCATTTAAATGCGTCTCCTGTGACCACTAATTTTCAGCTTTGGAGGGTCTCTGTTTCATGACGACATCTATAAATCACTATGTCAGTGTTTAACTGCATGATATTAAAGCAGAACAAAGTCAGAAAAGACAAAGAAAGCGTGAAAAAAATGGTGCACTGTTTCTCACAGATGCGGTTGAAATTTAATCTAAGCACAAACGCAACATGTCAAGCAGAATTATCCATTGTTTTAGTGGATTACCTGTATTAAAGGAACTTAAGGTGGTTGTGCTTGTCATCTGTGTTGATATCAGACACACTAAAGAAGATCTGTGAAGCTCCCATGATTGTGTATGTGTCCATTTTATTTTGTTTATTTTCCAATTGGACAGTTATTTCCTTTTAAAAACACTCATAAACTGCAAAGTTAAACTCTTGATTTAGCGCAGGAGTTGAATGACAATTGTTGGGTGGCACATCACTTCTACTGGGATGCTTGCAGGATGAATCAGCGTTTACACAACAAATGTGATGTGGAAACATGCGTTTTGACCACATTCGTATGTGGTTTCTGTGATCCGATCACAAAAAGATTTAGACCCTGTTTAGACCTGTATTTAGGGCTGACCACATGTGATCGGATCACCCGAAACGCATCTTAATACCAGGTAGAAACGGGGTCAAAGTGGCTGGAGCAGTATAGATGCTAGAGTAGAAGAAAGAGGCAGACAAGTTTTTTTTTTATATTAAGTAAGTGCATTGTGCATACAGTGTCTGGATTGGTTGAGTGCTCTCGGAACAGATGTGTTTTCAGCTGGTTCTTGAATGTTGAGATGGTTTCAGCAGATCGTGTGGAGGTTGGAAGCTCATTCTACTACAGAGGAACAGAGAAAGTGAATGATCGTGAAATAGAATTTGTGCCTCTATGCGACGGGACCACTAGGTGCCGACCATTGACCGCAGAGAGTGAGTTTGGACATATAGCTGGAGGAGTGAACTAAAGTAAGAGGGTGCTGTTCCACAGGCTGTTCTGAAGGCCAGATTCAAAGCCTTAAATTTGATGTGGGCAGCTACAGGTAACCAGTGGAGTGAAATCAAGAATGGGGTGACATGCTCCGTCTTGTGCTGATTGAAGACCAGACATGCTGTTGCATTCTGGACCATCTGCAGTTGCTTTATTGTACTATCTGGGAGGCCAGCTAACAGAGAATTACAGTAGTCCAAGCCTTAAATGACCTTAGCTTGGACCAGGAGCTGTGCAGCATATTTAGACAGGAAATGTCTGATCTGAGAAGTGAGTAGGGGATAGAGAGTGGAGGTTAAAGCAGAAGGAAACCTTAGGTGGAGTTAGAGGTAGAAAGAAGGGAGAGTGACATAGAACTTGTTGCCGAAATGGTCAGAGATGTGTAGAGGAGTGACAAGAGCATTATTGGTGGATCGGTTACTGTAAGGATGAGATCAAGCTGTTTTTCCAGCTCTGTGTGTTAATTGGTCAAATGATCAGAAGAGCTATAAAGTCCGCATTTGAGGTTTGTCCAGGTGGATGTGGAAGTCCCCAAGCGAAGTGCCATCCTCAGGGAATGATGGCAACGTAACATCTAGCTCTTCGGTGAAGTTGCTTAGTTGACCTGGAGGACAACAAATAACCAAAAAGTGAATGTTAGCAGAATTAGTGGCAGTAATGGCATATTTGAAAGTAGTTTTGTTGCAGTGAGATGTGAGAGGATTTCATTTTCATGATTTGAAAATTAGCATACCAGTTCCCCCACCCAGACAGACGATGGGTGTACAGTGGGGTTGAGGGAGTTGCAGTGTTGTCTGTGCTGACCCATGTCTCAGTCGGAGCCAAAACATTGAGGATTTTTCTGACTGGCAAAGGCTGGGATGAAGTCAGCTTTGTTAACAGCTAAGTGGCAGTTCCTCAGTCCAACTGAGAGAAAGAGGCTGTGATGAGCCAGTAATAAGGGACCTCAGGTGCAGAGGAGTGCGTAGTGTACAGTGTGTGCATGTGGAATTTCACCTACAGGAAACAATAGAAATGTACCGAAAACAAAGATTACAAGCATAAGGAAGTGGAGGTAGTATAAGAAAGATGAGAAAAAGCAAAAAACTCAGCGTTAGTAGATTGTGCCTTGTGGGTGACTTTGCTTAGTATAGACGCACAGGTCTTTACACGAGATAGGACTTCACACGAGGAGGGCTGCACACAAGTGATGCCGCTTCCACTGCCGCTACAGTGCTTTCACTACTTAATTACTGCTTACTAATTGCTGCACAGCTAAATCCAGCCCTCAAATTAGCTACTCAAAGTCAAAAAGTATAAAATGCATGAAACACCAGCTGGATTGCTCTAAACTAATCACATACGGTTTCCATATTGGGCCGCAGGCATTGAAAAATGAAGGAGGTACAATTCGGGAAAAGCAGGTGCCAAAATGCAGATAGTTCAGAAAAACAAGTACAGGCAAAGCCAACCCTGATATGAGTTATCCCTAATATAAAATGACTTCATTAAAATCCTTTTCAATTATGTTGCTTCAAGATTCACATTTTTTCTGAATATTTTAATTTGCTGTTAAAAACTGGTGAGTATTTGTAGGTATTCATACGTAAAGTTTAGTTAAAGCAGATCCCGCATCCACATGCATGGACATTGTATTTTGGCATCGCTATACGCAACGCATAATTTAACCAACTGAATACTGTTCACAAGACTTGACAGTCATTTAAGGATTAAACTGCTGGTGCACCAAGTCATGTGACAACAACATGACGTTGATTTCCGTGAAGTGCTTCTGCATGCTCAGGTCCAAAAAAGTAACTCTGAAAAGACACCTCTAAGTTTTTTCATTGAAACCATATGGGAGTAAATGTCTAGTTTAATCTGATAAGGCGCTTTAAAAAATGTATTTATTTTTCGTGTGTCAGCGTGCTGATAAACATGATGTCCACTTACGTGGATTTTGAGATATACAGTATCATCAAAAGTTGAAAAAATAAGTTTGTTATTTTAAACAACTTTCAACATTAACACATCTGTTGGTCATTTTGCTTCATTTTAATATAAAAAAAATATATTTTATTTTGTGATCACTGTACAATACGGTTCTATTTATTAACATTAGTAAATGCCTATTCCCTATATTTACTGTGCATTATCACCTGTAAAATCAATTGTTTCATCCAAAAGCTGGAATATTTTGCTTTCAGAGGCTTTATATGGAGTTAGGATGACAATAAAGTGCATTTCTAACTCTTCTGACAACACACTGGAGATTAAATCGTTCACTACATAGGGATCAAGGGAACATTCTTATCTCTCTATGCATTCACACATAAATCCAACCAAAATTTCAGTTTCAGTCTGCAGATTATGTTTGGACCACTCAACATGTTTGGCAGACATGGGACAATGGCAATCAGTACATTGGTTCAGAATTTATAATATATAATTGTATTTTATTTTAACATGGTTTGCAGTGATTGGATGGTGCTGGCCATTATTTTGAATCAGAATTAATAATGAAAATTTTGGATTTAATGTCTGTAAAGACTCAAAAACATAAATAACCAACAAATGAAAATTACTTATTAATAGTATTATTTAATATTACATCTTAGTCCCACTGTCCACATATGTGGACATCCATTTTTAGAAAAACGATTTGTTCTGGAATTTTTTATTTTTGTTTGCTTGTTTATTAGGTGCTTCTAGTTCCAAATCTAAAAGGGAAATGGAAAATGCACACAGCAGTTATGCTCGAGTCTCAGGAGGTTAAAGTACAATTTGAAATGCTCCACATTTTCCAGATAGAAATAAATTAATTGCATTGCAAGAGCTGGTTGCTGGTGACCATCTAACTTGTGACAGCAACAGAACTGAAGATAGACTGAGCTCCAGAGAGGAAATCTCTGACATTAAGTTTGGAGAAGTTAGTTCCTGTGTAATCTGCCCTCCTGTTGAGTTTAAACACATCTCTAAGCAACTGTTGTGTACTTGTGTGAGGTAAAGTCTTTAATTATTGACTGTTCTTAAACTTTCTGTCATTATTTGAGAAAGAAGAATGGAATTTCAAACCTATAAATGAAATTACCTCGACATAAACACAGCAGGAACCTTAGCTTCCAGGTTCTTTTGAGCAACATATTTCAATGGTGGATATGAGCAGCACTGCAGTTTTAATAATCTTTAAACATCTGATGGATCTGCTATCAAAATTACCCATCAAATCACAACATAAATATCTGTAGCCACAAAACAAGGGAAAGAGTGAGGGTGACGTTCCTTTCCACACTGATAACACACAACACCTTCCTACAGTTAAACGTCTGGTTAGGACTTTGACTGACAGGACCACGCCAATCACCTGCATACATATAACTCCTTTGGGGTCTCCTCCCTCCCCACATCTGAAAACTTGAACTGCAGGTTATAACTTTCAGCGTTGATGTCATATTTGTTCAAAATATCTGCCTTAACCTTCTCATAGTGAAGCCATTCAGCAATGTCCATATTTTCAAAGGCACTCCTACCTTTGCCCATCAGTAGGGGCACTAATCTAATTGGTTGTCGACCACAGACACGCCACAGCTATTCTTTCAAAGGTAGTAAGGTAGTGCTCTATGTCATCTAACTCAGAGTTGTTGTAGATGGGCTCTTTCTCTACTGCCAGCTCACCCAGCCCAGGGTGGTTGTACGGCTGAGGTGATACCACCTGTTGTGTATTACTAGGGCTTGGTTGGGAAATTTGGAGATTTGGTTGCATGGAAGGCTGAGACACAGGATCATCTTGGCTGCTTCTGCCAAGCCCTGGACTCAGTCCAGGAGAGGTGCAGATATGCACCTCATGTTGAATAAGGCTGAACTTGTGAGGCAGGGACTTCCATCAGGTTTGCTGACGGGCTGCCTCTTGTTCCATACATCTTGTGACTGCGGCATTGCAATATGCATCCAAAACATGTCTCGTAGCTCTTGGAGAGAAGCATCCTGAGAAAGGGTTCCCAGTTCCATCTCTATACCTTCCTCAACTTGCACAGTCCATATATTCTTTGGCCCCATCATTAAAAAAAATAAAATTATGAAGGGCAAGGGGCAAAATCCAGAGGAAAAATAGAGATTAAAAAAACTCTCACTCACTATGGTCCTTTAGTGGCAGTCCTAACGCCACCACTAGTTAATATGGATCTGTTATCAGAATTACCCAGAAAATCACAACATAAATATCTGTGGCCACAAAACAAGAGACATAGTGAGGGTGTATCAATGAAAGTCTCTTTTATTAGGACTCGCTCAAGCAGGGCTGGACTGGTAATCAGGCATACCAGGCATTGTACCGGGTGGACTGGCCATCGGGAGAACTGAGCGGGCCGGTGGGTCGGCCGCAAAACGGGCCGAATGTAATAAGGATTACACCCAACATCTCCACTGGTGAGAGAGAGAGAAAAAATAATAATTAAAAAGTCAAAAATTCAGCAAAAATTCAATTCAAGTCAGATACAACAAAAAAGTGTTACTTTTTACTAACTAACTAACTAACTAACTAACTAACTAACTAACTAACTAACAAAGGACTCTAAACATGACACACTCTAAATTTAAAAGAGGTGGCCAGCACCATAAACATACAGAAATGTAAAAGTGAGTGGTGGTGGTGTAATGGGCTAAAGCACATAACTGTTCAGAAGGTTGCTGGTTCAATCCCCACAACCACCACCATTATGTCCTTGAGCAAGGCACTTAACTCCAGGTTGCTCTGGGGGGATTGTCCCTGCAATAAGTGCACTCTAAGTCAGTTTGGATAAAAGCGTCTGTCAAATGCAGAAATGTAATGTAAATGTAAATGTAAAACACAAACACTAACAACACATGTCCTGGAACAAACATTAAACATCAACTGAAGTCAGAGCCATGTATATACATTTAGCTAATGTGAAAAACATTTTGTTAGACAAAATAACATTTACTCAAGTTTCCAACTTTCCCAGTGTCCCCTCTAGAAATTCACAGTTGCTATATTCCATCCACCCATAAGATTTCCTATAAACATTTCAGTTTTCTGTTTGCAATTCTTTGCTGCTGGACCAGTTCATCTTGAAACACCCACAGCAGGATTCAAACATTTTAATCAAAGAAATGATAACACATCTAGAGCCTGTTTTAAAGTTGTATTTTAGTCAAGTAGAACTGTAGTGTTTTAATCATGTTTTTAGTAACATTTTAGTCAAAAGGAATTTTACTGGTTTTAATAATATTTTCCTTTAAGCCAGCCAACAAAGCCTGTACACTGATTCAGTATTATGGCAAATAAAGATGTTAAACCAAACAAGTGTAGCAGTGCCCTTTAATTTATTTATAATTCCAAACATAAATTATAGAAACCATGTGCAGCCTAAATCATGGCCATAACAGCATGATATAATGTCATAATATCTTTCTTTTTATTAGTAATACAAGTTAATATAAGTGGATATCTATGGTTTATAATGGAGAAATAGATGTAGGTTCCTTTTGAACTTGGCAAAACAAGTTCAGATTCAATAGACCTGTATGATTATACATATATCAAATATAAAAATAAAATAATAAATAAAAATACTTTGAGACCTATACAATGCATCTTTACTGCATTTTTAGAAGTACATTATTTTATCTGCATATCCGTTCATGAAGAGTAGCCTATGCACTGCAGTGGTGGGGGTCCTGTTAGATGGTGGTATAAAATCATCGTTAGATCATATTTTACCTCATGTGTCACAGCAATTGCACTTTAAAAATTAAACACCAGCAGCAGATGCGGGGTGATTGGGTCTTATTTAGAGCAGATGCGATCACAATGACAGCGTTCCAAGAAATATAATATTTGATGTAAAATTTTAGAAAACGTTTTTCCTGATTCCATTTCCTGATGGAAATGTAAAGAATCCCAAATTTACAATAATCTGTAGAAAATGGGATGTTTTAACCCAACAACCAACATTTTGGGGCATTTTCAGCTCAATTTTATTGATGCACCCACTGAACACTGTTCTTTTCTGTGATGCTACAAGAACCGAGTTGTGCGTCTGTTTGTTAACTGTATCTTCAT
Organism: Moxostoma hubbsi; assembly: GCA_032164185.1. Taxonomy (NCBI): domain Eukaryota; kingdom Metazoa; phylum Chordata; class Actinopteri; order Cypriniformes; family Catostomidae; genus Moxostoma; species Moxostoma hubbsi. The sequence goes on from JAVLUX010000031.1 coordinate 21,517,423, forward strand.
CTGTGAGCGATCAGTGTTGCCATGTGATGTGGAGTTCTGAAACTGCAGTCAATTTTAAATTGCAGTTAGGTTTAACCTTTAAAACTCCACAGACACTTGCTTCGTTCATCCTGGAGTAAGAGGCTCATTTCACAACAAACGTCTGTAAACACCCGCTGTTTGCAAGCACTCCCAGAGCTATTCTCCATCTATCTGGGAGTCCTTTAGCCTTAAAGACTGTTTTCAGGCCCGGAGATCTCAAGCACTCTGTGGATAAATGGAGCTTCACCTGGATGAGGAGGACAGGAAGTGAAAGGGCAAGGAGAGAGTCGTGTTTAGTCTTGGGCTGCCTGCTCAGCCAATGGGAATCCAGCCTGGCAATTTACAGAAGTAAATGGTATTATTTTCTTCCCAGGCAATCAAAACACTATCTCCGTGAAAAATGGCAAGGGCTCTTGGGACATGATTGCTTGACTTTTTGTGGGTTGGGGGTGGAAACCACGAGCCAAGCCTGGGTAATTCTCAAAGCCACAGACGGCACCAATCCAGCCAACATCTATCATGCAGCTGGCAGTAAAGAGATACTTCAGATTAGAGGACAGGAAACAGAGACTGGCTCTTCCTCTGTGTGAAATGCGATACAAAAGGAGTGCAGTGGGTCCTTTGCACTTTCTAATTGAAAAGGTTTTCTGACTAAATGAAAGAATTTATCATGGAAACCTGTTGATTTTGTGATAAAGTAAATCATGTTCACTGAGGCTGCTTAAATAAACCCAATTATTTTCTTTTCTAGATTGTAACATTTCGCAATTAAATCTACTGTTAATATTTTTTATTATCTCATCATTGCAAGAGAACCTACAAACCCAATGCCAAATATTTCTTTAAAACTTCTTGCCAAAAAGTGTCATTCAACATGTAAAGATGCATTAGAAAACACAAAGGACCCACTAAAAGCCATTTATTCCACAATTACAATCCAGTGTGTTTTCAAACCAACATTCAAACATATAAACAGCATAGCAAAGGCATAAACTATTTGTTTTGGGTGTAATTTCCTGTTTTCATTTGTGTATCTTACAACCAGCCTATTCCCTAAAGTCTGTATGTTCCTCAAATCCAAGCAAAATAGACTTTGTCCCTGGCATCATTTGCACAGAGGAAACAGATTTAAAGTATGTGAATCGAAGTCCTTCACTAAAACAAGAGTCGAAAATAGACACCTCCACTTTCTGCACACTTCAGAGATGAAGACGGAGCTGTTAAAACCAATCAAGACATAGATTGCACTTTCTCGCTTCCAGACATTTTCGTACACTTAAACATGAACAAGTGCAGCTGGGGCTTTAAAGATAGCAACACACATCTTGTTTTTCCGCTTTGCAGAGCCTCATTCAGAGTAATTATGTAGTGTTTTGACAGAGCAGGAAGACCGCAAAGTGTCTTATTTTGTGAAATGAAAGTACACAAGCAGGGAGAATGGCTGAGGCGTGCGTTTCTGTTAACGAGAGCAGATGTTGTATATTTGAATAGCAGGCGACTGGTGGGAGACATAGTGAGACGGGGTGCATTTCCTCCATCTTGCTGAGATGAATTCCTCCTAATTGAGGATGGGACGACAGCCTCTTTCTCTCAGTCCACATCATATTCTCTACCAGGCCCAGCAATACTGTATAAGTCTGCAGAACACATAGAACAGTAGGGCAGTAGAATATCTGGATATTATTGCGTTTCAGACCAAATGCTTACAAAGTAGTGCTGTCAGTCAATTACATATTTTAATCGTGAGTAATCGTATAGTTTTTCGTATTTAATCGCAATTAACTGCAGATTTTGAAAGCACTGCAATTTTTCCAGTCAAAATTGATTTATTTCCATCTTAGGAAAACAATATCATGCTTTTTTAAATGTTCAACAGAAAGCCTTCCACAGTATAAAGATAGAAATGCAATAAAATAGCACCAATTCAAGTAACATTAAATGTTTCCTAAAGTCTAAGTGTGAGTTTGATAAATTGAAAGAACTAGTCCCCACATAGGTTGCATATTCATTGCAGTGGGCATTACATCTTTCAAACTATCTTCCTCCACATTGTTAATCAGCTGAAAGACTGTGGCTATCCACTTTCTTACAGCAATCATGAAGCCACGTTCATGATTTGGATCAGGGTGTCAGCGCCAGTGTCAAACGCCACTTTGAACTCTACATGAATAGCGCTTGCTGACAAAAACTTCTCACTCTGCGTTTTGGTGATAGTTAAGACTTGACGTGCTTCTGTGGTAATTAAAATGTCCCTTACTTAGGATGAAAAATACTGTTTCAGGTTCCATGTAGGCTTGTTTTGCACAACAATGAGAGTTAAGAGCCTCTGTACTCATCAGTTTTTAACTGACACTAAATCACTGCCATTTGTATTATGAAGGGTTCTCCCCATCCAACCAGTGTTTATGCTTTATTAGTGGTAAATGTGTTAATCGCAATTAAGAAAAATTTAACTTTTTAAATTAATTGGATTAAATGCATTAATTTTGAGAGCTCTAATACAAAGTGATGGGCGGAAGAGTTTTTTTATTAGCTTAACAACATTTCTCAATAGAGAGGTGGCAGCTTCGCTAGATTTTAAATCAAGTAGATTTTTTATTAGCAATGCTATTTTATTTAATTTAGGTAGCGAAGTAGCATTGATTAAAGCTACAATACTGCATTTTACTTGAAACTGAGTATCAAGTATTTACTGTACTGTCTGTGGTTTTGAATCAACTAAATGTGTATCCACTCTGTTAAGTCTCATTATGACGATCTCAATCTGTTCGTGACTCAGTCTGAAACACTCATACTGCTCATGCACACGGTGGATTGTTTGGAGCGGTTTCTAACCAATAAGGTAATGGCACACTTTCAAAGATGGTGAAAAAAGAGAAAGCTGGTTGCATTTGATATGAATCTACAATCAATGGAAACCAAACCTGCAAATTTGTTATTTTGTTCGTCAGTGATGAAAAAGGTCTTTATTAAATTCTTGTGTGCAGCTTGTTAATGATTTATGGCAGGTAATGACATTTACAACCAAAAGTGTATCAAAACGCTTGAAAACATTTTTAAAAAAAGTACCATGGCATTACCATCCATCCATCTTCAATAGCTGCCTTGGGCCAAACGCAGGGGAACACCCTGGACAGGTGGCCAGTCCATCACAGGGCTAACACACAAAGACACATTCCTTTACACCTTTGGGCAATTTCAAGTTTCTTATTTACTTAACCTGCATGTTATTTGGATTGTGGGGGTAACCAAAGCACCCAGAGGAAACCCACATCTACACAGGGAGAACATGGAAACTACACAGAAAGGCCTGAACTGGGGACCTTCTTACCGTGAGGCAGCAGTGCTACACACTGAGCCAACGTGCAGCACTAGCATTACCATGGTTTGTGGATATGTACTATTATCTTGAAGCACCGTGTAAATACAATATATATATGTGATTATTATCATATAATAATATATTAAAATACCATGTTATTTTTTTATTTACCTTGATTCAACACGTAAATAAACTATATATCTAAGTACTATGGCAGGACCTTTGAAGTACTCTGAAGCACCATATAAATACAGAATGGTACAAAAATATGGTAATTTTTATTAAAGTACCATGGTACTATCATCTGAGACCATCAGATAACTGTGTTATTGTCCAGGTTTGCAGAGGTATGGGTTTGTACAGGTTGTAGTATAAATACAAGCATGGCTGCTGCTTCCTGAACACACATTACGTAGTCTACCAAGTTACCAACCCCCCCCCCCTGGGGGGCACAAAAAAGTCCACCATTCCTTGCACGTTATCCTGTACGATATTAAAAGACAGATTGCAGTTGCGGAATACTCTTTCCGTCATACAATTGCGCACCCCCCCTCAGATGATCACTTTGCATGTATGTGTGAAAGAGACATTTGACAGTATACTCTATTCATCATAAGAATTATGTAGCTTTAATGTAGCAAGCTACTTTTGGCATCTAGATTGTAGTGTAGCTACATTCTCTAAAGTGTAGCTTATAGTTTATCTTAATTTAATTTCTCCAGTGTGACATGCTATACAGAATTTTCAATTTTTTTATTGTATATGCAGTTTTATGACCTCATATAAATTGAGAAAAAAAAGATATATTTATAGTTTACTTTGTATGTGTGTGTGTGTGTGTGTGTGTGTGTGTGTTTAAATACTTTCTCCTATACTTTTAATGTGCAGAGTCAATTATAAGTAAGTCCTTAGCAGGTTGGTCCCCTGAAAAGTGTAAAAATTTGACAGTATCAAAACTTTGCTCTGTTTGTTTGAGCATTCCTACCAACCAGACACAGCGGCATTGGGTAAACCAATGGCGTGGGTTTGGGGATATTTTGTCTAACCACTGGAAAGAGTTTTGCAACAGTCATGATCATTTTTGCAGTTCTCTTTAATGCCACTAGTGGTGTATTAACTACACTCTTCACCTTCAATGTCAGTGTTATTTTTCAACTACCCAATTCAAATTATGTACAATATTGTCAGACAGTATATGTATATCATTAATAAAATTCTTAGTAGTTCAAAGGAATCGTTTCTGAAAATGACAGTTTAATGTCCCTTTCCTGCCTGGGAGACCATATTTTAAATCTTATTTCATAGAGACATTCTGGCATGTGATTCTAAGTGATAATGACACATATTCACATCCTCCTGGATTTTAATGTTATAATCCACAGTCATGGGAATTATCAATTAATTGGTTTGGGTGATCCATATCCTCTGTACTTTATGTGGAGGGTAGATCTGTGAATTAATTTTCTAAGACATCTAAGAACATAACAATTACAATAGCATCCCTCATGTAATCCCTTCCCTTCCTTTCCTACTTGCTCCTTCCTGGATTAGCCTCCAGTCACCTTCATGTTGTCAGAAAGAATGTGAGTCAGTTGAAAGTATTGAGATTCAAGCACTTCTACTGTTGATGAGTTAATTTACTGGAAACAGAGACTGCTCAATAGGAGAGAGACAGGGAGGTTCTGTTTCCACATCAGTTGCAATAAAAACAGCCCATCTTTTGAGACATGAAATATCAAATGCAGTCAATTTAGGGAAATAGTTGGTGATGTCTGTGGTTTGTACTGATAGGTAATGGGACTGTGATCTGTTAAAAGGATAGATCACACAAAAATGAAAATTCTCTCATCATTAACTCACCCTCATGCCATCCCAGATGTGTATGACTTTCTTTCCTCTGTTGAACACAAAATATTTTTAGAAGAATATTTCAGCTCTGTTGGTCCTCACAATTCAAGTAAGTAACAAATGTTTGAAGGTCCATAAGGCACATAAAGGCAGCATAAAAGTAACCATTAAGACTCCAGTGGTTAAATCTGTGTCTTCAGAAGAAATATGATAGGAGTGGGTGAGAAACAGATCAATATTTAAGTCCTCTTTTTCCATAAATTCTCCTCCCTGCCCAGTAGGTGGCAATATGCTCAAAGAATGCAAATCAGCAAAAACAAATGAAGAAGAATGTGAAAGTGAATGTGGAGGTTGATAGTAAAAAATAACATAAATATTTATCTGTTTCTCGCCCACACCTATCATATTTCTTCTGAAGACATGGATTTAACCACTGGAGTTGTATGAATTACTTTATGCTGCTTTTATGTACTTTTGGAACTTCAATGTTCTGGCCACCATTCACTTGAATTGTGTGGACCAGCATAGCTGAGATATTCTTCTAAATATCTTTGTGTTCTGCAGAAGAATTATTTAAAATGCAGGCCGTATTGAAATCATTCTCAGTTGTGATATCCAGAGCATGCAGTCCTACACATGTTTTGAAAAAATATACAAAAGTAAAAGACATGTTGATGGCTCTCCTTGGATGTCCTTGTCAAAACCAAGCACAAGTAATCATCTGTACTGTGGTTGTGTATGTGTCCTTATCTCAGGACTGCAGGAAACACGCTTGCTTGATAGGGTTTTAATCCACAGACTAGTCTTGACTTAAAGACATGTTTACTTAAATAAACAGCCATAGATAGACGCATACATAAACATGTTTGTGAATAAAATGCTAAATGTCTCCTAAATTTCACATAAAATTTAAATTAAGATATAGCAATCTTTGCTTCCTATTTTTTAGAATAAACATGCAAGTCAATAGTTCAACTTTTTTAAATAATTAGTAGCTCTAATAATTGAATAAGAGAGGGTTAGCTATTTTTAATGAAAAAAGCTAAACCTCTATTATGAAACTGGGACCTTGTTTTTAGATTTTTAATATCATTTTTTCTAAAAACCTTTTATTTTCTTAGCCCTTTAGTCTTATATTAGTCTTAGTTCTTCATGGAACTGTCAGTGATTTGTAAATATATCCTTGATTTTGAAGGGTAGAAAACTTCAGCTGTACCATGCTGTAAGCATGCAGACAAATCTAAGGCTGACTGATCCAGAGGGACAAGTAACTGACTGAAAAATTTCAAGCAAATGATCTTCAGCAATCTGCCTTTTGGCTTTTAATAGAGAGAATGATTCACAATGTCAGTATAAATTATTCAAGGGCCTCATAAATGTATTCCGAATAGAAGTACAAGTAGTAATTTACGGTGATACAAATTGTCCATCCTCCACTCAGAAGCGCAAATGTGATTTGAATAATCTTAACAGTTAATAAAACCTCTTAGAGTATTGTTTAGAGTGAGTTTGATTGTCGACGCTCATTAATTTGGACTGATTAATGAAGGAGCCCTTTGGCTGTAAAGGTGTTGTGGGGGAATTGTGTGTTAGGCTGCAGGATGCTGTAAAGCAAGAGCCATTTAATTAAATATTGAGCACCCTCAATAAATGTCTGTATTAGTGACCCAAACTGAAACCAATGCTAATTAAAATTTCAGCTCTGTCTTTGGGATCCACCACTCTTCCTTAGAATGTGTATCCCACAATGCTGCATACCTGTGAACTTAATTCTGGTGGATAAACAGAGATGGCGGACACAGTCATTTTAGTATTTTAAGTAATTGCTTTCCATTTCATGCCATGGAATGTTTGCAGCATTTGTTGCGTTGAGAAGGGTGTTAAGAACATTATGACTATAGTGACTATAATGATAGTGAATCATTATATAATCTGGATGTGACCATCCAAAGCATAGAAAATAAAATATGCCTACTAACCACATGATAGATTAAGCTATTTGTCACTATCCAAATATTAATGGCATCACTAAATTATATGAATTGACGCATTGTAAGATTTGATAAACATGTTTCCTTGCTGTCCACTGACTATCTTTTTTTATTTATTTTTTTAACTGCTTGAGATATGCTGTATGCTTATTATTTTTAATTAGGAAACTTTTGTGCTGATGTGTTGATGTTTCTTGAACACTGAAAGTAGTAACCTCAAGCACACACACATTAACATACACACATGAACTTCCACAAGCTCACCTGTGAGTAATGAAGATGCCTTAGTACAAAGCTGTAGAATATATAACAGTATAAATGGATGAAGAAAAAAGCAGGTATTTTATTTTTGACTCAAGGGAGCCAAAGTGACAATAGTTGTAGGGCTGAAAAAATAATGAGTTGAGAATAGAATATTTTTCTGCAGTGGCTTGTGAAAGGGAGGGAATGAGGAAATTGTGGAACAAGAGAATGGGAACAAGGCATAAGCACGACATTGGCTAGTTCAGTGACAGCCTCTGGAATAGTAGAAACTCAGAATTTGCTTTCTGCCTTTGCCCTCTGTATGAGGAATCCTTCTGTCTATAAGATAAGTGCTGTTGCATGGAATGCAGATTTCAGTTTGGGCTCAACTAAGTCCATACAAGGCTAAAAACGCAAAAAAAAAAAAAAAAAAAAAAAAAAAAAAAAAACTGGAAACTGTGTGAGCCCTTTCTAGTGCTGTCACATTGTAGCTCTTACTTACTCAACTTAGGGCAAGAGAGCACTTTGGAGATTTAGGGTAATTAATGGACATACTGTCTGTCAAATATGCAACTAAACGTGAGTCTAGTTCCCTTTGTTTGAATTTTACCAGATATAATGGCCCCAGAAAGTATTTGGACAATTAAGCCACATTTAAAATGTCTTTGCATTGTATAAAAATAGCAAAATCAATGACATTAAATACATAAAGTCAAAAAACCCATTTGAAAACATCACAAAAAGACATTTATTTTAAATTATGTAGATATATATTTTTAAAATTAACACAAAACGTACAGTATATACTCACCTTCTGGTTCTCAAATGTTGGAATATGTCCACAATTAATGTGGTTATGTAATAATATGACTTCATACATGCAAAAATATTAACCTCGGGACCAGCTGTTTAAAAGTGAATGCAAAAATGATTAACAAAACAAGTTTTTAGAAAAGGGGGTAACTTTAAGGCCATATTTACAGTATAATACATTGTAAATGCATTATACATTGCATAATGTTTTATATAATATGTTGTATCTTCCTCAATAACTATAACCACAATTATAATACTTTATGATACTTACCTATTTAGAGTTATACATAAGTATATTATGGAGTATAACATGACCAACATCAAATGTTATCTGTAGAAGTTATAATGCATTATATCTATTTTTATTACATAGTATAAATATATATATATATATATATATATATATATATATATATATATATATATATATATATATATATATATATATATATATATGGCTGTTTATATACTGTATATTACATTACAACTTATGAGGATATTATACTCTTTTATGTATAGCAATGATCAGGTTAAGTGATGTAATGTATTATAACTGTAGTAACAATTATTTATTTGAAGCTATAATTTATTAGAATATGTATTATAAGACATTATGAATGCATGCCTTTACAATGCATTATAAATATGGGCTTCATAGAAAGTGCTACAGAAAGGTCTAGCGTCATTTGTTTGCAGATGCCACTCGGTTTGGAAAAGATATAGATTTGAAAAGACAAAAATTTGAATGACATTTATTCAGATATTTTTAAGTGTGACTTATTATAAGTGTCCAAAAGGATCCAAGATATTTCTGGGGCCACTGTATATGGCTTTCCCCCATTAAAATGTACAACCCCAATTCCGAAAATATATTGGACAGTATGAAATATGCTAATAAAAACAAAAAAGAGTGATTTGTAAATTATATTCACCCTTTGCTGTATTGAAAGCACTACAACTACACCTTCAATATTTTACCTTGTGAATTTCATTGTTATTTTTAAATTTACAGTAATTTAAAATCAAATGATTGCAACACGCTCCAAAAAAGTTGGGACAGTCGAGTGTTTACCACTGTGAAACATCACCATTTCTTCTAAAAATACTTATGAAGCATTTGGGCATTGAAGACACAAGTTTGTTAATTTTAGAAAGTGAATTTGTGTTGATGTATGGCTTCTGCTTTGTATAATAAAGTCTTAACTTGCATCTGTGGATGCAACCTTGAATGGTGTTGACTAACAAAGGTTTACTAAAAGTTATCCCAAGCCCATGTTCATGATATCATTACAGATGAATGCATTTTTTTAAAACAGTGACGTCTGAGGGATCAGAGATCACGCACATTCAGAAGTGGTTTTCGCCTTGCTCATTATGCATTTTCCATTTTACGATTTTACTATATTCCTTGAATCTTTTAACTATATTGTGCACTGTAGAGGGTGAAATGCCCCAAATCCTTCCTATTTGTCTTTGGGGAACATTGTTCTCAATGTGCTGGATTATTTGCTGAAGCATCAGTTGGCAAATTGACAAATCTCGAATGATCATTGCTCTTGAAGGACTAGGCTGTTTTTGGAGGCTCCCTATATACTATGACATGATTGCCTCACCTGTTTAACATTTCCTGTTTCCCATTGCATTGTTATTTCAACTCGTCAAATTGTTATTAGTCATAAATGGCATCTGTCTCAACTGTTTTGGAGTGTGTTGCAATCATCTGATTTGAAAATACAGTACATTTTCAAAAAAACAATAAAATTCACAAGCTAAAACAACATATAATGTTTAGTTGTAGTGCTTTAAATATAGCAAAGGCTGAAAATAATTTACAAATCACTTTTATTTGGCTTATGTTGCATGTAAAACACAATTTAATTGTATTAGTTCAGTGTATACACTTTGTACTGTAGCTGCCACCATTTTGAGAGTGGACTTCATTATTGCACGGTAAATCAATTGGCCGCAACATCAAAACTAAGACATGCTAATGTATGCAAGATAAAGTTGTGTTAATAGACCATAAACTGCTCCCATTTCTATAACCTGCATAAATGCATTACACCATCCCTTTAAAAGGACACTCGAGAACACCTCCTCATTCTATATGCAACAGGCGCCAGGGAAACAGATCCTAGATTAATGGCACTTAGGCATTTGCATAAATTCTTTATTAAGCTTGAGTGCTTCAATTTACACTGTGCCTGGAATAGTCACTTTATTCATGTTCTAACAGCGAGAATCACACCTGGACCCATGGCTCTGTCTCAAACACAGGCGCTGAAGATCTGCTCCTCCTGAATGGCGTGATTAATTCAGCTTGGCACCGGCAGTTTCGTGAGAGAATTTAGAACGAGACACCTCAGAGTGAAAGGTGGCCTTTGCCCCCAGCAGCCAGCGTTGCTAAAGACTAAGCCAGAGAGGGAGAGCAGGAATGAGGTACAGTGGCTTTTCTCAGAATGTCATTCAAGTCTTCACCTTCAAATAAAGTAGAGGTCATTAGTAGAGAATGAACTAATTAGCAACCCAGCTCCTCAGCTCTCCTGGGACCAGTTGCAACAGAGGCCAGGATGATATATGGATGGAGTTTTAATGTGCTCTATAAAAACGATAGAGCCTAGCCTTAAAATGGGCTGTAAAACTCAGTCCTTGACAATACCTCCACAGCCTAGTAGATAAAAGGCATCAGCAAGGCACTTGGATGTGATTTAGGATTTGCATCCTGTATCTAAATGAAGCTGAATCATTATGCTCCAAACTGGTCACAAAACAGTTAGTAAAGTTGATTGGCACTCCCTTGGCCAGCTCACAGTCCTGAGCAGCTGTTTCAGCAGAGGGGATTTAACTGGCTCACAGTGACTCAGGTTTCAGTGTGAGTAAATAACTGAACATGGATAAACTAAATCTAAAAAGCAAAATTAATATTTTGTGAGGGAGACAATTTGTGACTTTGAGGCAAGCTTACTGTGAAATGTTGAAATGGTAGCTTTTCACATTTTTTTGTTGAGTAGTTACTAAACAGCAGCCAAAGAACTGAGGAACCGTTATGCTAAAATTCTTGATAATAAATGTAGTGTGTTTGTTTGCTTTTCAAGTGCTCTTTAAAGTTTTGCCTTTACCACAATACTTTAAAAGATTTTATTATTTTTATACTCCTTGAATTCTGCGGCCAAATAACAGTATCTATTTAGACTTAATAAATTCATGCATGAAGATGTGAGTGAAAGCATTCAATTACAAAGGATCACTGAGATAAAGCGAGTAATATTCTGCTGGTCATATGATCTCAACATGGCACTGCTTATGAATATGTGCCAAGCACCATATGAAGACTAAAGTAGCCCTAGGCTGCAAGGTTGCTTGACCTATCAACAGTGAAATGGGTCTTACAGGACCCTTTCGCCTCCCTGTTTCTAATAAAACATTTTGAGCTACTCCTTTACCATGTAAAGCCACAGGTATCATATTTGATACATGACTTTCTAAAGCCTCTACATCATCAATATGGCCTAAAAGAAGCTTGAATAAAAATAGTCCTATACAAAATGAAATGCTGGGTCTCAGGAGAAAAAAAAAAAAAAAAATCACAATTTTTATTATTGACATTTTCTCTTTAGTTTAAAAAACAGCTCCATTTAAAAAACTATTTGAACTATTATTTCACATGTTAGGCTTTACAGGCTTAAACTTTATTATTTGCATGAAAGGTGCTGTCAAACAAAAAAGTATATCATATTATACAGCAGTTAGTAGCGCAGATGTCAGAAAACAGCTAAATCAAATCAATCAGATCAAATCAAATCACTTTATTGTCACACTACTGTGTACACAAGGCAGTCATGACAGTGACGAGACATATACCAGTTACAAAAAACAACACATTTACACAATACAATTTACATATCAAATGTACACATAATTACACAACACAATAATAATATACAATGTACAGTAGACAATACACACAATATAGAATACACATACAATAAAAAAAAAAAATAAGAGTATATAAAAAATATATATACAGTAGTTGTATTGTGGAGAATATAATTATGACAGTCCAGCGTGAGATAATAGATTAATAAAGTGCAGTGCATATTATTGATCGTGAGAGATCAAGTGTTCAAAAGTCTGATTGCTTGGGGGAAGAAGCTGTCATGTAATCGGCTGGTGCGGGTCCTGATGCTGCGATACCGCCTGCCTGATGGAAGCAGTGAGAACAGACCATGAGTGTCTTTTCTTTTTTTACTGTGAAATTAAAGATTTTAGTTGATGAAAAGACACTCATTTAGCTGTTTTCTGACACCAGCGCTGCTCTTACACTTTAGTTTAGAATACCATGAACACAAACGGAGTGATAAAAACAGTAAAGCATTCAAGTGCTGCTGTTCTGAGATCTAGGAATGTATCTAGTCCAATCAGATTCGAGGACCGGAACTAACTGCTGTATAATATAAAATACTTTTTGTTCGACAGCACCTTTCAAGCAAATAATAAAGTTTAAAAGCCTGTAAAGCCTAACATTTGAAATAATAGTTAAAATATATTTTTTTAATGGAGCTGTTTTTTAACCTATAGAGAAAATATAAAAAATTTAAATTGTGATTCTCCTAAGACCCAGCATTACATTTTGTATAGGACTATTTTTTTTCAAGCTTCTTTTAGGCCATATTGATGATGCAGAGTCTTTTTTGTATGGTCATTCCAAATATAATAATAATAATAATAAAAAAAGACAGAATGACCAACTGCTTTTTTCCCCCACACATTTCAGGCCTCCAAAGCTCTCACTGTGGAGGGTAAAGTCTTTGAAGAAAATAGGGTACATGAATGATCACTTCTGAATAGATGCACCCCATAACTCAAATTATTTAGAAACGATATAGCAGCTCAATCCAGAACTGCCTGAACACTTTGCAGAGTTTAGTGGATGTAGTTTGAAAAATTGAGAGGGGTTTGTATTATCAAGTTGTTTGGACTAATATGTAAAAGTCACAACATCAAATAGCCTTTAAAAATAGCAAATAAAGCAGTGACATGCAATGGTATAATCCATTTAAGCTGTTATGACTGGTATTTACATACAAATTGATGCTTGGACACTGGAAGATTTTCCAAAGTGAACATTACATTGCAACCCTCTACAGACACATATGTGATCATTTTAATAACATTTTAGCTTTTTAAAAAATTTTACAAATTCTACATTCTAGCAATTAATATGATGTCATGAAATTTCATATGCAGTATAATTATAATATGAGTTAAGTTTAAAGATAATTGTCCCTGGGGCCCATGCAAGTCATAATCTGCCACCGACTCAAGTAGATATGGATACAGCACATAGGAAAAACATTCCAATGACTTGAACTGGTGTTTTTTTGTAACGCTTAATAATTCTCATGTTTCAGTCTCTGCAGTGATGGTGTGAAAAGGTGGCTATTTTAAGCATTGTAAAATCAGTGTATTGCACCATCCCTGGAAACTCATCACTCCCCACCAGCTGCAGAGGGAACATTTTTGTTGGATTGGACAGCTGTTTAACACGACATACCATCCCACCATCTGCAGGGAGAAACCTGTTGGCCAATTATCCCTGTTGTGTGTGCGCTTATTGGTGGCTTGACAATTAGGAGCTGATACCATTCGTACTCGAGCATTTGGCACAGACAGTAAAAGTGTAATGCTGCGTGGGAAATGAAGGACCAGGCGGCTGATTACAACCATCAATTAAGAGTTTTCTCTCCTCAGAGTCACTCATCACATTTATTGCAGACATTTGCTTTTCGTCCTGTAATAGTGAAATGGTATTTTAAATAACATGGAAAAGAAAAGGGCAGGCAATTTGGGAAACATTCCGACTATTTGTTAGCCGCCAAAAAGGTTAGCTTGGAGGTGGTACATATATTATTTTTAGCTGACTTTTATGAGCGTTTTAAATTAAACTGTCCCTAAATTTAAAATCACGAGACCATGCCACAATGCCTCATTGTTTGAAACTTCACTGTACACTACATATACAACTGTTCTTAACAGAGACAGAACCACATTTATCATCTGTTCATTACAAATATTTAATATACCTGTAATAAGACATTTCCAAAGCAGTGTGGGAATTAAACTGGGTTTTTTCCCTCCAGTTAAAGACCACGACAACACTAATTCATTTTTGTTTGAAAACTCTGTTCTCAGTTTCTTAATGTTATCATTTCTCAAAGTGTTTATGAAAGTCTTGATGTTTTCGGGGAAGGATGACGCCATTCCAGACTTGATGAGTGGTGTAAACGTATCAAAATCAATGCATTTTCTTTTTCTTGTGGATGTGGCAAACAAGGAGGTTAAAACAAATACAGAGGAACATTTTAAAAGCATTCAAGTAAACACAAAGTTTCGCAGAGTGAGATATTTGATGCTTAATATATGCTTACACCTGAAGAGATTTTTCTCTTTCTGTTAGGACCAGTCTCATACGGTGCATTGAAACATTGAATACTGTCATATTTATAGATTTATGTATCACAAGTTCATCACATGTGCATCCAGAACATTTTAGTATTTTGTTGAAAAAGACAGTTGACTTTCGGCTGACTGTTTTAGGGACGCCAAAAGACAATTTGAATGAACCTCAACAGATTGTGCCCCGAAAATTACTTACAGAAATGATCAAGTTGACCCCTTGAAAGTCACTGTAAAATTCACACACTGTACAAAAACATATAATCAAGTAAATTGCCTTAGATTACAATCAGATTAGACTCTGCTTGGATGGCAGAGATGATCTGTAAGGTTTTCTATGTGGACTAAATAAGAAATGAGGAAATCAATAAAAGAAATGGAAGCCAAAGTGGTAGTTCTATAAGGAAGCATTACGTCATTCATTTAATTCAGGCATCTCATCCAATCATAATCCAGCCTCAGCTTTATAAACTCTGCACAGCTGTCTTTCATTGCTTTATAATGCCACCATTTGTTTTCACTCACTTGCATGTGAGAGAAACACACAATGCCTTCAGCACTGGATAGCCACTTATTATTACCCACACTAACAAAATGGAAACTCCTGCTCAAGAACTGGAGATATTTATTCTGCATTAGACACATACTATTGTGTCTGACAAAAGCAATTCCAAGTGGTGGGGACAAAATTGGTAAAGGTAAAAAGTGGTAGGGACATGTCTCACCAATCCCAGCTATAAATTACGCCTTTGCAGTTATCACGTTCATAAGGCATTGTTTCAGAATAGTTGGTACACACCGATCTTCATGTTAGGTGTGAGAATTATTCCTTATGTAGTGATTATCACTGCTGCATCTCTGTATTTATAGCACAGACATATCTCAAAGAAATTCTGTCATTTATGTGGGCAGTCTGTTTGCACAGACACATTGCAAAGCAATGACACAAAGTCACATTGGCAATCTGTTCGCACAGACATCACTCCCCTTGCGCATGCGTTGTGGGTTTGCACTGTCATATCATTAGACATTGCCCCTTTTTTGCAAGGGCTATCACTTGACACAGTCTCATTGTTCGCTTCCTTTTTCAAAGTTATTGTATGTTTTTGCTAATTTATTCACAGGAATTGTAGGTATGGGGAATTTCAAAAAAGCTTGTCTACCCTTCTGCAAGGAATGGCGCAATTGCATGCAAATATTTCAAGGGAAGTATGTATGAGAAGTCATATACAAGGTTCTATTTGTTTCATTCATAATTTTGCTTCTTTCGTATTTGTCTGTGACAAGGAGGAGGGCAGGGCCAGGCTGTGACTATGCATGCCCGGCCCCCAATTGGGGAAATCAGCCGAGGAGAGGGTTAAATGCAGTGGAACGTGGCAGATCGAAAGAGAGAGAGAGAGCCACATGCAGCTGCCATTTGTGCAATTTCTATCTGTGTGTCTTTTTAAGTTTTTATTAAATATTATTTTGACAGTTCAGCCGGTTCCAGCCTCCTCCTTTCCCATCCTTAACCATGTTACATTGTCATTCACTTGATTTGTTTTTCTGAGTTTAGGTAATTGGTTTTATTCTTATTTTGGGGGAATACGCTTTATATAAGTTTATAACTACTACAAGTTCTTCTGTAAGGGGTAAGCTTCCAGCGGGATCTGACCATTCAAGCAAGAATCTCAGTACTGAACCATAGGATGGGGCTTGAATTCACCAAAACACCAAAATGGAAAATAACAAGATAAGTCATCCAATTTAGGAGAAATGTCTTTGCTATTTGTCTATCTGTGTAATATGTATTACTTTTATTCTTGTTTAAACCAAGACTTGACACAACGGTGTGTATCTTGTTACATAGTTTTATAAATGCTGAGTAACACATGGCAGTACCATATAAAGTGTAAATACATGGTGCTATCACATTTATATCTGTGAAAGTACTTACCATGCAACATTAATCGTACACAGGATACATTCACCAGTGTGTCATTCATCATATAATCATCTTTCATCATATATTCAGTGTAGTGACAAACGCATATGTTGCTCATTACAATGAGACATGTTTTCATTAAAAATGTAAGAGATTGTCTAAATATATTGATATCAATACTCTTTAGGTGCGTCTGTGGCAATTGTGCCATCATGCCAACAGAACAAGAAAATGTATGCTGCTTAGCTGTTCTACCCTGTGGTAGGTACACAGTGCAGTATGTCTGTTTACTTACATGTATCTATATAATAAATATACATTTTAGAATTAAAGTCTGACCACATTGGTCTTCTCTGTAGGTTGTTAAAAGGATTACCTAGGCACCAGTCACCCTCACCAGTATGAGCCATCACCCTGGCTTTGAACCTGTTTGCCTGAATGTGTATTCACTGCAAAATGCGCTTAATGTTTACAGAGCTGACTATGGCCCTTTAATGCTCAGACTAATAGAACAGTAAGATTTACATTACATCACAATTGTAAATGTGATTCATTTTATAATGTAAAACTAATTATTTTGTATCAGTATATGACTCAGATAATCATATTTGTTGATTAAAATTATAACAACAATACTTTATGCAACAGTAAAACTTTTATTTTAGTACAAAGAGAAACATTTGCATTACACATTTACAACAAACTACACATTAAACTAATGTGTGTATATATATATATATATATATATATATATATATATATATATATATATATATATATATATATTTTTTTTATAAAACCTTTGTTCATCTGACTTTTACAAGGTCTTTCCTTTAGGTGTTTCAGGCATTTGGCGTACCAGAGCTTTATCAGCTGGTGCTGGGTGTATCTAGGCAGAAGGGTCAGGGTTGTCATCTCATTATGCGTTATAGGTATAAGGCAAGAGTTTCCTCGACTGAACCATGATACATGTTTAGCAATGGCTTCCTTTGTCATGGGTCTGTCATACTGAGCAGTGAGAGTCTCAGGGACCTTCATTTTGTGCAGCTCCTCCATGTAGGGACAGGAGTCAGGGAAAACCTTTTCAAAAAGTAACGGCATCATATTGATGACATGGCCTGGAAAAACATAATTGCAGTGTTATGATTATTATGTGACAAAAAATCCCTTAACAAAAGAGAAGAAAAAGAAAAGAAAAACTGACAGCGGGAACAGATTTTGTAGACAACAATTTTGACAAATTCTAGAACTTATGTACAAACGGGTGACAACTTCAAGGAAAAAACAAAATAAAGTGTAAATGCCACGTTACACATAATTTGAGAACGTACCTGCACAATGTTCCAATGTAAGGAAAAGTCTTTCTTTTCTTGGGCATGAAGTGTAAAATGATGCTGTGAAAAGCTCCCAATGAAGAGGTATGGTAGTGATGGCTCAGTTTTTCCACATCTTTGAGTACTCTCTTGTTTGTAAGCAACTTTTCTACACTGTACAGTGCTTTGGTTCCTTTAATATTAATATCACAGAGTTGAGAAAGTGTAAGTAGTTAACAGTAGTACTTTAAATAGGCAAACCAATGTATCAGCTTATGTTTAGTTTACAAAATGTAATGTGTACACCTGGTAAGAATCACTTGCTGCGATCCTTAGATGTCCGGAGTGGATTTTCACATTTTGGGTATGCAGGGTTGTCATGTATGTGAACATCCTGGATGTGGTTAATAAGTTACGTCCACTTTGCTACTTTCTCTTCTCCTGTTCTGGAAGTTGATGCAGTCCGGTAGACATGATTCTTTATGCTCCACTGCCACTTTTTCACCAATTGACAGTCTGGTCCAACTTTTTGGACAACCCTGCCAAATACAAATTGAAAGGTATGAAATGTGATGACTGCAAAAAACACTTAATTATAAGTGAACAATGGGAGTACAATTTACAAGAAAAAGTTATATCAAGTAAAAAGCTAAATGCTACCTTTCTCCAGATGCCAAACATCATAGAACTGTGTGATGTTATGTTCCTTTAAAATTGTTTGGATCTGTGAGTGACGGCCTGTGATAATCCAGTCCAACTTCACCCCATAAGAATCCAAAATTTCCAAAAGATATTTTTAATCCTTCCTTCTCCATATGGTAACTACTGCCAACCTCATTGCTCTACAAATAAAGCAATAAACAATTCCAGTTAGACACAATCAGTCTGTCAGAGCTGTAGCCCAGTGGTCTGTGCTCATGACATGTACATGGTTGACCCGAGTTAGATTCCTTGTGAGGTCCTTTCCTGTTCCTTTGTCCCAAAATAAAGACTAAAGGCAATCAAATTAATCTTTTATAAATAAAAAAAGAAAGACACAAGCAGTCTATAGAGATTACTGGGGAATTACTGTCAGGGCAAACGTATGTTGTGGTCTAATCTCTCCACATTGGAAATTATTTCCACAATAATAATAAAAAAAATGCATCAGTACAATCTGAATCGGCATAATGGGATTGAGAGCCACTGTATGCTGATGTGTTTTTTCTAGCAAGTGCTGAGGAATTGGTGTGATTAATGTATTGACACTCACCTGCATCAGCTGAATGTCTAAAATTACATTGCTACCAAGATCCATTACAGTGTAGCTCCCATACTTTGCAGAATGTCCTGTAAATGTTATGTATTATTTTTTAGTTCATACATTCAGAAACCGTGAACTGTAAAGCATGGCACCATTGCATATAACTTTAGCGTTCATTACAAATTCACAAAATGTTACATTTTTACCTTGTGAGTCTGCTCTCATATCACCAACAACTATAAATTTGTTCCCCTGGCTTAGGTGCTGTATTACTTCTTCCTGTTCCTTTTTCCATTTATACACTATGTCAGGTACATGCTGGCATGCTAAGCAAGGCAAGCATTAAAACTAATACACGAGCGTCTAAAATCACTAGGATTAAATCAAATACTCAGAACATATCTAACAGCCTGTAACATGTGAAGCATAACAATTAACATGGATACTCACACTTGTTTATTGCGGCATCACTATCGGTTTCAATATAGTTGGCACTACATCAACTTTTAATTTAAGTCTCACTGCAAAGCCTGCTTCGAACTGTGTCTTGTTTGTAAAAGAATAATTGGTAAAATGAAGCGAGCAAACAAACACTTTCTTTCCGACACGATCTGGAACGTTTAAAAACGTCATGGTTACTGTCATAACCTCCGTTCCCCGAGGGAGGGAACAAGACGTTGTGTCGAATGAAGTGACAAAACGGGTCTTCCTTGGATGCCGAATCGTAACTCTGAACCTGAGAAAAGGCCAATGTCAAGTTGGCAGACAGAATTTGCATGCCCCGCCCCGGACATACGGGTATAAAGGGAAGCGGGGCAGCGAATGCCAGTCAGGATTTTGCACCGAGGAGCCGATAAAGAAGCACGGCCATTTACAGTGCTAGGTCTAGTGCTGTGGCAGGAGGGACACAACGTCTCGTTACCTCCCTCGGGGAACAGAGGTTATGACAGTAACCTTGACGTTCCCCTTCTGTCACTCACTCGACGTTGTGTCGAATGAAGTGACACAAGGGGTCCACAAAAAAGCGCCACGCACTGACCGTGTTACGTGACTGTCGAAACAGGTGCACAGCAGGCTATTGCGTGCTAAAGGGACCTGTACCGGCTGCACGTAGCCCTCCCCAACGCCCCCAACTCTATTTTTGCATACAGACCTTTAGTTTCCCACACCCCTGAGTGGGGAAAAAGTTGTTACATGCCTAGCATGGGAGCAAGCCTAGCAGCCATGGCCTTTTCTCTCTCTATGTCTCTCACATAGGATGTAAAGTGGCTGGGGCCTACCCTGCGGAGTCCACGCCCTGCCCAGTTTTAGGAGGAGGTACTGCGTGGAAAATACACCACAAGGGTTGTGAAGCCGGACATGGGATATGGCATGGTGGTAGGTCCAGCCTAATGAGGGGGGACTCTACAAGCACGGCGGCCGGGGCAGCGGGGCTGCCCAGGGGAAACGAAGGGTCCACTGACAAGGGGGATATATATATATATATATATATATAAATATATATATATAGTATTTTTTTTTTTTTTTTAAATATTTAAAGATAACTCGGTATCATTATTGAATCATTTTATATTGAATTATATTTATATAAGGGGCTTTCTCAGCAAATATTTGTAGATGCGATTAAATGCGATTAATCGTGATCAATTAATCGGGACACCATTTAATTAATTTGATTACAAATTGTAATCGATTGACAGCCCTACTATGAACCCTTATATGTCAAGAAATCATGCTAAGTTGGATTTTACAATTCATTACCCCTTTAAACTGTTCTGTTGCCTTTTATAATAACTTTAAAGTATTTCAGTACACTTGTAGTGTTTTACAGCAGTAAAAGTACAACACATTTAATAAAGTACCCCGCAGCTCCTTACCCAGACAACATATACAGAACATTGCTCCTATGAGCAATGAACATTGCTCCTATGAGTCTTTTGATGTCTGGTTTTGGATGCACTAGTCAGGCTGAGTTGCACCCTCTCATTTCTTCTCTCAACAGTGAAACAGTTTTAGTCAACAGTGGGAGCAGTGTGGTGGAAATGTTTTTCTTGCATCTCTCAATTCAGTGGATGCACTGGAGATGGCTAGAGGGTCCAAAAGGTAATCAATGTACAAACAGCAGGTCATGTCTAGTAAGAAGGTGTTTAAAAAATGCTAGCACAGAGCATCTGTTCTCTTACAAACAACAAAATATTGTGTGAGAGAAACAGACCACTATTGTCACAATTACCATGATTAATTATGTTAAGCTATGTTATTTTATTGTAGGAATTAATCAGCAGCATGTTTTAGAGAGCAATTGTCAGTGTGAAATATATTTTTCAGAGTATTGTTATATAGATTATAGTAGTGTAGTGTAATACAAGAGCCCATCTTCCACGTGGAGCCTTCAAACTAAGCTCAAAAATACGTAATGTGGTGTGGTCTGGACAGGAAAACCAGAGGCTGTTCTGTTTTAATGTAAATCAATAGTAGATGCCTGAGTACCCTGAATAAACTACTTTTGTGTGGAAACAGTTTGTCACATAGTACAATGAGTGCCTTGATTAGTTTTTATAAAAAATGCTGCAAAAATTATGTGACAGGTAGAATTAATTTACTGCACTACATATTAATTTCTCTGCCAAACGTTACTGACTGTCATGAAGTCTGCAAAGTGTTTCAATGACACCAGGGTCTTTGTACGATTGGATTTCAGAGGATTGGTCTCCAATAAACCTACACCAGTAGAACAAATACTAGCTCTGCAGCATTGTTTATCAGTTGGGTTGCAAGGAGACATCTCTAATGTGAGTCAAACCCCTGCTAAACTAACGGGAGCATTGCAGTTTTGTGCAGTTTTTCCTTAAACGTCATCTTCCGAATATCGGGTAATGAAATGCATTTATGGTCGGAGATATCAAGTAGGAATATCTCTCATCCAACTTGAATGGAATGCAGCATCACCGTGTACCCTGACGAAACAAAATTTATTGCGAGCAACATTTAAATCGCAAATATTATTAGATGGATTTTTCCAGGTATTATAGACAACCTTGGTGGATTCATATAAAAATTATTAGTTTTGAATGTCTGTTTGGAAGAGAAACCTTCAGAAAACTGTTATGCTGCAGTTAAAATTAGGTTTGCTTGAGCATCAAGTGTCATTTCAAATTCTGGCTATCGTGTTTTTAAATACTAGTTAGCTGTGACATAATGTATGATGCCCAAAGGCGTAGGGTGTCTTATTCATAGTGAAACTGTGTTTTCTCACTGAAGGCCTAGACTTTAAATGCAATGCCTGCGGCTGCCAATGATACAGACTCAGAGTTTGCCATATCCACCTTTATGTGAAAATCTCGGCAAATGCATCAGAGTGAATTAGTTTGATAATATATTCTTCGAAGTACCTGTTAAGTAGAGAAGCTTTACCATGCAGCAAACCACAGGACCATAAAAATGTGCAAGCACAGGTGCCAACTGGGCAGGGATGAGAAAGTACTAAAATAATTCTTATCTTTTCAACAAGGCCAGAGTTATGACTACCATCACTTCACTGCCAGCTGTTACAACAATTTCAGGGCAGTAATGCATTTAATCTTGTGTCATTGCAATAAAGTAACAGTTCATTTTGGAAAATTGTATTTTCCTTTCCTCAACCCTCTACAATTACTATTTTGTTTTGTTTTCCAGTTCAAATACAGTATTTCACATTCTTAGAGATACATTATTTTAACTAGATAAATTTATTTTAAGCAACATCTTGCAAAAAACTTGTTTAAGAAAAATATATAGTGATTTTATGCTCACTAAATTTGAGTAAGCATAAAACTCGATCAATTTAGTCAAATGTGGAAAGGACGAGACAGGGGGCTGTGATGCAGTCCAGTAAGGTTCTTTATTTATTTGCCTTTTTATGTCTGTGCAGTCCTCTCCAATTAAATCAACATGTGATGTGAACTTTGTTAACATAAACTTCATAGAGTCTTCAGCTTCACAACACTATAAATTGCAATATAAAACTCTTCAGCTTTACAATAAAATTGTATTACGACATTCCAGTCACTGGTCACTCATGTCATTCTCTCTCTCCCTCTCTGGCAGTCGCGTGGCCATTTATATGCTGCTCTGTCCATGCTCAATGGAATTAGAGACAGGTGTTAGACATAATTTAGGCTTATCGCTTTCTCTTTCTCCGGACAGACACTTGACCACACCCCACTACCACATATCCCCACTGCCCGACTCAGGGCGAGGAACCATCCGGCCTGCCTGCCTACCAGCCCCCCCCACCCGGTGGTATCTGGAGATCCAGATAACACCGGGTGATCCGCACGTTGGTATCCTTCATGCGGTGGAGCCATTGGAGTGGGGCGTGATCTGTGCTTTGTCTCCCTTAAGGAGAGCTTACGGCTAGTGTACAGCACAGGGTGCTTCTCCTCCCCCACCACCAGCGAGAATACGCCCCCCAGTCCTCTGTCTGAAGCGTCCATCTGCAATACAAAAGGGAGAGTGAAGTTAGGCACCTGTTGGCACTGCTCCATCCACTGCACCAGGTCTGGAGCACCCTTTTTAGTGAAATCAGTAAGCAGGCTGGTGACGTCTGAATAATTAGGCACAAACCGTACCTCCAGCCACCCAATTGTGCAATTCTTGGGGTTTGCTGTGAGCCCCATCCACCGCAGCGATCTTAGGACCACCCTCACATGCTACATGTGCAGCTGCCAATCATTGCTATAAATGATAAAATCATCCAAGTAAGCAGCAGCGTAAGCTGTATGCAGTCTGATGTTCCGGTTTGCTCTAATGGCCTGACAAGGTCCATGACAATTCTTTCAAAAGGGACCTTGATTAGTGGAAGAGTGCGTATTCGCGGTATTAAGAGCTGTGTTGTCTCGGAGACATTGGGAGAAAGCAAATGGCGGTCAGTCTTCCTGAGCTTCAAGGAGCGGAACAGCTAGCGATACTGTTCCAGGCTGTGACCCACCCGCTGCAGGACTGCTTTTTTTTAAGTCATCATAGCCAGGAAATTCGCTGCCGGCAACTGTTGGGCAGCAAGCTAGGCTTCCCCGGACAGTAGTGGGAGGAGCCTGGCTGCCCACTGGTAACGCGGAGAGCTCCAGATCTCAGCAGTCCGCTCAAACAAATCGAGGAATGTCTCAGTATCATCTTCCGCCCCCATCTTCAGTTGTCCGGGGTCACGGCCGGGGCTCACTACTGGCCGAGCAGGCTCCGGATAGCATGATAGCATGATAGGTCCTCTGTTTGAGCTCGCAGGATCTTGAAAAAATGGCAGTATTGTTCTTGGCACAGCTCAAGCAGGGCTTGTTGGCGGCCAATTTGGAGGACTCCATGTGTACGTTGTCCCAGGTTTCGGCACCAGTGTGAAAGGACGAGACAGGGGACTGTGATGCGGTCCAGTAAGGCTCTTTATTTACAATATTTGCCTTTTTATTTCTGTACAGTCCTCTCCAATTAAATCAACATGTGACACAAACTTTGTTAATTTAAACTTCTCTGAGTCTTCAGCTTATAATATAAACTCTTCAGCTTCACAATAAACATTTAATATGACACGCCAGTCAAAATCATAAGATTTTGCTGAAAACAAGACTTAATATCTAATGACATTTTGCTTCTCGACTAAATGCATAGTGTTTAAAGGATGTTTGGATATTTTTGCCAGAAAGCAAGGTAAGAATTCTGATGACGGAAATTATATTTTCAGTGCTTTTCCTACTTCTGCCTTTTAAAGACTCAGCAACCCATTATAACATGTTAATTACTTTCTTTTCTCAACTTTTGAAATTTGGCTTTCTATCACCTGAAACCCCAGCCATATGAAAAACTTAACTTTTTGGTTGAAATTACGCTGACCTCTCTCCACTGACCTTTTGGGGAGCAGCTTCATAAATGTATTAAAAAATCTATGGTCATCCCAAGATTGTGATACAGATATCATTTGAGAAAGGCTCTCTCAGTGGGGTTCTTCAGTCCACTGAGGAATCCTTCTCCTGAGACTGCTTTTGTACTGCTAAGAGAGAGAGAAGCAATATCCCCACTGTCCTTTGGCAGGGTGGTGCTGGATTATGCTATCATTGATTCCTTGTGCTTGATATTGTTGAATAGACAGATGAATGTAGATGGAGTGTATTGAGAGGGGCTGTCTCTGTCCTTCAAGTACCATCCACTCAAGTCTTCACTCATTCCACTGAATTTAGATTCCTATGGACTGCATAAAATTAAAAGCACTCCCGATCAGACGAATACTGCATTTCTTCTTTGCCCTCTCCTCCTTTCCCACTCCCTCTTTTGCTCTTGAGCACTCACCCTGTCTTTCAGTCACTCTTTCTCTCACGCCCGTTTGTTTCTCCCACTTTTCTTCCTCTTGTTTTCCACATCACTCTTATTCTTCTAAGGACCTGTTATTTTCACAAGTAGAGATGCTTGCCAAGCAGCAAACCACAGGACCATAAAAATGTGTAAGCGCAAGTGCATGCATGCGCTGTCTGAGCTGTTTTAACACACGATTCAATAAGGAAATTATGCAAATCAGGTAATGGCACTAAAATGCACACAAAATTAGTGCAGAACACATCTTGCTAGTCACTTTGGAGTGCTAGGTTGCAGAGAATACTGCAGACTACCTCAATCTGGCATACTTTCAGACAGCATTGTTCCACCATTGTGATCCAGGCATCTGAATCGTCTTTTTAAAAGGTTGAAAGTGTGCTCATCTACACCATGTGTCTGGATATTTACCTGGGCTGGGTATAATGCTGTCAGATACCGCTGCTAAGATCTCTTGTACACAAATGTCTCTTTAAACTCTTACACATGGAGCAGTCTGGTACTGTACCAAGAGGGGGCACTGATCACAAAAATAATTAAATAAATAATATTGTGGTCTATATCAACAACCAGCTGCTTGATCTGCACACAATAGATGTCGTTTTAATGATTAGACTCTTATCTTTACAACGAATCTGATCTGAACAATTCTAAATTACGGCTTTTAAATTTTCTGACAAAATAGAACTCTTCCATTTTCATAATTTTTTAATTTGTGACCAAAACAGTGATATTTAAAGCCAGTAAAAAGATCACACTGTCATATATCTCAAGCACATGTATGATAATCAAAGAAAACAGAATTATCGTTACATTTTGGTTTATATCTGCATGAAAAATAAACATGAATTAGAAAATGGCATATCACAACTCACAGTAGATGACCCAAAATGATACAAGCCCACACTCAATGTAATATGATGTATAGATGCTTAAATATTAGTCAAAGAGTGTCAAAATGACAGCAATGGTGGCTATCGCTAATGGCGTCTCTGTGACAGTTTCTCCGGGATCATTCACTGAAACATGATCTTTCACATCATAAATGTATCAGAACGTCCTCATTGGCTGTCTAAAGAGTGTTTGATTCCATATCTGGAAGAAGGTACTATCCCACGTGGGGTAAACAGACCCAGAGCGCACGTACATTGAGTGGGAGGGTGAGTATGAAATGAAAGGGACGGAGAATAACGTAAAATCAGTTGAGATCAAATTATTGGTGATCATAATTAATTGTGTGTTTTTCTACATTTTTAAAATGTATTTTTATATCCAAGTAACAAATGGTAGAATTATTGTGGAGAAACTGGTGACAGCTAAATGTATAAAATATTTAAATAATGACAATATTAAATATGAGTGTTTAATTTAAGGTTTAAGTACTTCACATTTTTTCTAATAAAGGCTGTTTGATTTAGTTTATTTCCTAATGTTAACTAATGCATTAACTAACAAACCTGTACTAACGTGTAATTAAGGTGACCATTATTAATGCATGAACTCATATGCCTGTTGTAGTTTATTTTATATCTTCATTAGTTCCTGATTAGTCCATTCCTTAACTCATCTTTAATTCATGCAGAAGTAACTATTAATTCATAATTATTCATGTACTGTTATGAAGTTTTTTTTAGTTTTTTTTATTGCATTCATAGTTTTCAATTATTCTATTTTAATGTCACCAACTACATTAAATGCATCACCAACTATGTTCCAAATGCTATAACTTTGGATAGCTTTGTACTATCAAATTTTTTTCCAGGAATAGTTAATTCAATGAATTCAAGTCATTTTTATTTGTATTGCACTTTTCACAACACACATAGTTTCAAAGCAGCTTTACAGGAAATCATGCATAAAAAAATGAAACTTTAAAATCTGTAAAGTCTTAGAGTGATCATTGTGTAGTTTGATGAAATATGATTGTAAATTGTGTATAAAAATGTAATAATTAAATAATAATAGTATTTAGAACCCCAGTGAGCAAGCTGTAGTCGACTGCGGCAAGGAACACAAAAATCCATAAGATGTTGGTTAATGGAGAAAAATAACCTTGTGAGAAACCAGACTCACTTTGGGGGCCAGTTCCCCTCTGGCTAAACAGCATGAATATAATGCCAATATTAGTTATTTGTGTGCAGTGCTAGTCATGATTTAAAGTTTGTAAATGAAGTAAGCGTTAAGGTCCAGTGTTTAAAAAAATAAAAAGAGTAAAGGTGTAATTCCTTTATTCCTAGTTGCCTGATGAAAACTTTTGTTGCCAATTTAATGATGTAGTCTATGTATTCCATTTCAGTGTGTAGTCCATCACTAGACAAAGGTGATGCAGGCAGAGATCAATGAGGTGCATCACAGTTCTACCAGCAGGTCATTTCAGTAAGGTTCGGTGGAGTTCATCCTAAGTCCAAGGTTCAGGCAGTAGCATATGAAATATCTGATGTCTTACAGTTGGTGTTGGCATCAGTTAATCCTCAAGTCAAAAGACTGAAGTGATGTCTGGCTAGCACCAGCTGTAAATTGTTGTCATCACTCAGTAGCAGTGTAGTCTGACACCAAGCAGGAACAGAGCTGTAACTGGTCGGCTCTGGTAACCTCAGGATATGAATCCCGAGCTTGAGACATGGAAATAAAGAGAATAATATTAGGGAAACAACACCAAAGTTAATTTGATGACCTTCGATACTTACAGTCTAAATGGTATAATGTCAAACATAAATAATAACTGAAAAGTGTATTTTTTGTGTTCATTTTTTTGTGTTTTGTCAGCAGTGTTATGTCATGAGAGTCTCTGAGCATGATCCAAATATATTTTCCTCAAATTTTCAAAAGGTTTCCATCAATTGATACCATACAATTGACCCACCTTTTTTTTTTTTTTTTTTTTTATAAGCTCTTTCTTTTGGGATGCCATTTAAGCATGAACTCCTTAAAAATTACTTCAGGTTGTAGGGGGTTAAAACAAAATTAAATTTACCGCCTGCTTTCCACATGCAGTAGTAGCACAAGTTTCATTGCACCAGATGAATAGCAAATTTTTTTTATGAGGTTATATAATGAGCCAAATTTACATAAAAGTGTGCACAGAAAAAAATTACAGTGACTTAACTAACTATGCATACTGCAGCACTAATATTGCTTAGTTAAACTTGATTTTAGGTGGTTAGTAGTGACAAAGGTGCATAAGAGGTGCAACTTTTTAGTTAATTTGCCCCTCTGTCTTTGTGCCGTCTCTGTTTCACCCACCCTCTCACTTTGTGCTTTCCTTCTCCATCAGCCTTTCTGTCTTTCGCTCTTGTGCTTTCTATTTTACATATCCTTCCTATTTTAGATTTCTCTTCTCCAGCAAAGGCTCTTAAGCTCTGCCATAGACCAGACTCTAATAGTTTGGGACATCTGCTGGCAGCACTGTGGCACTGATAAACAATGTTGCTATGATGAACTACAGCAATATAAAGTACTAAAAGTATACAAAAGAGGCATTTCTTCCAAGCCTCCATATGCTTGTGCACACAACATTCATCATTTAGATTCTCATTAGCACAACATTAACATTAATTTCCTTATCTCTGAGATTTAAATTGAAGCAAGCAAATAACCAATGCGATACAATCAAATTATGCCAGCGTTTCTGTTCCCATAGTTACATTGTCCAACACAACACACAAGCACTTCCTGATCCAATCAGAACTGGGGTGCTGATCATGCATGCTCATTCTATTTTGGTAGGTAGTTTGGGACAAATTATTCTTCTATTTTTTAGAGAGATATTATGGAGTACAGCAGGAAGTTATTGTTGTGGGGTAAATTAATAGCAGATTTCAGACTGACCTTGATGGTAACACTTTATAATAATGGTTCGTCATTAATAGGTAATGATGTAGGAATTAATACAGGATTAATGAGTAGTACTACATTAACACTTTAGTTTCTACTATTTACTAATATGGAAACATGATTAACTAATCAGTAAGTAATAGTGAACTGATGACTGAGGTAGTTCACTGTTAAGTGTTATGAAGAGGGCAGACGAGGGAGTAAGGATCCAAATGCAGCTTTATTCAAGGTTACAAAGTAAAGGGAAGTAGGAACACAGGAACAAATGAAACGTCCACGAGGGGAAAAATAAAGACATAAACACTAGATAATGACACAGGGAGTTTTCCAAGGAGGGCATATGCAGGAACACGGACTAAGGTAGGATTCTGGAGCAACATGAACAGAGCATCAAACATTAGACAACGACCAACAAAGGACAAGGTGAAACATAGACCAATGGACAAACAGAACTCATAACAAGGTAAAAAGGCAATTAACTAAAGACTAGAACTGATAACAAGATAATCAAACAATAAACCAATGAAAACCAGACACATAGACAAGGAGGGAAAACAGGACTTGACAAGACTTCAAAATAAGAGTTCATAAAACAAAAGGCAATACGGAACATAAAAGGTGCCAAAACTCAAAGAGTGCATAAACAAAGAACAATGTGGAACATAAAAAGTGCCAAAAACTTAAATAAAAAGGTACACAAACCAAAGACGGTGTGGATCGTTACAGCTAAGTAATCAATAATTACTGAATTTGATTTTCCTCATTGAGAACTATTAACTAACTATGGCTAATTTAAAATAACTAATAATTATTTACTAATCAGAACATTAACATGTGTCTAAAATGTGAATGGTTATGTTTGTATTGAGAACAAGATCAAGAAATGTGCATTCAGAGAAACATGCGCCTCACGTGTGTTCTTTGCGAGAATTAATTTGTGAACGTAACAGTATGATACTGTATGTTATTCTCACAAGAAGTTTTTAATTTTATGTGAAGTGCGTTATTTTTCTGAGTAACTTAATGGAGCCAATGAAAAGAAAGAAAGAATGAGTGTCACGTCCATCAGGTTTCTAATCCAATCAGGGTTCGCCATATGCAATGCTTGCGCTGAAACTGAAAGCAGAGCGAGTGCGATTTTGCTCCACCCTCCCTTCGCTCTGCCTGAATGTGGTAAATTTTAACATACACTACCGGTCAAAAGTTTTGAAACACTTGAAATGTTTCTCATGATCTTAAAAATCTTTTGATCTGAAGGTGTATTCTTAAATGTTTGAAATAGTTTTTGTAGACAAAAATATAATTGTGCAACCATATTAATTTATTTCATTATAAAACTCAAATTTAAGAAAAAAAAAATTTTAATTTTTTTTTTTTTTTTTTTAATTCGAACAAATAATAAAGAAAAGCAGCCAATAAGTGCCCAGCATTGATGGGAACTCCTTCAATACTAAAAATTAAAAAGCATCCCAGGGTGATACCTCAAGAGTTGGTTCTGAAAATGTCAAGAGTACATGTCTGCAAATTCTAGACAATGGTGGTGGCATAATGGGCTAAAGCACATAACTGTTAATCAGAAGGTTGCTGGTTCAATCCCCACAGCTGCAACCACCGCTGTGTCCTTGAGCAAGGCACTTAACTCCAGGTTGCTCCGGGGGGATTGTCCCTGTAATAAGTGCACTGTAAGTCGCTTTGGATAAAAGTCTGCCAAATGCATAAATGTAAATACTGTTAAAGAATTGTTCATGATAATTCATGTTAACAAATGGAACCTTATTGTAAAGTGTTGCCATCTAATTAATTTCATTATGTTACATAAGGTCAGAAATGCAGTCAGTAGCACAGAATATGTAAACAGGTAGACCAGGCAAATACTTCAGTAACAGGAACACACACACACTCAAAATGTTTAGACTGTAACAGCTTAACAAAATTGCCTTTGATTGACCTATTCTTGAAGTATATTATGTTGTCCTTTGGCTTATTAGCACAGAGATGTGGTGTCATCGCTTAAAGTTCCTGAGAACTTAGACTTGTCATCCAACAATCTTATCACTGACAGCCCAATCTACAGTATGCTGAATGGCAGCTGCGTTGTTCATACATTCATAGAAAACAATTGTTTTGAATTTCAGAAAGCGCCATGTCATCTGCCAGAAATGTCTAGTGTGCGACCCCCATTTAGAGAGAGAGAGAGAGAGAGTGTGTGTGTGGGCCCACATTTTACTGAGTTTATACTTAAATGTTCAGTCATACTTGAAGTTGTGTAAAAGGGTTGCTTTATTTCATATTCACTAGTTAAGTTATATTCTGTAAATTCAGTGTCATTTGCAGTACAATTGATAGTATATACACCAAGATAAGCTCATACAGAGAAGAGTTTATAAGGTAAAACACAGTTTGCATTTACTGTGAATGTCTAAAATCTAAAGTGAATATTTTATACTGAGTGTTCGTTTAACTGTATACGTTGACACACATCTGAGTTTATTCAGTGAATTTTGCACAGAGTTCTTTGAATGTGTTGAAGCATATTTGAATGTAGTCACAATATAACATCACACAGTAGCAGAGTAAAATAACTTCATTGTTTATACTTTGAATATTATATTGCTTTATGATTTTACATCTACACTAGTACTTTTATTACAAATAAATCCTTTGGATTACTTTTTCTAAAGCTGTCTGTTGTTATATTTTCCTAAGTAAATATTTCAGTAGTGGTATCAGAGAAGGGTAATAATATTTTTAGTCAGGAGACACATTACTTGAATCCGGTCCCTAATAGAACTTGGGTAAGGTAAAGCCTAAGAGGGTAGGGCGCTACATGAATATTTTGCAATAAACAAAATATTTTTCTATGCTTATAATCAACAAATTTAAATCAGTTTAAACCAGTTTTAATTCAATAAATTAGTTAATTCCCACATAAAAGGCATTATGTAGCTACGCAGTCCTGTACCTTTGTCTTTTTGTCCAATTTTCTAATATTTACTAGTACTAGTTGTTATGATTCACTCATGATTCGGAGATAATTGTGTTGGCTCATGTGTTAGAACTTTATTAGAACTAATAAATATTTTTCTGGAAAAAATTAATATGATGAATTGGCAGGCACTGTTGTGCTCTATTGGGTGTATTCACACAATATCCTTAATTGTACACAAGTGGCATACTTTATTTTTAAAGAATGTGTCTGAATTACATGTACTTAAAGGGATAGTTCACCCAAACATGAAAATTCTCTCATCTTTACTCACCCTCATTTCATGTTAGATGTGTAAGGCTTTCTTTCTTCAGCAAAACACAAACAAAGATTTTTCAATGAACATTTCAGCTATGAAGGTCCTTTCAATGCAAGTAAGTGGTGACCAGACATTTCAAGCTCCAAAAATCACATAAAGGCAGCATAAAAATAATCCATATGACTCCAGTAGAAATCCATGTCTTCAGAAGTGATATGATAGATGCAAGTGAGAAACAGATCAATATTTAATTCAGTTTATTTTTTTTTACTATAAATATCTAAATATTTATAGTAAAAATGATTGAAATCTTAATATGTTTCTCACCAAAATTGATTGCATCGCTTCATAAGACATATATTAAACCACTGGTGTCATTTATGCTGCCTTTATGTGATTTTTGGAGCTTGAAAGGTCTTTTCACCATTAACTTGCATTGAAAGTACATAAAGAGTTGAAATATTATTCTCAAAATCATTGTTTGTGTTCTGCAGAAGAAAGAAAGTCAAATACATCTTGAATGGCAAGAGGGTGAGTAAATGATGAGAGAATAGTCATTTTTGGGTGAACTATCCCTTTAAGTGTCTAAATTCCAATAACCTGCAATGATGTCTCACCAATAATCCACATCAAGATGCTGAAAATTGGCAGATACATTATTGTGTAAATCTGTGAAAACATACACAAAAGCAGATCTGATTTATGCACTCAGGCTGTGGTAGAATGGCTCAGACAGCTTGAGTTACACAATAATAGACTAAAATAAGTAATTAAGTCAATTAAGTCAATATGTCACTCAAAATGATTATCAGCATCACAAAAATGTACACTGCCAAAATCAAACAAAAAGACTTGTAGTTCAGATGCCATCCTACAGGTGGAACACTATAAAGAACACATGCGTCTTACTCACCCTGTCACCTCTCACCCCAGTCATATTTAGATGGCTTCACACATCTGTGGAGGTCATAGTTTGAGGTACTGATATGGGTCGTAAAGTAGAGCTGGCAAATGAAAGGTGCGAATGCAAAACCAGATCTCACCCCATTAAGTCATTTAAAGGGCTGACAAAATTGGCCTGGCAACTATGGGCTAATGATGGCTTTCTGCTACCTCTTAAGCTGATGTGTTTTCAAGTGTATGTGAGCTTGAGTGTGTATGTATGTGTGTGTAGTGTCACTTGTTGGTTACTCCATGCACGAGTGAGCGAGCAAGTGAGAGACAGAAAGAAAGGTGACTAGCCTTATCTAGGAATAAATTATTTAAAAAGAGAAAAAATATGTATGAATGACAAAAAGTGAGCCCTTTGCTCAAACCCACCTTCAATTTGCATAAGCCCCTCTAATATATGACCTAAAAGAGCTGTGACATTCGCCTGTCCATGCATCAACTCCACTGACTCACCATGCCTGACGGAACAGAGAGAGGTCCACTTGCGGCGGTCAATGCGCCGGTCATTTTTTCACAGGCAATTTGCTTCATATTTCCATATTTGGATTACTGCTGTGGGGCTGTGCTGGTAGGCTTGTGCAGGTTCTCATTTGAAATATAACCAACAACCATTTTCCTCTGCAGGAGGCTTCTCTTAGTGCTCTACTCTGCTCCCCTAAATTACTTATAATTATCAGAGATTTCAAATCTCTCCCTGCAGTTAGCCTGTTACAAAGATTTGTTCTCAAGCAAGCTATCCAAAAATCTATTCTTTATTAACAGAGGAGAGTATTTTACTGCATTCATTTTATGATATATATATATATCATATGCTGGACCTTTCTGTGCTTGGCTGGTTCAACTCCTATCTCTCTGTAACGCGTTTCAGAAGACTGACAAGGAGGGTGGACACAGAGGCAGGGGTGTAACTCAAAAGGTAAGCTTTTAATTAATATTTGGGAAAACAGTGTACACAAAACAATCTTTACAAGGGCTCTCTCTCATAGCCAACACTGGACTGGCATTCTCTCTCTCTAACTGGCGGTGCTGTGGCTCTTTTATGCCGCTCTCCCCGTGCTCACTGGAATTAGAGACAGGTGTTAGACATAATTTAGCTCAGGTGCAAGCGCCCTTACCGCTTTCCCTCTCCGGACGGGTGCTTGACCGCGCCCCCGCTGCCACATACCCCCACCGCCCGACTCAGGCCAGGGCGTCATCCGGCCTGCCTACCACTCCCCCCCCATTTCTGGAAAGAAAGTCGGCGACAGCCATCTGCACCCCCGGTCTGTGGACCACCTCGAACTTAAAAGGCTGGAGAGCCAGATACCAACGGGTGATCCGGGCGTTAGTATCCTTCATGCGGTGGAGCCACTGCAGTGGGGCGTGATCCGAGCAGAGAGTGAAGGCCCGCCCCAGCAGGTAGTAGCGGAGCGTGAGGACCGCCCACTTGATGGCCAGACACTCCTTCTCTACAGTGCTGTACTTCGTTTCCCTCAAGGAGAGCTTCCTGCTGATGTACAGCACGGGGCGCTCCTCCACCTCAACCACCTGCGAAAGTATGGCCCCCAGCCCTCTGTCTGAAGCGTCCATCTGCAATAAGAAAGGGAGAGAGAAGTTAGGCGAATATAAGAACGGCCCTCCACAGAGTGCGGCTTTAACTTGTGTAAATGCCTGTTGGCACTGCTCCGACCATTGGACCGGATCTGGAGCCCCCTTTTTAGTGAGGTCAGTCAGCGGGCTGGTGACATCCGAATAATTGGGCACAAATCTTCTATAATAGCCAGCCAGCCCCAGGAACTGCCTCACCCCCTTTTTGGTCTTAGGTCAAGGGCAAGTCGCAATCGCCGCGGTCTTGTCAATTTGGGGACGCACCTGGCCATGACCCAAGTGGAACCCCAGATACCGTACCTCCACACGCCCAATCGCGCACTTCTTGGGGTTTGCTGTGAGCCCCGCCCGCCGCAGTGACTTCAAGACCGCCCTCAGGTGTTGTATATGCCGCTGCCAGTCATTACTATAGATAATGATATCATCTAAATAGGCAGCGGCGTAAGCGGAGTGCGGGCGGAGGATACGGTCCATCAGACACTGGAACGTGGCTGGAGCCCCGAACAAACCGAACGGAAGTGTCACAAATTGGTGCAATCCGAACGGCGTGGTGAAGGCGGTTTTCTCACGGGAAACTGGTGTCAAGGGGATCTGCCAATAACCCTTTGTCAAATCCAATGTCGAATAAATGCGAGCAGTACCTAACCGATCGAGCAGTTCATCAACACGAGGCATTGGGTACGCGTCAAATTTAGACACCGCGTTGACTTTTCGATAGTCCACACAGAACCGGACAGATCCGTCACTCTTGGGAACAAGAACGACCGGGCTAGACCAGTCGCTGTGGGACTCTTCTATTACCCCCATATCGAGCATCGCATCCAATTCGTCCCGAACAATTTTCTTTTTATGCTCGGGGAGGCGATAAGGGCGGCTACGAACCACCACCCCCCGGCTCGGTCTCGATGTGGTGTTCGATGATGTTCGTACGACCCGGTAGAGGAGAAAACATGTCTGAAAACTCTTTTTGCAACTTGGCAACCTCTGAACGTTGGCACAGGGAGAGGTGGTCTCCGCAAATGACCGGGGCATTGTAATCAGGCTTTGGATTCACCTCCGGTCCAAGCTCCGCCTTCTCTGGAACCACCATAGCCAATGACACAGGGACCGCCTCCCTCCATAATTTAAGGAGATTGAGGTGGTATATTTGACGCGCGTCCCCCCCTATCGGTTCGCTTAACCTCATAATCGAGATCCCCCACTCGTCGTGTGACCTCAAAGGGCCCTTGCCACTTGGCGAGTAATTTGGAGCTCGATGTGGGGAGCA
This sequence comes from Moxostoma hubbsi, assembly GCA_032164185.1. Classification (NCBI taxonomy): domain Eukaryota; kingdom Metazoa; phylum Chordata; class Actinopteri; order Cypriniformes; family Catostomidae; genus Moxostoma; species Moxostoma hubbsi. Next base: position 21,553,817 of record JAVLUX010000031.1, read on the forward strand.
ATACAAGAACTTTGTCTCCCGGTGCAAATTCCCTTAGCTGAGTACCCCTGTCATACAGCCGGCGTTGGCGTGCTTGAGCCTGGAGCAAATTCTCCTGTGTTAGTTTCCCCAGTGTGTGGAGTTTTGCTCGAAGATCAAGAACGTACTGAATTTCATTTTTACTACTCGAAGGTCCTTCCTCCCAGGCTTCACGGATGACGTCCAGCACTCCGCGCGGGCGCCGCCCATACAGCAGCTCAAACGGGGAAAATCCAGTGGAGGCTTGCGGGACCTCTCGTACTGCAAATAACAGGGGGTCAAGCCATTTATCCCAATTCCTAGCGTCTTCATGTACGAATTTACGAATCATATTCTTGAGCGTTTTATTAAATCGTTCCACTAGGCCATCTGTCTGCGGATGGTACACACTAGTGCGAATTGATTTAATGCCCAATAGATCGTAAAGTTCGCGAAGTGTGCGTGACATAAATGTTGTGCCTTGGTCAGTGAGGATTTCTTTTGGAATCCCCACCCGGGAGATTATTTTGAAGAGTGCCGCAGCAACACTGCGTGCTGAGATGTTGCTCAGAGGCACTGCTTCCGGATATTGCATTGCGTAATCCACTAGGACTAACATAAAGCGATGTCCCCGTGCTGTCCGTTCTAATGGCCCGACGAGGTCCATTCCAATTCTTTCGAAGGGGACCTCGATTAATGGAAGAGGGCGCAATGGCGCTTTTGGGGTGGCCGGTGGGTTTACCAGCTGGCATTCACGGCACGTCGCACACCACCTGCGGACGTCGCCGGAAATGCCCGGCCAATAAAAACTGGCTATTAAATGGAGAAGTGTTTTTCTTTCTCCTAGGTGACCCGCCATGGGATTATAATGAGCCGCCTTGAATAACATTTCCCGGCGGCTCCGTGGAATCAACAATTGAGTGATATTTTCTTTTGTTTCAGTGTCCTGCGTCACTCTGTACAACCGCTCATTTATAATCGCAAAATAGGGGTTTGCGAGAGCAATGTCCGGCTGGAGACGCTGACCATCAATCGTCTTCACCTGGTCAAACGCGTGCTTAAGGGTCTCATCCCGTGACTGCTCCAAAGGGAAATCTACGTCAGGGAATTCCCTGCGAAGGGGAGGGGCGGAAGGCCCGCCCCTTCCCTCGTCATCCCGATTCGGAGCAGCCGAGGATGGCCCCGGCTCCGCCTCCCCTGCCAAAGCATCGCACATCGCACATCTCCCCAGTCTAATGCAGGACCCATCCTTCCCAGTTCCCCCCAAAACATGCTTAAATGCAGGCCAATCGGTTCCCAAAATCAGAGGATGGGTGAGGCGGGAACTAACCGCTGCCTCCACTTTGTTTTTTTCCCCGAAATTTAAGCAGCAAAGTCACCATCGGATAGCTGTGAACATCCCCGTGCACACACCTCACCCTTACCCGCTTAGCCGTGCCCAAAGCCTCGGGTTGAACCAAGCGTTGATGGATGGTGGTCTGATTACAACTGGTATCCAGCAAAGCTTGGTGTGTACCCCCCGGATTCTTACCGGAACCCGGTACGCTCCAGCCCGATCGGGGGCAGCGTGTGGGAGATCGGCGACCCGGACCACCGCCCCCACCTTCATCAACGGACACCGCTCGTGGAAGTGGCTCGGGTCCCCAGACCTCCGACAGGCCGGCCCAGGTACCACACCCGTACCTGCTTCAACGGACGCCCCCACCTGAGGGGGAGAGCGGCTGTAGGTTATGGAGGGGGAATGTGATGAGGCTGACTTCTGGAGTGTTGAACTCTGCCAGGCTCCTCGCCTGCGTGGGGCAGTAATGGGACCTAGAGAGAGGACAGAGCGAGAGGGTTGGGGGGAGTGGGGAAGAGCGGAAGTAAACACAGGGGGAGGGGGAAGAGAGGGAGAGAGAGAGAGAGAGAAAGAGGGCTCGTCCGCCCTCGGGATCACCGCGATATGGTCCTCCGCCAACTGGACGGCAGCTTCCAGCGACGCCGGGCGGTGGCACTGGACCCACTCCGCCGTTTTCTGGGGCAAGTGTTGGATGAACTGTTCCAGCACCACCTGATCAACGAGGCCCTCGACGTCGCGGTCCCCCACTAACAGCCACCTCCGGCAGGCATCACGGAGCCGCTGGGCAAAAGCAAACGGGCGGTCGGACTTCTCTAGCTTCATGCCCCGGAAGCGCTGTCGGTTTTCCTCGGGGCTCCGACCTACCCGCTGATGGCTTTCTTTAAATCGGCATAGGCCAGGAGGCTTGTTGTCGGCAGTTGTTGTGCCGCGAGTTGGGCTTCCCCGGACAAGAGAGGAATGAGGCGGGCTGCCCATTGGTCTTGCGGCAAGCCCCAGATTTCCGCCGTTTTCTCAAACAAATCCACATAGGCTTCTGTATCGTCGGCCGCCCCCATCTTCTGTAACGTGGGCGGCGGCAGCGTGGCACGGGCGTCCGGGGTCGTGGCTGTGACTGGTGAGGCCTCCTGGCTGAGCAGGCTCCGGATGACGCGGCGATCCTCTGCTTGAGCCCGCATGATCTCGAAGAACCGCCGATCTTGGTCCTGCCTGAGCTCAAGCAGGGACTGTTGGTGGCTCTGATGGAGGGTAGCGAGGGACTGGAGGACTTCGGCCAGCTGGGAGGACTCTACGGGGTGACCCTTCTCCATCGTTGGAAGTAATCCTGGGTTTCGGCACCAGTGTAACGCGTTTCAGAAGACTGACAAGGAGGGTGGACACAGAGGCAGGGGTGTAACTCAAAAGGTAAGCTTTTAATTAATATTAAGGAAAACAGTGTACACAAAACAATCTTTACAAGGGCTCTCTCTCATAGCCAACACTGGACTGGCATTCTCTCTCTCTAACTGGCGGTGGTGTGGCTCTTTTATGCCGCTCTCCCCGTGCTCACTGGAATTAGAGACAGGTGTTAGACATAATTTAGCTCAGGTGCAAGCGCCCTTACCGCTTTCCCTCTCCGGACGGGCGCTTGACCACGCCCCCGCTGCCACACTCTCAGGTAGGTCTTTCAAGGTAGCCTGGAGAGGTGAGGTATCCAAGCCACATCAGTTACTTACTGGGGTACCTCAGGGATCAGTGCTTGGGCCACTTCTCTTCTCCATATACACAACGTCATTAGGACCCATCATCCAGTCACATGGTTTCTCTTACCACTGCTACGCTGATGACACGCAACTTTACTTGTCCTTCCAGCCCAACGACACCACAGTGACCGCTCGATTCGCTGCCTGTCTGGCTGACATCTCAGCCTGGATGAAGGAACACCACCTGCAACTCAACCCAGCCAAGACTGAACTCCTTGTCTTTCCAGCCAACCCTGATGTTGAACACAACATCACTGTGCAGCTGGGTCCAACTACAGTGTCGCCTTCCAAAACGGTCAGAAATCTAGGTGTAACCATTGATGACAAGCTAAACTTCACAGACCACATATCAAAGACTGCAAGATCATGCATATTTACACTCTACAATATCAGGAAGATAAGACCCTTCCTCTCTGAACATGCCACACAACTGCTTGTTCAGTCACTTGTCATAACTAGACTGGACTACTGTAATGCTCTCTTTGCAGGCCTTCCTGCATATGCTATTAGACCTCTGCAAATGATCCAGAATGCAGCAGCACGTCTGGTCTTTAATGAACCAAAGAGATCACATGTTACACCTCTCTTTGTCTCTCTCCACTGGCTGCCAGTTCATGCACATATTAAATTCAAGGCCCTGATGCTGGCATACAGAATAGTCACTGGGTCTGCTCCAGCATACCTAAAAACATTTATGCAGAGCTACGTTCCCACCAGAAGCCTGCGGTCGGCTAAGGAACATCGCCTTGTCGTACCAAAACAAAGAGGCACCAAAACACTTTTCCGGACTTTCAGTTTTATCATACTAAAATAAAGATTTTATGTTGGACATTTACCCGGCCCTCACTTCCTCCTTCAGTAGAGAACTGATGCAAAAGATGTGTGATGAGGGATGGCTGTTGTCAATAATTTGGCTGAATGGGGTTGATTTCAAGGTAACTGAACTTTCGGGAACAACATGTATATTTCCTGTGTGATCATGTTGGTCTAATTGTCTGATAATACTGATAGTCAGAAGTGAGGCTTGGAAGATTCATTTCTAAATAGACCATGCTGCGTGGATTGGAAATATGCAAACTAAGTCATTTTCTCTCTAATTCAATTTAGTTTTTGTTCATATTTCAGTGTACATTCAAGTCAAGTGGTTTTTATTGTCGAACCATATACAGTTAGTACAGTACACATTGAAATGAGACAACGCTCCTCCAGAACCATGGTGCTACATAAAACAGCATAGGACAAACACAGAACCACATGAGGCTACACAGACTAAATAACATACCTATATAAAGTGCACGTGCAAACGTGTGCAAAAAGTATGGGACAGTACAATAAATTACTAAAAAATAACAAGACAATAGGCACAGTGAGAGACAGTGCAGCGCCAACCAGTACACAGTAGTGCAAAAGATGACAGTTTCTAAAAATGCCAAATGTAAACCTAACATACTATGAGATGAGTGTTCTATGCACATAGCAGTTATTGAGGTAGCAGCCAGGTATAAAGTGACAATAATTAAAGTGCAACTCAGGACACGTGTGTGTGTGTGTGTGTGTGTCAGTCCAGTCTCTGAGTATTGAGGAGTTTGATGGCTTGGGGGAAGAAGCTGTTACACGGTCTGGCCATGAGGGCCCGAATGCTTCGGTAACTCTTGCCAGACGGCAGGAGGGTGAAGAGTTTGTGTGAGGGGTGTGTGTGGTCATCCACAATGCTGGTTGCTTACATAGTTTCTGTTCAGTTTTCTGTGCTTTTTTATTATTTTCATGGTCAACCACCAAAGTCACGACTCCAACCCGCAAAGCTTTTACTAGGTTTAAACAGACAGACTTCTCTTGGTCTTGAGTGGTTTCAAGTGGCAGTAATGTAGAGTGATTGTTGGAACAAACAGACAGACAACTACAGTGATGTAATGTTGTGAATGGCCTTCACCCTCCAGCTTTACTGTTCCTATTCCATCAGCTTTAGCATTGCCTTCCCTACAGACATTAATTAAAGGTCTAGACTGGAATGACAGAGACTGAAGAGGACCTTACAGCCTGAGCAGAAAGAACAATAAAAGAAACATGACCTATCTGTCCAATCCTATTTTCTCTAATATTTTCTTGGTTATCACTTTTGTTTGGACCTACTCATAAAGAAGCAGATAAGTCTGATGGTGTAGAAGCAAAGCCTTAGAAAAGTTCTATTGGATTATAATTGGTTGGAAGAAACATTCAACAAACAAGTGATAACAATTCAGAGGGGTATACCCCAACTATTTACAAAGCATAATTTTGCTTGTTTGAGCCAGTAGTGAATAAAAATACAGTTACGCCTAGGACATCTTTAAACTTATAGTCTAAATTTGACACAGTCACTACAGGGAAAATATTTTGTATTGTTCTACTGTACTATCGCAGTCACATCTGATGGACCTACTACCGCTGCATATTGGTTTTTGTAAACTAATAAAGCCATACTGCTCTACAAATTCAAAATGCAGTATCATTACAAAAATGAGAAATGACTCACAAGTTACTTGATTTTTGGATGGATTTTGTAGTACCTGCAGTTTTCAAATAGTTTTCTCTAATTTTGAGCATTGTTGAGCCAAATAGTTCTGTCACAGGACAGCTAATATTTTATTTTTGTTTTGCCTTTGCATGGCAGCTTAGATGCAGAAACTGTAGATAATGTGCAGAAGCAAGCAATGCCGGCTTGATATCTACCACATCCATGAACAATATGGACAAGGAAGAAATGTTTTGCTGGGAGAAGTTGTCATGTAAGTAAGAGGGATCCCTTTAAGCTGCAAGCTTATGTTGGGCGCTTCGTTCAGGAGTGGTTTGGTTATTAGCAATAATTAATAATTATCAAAGATAATTATTAATTATTAAAATCGTCTAGTTACCTCCCTGATGGAGAGGGGTCTCTCTTGAGCACCGAATATGCCTCTGATCTATGAAAAAAGGGCAATGAGAAGTTGGCAGACAGTATTTGCATACCCCGCCCCCGGACACATGGGTATAAAGGCGAGGAAATATGTCAAATTCATTCAGGATTTTTCTGAGGAGCCGGAAATGGTCCGGCCACAACAGTGGCTCGGCTCAGTGACGTGGCCGGGAGGACACAACGTCTTGTTCCCTCCATCAGGGAATGGAGGTTATATACGTAACCTAGAAGTTCCCCGTCTGCCGCTCACTTCGACGTTGTGTCGAAGAAGCGACACTAGGGGTCCAATTTAAATCACACCATGCGCTGAGCCGTGTACGTGTTCTGCTGACACAGGAGTGGGCAGGTATTTTACATGCAAAGGCGACCAGCTGTGTCAGACTGCACGTACCCTTCCCCAATGACCCAAAAAAGTCATCGTAATCCTTCTGGTTACCCTAGACAGGGGAACAAGGCAACACTTGCCAACCTGGGAATGGGCCGAGCCTGGCTGGGCCTCTTTTCTCTCTATGTTTCTCCGTATAGAACAAGAAATAGCCAGGGCCCTTACATGCATCGAGGGAAGGGGGTCTTACCCAGTTTCCTATTCTTTCAGGGGGAAAAGACCCTGCGGAGACCACACCTGCCTGGAAGGGGAGGTAAGAGTGGCGAATACATCACATGGGTTTTTAGGCGGCATGTGGAAAGTGGCACAGTGGTAGATCCAGCCTCGCTAGGAGGGGGGGAGTTGCTACAACACAGCAACCAGAGGGCAGCTGGGACTGCCTAAGGGAGACATGGGTCCACTCGTAAGTGGACCGTACCATGGACAATACACACAGGGGGAGTCCATGTAGGAGTCCTGCCCTGTGGAGCACCTATTCCAGTACAGGGTAGATTAAGTACCTGCAGTGGATTGAGCCGGCGAGTTCCTCCGCTGATCTGTCGTGGGGCTGAAGGTTGGGGGGGTCCGCGTCCAGCATGCCGGGACTGTTGAGATCTGGAGGCAGAGTGCCGTGAGAATGGCATTTGTGAGCCAGGTGACCCAGAGACAAAGGAAATAGCTCTGTTATTGAGAATGTGGGTACTGCAGCCCCGTCTAGAGGGGGCGGCAAATGAAATAACTTCAACAAAAGATTGTCCTCCAGGCCCTCCACCGGGGGATGGAGTGGTCTTCTTACCAGCTCCGGAGCTAACATCTTGGTCTCTGGGTTGGACGTCTCAGGAGCACCTGGGAGCCTTCCGTGTCCTCGAGGGGGTCCGTGAGACGGGGGGGGCGTCTGCTTCCTGTGAGGTGCTCAACGTGGGGGCTGAGAGCTGGGCCCGGGTTGATGCTGAGCAGGGTATTTCTTAGCCACAGTAGGATGCCCTTGGCGAGCAGACAGGGCATGGCCCATGGCGGCAGGCTTGTGGCGGGGCAGGATGTGAGAGATGGCCTCTGTCTTTTTCTTCACCGCAGAGAACTGCTGGGCTAATTCCTCGACGGTGTCGCTGAAGAGGCCGCACTGGGAGACAGGGGCATTGAGAAATTGAGCTTTGTCGGTCTCATGCATCTCGACCAAGTTCAGCCACAGATGACATTCCTGGACCAAGAGCGTGGCCATTGCCTGCCCGAGTGACTGTGCTGTGACCTTCGTGGCTCTGAGGGCGAGGTCGGTCGCTGAGCGCAGTTCCTGCAACACATCGGGATCAGGGCTACCCCCGTGCAGATCTTTAAGTGCCTTGGCCTGGTGGACTTGCAGGAGGGCCATGGCATGCAGGGCGGAAGCGGTATATCCGGCGGCACTGTAGGCTTTGGCGGGTGGTAGGGCTTCCGGGGCACAGGTGGAGCGCAACAGCCCTGTCTACCTGGGGAATCGCCGTGTACCCGTGGGCTGCTCCGCCGTCGAGTGTAGTGAGAGTGGATGAGCGAGTGGCTTTGTGACGAGTGGAGAGGGGCACTCTCCACGAAGACGTCAGCTCATCATGCACTTCCGGGAAAAACGGGACCGGGGTGGGGGGGGGGCTGCGAGCGGCGTCCAGACCCCAGGAACCAGTCATCCAACCGCGATAGCTGTGGGGAGGACGGAGGGTTCCAGTCCAACCCCACGCTGGCGCCGGCCCAGGAAAGCATGTCGTTCATCTGAGCATCAGCCTCAGCCTGAGCGTGCTGGCCCGAAGATAAGCAGGCTGGCTGTGAGGTGAGCCGCTGTTGCCTCGAGGACGGACAGGAGTCAACGAGCATGCTGGGGGGTGGGTGGTCCAAGGGGGCATACCCGGCGGAGCTGCACCCGCTACCATCCACAGATCGCCTCCATCGCCAGCCGCATCATCCTCAATCCCGTGGAAAGAAGGAGCAATGCGGGGGGGGGGGGGGGGGGCGGCTGGAGTAGCATGCTTTCTATTGAAATCGAGCCGTGACCGCAATGTTGCCATGGTCATGCTCTCGCAGTGAGAGCATGAACCATCCACAAACGCTGCCATGTTGTGATCGCTGCCCAGACAAACGAGACAATGCCTGTGGCCGTTTGAAGCGGAGAGCATTCTTCCACATCGAGGAACTACACAAAAGTTGTGAACTACACTAAAGAAAGGCATCTTTAAAAAGACGCATCCTGAAAAGGACGTTCAACGCTGCTGTTTATTGCTCTAATAGAGGAAAATACTCTTTTATAAGAAAGATCACTCTTTTACAACTCTTTTAAGCTCTTGCGCTGTCGAAGCGCCCAGGGGCAAACTGCACTGCCATGCAGGGAAGGAAAAAGCCACTGTAGTGCACCGTAGATCCAACAGTAGAGAGCATCAGAGGAACAGGAACGGGTGTGTGACTCGCAGCTCACTGCAGACACAACCATCGGCTCCAAAGAAAATGTCTTATTTCCTCGCCTTTATACCCGTATGTCCAGGGGCGGCGTATGCAAATACTGTCTGCCAACTTCTCATTGGCCTTTTTTCATAGATCAGAGGCATATTCGGCCCTCAAGAGAGACCCCTAGTGTTGCTTCTTCGACACAACGTCAAAGTGAGCGACAGACGGGGAACAAAAGATCATTGATTAGAATCAACACTAGCTTTTTAATCTTTTAAATCATCAAAGATAACCATCAGTTATCACATTCAATAAAATATGAATTATTATCAAAGATATTTATTAAATATTAAAATTAATAGAATATTAATAAGAGTTAACAGTGCCGGGTCACCACCCTGGAATCAGGGACAAATAACCATACAGTATAGCAGTCTCAATATAGGATAAAACTCTTAGGAAAGTCGACGTCCGGAGAACATCGACATTCAAAATGTAAATAATGAAGGCTTGAATCCGAGCACTGACCTCCCCTGCCAGCCCTTGACACAGGTGCATGCAGAAGAATACCAAAACACTTCTTTTTAAATTATAACAAAATCGCTAAACTTCCAACTACAAACTAAACAGTAACATGATTAGATATGGTAATATATAAGCTGATACTACATGAGAGGAAAGTATGTATGTGTGTGTGTCTGTGTGTGTGTGTGTGTGTGTGTAAGGAGAGATGGCAGACATTGCTCTCGTGGAGAGTACGTCACAGGAATGTGGGCTGAAAGACTGGTTAATGGCATCTGCCATTTATGCGTCTCTTCTGGTACGATAATTTAGGGACAAAGTGGGCTCTATTGGCAAGCTATTTGCACACCAAATGTATGCACGGGTATGTTCGTGAGGAGTCGTGTGTGCGCGTGGTTAGTACGAGAGAGAGAGAACAGAGTGATGGCACCGAAGACAGTTATAGCAATCGTGGGAGAGAAGGCAACCATTATTTTATCCCTCAGGGACACGGTGAATGGCTCGTAATCCGTCCACCGTGATCGTTGGATCTTTAATGTATAAACTCAGTGTATCAGTCTCACCCATGATGGCGAAATTGCACAAACAGTCCAACGTGGTTGGACAACAACACAGCAAATCTCATTTATGGTAACAGAAAGTTCACAGTAATACCTTAAGTATTATTAGCAGCAATGAGCGGGATCAGCAGTCCGTAAACTGTACAAGCAATAGCCTTGATACACAAGAGTAACATACTATAATATTCAACCTCTGCCCAGGCGTAAACCTCTTAATTGAGTTGCATGAGTATGCGGGTAGAATGTTTTTTCATCTGTCGTTTGACTCCGACTCTGTTCTTTGAATCTCGGGTGATGATGGGAGGCCGTTTCCTCGCTCTGTCAGCGTGCGGTATGGCGGCTGATTCTCAGCAGGCTGGCGGAGGAACACAGAGAAATCTGAACTCGTCCAGTGAGAAGAAGATTGTATGGCCAAAGTTCAGGTATGTATGTTATTTCCGTGGGCAGTGATGCTACACCTGGGACCAGCAGGGCTGCAACTAGACGTCGTGAATACTGTTGCTGGAAGCAACGGTCAGAAGGATTTCCGAGGTTTTATACTATTGATGATGTCATGGCTGAGGGATGCACTCTGTCGTGTGTTTCATCCAATAGGAGTTGAGATTTCGATCCTTTAGAATTTCACACATAGGTGTAAAGTGAGCTAGGCTTCAACAGATCTGTAGTCTGTTTTGGACTCCTTTTGTTTGATTTTGGCACTGTTGTTGTGGCTGTGATGCTTCTAGTGTTCCAACAGGCCGCAGTCAGGCTTCATGACTGTATGTAGGCCTGCCTTTGTCTCTTATCTGAGTACATGAGGACTGACACTTATTTCAGAGAGCAAAGAAAGACTAGAGACTTTTTAAGATGCTTCACCAGATGAGTTTTTATGTGTGGAGCTTTTGTGTAGAACCTGCAATTATTGGCTGTGGGTGGAAATATTGGAAACTGCATTGAGTTCAGATGCAATGAGCACACACATTTTGGTTGCTTCAGGAGTACAGTCTCACAACTGCTTTGAAGGCAATGTAATTTACTGTGTTAAAGGTCAAGTTCAGACTCAGGAGAAGGAATATATTATACAAGTAATGTAACCTTATTAAGTATGAGTAATGAGTGTACACACACCTACTGACATTCAGTCCATGAAAGGTGCAACCACAGTTATTAAGATTGCAGTACTATTACAAGTCATATACTGATGGGTTACAAGTCCTCAGGAGGACTACAATTCTCTAATTATCTACTTTGTATGCCATTATATCATTCTTAGTCCTCATTTATAATAAAACAAGCATATCTACTGTACACCATAATTTTGCTCTGCAGATATCTGCCACCTGTGTTTGAACTATTATAATAATCCAGTTTTGAAGCAGTACCACATTTATGATTCTTTATTATCTTTATGAGGGGCTAAAAATAAGTTATGTTCACTCAATTTTAAGAATGTGGTAATTCTTTCAGTTATGGAGAGATGGGATATAGTCAAATAGGCCAGATGATATCATTATGACATTGATCTATATAAGCCTTGAAATGACACAGCCTGAGAAATTAGGCATTGACACATAGTGCAGATATGAGGCTATTTGCTTGATGACCGAATTGATTATTGCATTGATTTGGACTCTGCATAACAGTAGCAAGCATTGCATAATACCCGGTCTGCCTGTCTAGAGGTCAGTTGTAAGCCCAGAATACTTCTTAAATTAACAGAATACCGAAGCAAACATCAAATTACATTATCTGCAAATAAAAACCTACACTGTTTGGGAACTTAGTGGTTTGCCTTTAAAGCCTTTGAGATGAATTACCCTATTGATTCCAACACACACACTATAACAAAGCTGCATCTACCCCAGGTCGATTGTGGAATCTCTCCCACATTCTTGGATTGTTTTCATGAAAAAAACATTCTGATTGATCCTTAAATGACCCCTTAACTCGTGAGATTTGTTCTCTTGGCTCTTGGTTTAGTCAGGCACCCTTATATTATTTATTACCGCAGGCCCGGGGCTCTGATTAATTCTGAGCTAATTGCAACCTGTGTATGAGCTATTGATTTCTAAGACATAACTTTGCCCATAGCGGCAATTTAGTAATTGTGCAAAGACAAATGTGTCTGAAACCTAATATGAAACTCAGAAAGAAAATATGACCATCATCACCTAATATGTTCGAGGCCAGTAAACAATGTGCCTATGATAAAAAGTCACCCTGCTTTAATAAACCGGCCTCTCACAATGTTTGGACAGAGTAAAAAAAAAAATTAACTAAAAATAGGTCATCACACTGACTTTACAATCTGGAGCCTTAGAGATGTGAAGTGATATTAAATAGAAATACTGAAATTCTCACACATTGCCAGGAGAAATGCTTTTTATCCAGTGAGGAATAAACTGTATATTAAAACACTCCAATACATATGAGCTGTTACATAAAATCACCTCAAATGGGCATGCAAATTTGGCTCCTAATGAATTAATGGAATTACACAGTCTAGCTTCCAGCTCTCAAGTAAGTGCTAATAATAATATGTGAAAAGAGGAATTTTCACAGCCTCGTTATTAGTGATATATTGGGCTTTAATTGAACTCTGCTTCCTTCTTCTAAAATTTAGATACTGCATGAAAACTGCCAACGAGACAGCAGGGAAGATTGAGTATATTTTGTGAATTTCATTTAAAGGAATAGTTCACAGAACTATGAAGATTCTGTCATCATTTACTCACCCACATGCCTATATGAGTTTCTTTCTTCTGTAGAAACAAAAAGGAGGAATATTAGAAGATGTTTCATTCACTAATTTCAATACAATGGCAGTTGATAGTGACACACTATTAAGGCACGGTCACACACAGGCAAAAATACAGTACAGTGGGAATCCACACAATCATACATTTCATGGGATGGATGTCCGATGAATTTCCCCTCGCAGATTTCGCGTCGAGTTCTAGTTTGTTGAACTTTTACTGGCAAATTCGCTGCGTTGACAAATGAGAAGTTTATGTGGGTGGTGCTTCGCACAGAGCGAATATTCACAATAAACAAGGATATCTTTTTCAGGGATGTGATTCTTCTGGATTAATCCAAAGTTCTGATGTTTTTCCGACCTAAAAATGTGAATTGTATAAATCCTTAAAAAAAAAAGAAAAAGAAGAGGGGGGTTGTTGTTAATATCACATCAGGGCTTAATATCCTGTCCTGTGAATTTTCAATAAGCACTTTTCATCCAAATAACTGTCCCTTGGATGGCGCCACTACTGTTTTAGAGCTTGCTTTGACGCTTTCCCCTTTGACTCGCAGTGTGTGCTGTAAAATTTAATCTCATACTAGCAAAGTATCAATGAGAATCACTTTGGTGGTCGCGTGGGAATAACTGTAGGTTGTATTCTGTGAGTGGATTCCATATTTTAGGATAAAACAATTATATATATATATATATATATATATATATATATATATATATATATATATATATATATATATATATATATATATATATATATACATTTTTTTTTTACATCATAACTGTTGTAACTTTCTCAATCAAAAAGCTGTATTAGATCATAATGCAAGTCGCAAATTAAGCACAATTTTTCAGCACATTTTTTAGACTTTGCTTACCTGTTAATTATTTTCATGAATGTGCTGACTGTTATAATATATAACTTTTACTTACTGATTTTCAATAACCAGGTGTGACAGGTCTCATGTAAGTTTCAAGGGCAAAATGAGGATGCGGGAACCAGCTCACACTCTTTAGCATAGTTTATTTTCGAACACACAGACAAAAGAAACACTCCGTTGCTCAATGATAAGCATAAGAATAACTCTTGTTAAACACATACACACATACACACACACACACACACACACACACACACACAGTGTCATCTTGGGACTCTCTCCACTGCGGCTCTTGTTGCACCCTTTATCTCTCTGCAGCTCTCACTGTAACACAAAACAGCTGTTTGAGATAATTTCCCACAAGTAATAATCGTTACTGTTCTTGTCTCCCGAACTTGCTCTTCATTCTCAAACTTGTGCTCGACCACGCACCCAGCACCACATACCCCCATCGCCGACTCAGGCTGGTGAGCCATCTGTCCTGTCACTTACTCCCCCCCACCATTTCTGGAGAGGAAATCTGCCACAGCCATCTGCACCCCCTGCCTGTGGACCACCTCAAATTTAATAGGCTGAAGAGCCAGATACCAAGGGGTGATCAGCACGTTGGCATCTTTCATGCGATGTAGCCACTGGTGTGGGACGTGGTCTGAACAGAGAGTCAAGTCCCATCCCGGGAGGTAGAACAGAAGGTCAGGACTGCCCACTTGATGGTCAGACAATCCTTTTGATGATGCTGTAATTTGCCTCTCTCACCGAGAGTTTCCTGCTGATGTACAGCACTGGGCGCTCCTCCCCATTGACCACATGGGACAACATGGCCCCCAACCCCCTGTCCAACGTGTTGGTCTGTAAAACAAAAGGGAGAGAAAATTCAGGAGAGTGTAACAGCAGCATGTCACAAAGTCCAGCTTTCACTTGTGTGAATGCCTGCTGACACGGCTCCGTCCACTGGACCACATCTGGTGCCCCCTTTTTAGTTAGATCTGTCAGCAGGCTGGTGATGGTCGAATAGTTAGGCACAAACCTACGATAATAAAAAACCTCCTTTTTTGGTCTTAGGACTCAGGCATGCTGCAATCACTGCAGACTTATCTATTTGGGGCCACAACTGTCCATGACCTAAGTGGAAGCCTAGATACTGTACATCCACCTGCCCAATTGCACACTTCTTTGGATTGGCCATGAGTCCTGCTCGTCTCAACCTCAGGACAGCCCTCAGATTCTGCAGGTGCCACTGCCAATCATTATTGTAAATAATGATGTCATACAGATAGGCCACTGAAATGTAGCCAGTGCCCTGAACAAACAGAGCAGAAGCACCATGAATTGGAGTAATCCAAACGGTGTGGAAAATGCCATCTTTTCACGGGACATGGGCGTTAAGATGTTCTGCCAATATCCCTTTGTCAAACCCAGTGTCGAATAAAAGTGAGCCGTGCCCAACCGATCGAGCAGTTCATCAATCCAAGGCATCGGCTATGCATCAAACTTAGACACTGCATTGACTTTTCTATAATACACACAGAATCGAATCGAGACATCACACTTCGGAACCAACATGACCAGGCTGGCTCAGTCACTGTGGAATAATTCTATTACCCCTATATTCAGCATGGCCTTTAAATCTTCCCTAACCACTTCTTTTTTTGTTTGGGTAATCGGTAGGGACAACTACGTACCACTGCCCATGGGGTTGTTTCGATATGGTGTTCTATGAGATTCATATGACCGGGAAGAGGTGAGAATATGTCAGAGACTTCTCCTTGGCTTGTAACGATGAGAGGTGTTCTCTGCAAGTGATGGGGGTGACTTGATCGCTGGCTTTTAATTTCACTTCTGGTCCAAACTCCTCCATCTCCAGAACCACCATCGCCAAAGTCACAGAAACTGCCTCTCTCTATGGTTTTTAGGAGATTGAGGTGGTAAATCCACCTTTATCTGTTTGTTTAACTTCATAATCAATTTCAGAGTAATACAAGGACTTTATCTCCCAGTGCAAATTCCTGCAGCCGAATACCGCTATTATACAGCCGGCTTTGCCGTTCCTGATCTTGGGGCAAATTCTTCTGTGCCAGTGTGTCCCAGACTTGTCGCAGTGTGTGGAGTTTTGCTCTCAGGTCAAGAACGTACTAAATTTCATTTTTGCTGTTCGAAGGTACCTCCTCCCAATTTTCCTGTAGGACATGAGAGCTGAGTGCAAATGGAAGAAGGATAAGCTCCAAGATTCTTATGATATTCTAAGTGATTCCTTGCATAATTACCAGAAGACTGTTAAAGAAATGATGATAAAGTATTTTTGGGATATTATTGAGAAAAAATTGCTTATCACCCATCTACCCCTCTTGTATGCCCTGCTATGTTTGGTCACTTTGAACCCGTCTCTTTTCCCAGTCTGGCAAAAACTGTAGATCAATTAAAGCCATCTGATTTTAAGCATGACATTTTACTGTAAAGATTGCTCAAACAGGTCTTTGTAGTGCAGCCCCTTACTAAAAACACAAATCTGGATCTGACAGTTATAGCCCAATTATGGATCTATTTCAAAATTGCCAGAGAAAGTTGTTCTCCTTCAGCTGCAGACTTTTTTGGAGAAGAATTTGGAAGCATCTCAGTCTGGGTTTAGAGCACATCATAGCATACAATCTGCACTTTTAAGGGTCCTTAATGATGTTTTGTTAACTATGGACTCTGCAATTTTGGTGCTATTAGATCTTAATGTGGCATTTGACACCATAGACCATGATATTCTTATAGTCCAACTTGAATAGTATGTAGGGATCCAAGGAACTGTCCTTAATTGGTTCAAGTCCTATTTAAGTAATAAAAGCTTTGCAGTTACTTTGAGTGACTATTCATCTTCCACAGCCCCTCTTACTTGTGGTATCCCATAAGGCTCTATTTTTGGACCAATTTTGTTTTCATTATATATGCTTCCATTTGGGTCATATGCTTCCACTGGCCCAGGCTTCATGCCCGCACCCGCAGCAGCAAATTTGCGAATTTGGAAGAGAGCGGAGAGAGATAGGGGGAACTGGTGGGTTGAAAGATCTCCAGGCTTTGGGAGACAATTAATGGGGGACAGCTTCCCATTTCTGGGGAGTAGGAACAGGATGAGGATGAGAGGAAGGGGAGGAGAAAGAGAGAGAGAGAGAGAGAGAGAGAGAGAAAGAGAGAGAGAGAGAGAGAGAGAGAGAGAGAGAGAGAGAGAGAGAGAGAGATTGACGCCCCCCTGGAATGCTGCCAAGTGGTCCTCAGCCAGTCGGATGCCTCCATCCAGCGACGCCGGGCAGTGGCAATGGACCCATTCCGCCATCCCTTTTAGTAGCCAGGTGATAAACAGACTTGGCATCAGAGGAACTGTGCTTCACTGGTTGACCTCCTATCTCTCAGATAGGTCCTTCAAGGTAGCCTGGAGAGGTGAGGTATCCAAGCCACATCAGTTACTTACTGGGGTACCTCAGTAATCAGTGCTTGGGCCATTTCTCTTCTCCATATACACAACTGTGGCACGGTGGAGGGCGGGACCGGGGCGTGATTACGCATTGATACTTTGGACCTCCAATGTAAAGAAGATCATTTTCATGGGCAAGGAAGAGGCGAGAAACCGGCTTGTCAATATAAATAATATTTTAATGAAGAACTTAAAACAAACACATAGGACAACAGACATGTCTGCTGATTAAGCTCTCTCTCTCGATCGCCGTCTGCGAGTGGCCTTTATCCCTCTTGACGGCTCAATTAGCGTGATACAGGACCGGGCGTGCGTAATCACGCCCCGGTCCCGCCCTCCACCGTGCCACAACAACATCACTGGGACCCATCATTCAGTCACATGGTTTCTCTTACCACTGCTACACTGACAACATGCAACTACTTGTCTTTTCAGCCCAACGACACTATAGTGACCGCTCAAATCGCTGCCTGTCTGGCAGACATCTCAGCCTGGATGAAGGAACACCACCTGCAACTCAACCCAGCCAAGACCGAACTCCTTGTCTTTCCAGCCAACCCTGCTGTCGAACACAACACCCCCATGCAGCTGGGTTCATCTACAGTATCGCCTTCCAAAACGGTCAGAAATCTAGGGGTAACCATCGATAACAAGCTAAATTTCACAGACCACATATCAAAGGCTGCAAGATCATGTAGATTTACACTCTACAATATCAGGAAAATAAGACCCTTCCTCTCTGAGCATGCCAAACACTGCTTGTTCAGTCACTTGTCATAACTAGACTGGACTACTGTAACTCACTCAATGCAGGCCTTCCTGAATGTGCAATTAGACCTCTGCAAATGATCCAGAATGCAGCAGCACGTCTGGTCTTTAATTAACCAAAGAGAGTGCATGTTACACCTCTCTTTGTCTCTCCCCACTGGCTGCCGGTTGATGCACATATTAAATTCAAGGCTCTGATTCTGGCATACAAAATAGTCACTGAGTCTGCTCCAGCATACCTAAAATCATTTATGCAGATCTACACTCCTGTCAGAAGCCTGCAGTCAGCTAAGGAACGTCGCCTTGATGTACCAATACAAAGCGGTACCAAAACACTCCCAGACTCTCAGTTTCAACATATCACGTTGGTGGAATGACCTTCCCAACTCCATCCGTGAAGCTGACTCACTCTCTGAGTTCAAAAAATGGCTAAAAACTTATCTTTTCCAAGAGCACTTAACCAGTCACTAAAAAAAAAAAATAATTCTTGTTGCACTTAAATCTGTTCTGAATGCTATTCTAATGCTAGTAAAACTTTGTAGTATGGCACTTTCTGTACAAATGTCTCTTTAAGATTATTTGCTTATGTTGTCCTCTTTTGTAAGTCACTTTGGATAAAAGCATCTGCCAAATGAATAAATGTAAATGTAAATGTAAATGTAAATATGTGTTCAAACGTAAAGGTGTCAAATGTGATGTAAGTATGCCCATAATAGAAAATCAGTATATTATAATGATTTCTGAAGGATCATGTGACACTGAAGACTGCAGTAATGATGCTGAAAATTCAGCTTTGATCACAAATTGCATTTTACCATATATTCAAATAGAAAACTGTTCTTTTAAATTGTAAAAAAGAGTTCACAATATGATTGTTTTTACTGTATTTTGGATCAAATAAATGCAGCCTTGGTGAGCAGAAGAGACTTCTTTTAAACAGTAGTGCAGGTCTAAAATTAAGTAAAGTCTTTATGTAAAGAAAATGTATAGTCAGATTACTTCTTTTAACTTAAAACTTGATCATTAAGTCTCCTTACATTCATTCTCTCTCTGTCACATTCCTCATTGATAGGCCCAGGGGAAGGTCCTTTGTCTCCTCAGGTGTGAATTACATCAATATTCGTGATAATTCACACCTCCTTGCGTATGGACTTTCTAACACTAAAAGTGTCTTACAAAAGTTAAATGATTATTGTTCAATATTGTTTTGTATGAATGAGTGATCAGGATGGTTTTTACATCATTTTCTAGCATAAACTGTAGGCTACAAAAGTCTTGGGGACAAATGTTTAGAATGTGTTATATGGGCTTATTTCAATGACTTAAAATGTTTGTTTTTTCAAAAACTATGCATACACACTATTTTCTCAAAAATACAAACATGTACATACATGTTGCTCACATATTATTGTAGCACAGTTTGTGCTGAATACAGTGTTATCAGAATTTAGCCATTTACAGTATATGTTTTGAAAAAGCCCAAAACACCCTCAAACCCAAGAGTGAGTCACTATCTAACAGTCATTGTATTGAAATCAGTGACTGGAACTAAATGAGGGTGAGTAAATTGTGGAATAATTTTAATTTTTAAGGCATACAATATATCTTTACAAACAAATAAATGTAAAAATTAATTGAAGGTATATATTCCTACACTATGATTAGTAATTGTTGATGCAAAACAATTTCTGCTCTACTGCACATATTGTAGAAGGAATCTAATGAAGACATCAGGCAGCATTCAAAACTGTTCCTGGCTGCCATGATCCCTGTAGACCTGATGAATGAATTAATAGTAAGCGTCTGCTTCTTTGACCTACACCTGGCAAACTATCCTTACTCCCATGGGACAAAGCTGGCGGTCTACTTAGCGGAAGGAACAAAATGGCCAGATATACAGAAAACCTTGGCATTTAACTGAAAATGTGCCAACTTATGACACTAGAGCCCTAAAACAGAGCCAATTCCATGGAAACATCGTTTGGTTGTGTATATCTGACGTTTGTTTAAGTCTGATATAATTATTTCTATATACTTGAGTCCAGCTTGCAAAGGAGTGGCTCAGATCCCCATAACATGGCATCTGGGTAGGATGAAATTATGGCAAGACTTAAAGAGGGAAAGCTTACATTCAGTCTACAAGTAAAATAATTATATATATTAATGTTTTATATAAAAAAAAATCCCCACAGCTATTTTATAAGATAACTACAAGAAATTGGGAACATAATTACAAAAAAAAAAAAAACTATAAAAATTATAATTTAAAATTACTATTCCATGATTGAAGCTGTGACACATACACACACACACAACGTATGTGCACATTTGTATCATGTTTTAATTTTTTTTTTTTTTTTTATTATTTGTGATATTCAAATGTGATAACATTTGTTTTATCATTTATGTGAATTTATTTTCTAGAATAATTTAAGAAAATAGCTAAATGTGTAAAAACTGAGTGAGTTTTCTGAGTGAGGGACTTTTATTGACTTTTTCTTGTCTGTTCGGGGATTTCAGGAAATCGTGTGTGAAGCAGTGCTACTGCACATTTCTCCTCATAACGACTGAGGAGCTGAGACAAACAGACCCCTTTTCTCCTATCTTATTATTTTCTCCTGTTTTTACAGATAATTCTCATCTGTCGAGTTGGCCTTCAGGGCGGGGTCTACAACAGATATTGGGGGGGCCATCTGAGATTGAGTCCTTCCAGCAGGAAGCCAATCCAGAGATTCATGATTTTGGGACCACCAAGGTGGGTGCTGCTGTTGTGATCCAGGACCTGTAAAACAAAAGTAAATATGTATTCTACATACTGGTGTCTGTTGAGAGTGTTCGTGGAAAGGGTTGTCATGTCGGGCAGTGAAAGGAAGTGAAGTGAGGGCCATTCTCGATAGTAAAGTACCCAGGATGCTTTCAAGTTATAAAGAGTTGAGTAAGAAACTTCTCGTTTACATAACAACATCTGCACAACACCCAACACATACACAGCCTGTAACAAAAGCAATGACACAACACGACATAGCAACCAGCATGAACATACCACACAGCCAACAACTGAGAAGGTAGTCTCCTTAAGAGACCTGTCCTACCACCTAGCATCAGGAGTTCAAAATTCATGGTGGACAAAAAGGTGACCACACTTCAGACATCACATACAACAGTGTGTGCATACAAATTGAGGATGTAATAAAAGAGAATTTCAGTGACACAGAGATGGTGAAGGGTGTTCTCCACATAATAAAGCCTGGAAATGTCAAAGACATGCTGATCAACAAGGGAGATATGACAGTTGAAGAACTCAGAGGGTTTCTTCAGTCACATCTAGGCAATGAAAACAGCACAGATATGTTCCAAGAACTCATGTGCACAAAGCAAAGTGAACACGAAACACCTCAAGTTCATGTATCGAGTCATTGGACTCAAGCAGAAAATCCTCTTTGCTGCCAAACAGACAAACGCTGATGTTTAATACAGCCTAGTAACTATTCAAGATGTGATCCTGCATATTATATATCACGGCCTGGGATGCAAACATAAAGACGTTTGCAGTTAATTAAAACCTTTGCTTATCAACAATAAAGGAACTGATGAGGCAAAATTAATTAATGTAATGAAAATCACAAGTGACGAAAATGAGAGATTGAGTAGGCTGGTAAACTTTTCCAAGACAAGCCTTGCAAGTTGCGCTCAGCTGGAAGGGGAACTTGTAACAGAAAAAGAACAGTGAAAGAAACTTCTGAACAGAAAAGATAAAAATAACAAATTAAACAACTCACTGCTTGGATTGACACTTACTAGTGTGTTAGACTCCATGAAATCTCCAGCACCGTCATAAACACAATAAGTGCAACTGAGCATAAGATCTGTAAGTGCAATGTGAATATGCCAGCTCTACAAACGGGAAGAAAACCCCATGGCTGCCCAAAGTGTGTTGAAAATAGGCTGCAAATCTGTAAGCATTATTCCCTGTCAAAAAGCTACACTTTGATGCTGCACTGATTTAGTGCTTTGGGAACAACTTTAGGTGTGACCAGCTGTGAATATGTGTGCAACACATCAATGAAATTGACCAGAATTTATAGCCTCTTCTGGTGACATCATTGGATGCACCTATAGCAGGGCTATAAATAGATGCATCAGAGGTGCATCGTCAGATCTTTTGTCTTCAGATCATTCTGTGTGTGTTGTGCTTCTTGACTGTCAGAACTTTCTACTTTCCTCTGTTAGGAGTTAGAATTGATAGGCAGTGCACAGAAACCTTTCTCTTTCTCTTTAAAAAAAAGAAAAAAAGAGAATGATTGATAAACAAAGCAAGCGGTGTGTGTTCCCATGTTTACGCTCAATGGCTGAAACGGACACACACTGGTTTTGTTTTGTGTGTTTGGGGGAAGAGAATGCTGCTCTTGCGTTGGGACGGGGTGGGTACGAGCATTGCAATCTGTTTACAAAGGGAACGCTATATCAGTCCCTTCCTTTCTTTGATGACCTACATGACGAGCTCTCTCGTTCATGGAGGTAACCTTATACTTCCCATGTCTTTGTGCGTTTTCTCTCTCCCACTCAGGAAATTACCTATCTGGGCGTTGTATTGAATTCGATCATGATGCGGGCACAAATGTCTCCCGCTCGAATCGTGTCCATTCAGAACACCCTGAGCAAAGTCAGGCTAGGCCAAGGTTGCACTGTTCATCAGTATCAATGAATATTATGTCTCATGGCATATGCGTCCTTGGTGATCCCTTTGGGCCTTCTGCACATGAGACCATTTCAGTTGTGGCTCAAAGCCAGGGGATTTCATCCAAGAGCCAGATAAGGGTTACGCGCCGCACGCTTCGTACCCTTTCTATGTGGTTTAGAACCTTTTTCCTCACTTTGGGTCCCACTCTTGGTGCGTCTTGCCATCACAAATTGCTAACGACAGACACCTCGCTGACGGGCTGGGGTGCAGTCTTAAGTGGTCGTCCAGCTCAAGGGGAATGGGAGCGTTTTTCAGCTTGATTGGCACATCAACTGGCTCAAGTTGATGGCAGAATTTCTGGCTCTGAAATACTTCCTCCAGTATTTGAGAGGCTGCCATGTCCTGGTGCGGGTGGACAACACAGCAGTAGTCTCTTACATAAACCATCAAGAAGGTCTACGTTCACTCCAGCTCAACAGACTGGCACGGCAGATTCTCCTTTGGGCCCAGGGCAAGTTCCTGTTAATCAGAGCAGTTTATATCCCTGGATGCCTGAATGTGGGAGCAGATTTACTGTCCAGACAGGAAATACGGACATGGGAGTGGAAACTCCACCCTGAGGTAGAAGAACAAAACTGGGTGAGATTTTACAGAGTGGAAGTGGCCTTTTCACCTCCCAACAGACAGCGCAATGTCCCCTTTACTTCTCTCTGAGTCACCAAACACCCTGGGTCTGGATGCGGCTTTCCCAGAATGCGCCTGTATGCATTTCCTCCGATTTCTCTGCTCCCGGGAGTCTTGGCCAGAGTTCGCCAGCAAGGGTCTTGCCTCTTACTGACAGCACCGCATTGGCCGAACAGGGTTTGGTTCTTGGAGATAATGTCTCTCCTCGACGGCTCACCTTGGGCGATTCCGGACATGAGGGACCTTCTGTCCCAGGTGCAGGGGACAATATGTCATCCCCGGCCCGAGCTGTGCATGTTTGGCCCCTGAAGGGTACCAACTGAGGGACACTGGGTTTTCACCTGAAGTTATCGAGACCAATCTAAGTGCTAGGGCTCCCTCTACTAGAAGAAGTTACGCCAATAAGTGGGGTGTCTTTGTAATATGGTGCATTGCACATAATGCAGATCCAATTAACTGCCAGATTGCTTCAGTTCTGGAATTTCTGCAGGAAAAATTGTCAGCAGGCACATGCCCCGCCACTCTCAGGGTTTACGTGGCCACTCTATTGGCTCGCCAAGCCTTGATTGATGGGGTACTGTTCGTTCGTGGAGCCATGTGACTGAGACCTCCTGCTAGGACCAGGATCACTTCATGGGACTTAGCAATAGTCCTTGAGGGTCTGGTTGAGACCCCCTTTGAATCTCTAGAGTCAGCGTCTGATAATCTTCTGAATCGCAAGATGGTTTTTCTTATGGCAATTACTTTTCTAAAAATAATTGTGGATCTACAGGCTCTGTCTGTCTTGCTAGCCTGCTTAGATATTGCCCCAGGAATGGCTAAAGCAATGTTGCACCCTCATCCTGACTACCTGCCAAAGGTTCCTTTCTCGACTGTACATCCGGTCACTCTCAAAGCCTTCTGCTCCCTGCCGTTTACAATGCCGGAGCAGGAAAGACTTCATGGACTTTGTCCAGTCCGTGCCCTTCAGACTTATGTCCACCGCACTAGCCAGTGGCGTATGTCAGGGCAACTATTAGTTTGCCATGGGGGCCGCAACAGAGGGGCGGCCGCCACCAAGCAGGCTATGTCACATTGGGTGAGGGACGCTATTGCCCTGGCCTACGAGGCGCGCAGTCAAGCTTCGCCTGTAGGTATCAGGGCTCACTTTACCAGAGGGATCGCCTTGGCTAGAGGTGTACCTCTGAAGCATGTTTGTGATGCGGTAGTCTGGTCCTCTCCGCACACATTCATAAGATTTTATAGTTTGGATGTTCAAGCCACTCCCCGGAGTGTGAGAGTGAATTTTCGCTCTTATGTCTTTGAGTCAACATCACAAGCTCATGTCTGAGACCTCTCGCGCTCTTTTGAGCACAACTACACAACCGTAAGGGGTCCGGACATCCACAGTGTGGCGGCATGGGTATTCTTGCTCCTAAAGTGCTAAATCAGTGCAGCATCAAAGCGTATTTTTTTGACAGGGAGCGTCTCGGGTTACTTAACTGTAACCCTGTTACCTGATAAAAGCAGAACGATATGCTGCACTTCATTCCCACACTGGGATGCCCCAGGACTGCTCTTCAGACAAAATAGCTGAAAATGCACCTGTGACTCATCTATTTATAGCCCTGCTACAGGTGCATCCAATGATGTCACCAGCAAAGGCTATAAATTCTGGTCAATTTCATAGAAGTTTTGCACACCATATTCACAGCTGGTCACACCTAAAGTTGTTCCCAAAACACCTTTCCAGCGCAGTATCTCATTCCGCTTTTATCAGGGAACAGGGGATACAGTTAAGTAACCCGAGACGTTTTCTCTCTGGTGAAGAAGGGTGCCTGGCCATAGGATTCCTCAAAAAACATAGGCATCATAGAAACAGGAAGTGGTCACAGCAGAGGGACAACCAGTGACCAGACCACTACTGTCCCAGACACAGATTGAATGTACACGAAACACTAAGCCTGACAGCGAGAACCACACGGCTACAATAACATTCTCACATGTTAAAGTTGAGTGACAAAAGGAAGACAAAGAGACATATATTCACACTCTAGCTCCACCTAGAGTCAAGAATGAGCCCAACATTAAACTTATAGGAAGAAAAGCTCTGACACAATGCAACATATATCGCCTTGCTGTGAGCACCCTGCTTGACACAGGAGCTCAAGTCAGCATGATTGATTGAGTGTGGAAAGACAAGTAGTTACCAAATGTAGAAATAAGACCAATTGCTGAGCTAACTGGAAGTACAGATGAGTTGGAAGTGCATGCAGTGAACGGTTACCTCACTCCATTTGACAGTTATTATCACTTTTATCTTACCAAGAAATTATAATCCTAACCTGTATATCCATATCCCTTTTCAAGTTAGCTGTCTGCTAATTCAGAGGCCACAGATGGGGTTTAATGTAGTGGAGGAATTGATCCAAGAGCAGCCAGAGTGCCTTCTTCCAGCCCTGATTTCTCTGCTTTCTGGAGCCATTATTTTTCTGAGTGAAAAATTTCAAATCCATTGAGACCCCAGAGCCCAGCAAGCAGCACATATGGTTGAGGGTCAGCATGATGTAGTCATTCCAGCAGACAAAGTAGCATGGGTGAAGTGCAAAATACCACCCCACATTAATAAACCTGACCCAGTAGCATTGTTTGAACCAGATGAGACCAACGGGCAGTTGGAAGAGCTTTACATGGGTGAAGGACTGCTGGAAACTCAAAGCCAGAGGAGTACTTATGTCTCTGTCCCTATTGGTAACAGTACAATGTGTGACATTACCTTGCCTCACCACACAGTCATTGGTATCATTCAGACAATTGAAAAGATAGTGGAGACTGAGATTTCAGATGAGCCAAAGTCCAGTGTGGCTGATTCTAAAGCGGAAAACTCATCACAGTGGCATCAATCTGTTGACCTCAGCCATCTGAATGAAGAACAGCAAGAGGCGGTCAGGAAAATGCAGTATAAGGAGTCTGCAGCTTTTGCCAAAGACAGAAATTACATTGGTTGTATCCCAAGCCTGCAAATGTCCATAATCCTAGATGACATACATGTTGTAGTATATTAGATGCAGAATAATGAACAATTTCTATGCAATATGACTTGAATCTAGAAAACCAAACCGTTTAATCCTGAAATTCCTCAATGTCATAAACTAAAAGATTCTGCTCGTCTATTCACCAAGAAGTCTAGTGGAGGCCTGTCTTTGGACGATAAAATGGTCAAAGAGACTGAAACAGCATGATTTAAAACAAAAAATGGCACCTCAACTGGCCCCTGGGCCTGGGACGGTGACATGGGGCAGCCTCAGCATGATCTTCTGAACTTGCACACAGATCTAAAGACCATCATGCTTGCACGATTCTGGTATGAAGACATCAATCTTAATCCATATACATTACACACAAAATCACTGTACTTCACTGAGTTAACTCTATAAAATGCACAGAATCTCCCCTTTTATACAGAAACGTATGCAATAACTAGCCTTGCTATATAACTCTAAGAAAAGTGTGTGTTTTGACCTTTGATAAATTTTATAAATGACACATTACTGATTTTAGCCTGATGTACCTTTTAAAATACGTTTAGTGATTTGTAATAAATTATAACTGATAAT
The DNA here is from genome assembly GCA_032164185.1 of Moxostoma hubbsi. Lineage (NCBI taxonomy): Eukaryota > Metazoa > Chordata > Actinopteri > Cypriniformes > Catostomidae > Moxostoma > Moxostoma hubbsi. The sequence continues at coordinate 21,580,468 of JAVLUX010000031.1, forward strand.
ATACCCTGACAATCAGGTTTCTCATAATGTGCAATGCATTATCCATGTTTTAAAACCAATAAATTAACCAGTATGATTTGTAAGCAGGTATTTTCATGTTATGTTCCTTACACATGGAATATTCTTGAAAGTATGCCATATTTAGTATGTAAATGCTTGCTTGTTTGCATAGAGAATATTGATGACAACGAATGTCATGTCTCTTGCACCGTTTTCAAGATAAGTTAATGATTAAACATGACCTATTTTGAGCAGGAAATTTGTAATAATCCTCCACACAAAGGATTGCAAATGAACTTTGAAAAGAACAGACCAGTTGACCATGTGACTCTGAAAAGCCACTTCTGATTGGCTCAGGACACCTATGGGGTGTTGCCCCAAACTCTACTATCAAGGAGGAATGGCTCTCTTTAGTTTTCCCTCTTCACTTCCTCTGCAGTTCTGCTTTCCTCCACGCTCTTGCCATCGTGGCTTGCAGCCTCTATGCCATGTAGAGTCCAAGGAAGCTCGGGACACAAAGTCTCAAGGAAGCCTCTCACTCTCTGCTCTACAGTTCACACACGTGACGGGGGTCTCAAGTCTTCCTTACGGAAGGCCTTGCTTCAAATCTCAGCCACATCATTCATCGACGTAACAGACAAAGAACAATCTACGATCATTAACAGAGGTCCAAGACATGGATGGAATAAAACTTTATACAAAGAGCTAAAGAATCAAGCAACGAAAGGAAACACAATGACACGCAAGAACATCTCCAGACTTTTGCTGTAAGTGCTGGTGTATTACAGTATTTAAATTCTTTGGGTTATCTGATTGCAAATTGATTCATACTCAAAGAAATGGTTCTTAAGGCATTGTCTACAGACTCCATAAATGTAATTACAGATCATTTCATTCACCTGTTACACTACTCACTAACCTGTTTCATGTTTGTATGTGCTAGATTTTCTTTTATGTTTAGAATAGCAATAAAGTCTTTCTTGTATTCAAGGATAATTTGACTGTGGTATATTTTGATAAATAATCTCTTCACTTTATTTTAAAAGATCTTGCTTTAAAGCTTATACCTAAATCTGTGTGATATTATTTTCAGTATAAGAGAATACTCTTACTCCAATAAGTGAATTTATCATAATTCCTGAATTAAAGCTAATTCCTTAAAATTGAAATTGTGAGCAGATAAATTTTATTCAGACAAATTATCTAAATATTTGTAATTTATCTTTCTTATAATGGTTGTCGAATGCAGCTAATTCCATTATAAATATTTCTACATAAAAATTACGTAGAATGCAGACAGTTTAAAGCCCTTATTCAAGGAAGTCAAAGACTACATTCAAGATATTCTGGCATAGATATTGTATATAGTAGATAGTGAAATCTAAGTCTCCTTATTCTGACCCTTTAGTCTGTGTCAGCAAAAGGACAGCACATTATGCCTTTGTATTGATTATTGCCTCCTAAACAATAAATCTGTTCCTGACAGTCACCCGTTGCCAGGAATCCAAGACCTGATTGACACTCTTAGAGGACATTCATGGTTCAACATTTTCGACCAAGCAAAGGTCTACAATCAAGGCTTTATAGCAGAAGGATCCAGACACATGACTGCGTTCATTATCCCATAGAAACTTTTTGAACGGGTGAGAATTCCGTTTGGACTGTTTAATGCCCCTGCTGCGTTCCAGCATGGAGGAGATGCTGGATTGTCTCAGAGACGAGTGTTGCATACCATATCTTGATGACATCCTCTGCTATGCAAAGTCTTTCAAGAAGCATGTGGAAAGAGTTTTCCAAGTACTTAAACCATTTAGTGCCATTGAGTCAATCTTAGGTCAGAGAAGTGTGAGCTTTTCCGCAATTAATGTGGGTCACCTTGTGTCTGCTGAAGGGGTGTGGCTAGATTTAACAGACCTTGATGCAGTGCTGTAGCACAAAAGTAAGACTCCACAGATGGTTGAGGATGTGAGAAGACTCCTGTGCTTTCTGAGTTACTATTATGCTTTCATCCAGGATTTCTCTCATGTGGCTAAACCAATTTATGAACTGCTCCAGGAAAAGACTGAGGTAATACCAACCAACTCCAATCAATGGAAGACAAAGGGTCCTCAGACGCCCTCCAGGACTCCAGTTGAATGAACAATTGAGCATCAGAGAACACTTGAAAGACTAATTGATATGCTGGTAAATCCACCAGTATTGGCCTACCCAGACTTCATTCTGCCATTCATGCTTCACACTGATGCATCTGAAAGGGGCCAAAGGGTCATCCTTTATCAGTGTCAGAATGGAAAGTCAAGGGTCACTGTGTATGTCTCAAGAACACTGAATTCAGCAGAAAAAACTACAGGCTACACAGTGCAAAACTTGAGTTTCTTGCACTAAAATGGACAGTGTGAGGGAAATTTAAGGACTACCTATTTTACGCTCCACACTTCACCATTCAGACAGACAATAATCCTTTAATGCCCTGAGCATGACAAAACTGAGTGCTGTTGGCCAATGCTGGGTGGAGGGATTGTCTGACTTTTGTTTCAGTATCAAGTATTGACCAGGCAAAGAAAATATTGACGCAGACACACTTTCTCGCATTCCACTTGACATTGAAGAGTACATGACAGAATGCACAGAAAACTTGTTACTAGAAGTGGTACAAGCGACCTGGGAAGGTAGTCATGCCACACAGAAGAAGGATGTGGCTTGGATTGCGTCACTGGGCTTCCTGTTCCTGACGGCACGCTGCACAAGTGTTTGTAGTCTGCTTAGCATTGCTTATTCTTATTCTCATATGTTCATCTTTTTATAATTTTTCATTTTACTGTGTGTTTTGGGTTTTTATACTTTAATACTGTTTCATCTGTGTGTATTTTACCTGTTGCTGTTGGCGCCTAGCTCGAGTCTGTGTATGTTGCCTGTTAGTTTTTTGCATTGCTTATATATCTGTTTTCAGCCTTTAATCCTCAACATCTGCCATTTGTCAGCATGCATCAGGTTTCCCCCCGCATTATTCTCTTATCGCGATTCAACTGTGTGCATTTTCCAGATACGTCTGCTTTATATTTTTTTTCGCGATTAAGCTGCGTGCATTTTTCAGCACACACCCATTTTTTTTTCTCTGTGTTACACAGAGAACAACCTACAAAAACAAACAATTGCATGAGGTATTCACATCAATCTCAAACCCTCACTACTCAGGTACAACAAACAACAACTAACAATAGCATGAGGGATTCACATCAATCTCAAACCCTCACCACTCAGGAACAACCAACAACAACAAACAACTGTGGTAAGTCATGGCATCCGCTCATGTTATTTCTTTCTGCATTGCATGTCACATGTTTAAAATAGCCTATTCTGTCAGTAGTGAGGAATTCACATGTGATAAATGTAAGGAATTGCTCAGGCTGACGGAGAAGGTTATGAGTTAGAGACATGCATCCGAAAGCTAGTGGAGGTCAGTGAGAAAGAGAAGCCAGTAGATACTGTTTCGGATGTGGGCAGTACAGAGAGCAACACGCACACTTTGGTTTTGGTTGTAGAGCTCCCGCAGCAGGGTATTTGGGTGATGTCTCAGCGGAATGCTCACTCAGCAAAGCGACACCACTCTCCCATTCCTGTTAGGGTTTCCAATCGATTCTCCCCACTCAGTGATGCACCCACTGAGAATCATGTTGAAAGAGCCATTGTTATTTGTGATTCTATTTTAAGGAACATGGAAATAGAGACTCCAGCCACTGTTCTTAAATGCATAGTCTTAGTTGCAAGAGCGTCTGACATCATTTATAAGTGCTAGCTAATGCTAAATGTAGATTTTCTAAAATTGTTATTCATGTCAGCACTAATGACGTCTGGCTTTGCCAGTCGGGGATCACTAAAGATAATGTTAAAGAGGTGTGCGAATTAGTATCACTGAATGGCTGGATGTCTGAGTGGTGTCTAGAGAATAAAATAGGATTTATAGACAATTGGAAGAGTTTTTTGGGGTAGACCTGACCTGCTAAAGAGAGACAGACTCCATCCCTACAGGGCTCATAGACTTAATAATAGTAGTATTTGACTAACTGGGGCCTAGGTCAGGAAGCAGACAAAATGATTAATCCGAACATCTGCTAGCATGTCTTGAGACATCACACAGCTCACATAAACTAAAACACATAGAGGCTGTATCACCTAGAAATTTCATAGAGACTGTGTCTGTTCCCTGAACTACCAAACACAAAACCCTCACAAAATAATTTAGAATTTTTTTTATTAACGTCAAACTTGAAAATAAAAAACTAACAAATTAAAGATAAATATCATATAAAAATAGGGTTACTAAACATTAGATCTCTTTCTACCAAAGCACTAATTGTAAATTAAATTATTACAGATCATAGTTTGGATGTGCTCTGTTTGACTGAAACCTGGCTTAAACCGGATGAATATATTAGTTTAAAGGAATCTACTCCCCCAGGATTTTGTTATAACATGAGCCTCGTCTTAAGGGTCGAGGAGGAGGTGTTGCTACAATTTACAGTGAAGTTTTTGGTGTTGCTCGGATGACAGGATATAAGTTTAAGTCTTTTGAACAAATAATGCTGTGATACCATCAAATATAAATAATAAAACAGTGATGTCTTTTACACTTGCTACAGTATATAGATCACCCGGGCCTTATTCTGATTTCCTTGGTTGAATTTGCAAATTTTTTATCAGAAAAATCCAATATCGCAACAATCCTAGGTGTTTGTTCAGTACTGTGACTAAATTGGTTAGGAATAAAGCCTCAACAGATATTACATCGCAGTACAAGAGTAATGACTTCATGAATTTCTTTACTGATAAAATTGAAATAATCAGAAATAACTGATTATTTACAATCATCTGTCATAGCACCTCAGATAACAGGGTCTCATAATTTTTCTCACATGCAACTTCAATCCTTCGCTGTCTTAGGTCATGAAGAGCTAACAAAATGTATTGAAACATGAAAAGCCACAACATGTTTGTTAGATCCAATGCCAACTAAGCTCTTAAAAGAGGTATTTCCTGTAATCTCAGAACCTCTTCTTAATATTAAGAAACTCCTCGCTATCCTTAGGACATGTCTCAAGAAACTTTAAAATGGCGGTTATCAAACTGCTTATTAAGAAGCCACAAATTAATTCTGGAGAACTTGCTACTTATAGATCGATATCAAATCTCCCGTTTATGTCGAAAATACTAGAAAAGTTAGTATCCTCCCAAATATGTACATTTCTAAAGAGAAATAGTATATATGAACAATTTCAGTCAGGATTTAGGCCTAATCTGTTACAAGGAGGGAGGCCACAGGAGCAGGCTCTAAACACAGCTAAAAAGTGTTTAATAAAATAAACAAAGCACAGATTAACAGGGTTAACACAGGAACAAAAGAAACATCCACGATGGGAAAAATACATGAACAGAGAAAACATGAACAATGGGAATGGATCAAAAACAGGAGGTCAAAACACATAACAACTAACAAGGACAAAGCAAACAACAGGGTATTAAATACACAAAAGGTAATGAGGTAAATGAAACACAGTTGAGAAACAATGGAGAACAGTTGGAAGGACTCAGAGTTACAAATGAGGAATTGTCAAAACAAACAAAAGTAAAGTATGGAGTGCCACAGGGATTAGTTTTAGGGCCTTTACTTTTCTCCTTATATATGCCTCCCCTGGGAGATATTATCAGGAATCGTGGAATAACTTTCCAATGTTATGCTGACGATACCAAACTTTACATTTCTTCAAAACCTGATGAGATTTCACAAAAAGAGTGTCTCGATGAAATAAAAGATTGGATGGCCAGAAATTTCCTTCTACTCAATTTCAACAAAACAGAGGTACAAATTATTGGACCAAAAACCTCAAAAAATAAGCCACTAAAATATAATTTGACTCTCAATGGATGTACTGTTACATCATTTTCAACAACGAAGAACTTGGGTGTTATATTTGATACCAATCTGTCCTTTGAATATCAAATTACCAATGTTTGTAGAACAGCATTCTTCCACCTAAGAAATATTGCTAAATTACGACACATGCTCTCTGTTGCTGATGCCGAAAAACGAATTAATGTGTTCATGACCTCAAGACTACATTATTGTAATGCATAACTGGGAGGATGTCCAGCAAGATCAATAAATAAACTTCATTTGATTCAAAATGCAGCAGCCAGAGTGCTGACAGGAACCAAGAAATGTGAGCATATTAGCCCAATTTTACCATTTTACATTGGCTACCGGTTAAATTTTGTATTAATTTAAAAATTCTGTTAACTACATACAAAGCTTTGAATGGTCTAGCTCCACAGTACTTAAGTGACCTTCTACCACGCTATATTCCATCACATTGATTACAATCGCAAAATCCTGGCCTGTTAATAGTTCTTAGAATATCAAAATCCTCAAAAGGAGGTAGATCCGTTTCATATTTGGCTCCTAAACTATGGCATAGTCTCCCTAACACTGTTAGAGATGCAGACACACTCAGTTTAAGTCTAGACTAAAGATGCATCTATTTAGCCAGGCATATACCTAATTTATCCTTCAGCTCACAATTAGGCTGCTTTACTTAGGTCTGCCGAAACCAGAAATGGTGATCATGATCTATATCTCTGCAATAAAATAAATGGCATGTATTCTAATATTATTTAATTTTTTTCCCTGTCACAACCTTGGGACTACTATCCTGAGGTCCCCAGAAACATCTTGATCCAGTTCCATTCCTGCTTTGTGTTGGACTCCACTGCTACGTGTCACTGTGTGATGATGACTAATAGCAGCCAGTGCCAGCCAAACATCACTTCAGTCTATTACGATGGACTTCAGAGGATGAACTGATGCCAACTCCAACCATAAGACATGATGTCCATTAATCACTTCACATGATTCGCCAAAGCTGACCCCATGAAAAACAAATCATAGCGAACTGCAGCTGAGCGTCTCTTTAAAGACTACAACCCTCGCTTTGATTACCCTGGCAATTTACACATGATCAGGGCAGAGAGTTTGAAAATGAGCTCTTCCGCACTCTCCAGCTGCTGTCAGGAGTACGTCATTCAAGAATGTCACCCTATCATCCCCAAAGCAATACAGCCAATAGGTTTAATTGAACACTCATTGCAGATGTTAAGAACAAATGCTGACAAGGAGAAAGAAAGGTGGAAAGACCATCTCCCACAAATTATACTTGTTTACAATTTTACACACCATGAATCCACTGGGTATTGCTCTTTCTATTTTCTGTATGGACACCATCCTCACTTCCCTGTTGATCTGATATTAGGTCTTGTTGAAAAGAGTGATCAAGTGACACACAAATGATTTTCTGAACAGTGGGCCAAAAGAATGACAGAACCTTACCGAATATCAAACGAAAACAGCAGACAAGCCAGTGCAGGAGGCAAAGCCCACTATATCCTCTAAGTCAAAGGTGTAGTGTTGAAGCCTAGTGATAGAGCCATAGTCATAAATATCAGTGAACATGGAGGTCCAGTAAAACCCGGGTCCTATTAGGAGAAATCTATCTATCTATGTGGTAAGAGAACAGGGAGCAGGCAATCCAGTGTATGTCATTAATCCAGAGAATGGAGATATGAAAAGAATCAGAACCCTATATCGAAACATGCTGCTACTAGTAAATTACTTAACTGTGGAGACACCACCAACACCAGCATGTCCAGATGAACCTGAAAAACAAAGAGAAAGCAGACAGAAACAGAGACAAAGAAGAGATTAAGAGTCCATAGAACCTCCCAATAACAGTGACACAAAAGACTCCAATTATGGAGAATGCTCTGGAGGATACTGGTTAAGAAAACCTATGAGTTGGACAGAACAAAGGAAAGATAATACCTTCCAGCAACCGCCTGTTTTGATCCAAGAAACACCGGTGACTGAGACAGCATCACAAGTGCCTGTAAAGAAAGAACAAAGTCAAGTACATGTACCAGTGCAAAGAAGAGACAGTAATATTCATGTGCCGGTCAGATAAATCCTGAGACCAGTGGAAAGTCAAACAGTAGATGATCCGATTCCTGATCTGATCCTACCTGCTATGGATGATGATGATGATGATGATGACACTAGCTGTGTTGAGCCTGAGGAGGTGACAATCCTGGCAGCCAAGACATGAACAATCAAGCTGAAGTTGGATTGGAGGCCAAAACAGATGTTCACATATGAAACATTAGGTCAGCCTTCATTGCTACCCCACACCACCCTCAACATTGTGACAGCACAGACACTACCTCACATATATTCTTGAGGCACACCTTATTACATTCCCCAAACTTTCCATCACATACACTACACCCCATTGAACTTTGCTCCTTTTTGGACATTTTGGGACCAAGAGTTTTGGAGTTTAAAGAAGTGTTAATAGCTGGAGCTTGCTTTATATTGTCAGGGAGGATGTGACACACAAAGTATCTGCACATTTGTGTGCTAAATGCACCGTTTTCTGAGTGAATGACTTTTATTATGACATTTTCTTGTCTGTTGAGGGATTTTGGGAGATCACGGGTGAAGCAGTGGTACTGTGCATGTCTCCTCATGACAATTAAGGAGCTGAGACGAACATACCCCTTTACTCCTGTTTTGTTATTTTCTCTAGTTTTTATAGATAATTCTCATCTGTTGAGTTGGCCACCTGCAACAGAGCTATTGTTAGCACTGAAGACACACTGAGCCATGTGGGACATACAGATTTAAAGGATTAGTTTACCCAAAATGAAAATGATGTAATTATTTACTTACACCTAATGTCGATCCAAATCCTTATGTCTTTCTTTTTTCATGGAATAAATATATGGAAGTGACACTATTGCTTTAGCAGAATTGGACATTTTTGCATAAGTTGCATCAACAACTTTTACTGTGGTTTAATGTTTAAAAAAAAAACAAAAAACCCTATGTTCCATGGAAGAAAGAAAGTTTATTTAATTTGATTTGTGATTCTTCACCTTTCCTCTTCTTGCATATAATGCATTTGATTGCTTGCAATTACTGCTGTGTTCTGTATGGATAATTTGTTATATAAAATTTGGTTTACTTTGGAACAACATTAGAGTGAGTAACTTATGACAGATTTTTAATATCCCTTTAAATCAGGCCTGCTTTACCTCTTCACTGTCTCTGTCAATAAAAGGGCATATATGATTATCCCATTGCAATCAAATATAGGCTTAAAATTATTAATTTGCAAAAATTACTCAGAGTTTTATCTCCTTCTATAGGTGCTATCTCACCTCTTATTTTCCACTGATTTTATGCTGAATATATGCTTCCTGCTTCCGCGCTGTTCGGACGCTCTTGCTTGCTGATCCGCGCTTTTGCTCTATCGCTTTTATATTTTTATTTTTTATCTCCTTTTATCAAATAATTTTAATTTAAGCAAATCAACACAGTGCTCAAAAGCTTGGACTACTACTACTACAAAGAAAAAAGGCAGAATTCTTTTATCCGACCAGCCTCCCACTGAAAGTTTTCATTCCAGGGAAGGGAAAACACAACTGCCTACATTCAAAAGGATAAGAGAAAATGCCTCTTCTGGAATCTACTTGCTGCACTAACTGCCACAGACTTTTACAAAGGATTGCAGTTCCTGAAACAAAGTTACTTGCGGGACCACCAAACCAGACGGAACACACAACAGAGCTTCGTCATGGACGCCCTCAGCATACAGCTGGTGAGTCCCATGAATCTATTGCTCCTCGACAGGCCATAATGAGTGTAGAGAAACAAGCCGATCGACTTACAAATCGATGGCACAAACAGGGAGCGAGACCAAAAAGCACTCGAGACATCAGATTGTCACGAGCATCACATATTGCCGCAGTTGCATCCTCTACCCCAGATATGGCTCTGACAAGGATTGCAAACACTGGTTTCCTACCACCGCCTATACATCTTGAGAACAGATTTGAAGCATTAATGAATGAGGAATCCCCAAATATAATAAATGTGATCAAACACAGACTGAATCAGCCAGTAGCTAACACTGATGCTAACTGGCGCTCAAGGTCGAGCAGACAGCGGCACTCAGCTCAGAGCACAGCTGGGCCCAGGACTCTGATAGTGGGTGACTCCACAATCACAAACATTAGCAGCAGGGATACAACTACGTGCTGCCTTCCACAAGCAACAACTTCTGATGTAAACAGGGAACTTCAGAATATTCTGATGAAATATCAGACTGCAAATCGACTCATCATTCATGTGGGGAAGAATGATATTCATAAAGAGCAGTCAGAACTCCTTAAGAAGGATTTCAATGAACTTTTTGAAACACTTAAAAGACTGAAAGTTCAAACATTCATCAGTGGACCACTTCCAGCAAGAGGAACAAACAGGTTCTCACGGTTGCTTGGGCTTAATACATGGCTGCAAAAAACCTGTAATATAAAAGGAGTGAACTTCATTGACAACTTCAATCTTTTCTGGAGTCAGAGGCAACTGTTTCGACAGGATGGCCACCACCCAAACAAACTTGGTTCAAGAGTGCTAAAGGACAATATCTACTTCTCCCTCAATCATCCTTCTGCAGTGTGTGCCAATCCAATCAATCTGAATGGCACACACACACCTGGACACAGTATGAATGACCACAGGACTTCACTTCAGCACCTGAATGGACATTTGGTTGACAATTCACACAAGGACAATGATAACACCACTCAGCCAAAACAATTTCTGCTCACGGACACAATCTCAGCTGAGCCCTGCCCACAAAGCTCACCACAGACAGACTGTGACATATTAGAACTGCTCCAAGATTCAGCACCCAAGGACGACTTTCTGGAAAACACCCAGGGAGACCAGGACAGCATATTACAGCCGATAACACCACAGCAACAGCCCCTCTCACCAGACACGTTATCCCTCTCTCCAGCATCTCCACATCTGTGCTTCTCAGAGAAAATGGAAGAACTGGTGTATGCTGGAACCAAACTATCCCACTCATTTGCTGCAAGCCCCCAGATATCAAGCAAAAAACGGCAGGCCCCTAAACCACCAAAGCCTGCGGGCAAAGCTCGCCCTCCCCCTCGTCCTGTGAGAGCTCTTCGGCCTCTGCCACAACGCAAGGGCTCACACCCTCCTCCATCTGCTCGAGGTGAACCAAAAACAACTGATACCAGCTGATATGTGTCGGGTCCCCACTATGATAACAGTAACTTTCTCAAATGTTTACAAAACAAGTGGGAACCCAGTGTGCCTGTATCTTTCTCTATTGCTGTTCGATGTCATGATAGAAAGTCTAAGGCCTTCAAAAGCCATACAGCAAACCCATCTAATCTGGTGCCTATTACACGCCAAACTAAGATTGCTGTGGGGTCAAAACGTAAGACTGTTAAGCTAGCACTTTTAAACATCCGCTCACTTAAAAATAAATCACTTCTAGTCAACGACTTAATAAGCACATACAACCTGGATTTTATGTTTTTAAATGAAACTTGGCTAGAAGACAGCTGTAGTGCAACAGTCCTTAATGAAACATCCCCTCCTAACTTTACTTTTCTGAGTGTCTGCAGAGAAGGCAGGAGAGGTGGGGGCTTAGCTGCTCTTTTTAAAGATGTCTATCAATGTAAGCAAATATCATTTGGGAATTACCCGTCTTTCGAATATCTGGGTATTGTGTTAAAAGGTGCTCCACGCATTTTACTTATCATTATTTACAGGCCTCCAAAATACTCTCCAGCCTTTGCTGAGAACTTTACAGAACTGTTATCAACAATTACCTCAGAGTTTGACTGTTTTGCCATTGCTGGAGATTTTAACATTCACATAGATAATGCAGAAACCAATATGACAAAAGAAATCAAAACTGTTTTAAAAACGTTTGATCTGACTCAGCATGTACATGGACCCACACACAATCATGGACACACTCTAGATTTACTTATCAGTAAGGGTCTAAACATTTCATCGATTGTTATTAAGGATGTAGCACTGTCTGATCATTTCTGTATTTTCTTTGATATATTGATCTGTCCTGCCATTGAAGCTAGATCTGTGTCTGTCAAGAAGAGATGCTTAAATGAGAACACTAGTGTACTATTTATGAAGGCTATATCTTTAACACCAAGTATATCTGCTGACACTGTTGATTTTCTCCTTGATTCTTTTAACTCAAAAGTTAAAAGTGTAATTGATGAAATTGCTCCTGTGAAAGTGAGGAAGAAGAGTGGCAGTCAAAAAGCACCTTGGAGAAACTCAACAGCAGTGCAAAATATGAAAAGACAATGCAGAAAAGCAGAGCGCATTTGGCGGAAGACAAAACTTGTAGTCCATTATAATATCTACAAAGACAGCATCCATGCTTTTAATATGGAACTAGGCAAAGCTAGACAGTCTTTCTTCTCGAATATTATAAACAGCAACTTAAACAACACACGCACTCTATTTGCGACTGTAGAGAGACTGACAAACCCCCCAAGCCAGATTCCCTGTGAACTGCTCTCAGACAGCAAGTGCAGTGAGTTTGCTTCTTTCTTCTCTGAGAAAATAAATAATATCAGAAAGGTGATCAGCACATCCTTGAGTTGTGCTGGGGTCAGACAAATCAAACCACAACCTGAGAAAGTGGTTACTTTGTCTGACTTCAAAGAAATTGATGGCAAAATTTTGGAAGAAACCATACGGCACCTTAAAACATCAACCTGCGCCCTTGATGCACTTCCAACATCTTTTTTCAAAAGTGTGTTCAACTGTTTAGAAGTAGATCTCCTAGAAGTGATAAACTCCTCACTTCTCTCTGGGAGTTTTCCAAACTCCCTGAAAACTGCAGTTGTCAAGCCCCTCTTGAAAAAGAGCAATCTGGATAAGACCATATTAAGCAACTATAGACCGATCTCAAATCTTCCTTTCATAGGCAAGATCATTGAAAAAGTTGTCTTCAATCAACTGAACAAATTCTTGAACTCGAATGGATACTTTGACAATTTTCAATCTGGTTTCCGATCGCATCACAGCACAGAGACAGCGCTCATAAAGATAATAAACGATATTCGCTTAAATACTGATACAGGCAAATTATCAGTACTGGTACTACTCGACCTCAGTGCTGCATTTGACACTGTCGATCACACCATACTTCTGGAAAGGCTGGAAAACTGGGTGGGGCTTTCTGGGATGGTCCTAAAATGGTTCAGGTCATACTTGGAAGGGAGAGGTTATTATGTGAGTATAGGAGACCATAAGTCTGAGTGGACGCCCATGACATGCGGAGTCCCTCAAGGCTCAATTCTTGCTCCACTCCTGTTCAACCTGTATATGCTCCCAATTAGCCAAATAATGAGAAAGAACCAAATGGCTTACCACAGCTATGCAGATGACACACAGATCTACTTAGCCCTATCACCTAACGATTACAGCCCCATTGACTCCCTGTGCCAATGTATTGATGAAGTAAACAGTTGGATGTGCCAAAACTTTCTTCAGTTAAACAAAGACAAAACTGAAGTCATTGCGTTTGGAAACAAAGATGAAGTTCTCAAGGTGAATGCATACCTTGACGGTAGGGGTCAAACAACTAAAAATCAAGTCAGGAATCTTGGTGTGTCTCTAGAGTCAGACCTTAGTTTCAGTAGTCATGTCAAAGCAATAACTAAATCAGCATACTATCATCTGAAAAATATTGCAAGAATTAGATGCTTTGTTTCCAGTCAAGACCTAGAGAAACTTGTGCATGCTTTCATCACCAGCAGGGTGGATTATTGTAATGGACTCCTCACGGGCCTTCCCAAGAAGACCATAAGACAGTTGCAGCTCATACAGAACGCTGCTGCCAGAATTCTGCGCAAACCCATGAAAATATGAACATATCACACCAGTCCTCAGGTCTTTACACTGGCTCCCAGTTACATTTAGGATTGATTTTAAAGTATTATTACTGGTATATAAATCACTCAATGGGCTAGGACCTCAATATATTGCAGACATGCTCACTGAATATAAACCCAACAGATCACTCAGATCATTAGAATCACATCAGCTAGAAATACCAAGGGTTCACTCTAAGCAAGGAGAGTCTGCTTTTAGCTATTATGCCAGCCGCAGCTGGAACCAGGTTCCAGAAGAGATCAGATGTGCTCCTACAGTAGTCACATTCAAATCCAGACTCAAAACACATCTGTTTAGCTGTGCATTTACTGAATGAGCACTGTGCCACTGTGTGTCCCACTGTTTTACTGTGTTTTATTAGATTTTTTTTTTAAATTTTTTATTTTTTATTCTAAACTGTTTTAATTATTCTTATTTTATTATTCTTGGTTTTTTCTTTTTTCTTTTTAATTTCTACTATGTAAAGCACTTTGAATTACCATTGTGTATGAAATGTGCTATATAAATAAACTTGCCTTGCCTTGCCTTGCCTTGAATGTCCTGCCATTAGTCTGAGTCGAATTTAAGTAGAGTGCATATTTAAAAGTGTATATTCTTCTCTTTTCATCTTATGCTGAAGTTTCCTGACAAGCCAGAGGGGATGCGAATCAACGTGATTTCTGGAAAGTGCATTAATGTGATAAGTTTATTCCACAGGCATGAAAGAGAATGGCAAATTAAGCATCTGTCTCAGACCTTCACAGAAGCGAGAGAGAGAGAACGCCTGCATCACCATCGGTGCTGTGCCTGACAAATCTTAGACATACTGAGAATCCATATTTGATTTGAACATGGAGTGTAAATTGTGAACAGTGTTGGGTTATGTTACTTTTAATAGTAACTTGTTAGAATATTGCTTTGCTCCTTAAAAAAATTAAATAATTTATTTAAAAAGTAATTTTTTATGGAAATTAAAGTGTTACTTTTGCATTACTATTTTTTCACAGACACTTTCTCTTCTGCTATGCTATGCATTGCATACAAGAGTCATTACAGGTCATGCTTGCTACTGTGCAACACTCATGTCAAAACAACATAGTAAACAACCCAATATTTAGAAAGTAGGTCTTCATTTCATATTTATAATGAAGAATCAATAACATGAATATGCATGATTTGTTTTTCCATCAACATGGCAGCTAATATGAATAATGAAGAATAACCACTGTCTTACCTAAAGCAGCAAAGTCCAACACTTGAACCTGCATCATATATATGTCATCATGCGCTGTACCCATAAGTCAATGAGTCAACTTAAGATGTTTTTCAAAAGTCAGTATAAAATTTTGTGGGGAATGCCCTTCTAACATGTTCAAGGAATGTGTCTGATAATAAAATATAATTTTTCACTGTTATCTCAGTGCACGCTTGTTTTGTGTTGATCTATGGAGCATACCGATGCCATAACTTCAAAGGCACATGCTGATACAACTTGAATGGAATCATATATATTGCTACCAAAATGTCATAAAACGGTTTGTTTAATGAAACAAACTACATGTTTATTTTAAAACAAAAATGTTGAATATTCTTAGAAACTAACACATTTTCTCTACAACACAAATCATTTAGAACTTTGCTTGGAGTCACTGATCCAGAGTCAGCTATTCTCATCCCATTCTCCCAGTTACAGGGATCTCTAACACGGAACAGTTCAGCTGCATATGTCTGTGAACTTACTGAGTATTTCACCCTATGTATCATGTCGTGGACAGTGGAAGACTAGTCTTGTAATCCCTCTGCCTAAACGTGCTTACTGATTTTTTTAATGCAGTGTGCATTAACACATGAATCAACCGTGTTTCACTCAACCGAATGTTGTTGACCTCTTATCATGCTAAAAACACGAAATACGCATGTGTGAATTGATTGACAGGCGATGTCTGTATCTAAAAGGTGATTGGCTCTTTTACCTGCAAGGTGGGACTTCCATTCTACATCCATTGACTGTTGGGTGCTAGGTTGGGCATTCAAATTTCTCCCATTCATTTAAATAGAAGTGAATCGTCTCTGCTAAATAGTCTCTGGCCTCACACACTATCCACCTTTTTACTGACTTATCCTTGGGTGGCGCCATTGCGGAGAGAGACTTCCTCTCGGATGCTCCACACTTCCGCTTATTTGTTGTTATCAGCTAGACTGACGTTACTGGTGTTGGTGAGCAGCTAAGGGTCTGGATAATTATGCACTGTTATAGGGTGTTATAACATCTACAGGTGGCTTAAAGACTACAGGAAAATTAATGTCACAAAGATAAGCCCCCCAAAAGCTACCAATGCTGAAACATTCAGAGTCTAACCAGATTTTAATAATCAGTGGTTGCATTACACTAATTCTCCATCACTTGCCTTTTAAAACATTGACAGAAAATTCCAAATACTTTCTGTAATTTTGGAATGTAACAAAGATGAAAAACATTTAAACCAAACCTTTGTTTTATTAATCATCTTTACAAGGTTCATATCTCATGTCACGCTGTGAGAGTATGTGAATGAGGAATAGACCAAGTTGTTCTCGGTTGTGTGTGAGAAGGCGGCACTTGTTAATGCAGAAATATTGCAAAGGTATGTACCTCAAATCTGAAGATTTTTAAATGGAACCTATTGTGACCATATGTCCTCTTTTGACGGATATTTCCTCTTTTTTTTTTCGAACATTAAAACATGACTAGTCAGGATTTCTAGATTCCCTACATGTCAGCGATTTGGCTGTTTTCATATTGAACTGCTCAACAAAAATTTTATTAAATCTAACTTATCAACAACATGAATTCTCTCTCTCTCTGTGTGCTGTATGTCTGTATCCTCTCTTTCTCTTTCAAACACACACACACACACACACAAGTACAGGGTGCTCATCAATCACTAACCAGCTAATCCCTTATCAGTACCACCTGTCACAGACACTCACGTCACCACCAGCCTCCATGTTGATACATCCAACATGCACACACGCATACGTATACACATATGTTTAAGCACGGGTGTGCATCCATGTGTTTATGTGGGCATGTGTACATGCGCATATATATATATATATATATACATATATATGAGCTTGTGCGGCATTTGATCGGGAGGGCTATCATGCGATTCAAACAGGAGGACTTCTGATTTAAATGTATATATATGTATATATGTATGTATATATATACATTTAAATCAGAAGTCCTCCTGTTTGAATCGCATGATAGCCCTCCCGATCAAATGCCGCATAAGCTCATCCACTTCCTTGTATCACAGTCTTTTCCCTCCAAGGCGATCGATGGGCTTTCCGTTTCAGACACAGTGTGGCCACTGCTCGAATGCATGCTGGGCTTACCCGTTAGCACTCTCTCTCTCTCTCTCTCTCTCTCTCTCTCTCTCTCTCTCAATAGAACAGTCTCCCTTTCGAATCACAGTGTGAGCCCTCCATTTCGAACGCAGCGCGAGCCAACTTTTGTTCTCATTCTTCCTGTTTGATTGCTTGCTGGGTTTACCCGTTCCAATCCCGGTTCGGGAGAAGCATGTTAATTTTAATCTGATAAATCTCATCCCGTGAGCAGGAGTATATAAGCCACTGCTTACCTGCTTCCTGTGACAACTCTCCTGACACCCCACCTGCACATATTCTCTAGATTAATTATCTAAATAAGTAAAGTCTGGGGGGTAATATGGGGTCGAGTCTCGAGCTCTGAGCCCTCCAGTATATGGACAGCAAGGCAAATACGTTTACTGCTTCAACACAAGATTACTTTAACATTACAAACTACTGAATTCAGGGATTTCCTCAAAACTGAATGTCCACACTCAGCTTTTAGTGAGAAAGGGATTTACGTTAAGTAAACATAGACTGTTCAATCATTTTTGACTGTTGTTAGTGATATTTCAGTGCTTGGTAATGGGAGTAAGCTGCAAAGCAGAAGTCTGTTGCATCTGCATTGGAAGAGCATTCTAAGCATAATGGGTAATTTCGCTGCATGTGAAAAAGGTGGATAGATATACAATGCCAATCATGCACTTGAATCAAACAAAAAGTGTCACACTTTTACACCTGATTTCTCACAATACAGGGACAGCAGAGGTGTACAAAATCAACGCATTAATTTATTTAAAAAGGAACTCAGATATTATGGTCTAAAATAAAATATAATGAGTTACTTTACTCGTTACTTGGAAAAAGTAATCTGATTACACAACACACGTTACTTTTATCGTGTTACCCCAACACTGATTACTGATTACACTGATAACAAGGAATGATACATTTGTAAGGCTGACATCAAGATGTCTTAAAATTCAAAGAACTCTGTGAGAACCAAGTCATAAACTCTCACACAGAAGAATAGTTTTCACCTGAGTCAACACATCCTACTGAGCAAGGACAATAAAACACAAATCTCACATCTGACCTCTATCTCACATCAGGCCAATTTAAGCATATTCTCCTAAAACATCTGCCCCCCTCTACTCCTCCTTCCCCTTCAGCTCAGAATCACTTCAAACTCACCTAAGAGCTACATGCAAATATCATGTCTGATGTATACAAATAATGTGACTATGCATGTTTTGGTATAATTTAAAAAGTCTCAGTATGACTGGTAAATTGGTTCCTTTCACATGTTGATAAAACTATTGGTGACAAAGTTATAAGATCTTTGCCAAATGCTGTATAATTCTGAAGGTCTGTCCCCATCCCTGCATGTATGTTAATGAGGTATGTCCCCAGGACTTCCAAACCTAACCACTCCCAAAATTCCCTTTGTTTATGGTTTGGGTATTTAAGGAAATGTGACACATTGTTCATGATTCTCTGTAGTCAGACGATCCCACACAGTTTACTGTGTGTAGTTTATATCAGGTAACTGCAATTCAAATTTCTTATGTTTTTATAAAATGTCTAAATTTGACTTATTATTGTCTAATTGGATTGATTCATTTATTATTTTACCTGGATAATAAATTGTTACATTTGAATTTATTCTGATTTACTCTGCAAATCCTCAACCAGGTTAGAAGCGGATTAATGCTCATCATTGAGCACACCAACTGAGATTTTAGAGCTCCGACTGACTAATTGGCATTATTTCTAGTGTACTAAGAGTGTACAGGCTCGATAGGGAATTTCCGTTTAGGACAACATGAAGTGTTGACAAAGCCTAAATAGGTTGAAGTCTAAACCTCTGGTTATTGTAATATTTTCTAGCTAATTGTACATAGGAAACTATGGCATGATCATATAAAGCTATTTTAACTTGGGTATGTTGGTCTATCTTTGTAAATTTAGTGGACATGAAATATTTGTGACCGTGAGATCCGTGTACACGGCCAGTGCAAGACTCTCTAAGCGACAAGAATCCGAATGAACGAGCACAATATAAAATAGTGTTAAATATGATGATTAAATGTTAAATCAAATTGAATAATAATAACTAAGATTAGAACATTAATATATCATTAGAAACTTTTATAATTGGAGTCAGATAAAATAAACAAGGATCATAAAATTAATAATATAATTATTTAATTGGAACGAAATAACTTAAACTGAATGAGCATGATAAGACAAAACACACAGGAGAACTTCAGCCACACCATTGGATACCGTCCTTGGGCCAGTTGGGTGGCTTCCCTATTCCTCCTACCTTATCCCCTTCCCCTCTTACTCGTTTAATCTAAGGCTGTGATTTCATTTAAACAGCTGTTATAGTGGATATTCACACTGCAACATTTTTATTTATTTTTTGATAATTATGTGAGAAATGTTGTGGCTGTCTTTGTTGTCATCTTTGCATATGCTTGATTCCCTTATTATATCTTGGAGTTGGTGGTAAGGTTGGATTGCAGCAATCATGTTTTTTTTTTGTTTTTTTTGTCAAATCATTAAATGCTTTGATTTTAAGCCTCCCAGGATCATTGTAATGGAAAAATTTAGTTTTCTCTTTCCTACCACGACTTCTAAAAAGTATTGTTGGCACTCATCTGGAGTGCTTGGTAGATGCTTAGCATTACATAAAAAGCTGCAACTAAAAAAAACAACAACAAGGAAATGTAGACATGTCACCCCATAAGCAATATACTATATTGACAGCAATAAAGAACAATAGAATCTTTCTTCCCCTTTGAAACCACCTTGATAGCTGTAAATAATTCCATTTGGAGCTTAAAAACACATATTAAGTTCCCTAACTGTAGCTTTGGTGAGTTTTTTTTGGTATGCACTGTGTGTGGTAGTGCTGTGGTATTAAGATGAGATGCGAATTGATTGTTTTGAATCAGAAGGACGTAGAGCGGATGCATTCTGCGATCTCCCATCGTGTCTTTAAGATCAGCTTTTCTCTGATGAGAATCAAACACAGCCACAGGCACACTGAGATCTGCTCTCTCGCTCTCTTAAAAGGATCTTTGCACCATCACACTAAGCTAGAGTTTGCTCCTCAGAGAGCTATTGGCAAGATACAAATCCTACGCTGTCATTTGTGAGAATGTTTACAATTTTGCACATTTAAGGTGCTACTAGATGCAATTATGATGTGAATTAGGAAAAATATGAGGGTGAGTAGTAATTGCTGACAGAATATTATATAAAAAATTGGATTAACTATCCCTTCATGAAAAAGATTCCATTTGATATACATTTGATCTTATTGCATATTAGAAAAAACATTGAAATGTATCTGATATGATCTGATTTGTGATTTTTATTTCCTACAAGAATGGAACAAATGCTGTTGTTAGAATGGTGGAACAGTATTTACCTCTAAACACCCTCCGATTCCACCTCAGGAGCCACAAGATGTCCATTTTATGAATCTGTGGTGGTGGTGGTGATTGTGCATTAGCCTGAGGCTGATTAAATTTAGAGGATTTGTGAATCAGGAGTTGATTTGGCTGAAAGGGCAGGCTATAGCATGATTAATGACCTTATCCAGAGCTGATTCTTACCCATCTGTGATTAGATAATCAGTCATCTCTGTGTCACACTTGACTGCAGAAATAAGGGGATCAGGGAAGGAAGAGGTGTCATAGAATATGAAAATGAGGTGACATTGTGCCATTATGAGCTGTAAAACCAAGAGAAGAATTTCACAGACATGAACCAAATGAGATCAGACCTATGAAGTTTCTTTGAAACTCCCCAGTGCATTCAGTCTACACTGATTTTCTCCAATCCAGGCATGATATATTACAGTGATGTAGTGCACTGTTCACACTGCACACTAAAGACTCTATGTAAGTAAGGAATAATTGATGATGGCTCGATTAATTATTGAAAAATAATACACACCCCTAATGCGGCCATAAACATTACACATTATCCCTAAGGGTGTATTCAAACCTATAGACTGTTTTCTTTGTTCTGAAATAGGGACTAAATTGTAACAATGTTGCATTTTCTTCTTGGTTTGGTTCGCTTTCACATGGCAACATTTCAAAATGGACCAAAACTATATTAATAAAAGTCACATATGAGCAAGCTGTTCCCTTATTGGTCACTATGTTTGTTCACTGTTCTAGGATTAAGCTCATCCATTGATACACCAGTTAAAACTATATGCCTGTAGAAATTTGTCAACCATAACAAATTTTAGAGAATTATCGATCATCGCAAGTTAGAGGTTGTGCCCCAAATACAAATGATCCATCACACAAAAGTTGATACTAATGCCGTCCTACAAAACAAACAAAACAAATGCACCAAACGAGCAAGGTGTGAAAACGCCCTAAAATGCTCTTTTGAGTAGAACTACTTTCTTATGCCACGGATTCAGTATCTTGCTTAGTTAAAGCCCAAGCCTTTGCTGCAAGTTCGAAAATGTCTCTTTAGAACTTGTAACGGAGGCTTCTGCTTCTTTTAAGCTCTTAATGGAGTAACAAGGTAGTGTGTGTGATAGACAGAGTTAGACAGAGAGAAAGAGAGAGTGTGATCAGGCTTGTGTCATTACCTGTGTCTGTTGCGCCTTTCGTCAGATGTATTTGTCAGTTACATTACTTCCGATCGTCAAGCTGTTCGTTTAACTACACTTCTCAATAGCAGGGTTGTAGTGACACTATTCTTGTATGTCACTTTTCAGTTTAAGCCTCAGGGGTGCATTGACATCAAGGCCACGTCCACGCTAATAGGTTTTCGTTTAAAATTTTGCATTAATTAGTTTTGGCACTCTGTCTACAAAAACTGAGCTTTAAAAAGGCTACATTTAAAAAGGCTGTCTTTACGTTGTAGTGTGGACAGGGAAAACTGAGAAATGTTTAAATGATGACGTATTTGTTGTCATGTGACACAGTGATCCATTCAAGCCAAAACAATCAGGATGGCGTATTATCCATTTAGTGACTTTGGTAACAATTCCTCATCTGGCATGCACAACAGTAAATTAAACATTACTTATGCTTTTTAGGCTAAAGCTTTGCTCCACTAAAAGAAATGTTCGGTTGTAATCAACAAAGACAAAGTCATAGGCATACGAGGTCAACTACAATTGTTTTAAAAAATCCAGCTGCTTCGATTGTGTATTGAATAGACATGGCTGCTGCATCTGAAGTTAGTCTTGCCAGAGGCAATTTAGCTGAGACGGGCAACTTCTTTTAAAAAAAAATTGAGGATTGGAAAACCCAACAAAGTAGCTCTGGCATACGGTGGTCCAAGTATGTGAAAGGAGTACCTCCTTACATGTAAGCCAATCACCTTAAGATATGGTAATATCTAGTGACGAGCCATGCACGCAGAATAATTTCACTTCATAGAGATTATTTAGCAGATATGTCACTCTATTAAAATTAATGTGAATATTTGGAATGCTCAACTGAGCAGCTATGAGCGTCCAATGGTCAAAGGATGTAGAAGAGAAGTCCCGCCTTACAGTTAAAAGAGCCAATCACCTTTAGATACGGATATCACCTGTCAAACTCTGGAACGCGCATAAGCTATCCAACTTTTCCTGGGTTTTAATGGAGAAACTAAGTGGTTGGAACTTCTGCCAGAAGTCGTTCTATGGCATTCCCTAGCTCTGGCAGTTGTCATATATATGTAAACGGGGTGCAAAATTTTTTGTTATTGGGTCACAATAAACACATACAGAAGTTGTCAAAACAACTTTGCATTTGAGGTTTAAAACGCTGTCCTGATTCATCCTGGATGGCAGCAAAGCTCCACCTCTCACCAGTCAATCACCAGCTGAACAGAGTTTAAATTTACACCCAGATTTAAAATAAATAACCAACCGATCAGAAAAATTGAAAAAGCGATTACATACTCAGGATGAGAACTTCACAACTCCTCCTAGGTGTGCCTGTCTGATTTGAACATGCAGGATGACCATGCTTTCCTCAAAACCCCTACACCGCAACGAAAGAATGAATGGACATACACTACAACATCAGCTTTACAGTTTACTTGACAACGAAAGTAATGTCCATTTTTCTCGCTAAGCATCACAGGCCTGTCAGACGGTGCCCAGGACTGTCCTTATCAGTGGCTGATTTCATGTATTCTGCCTGCAACTGTGAAGAACAAAGGGAAAAGCTATAACGGTAACTATAGTGCTCAACCAATGAGTTTATGAAATCATAAATAATATGTCGATATTTATTGCCAGTTTATATTATAAAACAGCATACAAAAAAAATATTTTATTGCTAAAGCTGGAATGGCTTATCATGGAGAGGTCCACATACAAAGTTGATAATGGCGGCACCCTGGTTAGCTGAAAATAATGTGGATAGAGTAATATAGATGCAGCAGAATATATGATACCATTGTTGCCTCACCACGCACCTCTGATAAAAGATGTGTTATCGACGTCGCATTTATGGAAAAAGGGGCTCTGGGAAATGTATCCTTCTCAACGCTTGCTAGACCTTAATTCATCAACAGTGATGAAACTCATAACCAATTGATGCAATACAGTGATTGTGTGCTTGAATAGAGGTTGGAGAGGTCTTTGACGTTGACTGGTGAACTTCTCGTGAAACATGTGTGTGAGGGGCATGCAAACTTGGTGAATTAGGCACAACACTGCAGGCATGATATAACAGTTAGATCACAAGCAATATCTTCATGAAGCTGAGGTTGCATGGAATGTGGCAGCTAGGTCTTTCTGGAGACAGAGAATGAATGTTTGCTGGGGATGTCCTTCGTTTGGCTACAGCTACCATCCTCTGTGCCCCATGGAAGTGAAGAATCGGTGGCGGATGAATGACAATCGCAGTCCTGAGTTCCAGGAAAACAGGAATGGCTGATCATGGTTGGGGTTGCAAGCGGCCAAGATGTTGAGGCTGAACAGTGCATGTCTAGCTGCCAATGGAGCTGCACCTTGCTGCGGGATATATTCCACTTCTCTGAATTAAGAATTGTGTGTCCTCGAGAAAATCCTTGAAGATCGAAGGCTCCAAAATTAGCTCCGGGCTATCCATCATAAAGGAGTTGAGCTGTCTGAGCTTGCCACTAGTGGCCTGAATTAACTGTAGAACATTTGTTTTTAAAGCTGCTGTATACCACTTTACACCTTGCACTGAAAAACCTGGTAACCTAAAAAATGTGCTTCATGTGGTAACATCTAAATTGACTGATTATAAAAGTTAAATCAAGTAGAAATAAAGGTACAAATTGCAGGTTACCACTTTTTCCAGTTGGCCTAAGAACCTGAAACTTTGGTAATCACTGTAACTTACAGCAACTTGTGGTCTTTTGTGGCTTATTACTTTTATACATTTGACATTTTAAACTGTTAGTACATCTAACACAGATTCATTTCTAAGCTGTGTTTAACTTTACCAGCTTTGGGCAGGCTTAACTATGTGCAATGTCACATCAGTTTAGGAGGTGCTGATTCTGGGCTGCATAAATGACAGTTCTCCAGGAGAGAACCGTGATAAAGATAAATAACTGCTACTCGGGAACATTTTGTGCATCATTAAACATGGCAAACATATTAGCTTGCATAGACTGGAGGAGAATCCCTGAGGAAATTGGGATGTATCTTGCAGCCTGCAGTGATCATAAAGGGGTATAGACTCTTGCCTATCCCTGTAACATCAAAGAGAAATGTGGAACTCAATTCATCTGAATGACTAAACAGAGGAGTTCTTGGCACATAGGCAGAGACTTCAGGAACAGCATTCGTTGAATATCCCTTTGAATTTCCTTTGAGAATACTTTAACCACTTGAGTAGACCTTAGTGTTAAAGGAATATTCCAGGTTCAATACAAGTTAAGGCCAATCGACAGCATTTGTGGCAAATTCATTATGACTTATTAAAAAAAAAAAAAGCTAAAATATGGGCTTCAGTTAGGCTCTTACAATGTAAGTGAATGTGTGTTAGGAGACATACAGTAACAGTAACACCACATTCTGTGTCTCCTGTCCAGAGAGACACCAACATAATACGTCACTTCAACATCCTGGCATCTCAACGTTCGGTGTCTCCATGCAAGGGATATAACTACAGAAATACCAGCGATAAGGTTAAGGTCTGGCGGGCAACCCTTTTCAAGTTCCAACGTAAGGGCTTTATATCTGTTCCAAGTTGCAAGAACTCACTAGGAGCTTCCAGGAGATAAGAATTCCTCATCACTTTGTGTTCTAGAAATTGAATCAATCTCCTTTCCCACTGAAACGTGGCCTCGAACCCCAAGTAGAAGACGTCACCATCACCAAACCCATCGAACAATTAAACAGAACATAAATTCTACCAAAACCTCCAAACCTCTTTTCAGAGATCTTGGCATTAGTGTCAATTCAAGTCACAGCGCTTTTCATAACACACATCGTTTTGAAGCAGCTTTGCAGAAAATCACACTTTAACAGAAAATGAAACTGTAACATCTATACAGTCTTAGAGTCATCATTGTGTAATTGTAAATTTTGTATAACAATAAATAATTAAACAGTTAAATAATAATTGTATTTAGAACCCCAGTGGCCCGAGGGCTATGTATACTATCAGTTTAATGTTTTCTAATGTTCTTTAGATAGCATAATCTGTGTATCAATGTATCTTTGAGTTATTTAATTTTTAAATAACATTATTAAAGGAATAGTTCACCCACAAATGAAAATGTGCCGATAATTTACTCACCCTCAGACCTCAGAGTTTCTTTCTTCATCAAAACAGAATTTAAGATTTTTAGGATTTCATTTCAGGCCTCCTCCTTTAAACAATGCAAGTGATATCTCCATTTTTTTGACGGTCCAACATGCATATTTAGGCATAAAAATAATCCACACAACTCCAGTCGACAAATAAAGTTCTTCTGAACCCAAACAATTGATTATTTTTAGAAACAAAACAATACTTATATACTTTTTAACTACGAATGTTTGCTTCCGTACATCTATGTGACGCACGCTCATGAGAGGTATGATGTAAACTTGTTGGTAAAGTCATGCGTCATGTGGAGGAGGAGGCAGGAAGCACGTCGTGTTTACAAGAGAATCTTGCACAGACCACAGACCAAGCGCTGTTTACAAAACAGTCCAACACATTTTCAAAACAATATAAAATAAAAAAATAAGTTCCAAATAATAATAAAAAACATTGTTATTCTAAATATCAATGAATTAAATTGTAACTGTAGTGGAATACAGTTACTTATATTTTGTATTTTAAATACGTATTCCCGTTACTTGTATTTCATTACTCTCCAACCCTGCCAATGACAAGCATTAATTGAATATAACATTTTATATTCAATTTATTGTGAAGTACAAAATCAGAAGACAGGTGGAAACTGCTGTTAATGGACATTCACCAATCAAAGGGAGATCTGCTCTTTACTCCCAAAAGTGATAACGGTGACATCAATGCTACACAACATGTGCGGTATAACACAATGCTTGGTGCAGCGTTTTCATTCTCAAAATGTTGCCCCATCTGAAATTCCAAATGCCTCCTCACGTATTTCATCCTGGTTCTGACTCTGCAGGGCTACATCCATTTCAACCACTTGCATCTTTCCACTTTATGCACTTTATTTACCCATTCTTTAATATAATCTTTTAGCATATTAGTGCCATTTAGTAGTTGCTATTTTTTTTTTTGGTGCATCTTTTTATAAATAAAATATTTTTTATTTAAACTGTGTCTGTTTTATTAAAACATTTATAATACAGTAAGCTCTAAATGTTAGGCCGAATCTCACAAATCTTTAAGATTAGTTAGATGACCATCCCAATGAACATATTTCTAATTTATTGAATGGTCCATTTGGATAATTCTTGTGCTATTAAGGTGAAATATCTTAGCTGGTGCCCCAAGGATGGAGAGAGGGTAATCTAGTATTCATACTCACACACACCTTAAGTTATGCATGATCAAAAATCACAACATACAGTACATCGATGTCTAGTGTGAGGCCCAGTTCATTTCACTTGGTGCCCAGAGTGATTATCACTACACAAAATGCTGACAAGTGTCATCCCCCGTCAAAGATGTTTCATCAATTTTTCCCAAAAACTCATTAACAACACTTCCAGTTTCAGCCACTGGGGGCAGTGGTTCGAATTTCAGTAAGCATAACTTTCAGCCTCCTCTTGCTGAATTTACAGTGTGATCAGACTGAAAGACTGAATCTAGGTGTTTCTGTCTGAAATACAGTATGATTAGTAAAAACAATAAAAAATTGCACATCCATTCAAGCTTCGCCTGTGGCCTCACCTCTGCCCAACTGCCCTTCTGAATCTCTGCCTTTAATGAACAGCACTGTTAGTGCTTTCATCAGCCAGAGCAAGCATCACCCAGAACCACTGACAGAAAATCACCTCATTGTGAGCCAATATGGCTACTTACCTCCACCTTCAGGACTTATATCTCTCTTAGATAGAATACAGGTGCCCGAAACAACAAATATAATGGGATTTTAGCCTCTTTCTTTTAAAACCACACTTTCTGCACTAGATGAGAGAGAGCACCCAGGCCTGGGCGTGCTACAGAATACCATTGTTTTGAGTATATATTGACATTTCACAGGCTGTTAAATGAGGGAGCCCTGGCCCCTGGCCCTTAGTGTGAGTTTAGTGCCACAGAGCAAATTAAATGCTGGACTTGGTGGCTGATGGGAAATTGATGTTCCTGCGTGTCCCTCAGCGCTGTTTGTTTTTCAGCAGAGTCAATAAGTTGGTATGTGGCCTGGGTGCAATCTCACTGTTTATACACATTGTGCAAAACAGATAGATATAAATTATATGGTCAAAAGTATGTAGACACCCCAATATCACACCCTTATGTGCTCCTTGAAAAACAAGTTTTAAAATCATTGGCATTAGAGTTTGTCCTCCCTAACATTTTCCAATCTTCAGGGAAGGTTTTCCACAAGATGTTGGAACATGGCTGTGGGGATTTGTTCCCATTCAGACACAATAACATCAATGAGGTCATGCACTGATTTTAGGCAGTAGGGCCTGGTTTACAAATGGCATTCCAATGGTGTTCAGTCAGGTTATTTGTGCAGGCCAATCAAGTTCTTCCACTCCAGATTGTGTATCATCTCAAATGGACCTCACTTTGTGCACAGGGGCATTGCCATGCTGGAACACAAAAGAGCTTTCCCAAGCTGTTGCCACAAAATTATAGGCAAACAATTCTCTAAAATATCACTCTATGGCTTAGCATTAAGATTTGTCTTTACTGGAATCAGTCTAGGGTCTATCAGTCTACATACTTTTGGCCATGTAGTGTAGTCTATAGCATTTACTAAA
The DNA here is from genome assembly GCA_032164185.1 of Moxostoma hubbsi. NCBI lineage: Eukaryota > Metazoa > Chordata > Actinopteri > Cypriniformes > Catostomidae > Moxostoma > Moxostoma hubbsi. Next base: position 21,609,042 of record JAVLUX010000031.1, read on the forward strand.
TGTTTCAGATTCTTGATGTTAGTTTTTGACCCTAAACTAATCAAAGCTGATAATACCATTCCTCTAGAGAGAAATTACTTTCAGTTATGAAACTGAGCAGAATATCACAGATATTGTTATGAAGAGATGAAATATAATTTGTTAACACATTGCAATCATATCGAGGCTGGACCAGAGCCAGTAGAATATGATTTATCTTACCTCAGATTGAGAAAAAATTGTAGAGTTGTACTTTGTCTTTGTCTTGTGTGATTGGGTTTCCTGGAGCATGAAGTGTGTAGGTACGTATGACGTATTGTTAAGAGTAGCTGATGTTATTGCAGGTGTCAGGGAGATAGAAGTTGGCAGACACATAGAGAGTTGGACAGAGTTTATGAATTGGATCTTTGTGATCTACAGCATTTTTTTCTTTGAGAAAATGAAGTGTTTTAAAGCATGAATACATGTCTGTTTGTGAGTGAATATACTGTATATACTTGCTTTTGATGGAAAGGCAGAGTGGTGTCTGCACAGTTCTTTATTGTCTCAATCTATTAAATGAACTGTCAGTTATCTCAAGTATGATTCTCTCTCCAGGAAAAAAAGTTGTAAAAGCAAGTCAATGAGCAAGGCAGAGGTTACTTCAAAGACACTTCAGGTTCCCACTTGAATTTACCCTCTTACAACCAGTGAACATAAACAAGAACCCAACAAACAAATCCACAACAATTAAATGAGTGATGCTTGTTGCTTGAGTTGCCTCCTTTCCCCACTAAAGTTGTTATTATCATACACATGGACCTGCATAGATGTAAAATTATCTACAGTAAACAGCTGTAGGGCCAGTCATGAACAATGAGAGCAATTAATCTTTTAACTGAGCACCTCAGTCTGCCAGGGTCACAGGGTGGGCCACCACACCTGTGCTGCAGACATGCATGATGTCTCTCCACCATCTAATGAGACACATGATGAGTGAAGCCAATCAGATTTCCAACTGTGGCATATAATAGTGCAAGGTTCAATCTGTCTCAGGCCCACTGCTCAAACAGAGGTAAAATCAGCCTGAATCAAATTTATAGCAATGTCTTTGCCTTAGTAAATGGATGCTTTAAAATATTTTTTTCTTATCTGTCCCTTTCCTTTCAGTAATTACTTCTGAAATATGGATAGTGGAAACTTCCATATTCTGGAAGCAATGCAATACTTTCTTCCACTTTGCTTGTTCATTTAGGGCCCTTTTATAAGAGTGCTAGTGCTAAGTGCAGTGCTATGCCATAAATCATACATGCAAACTTAATAAGCATGGCCAGGAAGTTTTGGTATTTTCTTGCGATCATGTGCTAAGTCCAGGCACAAGTGGGTTTGTTGAAATTAAGCATGCAAAGCATTAATGGACTGGGTCAAGTGCAATTTACTTCTGAGTTTCTTCCCCGGCACCGTCTTCATCCTATTTTATAGTCCATTCCCTGTCAAGCACCAGCGATAAAAACAAAGACAGCACAATCATAAGAAGTTGGTAGTGTAAATGTATGCAATAAATTAGAAGAATAGAAATATGGATTTACCTGCATCGCTGTTGAAAATCTGGTATATTTCTACACTATCAGTGACATGCTCCTTTAATACATATGGAAAATGTGGTTCTCGTCTGGATTTGGATTTACATTCCGTTAAATTATAGAGAATGTACATATTATTAATTATTTTCATCTACTTACACACAAATCATGGCTAATATTAACAGTTTGTATCTGAACGCATTTAAATTCTACTTAGACATATTAGTTGACATGCTATTTTATATAAACATGTACATATTTTACTAGTGGGACTGTTTCCAGACTTGCCAGCCAGGATTCAGAGTATTAAAATTTTAAATATGTCCTAATAGGCAAGTTTTAGTTACATTTAAATGCTATTTCGGCTAAAGCAGACATTTAAATTGTTTGCTGTACGATATATATATATATATATATATGATATGTATTATGGTATAAAAATAATATGAATGTTTAGATTATATTTAAATAAATCATAACTCATTTCTCTCTCTGTAACACACACAATGTGTCAGTGGCTTATGTCCTTATGTGGCAGATACGCTGAATCTCATGACACAAGATGAACTTCTGACTGTCTGAAAATCATATCCTTTATGTAAATAACTTTTGAGAGCATCCAGAGCATGGAAGAGGCTTTACACCTGCAGACATCTGAATTTGGCAGCCTGCTTTCATACTGCCCCATTGATGAGAGCCGAGTGAAAAACGCTAATCTTCAATAGCATTGAAGCTCTGTTGAACCCTTTTGGTGGTACAAAGATAATTTATGTTTTTTTTTTGGACGATTCTCAAATGCCAAAATCTAGAGACCAGGTTTAGGTCTTCAAAAGGTAGTGAACAAAAGAGGAGAGAGAACGCTGAGGGAGCCCTGTCAACCCCACAGACTCTCCCAATCGCACAATTCACCCAAATGTGCTCATTAACAAAGGGTGCCCAATTGTGTGATTGGGAGAGTCTATTTGCTCTCCCTGCAGGTCTGGCTGATCTGGCGAGGAAAAAGAGAGCAGCCTCTTCCATTAAGTAGGCATTGTAATCGGATTAGAGCTTAAAGAAATGTAAGATGCCAGACCATCTTCCCTTAGACTCCTCTGGGAGATTGTCACTGGTGAGCGGATTATGGTTTGTAGAAGATGAAAGCAATTATTTAATGTCTGCAGGAGTCAAAAGTGTAATGGTAACAAGCTAGCTTGATGCGTTAGACTGTCTGTGCTGTAAGCAGTGTTGTCAGCCGAGTAAAGGCTGTGACAAGTTTGCATGTATCCCCCTTTCCAAGTAACTTAACATCCTAATGAAGTATACAGTATTGGATGTAAGTGATAACTGAGAAATGTGCGTCTCCCTCTTCCCAAGAAGAGAAGAACTAGAGAGTATAATTTGTTAAAGTAATGTGAGAATGAGTTGGTGTGTTTAATTATGTGGTCATTCACTAACCATGCATGTGCATGCATTTTGTGTATAAAACTTTTAAATGGATTCATCAGTAAGTTCACACATATTTTTTTTCTACATTTATGATAAAATTTAGAACCAACCCAAATCACACAAAAAGTGTGACGAGGAGGAGGGCATGGCTAGGCTGAGAGGATGCACACCTGGCGCCGAGTTGCCCAATAAGGATTCCTGATGGTCTTTCAAACAATGGAAGGTGTAAAGCCTAAATGTGTGTGTATATTATACAGTATGTTTAAAAGTTAGATCTGTCTAATGAACACCATAATGCATGCGATTAATGCTTTGAAGTTCAATGTGTTATTTTTTCTTAATCGCGATTAACAAATTTAGCGTTAATACAACATAAACTAGCATGAACACTTGTTGTTAGGGGAGAACTTTGGACATTTGCTCGCCCGGAGTCATTACACTGACGTACACTTGTTACTTGAAATGGTGATATTTTAGTGTATTTCTATTTTTATACTGTGGAAGGCTTTGTTTGGAAAATGTTAATAAAGCATTACATTGTTACATTTTGTTTTGTTTTGTTTCCTAAGAAAAGTATAAATGCATTTTTACAGGAAAATAAGTATATGTAGTGTCAAATTTCAGCACTTTCAAAATCTGCGATTAATAGTGATTAACTAAAAAAGCTTTTAACAACTGACAGCACTAATAATGGTATTTTGATTACTATGATAGTAAATCATTCTACAATTAAACTTATTACTGAAATCTTTACTGAAAGATCCTGCTGTGCAAAAGCATAACTTTAGAGATTGTTGTGAGGAAAGCTATTATATGGTGATGGTTTGGGCAGGTATTATGCTAATTACTTAATGCGATCATGCACTCCCACATTTAGAATAATCCAGATTCATCAACATTAGAACAAGGGAGAGATGAGCACGCACCTGTTGAATCTAGTGAATATTTTGCAAGAAATATTCTGCAGACAAAAGAACACTTTTAATTATTAGTGAATATGCAAATATAATGTGAACCATACTGAGACCAAACAGAATCAAATGATGACAAACTTTCATGAGATAAGATTGTATCGTTCAGTAAATTTATTGCTAATTACAGAAAACATGTATGGAAAGTGGAATTGTGGGCAGACATAAATCAGGCCCAGTGCTTTTCTGGATGGGATCCCAGGTTCCGCTTTTAATCTTATGTTTGATTTTTATTTTATAATAAATTGGTACTCTGTACAGTGGAATACACCTGAGAACAAAACACTTTCTTTCTCGAAGATGTCTTAATATGCTGCAACTCATCTGGATAAGCCTGCTCTAGCAGTCTTAACTCTGCTATATCATTAACACCAGTCTGTTTCTTCTTTAAAAAATGTATATTATCAAATTCAAATCACAGCCATCTGTGCATGATTACTCTTGCCATGGGAGAGTATAATGCAAGAACAATGACCCCATCAATTCTCCTGATTAATCTAAACTGGGTATTAGTGAGAAGGGCTGGGTTTTCCACCTCATGTTTCCTGAAGCTTTTGCAGCCAGCCTCAGAGCTTTTCACCTACTCACACTAACACATGTAATCTCCCCTTTTCAGTCCTATGCCTTTTTCCCTTTTAAGTTCAAACCATGGAACCAAAGTGACTGAGGAGGGAATTCACCAAGAAAGAATTGCAGCCACTGCTTTGCACATGGTGTCTGTGTTGTTTTTTGTGGTAAATCCATAGTAACCACAACATTAAATATTGTTACTATATTGACACCATATAACTGTAGTAACACTATGGTTATCTGCATTAAAACTATGGATTCCACAAAAAAACATAGTAAAACAATGGTTCATTTGACCTAAATAAAAACTTTCTCTCAACTCCCCAATCATCACCTTGACCAAATCACTGTGAGTAAATCAACATTTATATTCATTTATTATTATAAGTAGCATTAAAGGAAATATTAAGAGTGGAGACAGGAAACAGGATCTGAAAAAGTGGGATAAAAGGCGGAATCGAACCCGGGTCTTCTGCATGAAAAAAGCACATTCAAACTGTCATTACACCCAATGCATTTGCAGTGACACAAGAGGTACTTCTTCAATTTGTGTGTTACTAATAGACTATTGGAGTGCAAACAGCCATGCTGGGTGGCAGGTATGTAAGAGCAGCGTAGATCTAATGGGAAGACTAGCAGCTGTACATCATCGCACCATTAGCTGGGTAATTCCCAGCCAATCACATGTAAGCCATTTCTTTATAAGTCTGCTCACAGTCTATCACATTGCTGTTTCAGTGTGCTAATGCGGCAACCTCCACCACCTCACCACCACAGGTTGAGTCCCGTCCTGCACGGGGGTAGGCTCTTCGCCCCTGCCTACTATCTCCGGCAGGATATGACGGTTCCGAGTACTACAACTTCGGACCACCAGACGGGGCCTACGCCAAAGAGAGACATTACTTTTCATTTTTATATTCATCAAATAAATGTAATCTTCAATTTCACTCACAAGTCTGCGAGTCTTCATGATATAAGTTATTTTACACCTAGTGCAAATAGTCACTCTGTAATATAATATAAAAATGTAAAAATACTAGCATGTCATGACTTGTTTTGAAAGTAACCTCACATCTTAACATTTTATTGGAGCACTTGATGTCATTTTTTTTACCCCCTCTATGTTTTATTTAGAATGGTTCTTTTTAAGAGGACTCAAGTTAAAAAACCCTTTCTTGAACAGTATTTTTATTTGCAGGAGAGCATGTTTGCCAATGACTTAATCTTTGTCAGAATGAAACACTTACTAGTTTTTGAACATTTTAACAATATTTTTTTTTCAAAATAATCACAATTGTTTTTTGAACAAATTGTTCAGCCCTAAGAGAATGGTTGAGGAATACTAAAGAAATGGAGGCATAACTTAAAAAAAAAAAAAAAATAATGTAAAGGAGGTGGAATGAGATCCCAGGTCACTAAAGGCCCGAGGTGTGCATTTAAGTGTTAAATAATGGTGCAGTGCTATTTCAGAGCATTAACTGCCTGGTTTAAAGCTGAATTGCAGGTAGCTACATTTAGGCACGCAGAAGTAGCGCAACTGTTAATTGAATTCCCACATATCTGCATGAAAAGAGGAACGCTTCTCCCCCGTTCCCAACCTCCCATACCTAAGTCACACAGAACAATGAGGAAACCTCAGTGTCTCTGCTTATGTCCTCTTGTCCTACCACAATAATGAGCCCCTCCAAGTGAAAGACTTCTCCCTAATGTCATTGATGTCGCCTAAACTTTAGTTCCTGATGATTCGTGGTGTGCCTCCCTTGCTGCACTTTGCCAAGGTTGCACTATATCTGGTGCCGTATGACAAATCGCTGGCCTTCTCCGCGCTGCCTCTCCTCAGGGGAGAGGGACTGCTCTCTGCTTTTAGCTCAGTGGGACATTGTTTCAAATTAAAGTGCTGCAGAATAGAGTTTGTTCATGAAGAGGGAGAACATTTTCAAAATTTGTGTTGCTCATACAGATTTTGTGCAAAAGGCTTAATTAAGCTCATGTAAACATCTGAAGGTCTGGGGAATTTTAATTTGTGTTGTTCCAAGTAACTGTCGATGTACAAAAGACCTCAGCTGTCAAATAAATTGACTGCCATACAGTACACATTCTCACGGAAGCTAGTTAACCAAAGGGTCATTAAATGCAAATGAAGTGAAAAGGTAATCTACGAACATTTGTTCAGTTGATTGTTTGCAGGGGGAAACATCAGACCTCATCATGACTTGTTTATAAAAGCAATAATGCAATCAAATAAGGATGAAGTGAATGTGACGTGGCAAACCAAATAAGGATAATTAGAACAAAGAGCAATGGCGAATGACTATGGCTCACATGCATAATCCCTCATAAATTCAATGAAAAAACAAAGTAACAAATACAATAAGTGTTCAGTTCTTATTACTGCATCAAAAACATTTAGGATTCGTTAGACTATTAATTTGAATTCTAAGTTCCCCTTCTGTCACTCACTCGACGTTGTGTTGATGAAGTGACACTAGGGGGTCGATCTTGAGAGTCCAAAACACTGTCAGATCTTTGAGAAAAGTCCAATGAGAATTGGTGAGTTGAATTTGCATGCCATTCCCCCTGACATACAGGTATAAAAGGGAGGCCAGCAGGCAAGTTCATTCAGATTTCTTCTTCGGAGCCGAGCGGTCGCACTACAGCAAGCTGAAGTCATCTGCTTACTCGTTCACCTTCCCTCTCAGAGCATTGCTGTTTGATCTACGGCACTTTCCAGCGGTCTCTCTTCACTCTGCTCTCCGCTGCAGGCTACACCCCTGGGCGCTACGACAGCGCTTCTGAAAGAGTTTTATTTTCTTTAAAAGACTATGCACAGTGACAATGATGTCTTTTTAAAGATGCATCTTTTTAAAGATGCCGTTCCATCTCTGTGCAGTTCCTGGGTACGGTCATTACCTCTCATGAACACTGCCTCATGTGTCTGGGCCACTGTGACATTGAGGAAGCGTTTGTGGATGGTTCATGTTCTCACTGCGAGAACATGACCATGGCCACTTTACGAGCGTGGCTCTACTTCTTCCGAGGGAGCGCCTCTTCAGCCACCGCCCTTCTACCAACGGGTACGGCGCTGATGTGGCTGATGCTGGAGATGTTTCTCAGGCTTCCCTGGGTACAGTCCCGCCGGGTATTCCACAGCGTGTTTGCTGGCCACAGTCCATCTCTGGGATGAGATAGGCAGCTCGCCTCAGTGCCAGCCTAATGTCATTCCCGGAGCCCGAGACCCGGATGAGATGTCGATCACTGCATCGGAGGGTGTCCTAGCGGTGTCTCTGAAGGGCCTTGTACAAGTCCATCAGGCCAAGGTGCTAAGAGATCGCTAAGAGATCTGTAGTTCTGATCCTGATGTGCTGCAAGAACTGTGCTCGGTGACCGATCTTGCCCTCCGAGCGACGAAGGTCACAGCGCGAGCCATCGGGCAGACGATGTCCACACTCATGGTCCAGGAGTGCCACCTATGGCTGAACCTGGCTGAGATGAGGGAGGCAGACAATGCACGCTTCCTTAATGCCCCCATCTCCCTGGCTGGCATCTTCAGCCACACCATCGAAGACTTTGCCCAGCAGTTCTCGGTATTGAAGCAACAGATGGAGGCCATACAGTACATCTTTCCCCAGCGTGGCTCAAGAGTGCGCACCCCGTCTGTTCGCAGAGGGCATTGCCCTGCGGTGACCCAGTCGGCTCCGCCCCAGCTCGAGCCTACTACTCACGCACGGCGTAGAGCCCCTTGCAGGATAGCGACGGCCCATGCTTCTTGGCGGGCCGCCAAGACCCCTAAAGTGGCTCCCAAGCCTCCCTGAGACGGGACACCTGAGGAAGATGCTGACTGCATGATCCCAAGATCTGGTGTACAGACCACTCCCTCCCCCAGTGGCATGGAGTTAGACTCAGTGTCAATGATAGAGTGCCTCACGGTCGAGTGCACACAGTTGGTGCTGAACTGCCTGAACTTATCCAGGCGACAAATGTCAGTCACACTGAAATACTTTCAGAGGCTCCTGGGGCATATGGCTTCCTCAGCGATGGTCACGCCGCTCGGGTTGATGCATATGAGACTGCTACAGCACTGGCTCCGGACCTGAGTTCCGAGGTATGCATGGCGCCGTGGCACACATCGCATGGCTCTAATGCTTGCGGCTTGCCGCCATTTCAGCCCTTGACCCGACTTTGCGTTCTTGCGGGCAGGAGTTCCCATACAGCAAGTGTCAAGGCACATCGTGGTAGAAGTTGCTGGCTGTACTGCTTGCACTGCTGAGGCTATGGCCGTTGATTCAGTGCAAGCATGTGTTGGTCTGGTCGGACAACTCCTCAACGTGGCCTACATAATCCACCAAGGCGGTTTACGCTCCCGTCTCATGTCACAACTCGCCAGTTGCCTCCTCCTCTGGAGTCAGCGGCAGCTCAGGTCACTGCGCACCACTCACATTCTGGGCGACCTCAACATCACAGCAGATGCTCTCTCACGGCAGGTAGCGCTCAGAGGAGTTGAGACTCCACCCTCAGGTGGACCAGCTGATTTGGAGTCGATTCGACAGTGCACACGTAGACCTGTTTGCCTTCCAAGAATCCTCCCACTGCCCGCTCTGGTATGCCTTGACAGGAGCTCCCCTCTGAATAGACGTGCTGACACACAGCTGGCTCCAAGGTCTATGCAAATATGAGTTCCCCCCAGTGAACCTACTCGCAAAGTCTACCACCTGCTGTGGTCACGATCAGGCCAGAGTCCCTTCTACAAGGCAGCTCTTCTACCTGAAGTGGCTTATCTTCGCTAAGTGGTGTTCTTCCTGGAATGAAGACCCCCAGAGCTGCACAGTCGGGTCAGTGCTTGCCTTCCTGCAAGAGAATTTGGATGGGCAGCTGTCCCCCTCCACTCTCAAGGTCTACGTAGCTGCCATAGCAGCACACCATGACGTGGTTCAAGATAAGTCCCTCGGTAAGCACGACCTGATCATAAGGTTCCTGAGAGGAGCCAGGAGGCTGAACCCTCCTATACCATAAGGCCTCTCATGGGACCTCTCCGTGGTCCTCTCAGGCCTACGGAGAGCCACCTTCAAGCCCTCGAGTCAGTTGAGTTAAAGGCAGCCTCTCTGAAGACTGCCCTCCTGACTGTGCTCACTTCTATCAAGAGGGTTTGGGACCTGCAAGCATTCTCTGTCAGCAAAGAGTGCCTAGAGTTCGTTCCGGAAGACTCTCATGTGATCCTGAGACCCTGACCAGGCTACATTTTAGGGACCCATTTTAGGGATCAAGTGGTGAGCCTTCAAGCACTGGCCCCGTAGGAGGCAGACCCAGCCTTATCGTTGCTGTGTCCGGTGCGCACTCTGCGTATCTATTTGGATCGCACGCAGAACTTTAGATGCTCTGAGCAGATCTTTGTCTGCTTTGGTGGACAGGAATAGAACGCCTTCCCCGGCGTGTTTTATGAGAATTTTTTAGGCCCCAGCTGAATTTATTTTTCTACAGAGAGAAAACTTAGAGAGAAATTTTCCCATATTTGGTACGTCTCCTCCACCACCCAAGGGGGTTATGGGGAAGCACACGACGTCTTGGGGCATCTGGGTAGGCTCCATGCAGCCCGAGTGCATCTGTTCATACGCTCATAGTAGCTTGCCTACACCTGCATCGGCAGTTCACGTGACCAGTTCAGTCATTGTGGCGTTTCATATATCGGACCCCTAGTGTCACTTTATCGACACAACATGGAGTGAGTGACAGAAGTGGAACATCTCGGTTATTGTCGTAACCTCTTGTGTTCCTCTTGCCACAGACAGAACTTTACCACTGCAACGGCTGGGACCTTGTCTCGGCTCCTCAGTGCAAAACCTGAATGAACTTGCCTGCTGGTCTCCCTTTTATACCCATATGTCAGGGGGAGTGGCATGCAAATTCAACTTGCCAATTCTCATTGTCCTTTTCTCAAAGATCTGAAGGTGCTTCGGGCTCTCAAGATCGACCCCCTTGTGTCACTTCACCGACACAATGTCTCGTTCCCTCCATCAGGGAACGGAGGTTACAACAGTAACTGAGACGGTATCTTTATAGATGGTGTAAAATATTACTGTTTGCCTTTAATAGGTTCTATTTATCCTGACTATTGAGTAATGTTTAATATAATTAGTTCCTCCTGTACAGCAGTCATTATTGGCAGAATATTATGAGATGCATGGACTACTTCTTCTATGATGTCTCAAAAGGCTCATATTCATCTTACTGATAGCACAATTAGATCAGGAAATGATTTACAATTCACAGTCTGTGCTGCTTATTTTCTGCCAATTAATGATGAGGGAATATCTGGATGTGAGAAAGGGCGAGTCAGAAAGAAGACAATGACACAACTGTGACTTTCACACTGGAGACAGCAGAAGGTATTGGCGGACGTTAAAAAAGACAAAGTGAAACTAATGTTTTTCATATCAGATTAAGTTGTTTGACTAAAAAACTTTTGTCTTTCTTTTTGTCCTTTAGAAACTCTGAAACACTGGCTGGTCGACAGTAAAGCTTTTTTTGAGATGCTTAAACTTTAATGCCATTGTAGGATGGTACCATCTATTTGTACCGAACCTTTCTGACAGCTCCCAGGGCATCTGCTCCAAGCCACTTGGCACCACACTGAAAGAGCATAAGGAAATATAGCTGCAATTACACAAAAAAAGTGGGCATTGATGATACCATCACTCCTCAGGAATTCTTTCTCATACCCTCCATCTAGTGAACATGGCCTCTCCACAGTAATTCTGTATTAATGTGGTTGAGTTCACCAAGAGTATCAGACTGGCTAAGTACAAAGAATTTTCACACTCTCAAACTATCTGTCACAACAGCATTGTGATAATGAAGCTTAGAGGATGAGCACAAGAAAAGAAAAAGTGATATTTTGACAAAAGGGATGAACCAGCATGCAATTATATAATTGGCCTTGAGGGTTTGTCCCATTTTATCTGTATGCGCCAAACCTATCAGGTAGCTCTGGCTAAATGAGTATGATATTTTGCAATTAGGAACATCACAAGTGGTTTATCTTCTTAGTTGTGGAAAGCCAACTTGTCATCCATTTCATCATTAAAAATTATCAGATTCTTTTACATTTTCAATATTATTTCTCATCTTCACTTAAGAGACCTTTAGGACAATTTGGCACATATGAATTAGATATCTGAAAAGGTGTTTTTGTGTGTGTGTGTGTGTGTGTGTGTGTGAATGAACTAAGGAAAAAAAAAATGAATGTCCATCTTCTCCTAAACAGGCGCATAACAATTATATCATGGAATTAATTACTTTGTGCACAGTGGGAAGCCTTTTATAATTTGTGTATGAAAAGTCAGAAATGGGGATTCGCAAAAATAAATTAACACTGTTTGACCTCAATCTTCTTCAATCTAGTTAGTCAGATCTTTAATGACTGTAATTAATTGGCAGCCTGGTTTATTCATATCAAGGATAATCCTCATATTTTAGCCAGTCTGCTCGTTTGAAGAGTATATCTCTCATATTAGTGACACTGGGCAAGGCTGAAAGCTTTATGGGAGAGCATGAATAATACAAGCAGATAATACAAGCAGAAGCCTTTTTTGATTATGGAGGAATGGGTGAATGAAATATGAAATTTTCCCATTTATATATACTGTATATATATATATATATATATATATATATATATATATATATATATATATATATATATATACCACAGTTAGTTCCTGTCCTCGAATCTGATTGGACGAGATACGTTCCATGAGCACTGATGGTGTGACAGCATCAGCACTCATACGCTTCACTGTGTGTGTATCACTTCACGTTCATGCTGTTCTAAACTAAAGTGTGTCTGTAAGGAGTTACTGGCTTTATTTTTTAAATTACATATGTTAGCCAGCAGGTGGTGGCAAAAGATAATTTTTTTGTGTAATATGATTCAGTTGGAGTCTGATTGGCTGTGGCAACAGGTGATTGCAAACACTCCATCTCTCTCTCGCTCTCTCTCTCTCTCTCTCTCTCTCTCTCTCTCTCTCTCTCTCTTTTTCTCTCTCTCTCTCACACACACACACACACACACACACACACACACACCTCAGCCTGCGACCACGTGCCTGCGGCCAAATCACAGCAATGCTAATGTAGGGCCATATCGCACTCTTGCTCGTGTGATATTGCTTATATATATATATATATATATATATATATATATATATATATATATATAGTAATGGAGAGTGAGGACCGCCCACTTGATGGCCAAGCACTCCTACTCCTTCTGTTTTTTCAAGGGACATTGACATTAAGGGGATCTGCCAATATCCCTCTGTCAAACGCAGTGTCGAATAAAAGCGAGCAGCACCCAACCAATCAAGCAGTTCATCAATACGAGGCATTGGATAAGCGTCAAATTTTGACACCACATTAACTTTACTATAATCCACACAGAATCAGACTGAGCCATTGCTCTTAGGGGTATCAGAACCACCGGGCTGGCCCAATCACTGTGGGATTCTTCTATTACACCCATATCAAGCATGGCCTTTATTCTTCACGTACTACCTGTTTCTTGGGTTCGGGTAAGCGGTAGAGATGACTACGTACCACTACCACTGGGGTTGTCTCGATGTGGTGTTTTATGAGATCAGTGCTGCTGAGGAGAGATGAGAACACATCAGAAAAATTCTTTGCAACCTGGCAAACTCTGTACATTTGATGGCGAGAGGTGGTCTCTGGGGTGAAGCGATTGGCTTAGATTCACCTCCGGACCGAGCTCCTCCCACTCCGGAACTAACATCACCAACGACACAGGGACTGCCTCTCTTCATAGCTTTATGAGGTTTTAAATCTGGCGTGCCCCACCTCTGTCCATATGGACCACTTCATAGTCGACTTGCCCAACTCGTCGTATGACCTCAAATGGCCATTGCCACTTCGTGTGTAATTTTGAGCTTGATGTGGGCAGCAATTCAAGGATCTTATCTCCCAGAGCAAATTCCCATTGCCGAGCTCCCCTGTTATACAGCCAGGACTGTTCTTGTGACTGTTGCAAATTCTCCTGTGACAGACGCCTCAGTGTGTGGAGAAATGCTCTCAAGTCAAGAACATATTGAATTTCATTTTTACTCTGTGAAGGTCTCCCCTCCCAGTTGTCCTTCATGACGTCTAAAATGCCATGGGGCTTACGCCCATGTAACAATTAAAACAGGGAAAATCTTGTGGAGGCTTGCGGGTCCTCTTGTAATTCAGATACTAGGGGTTTGAGCCACTTATCTCAATTCCGACCATCTTTGTGCACAAAATTTGGAATATTTTAAGGTCTAATTAAATTGTTCGACCAAGCCTCTAGTATTGTAGCCTTACAGTGTTTTGAGTGTACATATTGGAATCTGTTTTTAAGCACATGTACAGACTTAAATGAACATGTATCTACCATATCTGCTTAAATTACCTTCTGTGTTTATTCTGTTATACTCACCAAATAAATAATTGTGTTCCCTAATAATAAACCCTTAGTGACAAAGGAATTAAAGGGTATCCTGAACATGAAAAATCGGTATTCCTTTCAGTGACTAGATAAGAGAAAATCAGATAAATAGGGAAGCCAAAAAAGCCATCAAAGATGCTCAATTGAATTATAAGAATAAGATTGAGGGAACGTTTGCCCAGGGTAATCTCAGGAACGCATGAAAAGGCATTAAGAGCATGGCAGCTGTGAATATGCATTCGTTAAAGCATAATGTGGTCATGAAAAATTACAATAAAAGCATGTCCTTTCCAAATGAGCTAAATTTTTTGCTCGTTTTTTAGACACTTGACCTTGGTATCAGACATGGGAGATATTAGACATTCTCTCAATTTTGACTCTGATTGACACTGATCTGGCAAATTATTTAAATCAAGGCCACACCGCTTAATCTAGATGATGTATGTGGTAGAACCTTCAGCACTGTGCAGAACAGCTCAGTGTGTTTTCCACAAATTTTTCCAGTCTTCATTGGACCAAAGCTGAGTTCCACAGCTTTTTATAGTTCCTTTATTGAGAGTATTATTTGTTTCTCTTTCATATGTTGGTTTTCCTCACTGCCTATCAAAAAACAAAAAACAAAAACGCATTATTAAACTATGCACAAAAATTACTGGTGTACCTTTACGCAGTTTAACTATTTTATGAGCAGGTGATAAGAATTGCTTATAGCATCATGGTAGATGAAACACATCCCTTGCACTCTCAGGTCCATTCCACACTCACGTACTCGTACATCTGACAAACGAATTTCATTACATAAACATTTAGCGCACACATTAAAATCACGTTATGTCCCATTGAGATTATTTATCTGTAAAAGCTGCAATTTAATGAGATAAAAATATAGTTTATAATAGCAGCCTTTGTGGTTTAATAATCACTTTGAGTTACATAGCGACCAGGTTTTCCGGACTGAAAAGCTCCCATCATAACATGTAAACACTTACATTTGCATTACATTTAGTCATTTAGCAAACACTTTTATCCAAAGTGACTTACAAATGAGGAACATAGCAAACAGTGTGTCATACAAAGTTCAACAACATCTACAGTGACGTACTACCAAGCTCACAAGGTAGCAGGAGTAAGACGTTTTTATTTACTTGTGTACAGTAAGTGCAAGTTCAATAGTAAGTGCAATTAGTGTGGATTGGTTAAGTGCTCACGGAACAGATGTGTTTTCAGCTGGTTCTAGAATGTTGAGATGGCATCAGCAGATCATGTGTATGTTGGAAGCTCATTCCATCAAAGTGGAACAGAGAAAGTGAAAGATTGTGAAGAGTGTGCGGATCCATTGTCTGTCCTGAAGGCCAGAGTCAAGGTCTTGAATTTGATGCGAGCAGCTACACATAGCCAGTTAAGTGAAATCAACTGTGGGGTGACAAGAGCTGCATTCTGGACCATGTGCAGTGGCTTAATAGTGTTAACTGAGAGGCCAGCCAAAAAGCATTACAGTAGTCCAGTCTTGAAATGACCAGAGATTGGACCAATAACTGTGCAGCATATTCAGACAGAAAAGGTCTGATTTCCCTGATGTTGTAGAGCACGAATCTGCAAGACTGGGTGGTTGATGAGATGTGGGCATTCAAATTAAGCTGGTCATCTATCAGCACTCCCAGGTTCCGAGCTATTCTGGTTGGTGTTGGTGTAGTTGAACAAAGATGAATAGTGAGGTTATGGTCAACAGATGGGTTGGCTGGGATCATGAGGAGTCTTGGCAAGGTTGAGCTGAAGGTGGCGTTTCTTCAGCCAGGCCGAAATGTCCGAGAGGCAGGCAGAGATACGACTAGGGTGATCAGGCTGGAATGACAGGTAGAGCTTAAAAATAAAAGCTCAATTTAAATTAAAAATGTTTGACAGAAATATATCACTATGGTAAAGTTATGTAATATTCACTGTATTACTATGACTATTAACAATAATAATAACAATAAATCAGTAATACTTGCATTATTTTTAAGCAATATCTCACATCTGTGATGCTCTGTCATGCAGCACTTTATCTGTCAATCTATAACTCCAGTACTGTATTTTGGATTATGCTTTATGTGCATTATGTGCATTATTGTTTAGTTGTTAAATACGTCATGAAAAAGTTTTTTTATGCTCTTTAAATGTAAAATTATAATTTGGTTTGATTTAATCTGAAAACATAAATAAAAATAATTATAATTTTGCAATACAAAGCATTAGTGAATTACCGCAAAATTAACAGAAATTAAACATTCATGCTCCTTGACCAATATGTAAGTTCCATATCAAGCAATTTTTCCTTCTATCTAAATACCAACTCAAGGACAGCATTTTTACAACAAACAACATGCCATGCAAAATTACACATACGGTGTATGCAGCACAGAGTGAGTAATGAGCCACACAGGATACATTTAGAAATGTTTGGGTTTCAAAGTTGAACTATTTTTAACATGACACATTGTCTAAAATATGCTGCACTCATGGTGCTTAAAAAAACTAAAACAGTGAGAGGCAATGATGCCAATAGCCAACGATGTCCATCTGATACATTTGTACATAGACAAACAAACATGTTGCAGATGCCCTGTGTGAAGTCTACCTCAGATAAGATTGACAAGCTCGAATGCAAAATGTTCCATCATGTCAATAAACCAAACAACATATTGACTTCTATTGCCAAATTTTGTTTATGCAATGCTTTCCACAATAATTAAATGTCTTTGAATTATCTAAATTTGGGGGCTTTTTTCAGCAATCATTGATTGACAGACACACTTTTTTCCCTATTGCAGGTGTTTTGGAGGTAAAAAGAAAACTTTCATATTTAATTATTTCATTAGTTTATTGTGTTTTCTTGATTTTATAAATAAATACATATATAGGGATGTTCCAATACCGATTTCTGATTTTTTTGGAGAATGAGTATGAGTACGGATATTTCATTTTTGGTACTCGCCGATAACGAGTCTGATACATGATACCTCCATATCAACAGTTTATTAAAATGTTATCATCAAAACGGTGTTTAAATAAATGAATTAATTTAAACTTTAATCAAATATAACACATCATTTTCAACATAATATTGTATTACATTTATCAAAAGAAGGCTCTTTCAAGGTCAAAGAGGGACCGTACCAACTTTGAACTCAGGTTAGGTTTTCAGCTAGACCACTGACCTGAGCATTCCTTTATTGATGAGTGGATTATCTGGTGTTTCTATGCTCTTTTTACCCTGTGCAATATGATTGATTTTACCTGTATTCTCTCATAGGCAGTGATCAATGCTCACCACTGATGAGGCTGGGATTACAGGGCTGCCCCAGAAAAGCTAAACTTTCACACTGCCCTCTTTCTCTCTTTCGCTTCTTACTTCTGTCCATTTCCCTACTTTTCTTTTTCTTTGACAGCTTAGGCCTCTTGGAAAAAAAATGTGTTGGTGAGGGGGAAAATTACTTTGCAGAGATTGCTTATTGTCTTCCTATGAAATGACAAAGTGCAATGTCAAATGGGAGGACAGGTCTCTCAAGAGAAGTGAATCTGTCATTGCAGCTGGATGATCTGAAATACTGCAATGGGTCTAGCCACATACATACTGTGTATATGTGGAACAAGCCTAAACATCAATAAAAGGCATTACAACTAGGCAACACAAAGCTATATTCGTAAATGCCAGTGTAAAAACAAAGACACTGAAAATTATAAATATGACCTTGAGAGTGCACTAAGAAACAATAGGCTATTTCATCCCCTGCTAAAATAAAAAGACCAGCTTAGACCAGCATGCATTTCCTACTGGTCTTACAGCCTAGGACCAGCCTAGCTATGGTGTTTGCCAGCAAAACAAGTTGGTCAACCAGTATGATCTTTCTGGTAAAGGAATATTTCACAAAATTAAAAACTGTCTTTATTTGCACACTTATTATGTCACTCCAAACCTGTATGACTTTCTTGCTTCTGTGGAACAAAAGTTTTAATGAATATATTTTATTTGTCACGTAATGCAAATGAATAGTGACTCTGATTTGTTAAGATCTAGAAAGGATAAATAAAACAAAACTTAACACCATTTTGCACTATTTTCTAAGTCTTCTGAAGCCACACACTAAATTTGTGTGATGAACACAAAAAATTAAAATTTAGATTCAAATTAAAATTTGAACTGTTATTCACATTCTTATCAAATAATTAATAAACTGCTAAAATCAAATATGGCAGCTACTTCGATAACATCAAACCCCATTTGTTCTTGCGACATGACTTCATGGCATTTATTCACAAGACGTGCTGAGAACCAATGAGTTTTAATGTTGCGGTATCAGTGTAGCCACCATTTTTGACTTACAGAGTTTATCAATGATTTGATTTGATTTATGAATAACAACTTAAATGTGGTCACGCAATAATATTTTATGCCTTCAGAAGGCTTGGAATGTCGTCATATCCATTTCTTGTACTTTGTTGTTTTTTCTTTCACAAGCTTGACAGACCAGAGCCACTATACACTTGCATTATATATGTCAAACAAACCCTATGAAGATAGGTTTGAAGATAGTTGCTCCTAATGGTATTCTAGCGCCTTGGCAGCTCTGCCATCATTGGTGTGTGAATGTGTGTATGAATGGGTGAATGAGACGCAGTGTAAAGCGCTTTGTTAACCAAAGGTTAAATAAATGTGCTATATAAGTGCAGACCATGACGGTGAGTAAATGATGAAAGAATTAACATTTTTGGGTGAATTATCCATTTAAGCTAGTTAAGAAGCCTTCAAACACTGTACAGTATATGCTAGTGACCAGCAATATTGTTCTTTTTAACAAGGTCTTTTCAAATGCCAATAGAAATATGTTAGAAAATATCTTTCTGCTGTTCTTCTCACAGTTCAGGCTTTGTCCATTTAGTTTCAAGCTTAGAAGCAGCAGAAATGGAGCACATATCACTGTTCCGTATGTCTTGTAAAAGCTCTTAAGCTAGCATGACGTTGACACTCTGCTATTTGGGAGCTAATCCTACTCTGAATGCTTACTGTTATATCCCTGTGTGCTGTGAAAGAATTTTTTTCATCAGGGAAATGTCAGGCAAGAACATTTTTCATTTAGCTAATTCCAACAACTCAATGAAGCAAACTTACCATTAGCAAAGTTCCCACAGATCATGTTTTCGAGTTTACACAAAACAATAATTAGTCATTACACATAAGTATTTGAAGCTAATGCTGTTCTAACACACAGTCTAAATTAGCCATATTGCACACCCAACCCGGTAAGGAAATGTGGTGCAATAAACATAAATACCATTTGTTTTCTCTTTCAGCAAAAAACCTTGTTGACCACAAAGAGTTCCCAAGAGCTAGGGCAAGATATGCCATAAGAGATAGTTTGTCACCATGAGGAATAGGCTAGCTAATGAGACTTCTCATAATCCTTTGGCTTGGGACTAATGGGGCATTTAAGGGAAGACAATGCATCATGCTGCATATGGCCCAGCCTCTCCATCTCATCCTTATATGTGTGAAGTCATGTTAACTTCACTGAGCAATTAGTAGCCTTAACAATGAACAGTAGCAGTCTGTTAAGGTATTTACTTGCTTCACTTGACATGGAAAGTTAACAATCACACTGAAGAACTACAAGGGCCTTTTCATATTTTCCTTGCAGCCGTACAAGATGCGTTTTTTTTCTTTTAAAATCTTTTAAGGTCCTTAAATGCATGAATTTTTCATTAATTTTCCTTAACATATTGTGATAGTTATGTTTTATTCATATCAAGATTATGAGCTCATTGTCAAGTAACTTAAAACTCCTTTGTTCATAATGTACATTATAAAGGGGACATGGAAAAATAATCAGTCTCAGGGATCCCGGCAACCCTCTGAGTAAGCATAACTCCAAAGCCTGGTAATCTCTCGACCATAACGTAATGATAACACCATTTGAATTTGAGCTGTCCCATAGACCTGAGCGGAGACAATTTCTCCTCTTGACGGAATACCAGACCGACCTCTCAGAATTGCTCATCATGACTCTTCTTTTGTGACTTTGCCATGAAATCTGCACTCCTCGAAAGCTCTGGGCTACTTTTAATTAATAATGATGGTACTAAGAAGTTATATGTTATTGCAGTGTATTTGTCTTGTCTAGAAAGCATTGAGTTGAGCCTAGTTGTTGGCCAGTGGCCCAGAAAAATCATATCCATCCTCATATACTATCAAAGATGGGAGAAACTAGAAACTTCAACAACTCATAGAAAATCGTCTACCCCCTGCTGTTAACCCTCCAATTTTTTTGTTTGAATACTGCAACCTCATCAAGGCAAAGAGCTGCAATTCGCAGCTGTATGTGTGTTTAATGAATATTTATGCCTGGCAACAGAAAACATTGTGAGAATCGCTGTGGGCTCTTTCACTAATAAGCTTGGTTGACCATGTAGACCGCAAGCCTTCATTTTCATACCTTTTGTCTTGCACCTGCTGTGCTTGGGAGTGCCAACTATTCCCTCTCATCACTGTGACAGATCCATGCATGTGTCATGTGAAAGTCACATGAAACTGACATCAGGTTCAACTGTAAAAGGGTTTGTAATCGAGGCAGGACTGCATTGTTTGTAATCTCACATGGTTGATTGATTTTGGTCTTTGGTGTTTTATTGCAGGGGATTTGATATAAATCCTTCATGGCGTGATGCTCATCGCTTTGCTTTAAATTGCATAGAATTCGTTCACAGGCAATCAGTACAGCAGATCCAGTTTCATACATTAATAAATACATGTGGTTTATGCAAAGTGTACTGTTAGAATGTGTTAAATTCATAATCCAATAAGGCCAGAATAAAAGGAATTATGTTTAATTAGATATAGAGCTGACATGGAGTGGGAGGTAAGAACTTTGGTGGATATTCCCACCGTCTATCGCGTCATGTTAGGTGAAAATTAGACAAATGGTATTTCATGTTCCATAAAGGTCATTGAAGTTTAATTTGGACATTTCACCACAAATACAGTGGTGAGTCAGGGAGTCTGAATGACACTCAATTTTAGCTCTCCAATTCAGGTGAAAATGAACTAAATGTTATACCTTGAGAGATATATTCCTTTTTGCATTAAAAGTGTTGCATCCTTAAAAGTGTATTGTAACGTAGGCAGATGAGGAGTGAGGACCTAAATGCAGTTTTTAATGGAAACACAAAAGATGAACAGGATAACTAAAAGACAGGGAACAAATGAAACAACCACGATGGGAAAACCAAAATATAAACAAGAGAAACATCCACGAAGGGCACGGGCAGGAACATTCAAGAACAGACATTACATTTAACTACTGACCACGAATTGTGGAACAACAAGGCTTAAATACACAAACACTAATGAGTCAATCAAACACAGGTGAGAACAATGAAGCTGGGAGTGATGAAGGCAGGGAATTATGGGAAGTGTAGTTAGAGACAGAGGGCAAGGGAGAAACACAGGGCAGACAACAGGGAATCGTGACATGTATTTAGTGGGCTTCAGGATGAAGATATCAGAATGTTCCATGAACCTTATTGTCTCTCTATACAATGAAGTCTCTAATGTTGATAAAAGTTTTTTTCCTTACAATACACCTGATGACTGTTTCCCAAAACCCTAGTAACTATGGTGCACATTCATTGTTCGAACCTTGTTGGTTCAACAATGTAGAGCTGTCAATAATGACATAATTTACATTTACATTTACGCATTTGGCAGACACTTTTATCCAAAGTGACTTACAGTGCACTTATTACAGGGACAATCCCCCTGGAGCAACCTGACTTAAATATATATGTATTGAAAAATACAGACTGGAACTGTATCCTGGACTTCCTGACTGGGAGTCCTCAGTCAGTCCGGATCGGGAACAGCATCTCCACTGCCACCACACTGAGCACTGGGCCCCCCAGGGCTGTGTGCTCAGTCCACTGCTGTTCACTCTGCTGACTCACGACTGTGCAGCAATGCACAGCTCGAACCACATCATCAAGTTCGGGGATGAAACAACTGTGGTGGGTCTCATCAGCAAGAACGACGAGTCAGCATACAGAGAGGAGGTGCAGTGGCTTACAGACTGGTGTAGAGCCAAAAACCTGTCTCTGAATGTGGACAAAACAAAATAGATGGTTGTTGACTTCAGGAGAGCACAGAGTGACAATTCTCCACTGAACATCGACGGCTTCTCTGTGGAGATCGTCAAGAGCACCAAATTCCTTGGTGTTCACCTGGCGGAGAACCTCACCTGGTCCCTCAACACCAGCTCCGTTACCAAGAAAGCCCAGCAGCATCTCTACTTTCTTCGAAGTCTGAGAAAAGCACATCTCCCACCCCCCATCCTCACCACATTCTATAGAGGGACTATTGAGAGCATCCTGAGCAGCTGCATCACTGCCTGGTTTGGGAATTGCACTGTTTCGGACCTCAAAGCCCTGCAGAGGATAGTGAGGATAGTTGAGAAGAGCATTGTGGATGACCCCACACAACCCTCACACAAACTCTTCACCCTCCTGCCATCTGGCAAGAGGTAACGATTTTTATGTTGGTCTACCTATCATTATGAGGACTTTCCAAAGACATAATGATTTTTATACTGTACAAACTATAGATTATATCCCCTAAACCTAACACAACCCCTAAACCTAACCCTCATAGAAAACTTTCTGCATTTTTACATTTTCAATAAAACATCATTAAATATGTTTTTTTTAAGCTATTTAAATTATGGGGACACTAGAAATGTCCTCATAATCGACATTTATAGCACAATACCCTTGTAATTACCAATTCGTAACCTAAAAAATTGTTCTCGTAAACCACATAAACATGCCCATACACACACACACACACACACACACACACACACACACACACACACACACACACACCCCCACACACATACACACACACACACACACCTGTACACCATCCAACTATTGAACATGTCCTGAGTTGCACTTTAATTATTGTCACTTTATAACTGGCTGCTACCTCAATAACTGCTATGTCCATAGAACACTATTTCATATATATGTTTACATTCTGCATTTTTATAACGTGTCATCTTTTTGCACTACTCAGTTTAGAAATGTATACTGGTCGGCCTGCACTGTCTCTCACTGTCTCTTACTGTGTCTATTGTCCTGTTTCCTTTTTTAGTAATTATTGTACTGTCCTGTACTTTTTGCACATGTTTGCACGTGCAATTTATGCAGGAATGAGTAGGTCTCATGTGGTTCTGTGTTCATCCTATGTTGTTTTATGTAGCACCATGGTCCTGGAGGACCGTTGTCTTGTTTCGCTGTGTACTGTACTACATGTTGAAAGACAATAAAAACCACTTGACTTGAAATGGGGCTCTGGTGAAGCTGTGTGGTGCTGCATGGCAACAAACATGATTTTCAAGTTGCTTTTCAGTGACAGAGAAGTTGAAACCCTTCACATACTGAATTTAAATGCAAAATATAATCCCACTTGATGACCAAAATTACGCAGTCATTTTTTAACATGTGTTTTGAGTTAACACATTTCTAATACACTGGAAACTCATCCAGTAGTTTAACATGTAGAAATTAGCACATAATAGGTAATACTTGGTCTTGGTCTTGTAAACAATTATTGTGTGAATCATGTCATGCAATGTCATTACTTCATTATCAACTACCAGAATAATGTCATAAATTATATACTGTACGTGTGATTAAGAATCCTATGTATGGAATGAAATACAAACCTTTTCTGTTTGCAGTGGTGATTACCCACCATCACAAACACTACAACAGTCAAGTAACTAAAGCTGGCTATGTAAAGATTTTCTCAATACAACATAATAAACATGACAATATAAGCCAAACATGACACAAAACACATCCTTTATTTAAATCCTAAGACAATTCTAAAGAGATGCCTTATCATTTTCCCCAGGCCACAGCATGTTAACTATGAAAGAAAAAAAGGGGGGAAAACAGCCTATTTTAAAACCAAAAACCCATTGACAGATGAATGATATGACATGACATGGGCTCTGTTACACTACCTAACAACAATACTAGACAAGAGACAATGGCAAACATGAGGACTTAAATACATGGACATGGGGAAACATAAGCCAATGAACAAACAGAACTCTAAACAAGATAACAAGGCAATGAACTAAAACCAATGACAAACTAGAACTGATAACAAAGTAATCAAACAATGAAGCAATGAAAACCAGACACATGAACATGGAGGGAAAAACAGGACATCACATGACTAGGAAACAAGAACTAAACAAGAATTTCAACATAACCAATGAAAACCAGACACATGAACATGGAGGGAAAACAGGACATCACATGACTAGGAAACAAGAACTAAACAAGAATTTCAACATAAAAGTACACAAACAAAAGACAACAAGGTACGTGACAGCTGTGTAATCAGTAACACCTTTGTTACAGCTTTTGAACTCCAAGCTGACTTTTCCCAAATTTCCTCAAAAAATCCAGTCACAACATTGCAGTCATGGAAATTTGTTCAACTTTCTGAGGAGGAAGAGGGGGTCATGCTGGTGCTAATGCTGATGATGATCCACTGAACACACATCAAGGCAGAATGTATGCTGCAGGGGCAGATGTAAGAGAACATTTAATTCAGAAAATGTTTGGTTACTTTTTTCATTTCAAATACAGTTTTGTTACTGTATTTTCTAGTATCTGACTGGCATAACTTGTATTAATAAACATTTTGTGTAATTTCCTACCTTGGTCTATAATTTTCCCCCCTGCAAACATTAATTGAAAGACTAATGCAAAAAAGAAGTATACATTTGTTCTCTATAACAAAGCCTATTGAGAATATTTCATATTTAGTTATATTCTGTTTCTGTGAACACCTCACAATAATCACAAAACACAGACATTTTAATCCATACAGAAATCAGATATATGGCCATACATGCATATTCCTACAAATATTGTTAATTTATTTGAGCGTATTTGCTATATAAAATTACACTGTGATTTGGGAAATTATGTTTTACATATATGAAATTGTAATATTTTGAAATATGTAAATGAATGTTCTGCAGATTTGTTGCATATACTGTATGTTCAGTACAGATAACGTTTTATAACAGTGAAAACTATTAACATGCATATTGTGTTTTACATATATAGCCATATGTGAAATTTCTCTTTGGAAAATGTTCGCTTGTAAATAACAATATAACTCACCTTTTATATGCAAAAACGAAGCCAGTCCTGTGTTTCAAACATCATAAATAATGCCTTCGGAAGGCACTTCGAAGGGAGAACAATTTTGATAGTCATGCTGGAAGATCATTTCAAACTGAATTTCCAATAAAAATAACTTTGAGCAATAGGGCATAGGGGTGATGACTCTGAATAGAACACACCTCAGCTTTGGCGAGTGGTGGAACTCATCTGGCCACACCCTGGCCTGTCACGAATGGCTCTCCTTGCTGGGCCCTCTACAGGCCGGCTATCCGGGGCCAAGCGGAGTCCCGTGGCACTGTGGTATCGTTACGTTTAGGGGGATTCTGATTTACAGGCATTCAGTCATAATTCCACAGATGGTAGCTTTGCACCTGTGGCTCCTCAGCCAAGCACACACACCAAATGTCTGAACCTGCGGTTCCTCTCATACTGAGCAGGATTACTATTGCAACAACACATCATCAGTAGGGTAAAACTAACTTGTCTCACAACAGTCTATGCTGAAATGATGGTGAGAATGATCACTGTCCCAATGGTGAAAGCGACTGAGGGGGGTCCACCCAGTAGTTCCAGTAGATCCACCCAGTCCTGCAGGTAAGTGGACATTAGTCGTATTTGGATTAGAACTTACCACTTCTGCATTCATTCAGTCCACTGCTGATGCAACCAGCTGGCAAAGGCTTCTGCTTGGTCTTAAAGCTCTGGTTTTACATAGCCATATGCAAGAAAAACAAAGCGCTTAATGTATAATGATTATTTATTTATTAAAGTTTCTTTAAAACTTTAAACCTAGAAATTTAAAAAAGGGTGACAATTCATCATCCAAGCTACAATTGATGCCATAACCCTATGCAAATTGCATAATTATGCCTTAATATAAAACCAATGTCTTCATGATTAATATTTTTTCAGGCCTGGATCAAAGTCATATTTAAAACATGATTGAGAAATTATAAATGCACTTATATTAAATCACTCAGGGTATGTTTAAAACAGGACAGGCTTTGGGTCATCAATATAAATCGAGCAATTAGCTCATATAATTAGTACATTTTTAATTTTTTCAAAGGCCGTACTGGCCTGTTGTGCCTGCTGGCCATATGAAACCGTATGTACTAAATAACTGAAATTAAGCATGTACACCAAATTTGTTCTGATGATAAGGCATATTAAGCACATTCTATACTTCAGAAGTTCAAAGTACACTTTAAAATTATTTTAATTTTATTATATTACATTTTTCCAATAAATTGTAAATTTTTCCCTTGCATTTCAAAATGACAGGAAATTTTATTAAAATTACACGAACAATCTGTTTATGTAAAAATGTGTCACATGATTTAATAAAAAAATTCTGTATAAATGGAATACATTAAATATCTGTTTTTTAACAGCTTTTAAATGACAATTTTACAAAACTAACAGTAAAAAAATAAAGTACATTTTATTGACAAAAGTAACATAATTTCTCAAATTGTAACCCAAATAATAGTTTTTTGTTTTGGCGATATATCACTTTAAAATACTCTTAATAATACATTTAAAAATGTATAATTGCAAAAAAAGAAAGATTAAATGACTAGAGAAATAACTATTTGGTCATTTTGCATAACCTAACTACTACTTAACATACATAAACTGAAAACTTACATGTATTGTCTATCCTATGAGACAGTTAAAAACTACATTTAATAAGATTTTCTCTCTCACTTTATCACTACATTTGTATTAATTTAAAGATTTTATTGTAAAATAAGTGCATGCCATGTTATAACAACCTTACTTTTAAAAAGTAAATTCTGTGTTTTACATTACATTTATATGACATGTAAATCAAGCATAAATTACCCATCACTATATTCCCCTATCACTATCATTCCAAAATGCAACATATAACGGCAATTAAAAATGGATTTGGCCTAAATGAACAAAATCATTTTTTTCACCCTTACTGTGCATTGAAAGAATCAATTAACATTTTACTTGATGTGCAAATCAAGTACATTAAAAACGTTAAAATATTGAGCTGGAACAGACACCTTTATTGTTGTGCATATTATTTGGACATAATATCTACTTCTTTATGCAACAAAATCAGTTTGCATGTATTTAAGGTTTACATGAATGTTTCCTCCAATTAGAGGAGTTTTATTTTGGAGAAGGAAAATACTTCTGTTCAAAGTGTTGTGTTGTCTCTGAGCATGCACTTTTCCTCCATCAAAATGTTCGCTGCTGTCCAAGAGGATTGAAAAGGAAGTAATTTCAAGTTTAATCATAACTTCTGTTATTATTTATACAATACGGGAACTACACAAATATTACATTTAGATGTATTTACATAAATATCCCAAACAGTACTTAATGGTGGAAGGAGACATACAGCAAGTTGCTGGTTTAGTTATCTTAAGAGCATTTCGTCCACCTACAGGATAGTATTTTAAATGATGCAGTGCATGCTTAACTTAAGCAGCTCCTCTGTGTATCGACAGAGGTACAATTTCCACATTTTACAAGCATTTTAACATTGAGGAATTTTTGTTTAGTGGAGTTAGCCTGTGATTCTTTAGATTAAATTATTTATTTTTTTAAAGGTTACTGTTGTGTAATTTAACTGATAGTCTTATACTATTCGTTTTTCTCCCCATTCTAAAGAATAATGAGAGCTTAAAGGACTTGTTTGGACTAGTTTCCCATCCTAGTTTGAACAAGGTGGATGTCTTTTGTTGTTCACATGGTACAAGTTTACAAAGTAAGTAACAAGTGTGTGTATGTGTGTTACTGTATAAATGTTGTGTACATGTACAAGTTTGATCATTTGTAGGGATGTCTTTCAATCCATTGTGAATGTAACTAGCCTTTCTGATCTCTCTGTTTCAGGTGTTTGCTGAGTAGTGCTTTACAAACCAGAATCTACCAAACACAAGTATGCAGAACTTGATCGGCACAGTCTTGTTGCTGATGACTTTATATCTAGTCAGAAGGCATTCGAGACGGAAAAGACTTCTGGTGAACTTGCTAAGATTCTCTTGATTCGTTACTTAAAGTTATTATGGTCTTACTTGTTTAATATTGTTCTGTTAAACAGGCCTTGATTTTACACAGAATAATTTGAGCATGTCCCAAACTTAAAGAGATAGTTTACTAAAAAATATAACCTCTCTCATTTACTGATCCTCAAGCCATTCCAGATGTATATGATTTTTTTTTCCAGCTCTGTCTATCCATACAATGCAAGTGAAAGGATACCAAAATTTTAAATCTCCAAAAAGCCCATAAAGGCAGAATAAAATTAATCCATAAAACTCCAGGTGTTAAATCCATGTGTTCAGAAGCAATATGATGTGTGTGTAAGAAACAGATCAATATTTAAGTTTTTTAAACAATTGCTGTAGAATATATATATATATATATATATATATATATATATATATATATATATATATATATAT
Organism: Moxostoma hubbsi; assembly: GCA_032164185.1. Classification (NCBI taxonomy): domain Eukaryota; kingdom Metazoa; phylum Chordata; class Actinopteri; order Cypriniformes; family Catostomidae; genus Moxostoma; species Moxostoma hubbsi. The sequence goes on from JAVLUX010000031.1 coordinate 21,637,711, forward strand.
ATTTAACCACAGGAGTCGTATAGATTAGTTCACCCAAAAATGAAAATTCTATCATCATTTACTCCCAGATGCGTATGACTTGCTTCTGCTGAACACAAATTAAGATTTTTAAAAGAATATTTCAGCTCTGTTGGTCCATTCAATTCAAGTGAATGTTAGTTGATAAAAGTAATCCATTCTACTCAAGTGGTTTAATAAATGTCCTCTGAGGTGAATCATTTGGTTTTGGGTGAGAACAGACCAAAATAAACCCCCCTTTTCTTGCCATTGCAATCTCTAAGCACAATCATGATTTCAAGGTTGATTACACTTCCTGGTGCTTAATGCATTTGTACAGTGCTAGATGGCGATACAGGATGTGTAATCAACCTTGAAATCATGATCGCCAAGGAGATTTATAGCGAAAATTCATTTTATTTTGGTCTAATCCCACCTACAACAAAACAAACTGGATCACTTCAAAATATATAGATTTAACTGCTGGAGTCATATGGATTACCTTTGATGTTGCCTTTATGTGCTTTTTGGAGCTTATATTCCATTCACTTACATTGAGTTAACCTACAGAGCTGAGATATTCTTCTAAAAATCTTTGTTTGTGTTCAGCAGAAAAAAAGTCATACACATCTGAGTAGGATGAGAGTGAACTAGAGAATTTTCATTTTTGGGTGAACTATCCCTTTAATGGTGAGTGTACTGAAAAGTTATATGTAATGCTATGTTATACTGTAAGCCCAGACAAAATCTGTGTATGCAGAAAACTCTTAACTCTTTCATTTCTTAAATGTTCTACAAATTCCCCATCACTAGCATGCTGTTTGTGAAAAAGTTTGTCTTGTTGTGTTATGCTTTTAGCAACCATTAAGAGTATAGTACTCTCAGGTTAATTTAACACATTTTTCCATGCTTAAATCCCATCCATAAAATTCTGCAGTTTTTCTCAAAACAGCTGCTTTGAAAGAGCCAAAAATGTCTTCAGATTCTGTCTGGGCCCAAGCTTTCCTGTTCAGACTATTGTGAATGTTACAAAAGTTATGAATTTGGGTTGGGAACTGAAGGGTTTTAGATAATTCACAATGTTTAGGCTGAATAACACATTCAACATGTTCAGCATTCAACACTAGATTAAAAATGTACTTCCAGAATCAACATAGTGTCCACACAAGTCAAATCACTGTGCTCCGTGCACTTCCTGTGCTGCTGAAAGAAGACCCCTCAAGATTCTTCAAAGCATGTGGGGTAAATTACTTTATTCACACATTTCTAAATCATTTAATCTTGTTTGAAACTTCAAGAAATTCCTCAGCCAAAAATGAAAATTCTTTCATTATTTACTTAAACTCATGCCATCCCAGATGTGTATGACTTTAATCTGCAGATCACAAACAAATATTTGTAAGAGTATTTCAGAACTGTAAAGCCATACAATGCAAGTGAATGAGTGTCAGAACTTTGAAGCTCCAAAAATCTGTTAAAACAGCATAAAAGTAATCCATACGACTCCAGTTGTTAAATCCATATCTTCAGATAACAGATCAATATTTTATTCCTTTATTACTATAAATCTCCACTTTCACATTTACATATGAGAGCATGTTTAGTTTCACTTTCACATCTTAATTGTATCTGAAGATATGGATTTAAACCATTAGAGATTTATGGATTACATTTATGATGCCTTTTTGTGTTTTTTGGCGCTACAAAGTTCTGGACACCATTCACTTGCATTGTATAGTCCTACAGAGCTGAAATATTCTTCTAAAATCTTCAGTTGTGTTCAGCAGAAGAAAGTAAGTCATAAACATCTGGGATGGCATGAGTTTGAGTAAATGATGAGAGAATTTACATTTTTTGGGGAAACTATCCTTTTAAAGAACATGCTATATAAAAATAATAACAACAACAACAACAACAACAACAAATAAAAAACAACTCTTTTGTCTTCCATGGAAGAAATAAAGTCATACAGGTCTGGAACAAGTGAGTAAATAATGACATAATTTTTGTGTGAACTATTCTTTTATGAAGGTGTGCATTTTGAAACTTTTAAAATTTTAATAATAAAAAAAAATCTTTCTATTTCTGCATTTCAGGGCTGAATATCCAAATGTTGTATATTCAACTGTTAACAGCAGTCAGAGAACTCACAGTTGCTGCAATTCACTAGAATCTGGTCAGAAATGACATTGTTCTTGAAAGTGAAGTCATCACCCAATTGCCCAGGCTTTTCAGATTTCTTTTTACATTTGGACTGATTTATGCATTGGATCTGAGTTACCCAAAAGAGTTTTAAAGACAGGTGGCTTAAAAGGTTTTAACGTTGAAGGATGTGTGTAATGAGTTCAAGCTTGGAGATGGAAGGGAGGAGACGGAGAGCAGTGATGCAGTCAAGTAAGGCTCTTTATTTCTCTGCCTTCAACACTCTGCATGCACTCTTCTCGGTGCTTTTCTCAGTTCAATCAGATCAGTGTAACACAAACTTTGTCAACATAAACTTCTCTGAGTCTTCAGCTTCACAATAAAATAAAACACTCAATAAGACATGGCAGTCACTGGTCACTCGTGTCGTTCTCTCTCCCGTCTGGCAGTGGCGTGGTCGTTTATATGCCGCTCTCCCCATGCTCACTGGAATTAAAGACAGGTGTTACAATTTAGCTCAGGTGCAAGCACCCTTACTGCTTTCTCTCTCTCCCCAGACAGGCGCTCGACCACACACCCGCTGCCACAATGTGCAACACTAATGCAGCAGTAGACAATTTATCCTGTCGCTGTCAAATGTGTTTTTTTCCCCCCAGTGTTTGCCTCATGTTTTTTCAATAATTGTACCTTGTTTTTTTATATTAAATATGATTACTACATGCAGTTTGGTTATTTATTTTTTTTGGTATATTTATTTTTTATGTTTAAGTTGCAAAATTTTCACATTTAAGATAAGGAAACTTAAAAAAAAGGCAGTTGCAAAACATTAAGTAATACTAATAGCACATATCAAGTCAACCAAAATTAGATAGTATAATTATTAAGTTAACATGGCTTAAAAAATAAGCTAATACAAATCATATTCATGATTTCAAAAACATATATTTTTTAAGTTGTATAAATAATTAAGTTAAATAAGTTAAAATAAATATATGTAATTGCACATTTTGATTGGACCAAAATAATTTATTTTAATTTATCGTTTCTGAGAAAAACAAGATATGCATTCTTGAGACTTAAGTTTTGATACTTGTAATAGTAAAGGCAATCAGTTGCCTCATTTGTTTTTAAGTTAGTAGAACTTATACGTGTTTACAGTGTTTTTAAACCTTCAACAAATTGGCCACATTTATTTACATTGTAAGTGCCTCTCTTAAGGAAAAGAAATGCACCCTTTTTCTGTATGTCATTTATACATTTCAACAGTACAAAGTCACACATTCCTTTATGTGAGATTAGGATTGCAAGAGATTAGACACGATTCACATTTCTGCTTTTACTTTTGGTCTGTCAACAAATTACTGTCATTGCGATTCAATAAGAAAAAACACAAAACAATTTTATAGCACGAAGGAAAAACATACTATGTAAACATAGAAATGGTTACCATAGGAAATGCTTCTTAGAGAGTTCTGTATAATCAGAATGGTATTTGGTCCTGACGTTCCAGTCTGTGGGGCCAAAGATTCTCATCTACATCACAGCGGATATCTTCTCTTGCAATGCAGCGAGGAAATAATCGTTTTGCATGTCTTATCCAGCCTCTGCAGTCGTCGGCTGTGAAGTACTCACATGCTGCATCCATGGCAGCCAGCAGGGTCATTTGAGTATGTGGCTGGCGATCGTAGACCTTCCACCTCCATGCTGAATAGAACTCCTCAATTGGGTTAAGGAATGGGGAATAGGGTGGGAGGAATTACATTATCATCCTGTGGTGGGTCACAAACCATTGCCTGATGGTGTTTGAGTGATTGAAAGTACCACATACTTTGGTAAATCATCATGAACCTGACCTCTCTCATCAGCAGGTATGAGATCCCTGTAAAGGATGTCTAAGAAGGTGAGGAGACGCTGTGTGTTGTATGGCCCTATAAGGGGGATATGAGTTACCACACCATTCTCTGACAAAGCAGAACACATAGTGATGTTTCCTCCCCGTTGGCCTGGCACATCCACAGTAGCTCTGTGTCCAATGACATTTCGACCACACCTTCTGATTTTGGTCAGGCTGGTGCCAACGTCATCCAGGTATATGAAGTTGTGAGGTGGTTAACTTGATTCCAGTTCCATTATACGCTATATCTCAGATGATTAACATTTTGATTTCTGAGTTATATTTATTTTCATTTTGGACAACATAAAGTTACATCAAATATACACATATTGCATGTTCTTTTCTACAGCCAAAGCAAATGTATACAGCTCACACTTACTAAAAAGTAATTACTGTATGCACATATTTTACCTGTACATACTGGAACCATAGCTTCTTCACTCTGTCACCATTCCTTTCAAATGGTACATGGTTCAGCTGTTTCATGCTTACATGATTTCTTTTCAGCACCCTGTTGATGGTTGAGATGATAACAGATTGTATGTTTACAAAGACATTGTTGTCTTCTGTAATGGCACTCTGAATCTCCCTTAGTTTAATGGCATTTTCTCTGACCATGGTGCAAATAGACTCCTGCTGTTGAGGTGTGAAAAGGGGTCCTTTCCCACCCCTGTAAGGTAGTCTTGGAGATAACTCTCCTTATTTCATCGGAAACATGCCTGTCTCCTTGGCCTCTTCTACCACTTCCTCTATTTTGACTCCCTACCCTTCCACCACACATCCTTAGTCATCTTCTTCCATGCTGTTGACCCTGCTTCACACTTCCTCTTCATTAGTGAAAGTCAAGATTCACATGAGAGCAATTCAACAATTCAGGATACATTTTAAAAAAAAAAAGTCTAATAGAAATGTACTGTATAGTGTAATTGCTTTTCCCACTGTACTCCCAGAATTTTTTTGTTGACTTTTTGTTGGGCTTTATCCTATGACATTTTTTATTCGGTCTGTTCCACACACATGCGCACTCTTCAAAAATCTGTTAGAATGCTGCTTATGTTTACATGGCCACATAAGCAGCTTTCCCCAGGTGAAAACCTAAGTCTGTTAAACCGCTTTCTCTTAATCTCATAAACAGCGTAAGGAAATCTGCGTTCTCGTTTACATGATGTTTCAGAACGTCGATTTCTGCAAAAACCCTGGAATAACCCGCTTTCTTAAGTGCATGTAAATGTGGACATTGAAAAACACTACAACAAAAGGAATAACTACATATCATGAAAATATATAAATGTAACTTCCTTTATCTTGGAAGAGTACAAAAACACACAAACCTGGCAATTTCCCTGAAAATTTTCTGAATACAGAGGTGGTAATTTGTCTTCACTATTTTTGAAAACAGACACAAGAATGTTCCCACACCTTAAAAGTTGACAAGGCGCTAGCTTCCACAATGAGAGTTGCTTGACAAGGTAATCAGTAGCTGACTTAGCCACAAATAAGCCTGAGACCACACTCTGTTAATGCTGCCAGAGACATGTTCAAGGTTATTACTTCTGATATAGACTGCCCTGCTTGATTCTGCGATTGCAGTTCTGAAGGTTATAGAAGTTATACTAGAGTGATAAAAAAGAGAGTCATTGTTTAATTCCTTTCCCTTCTGTTCTTCAATGTAATCCATTGCCATCAAATAAAAAGGGGCAGGAGGACATGTTCCATCCTGTTCTTTTAGTAGTCCACTGTGTTACTTGGAAATGTCCACAGCACTTAAAAAAGCTTAAAAAGCTCATCATATAGGCAGCATTTCAGCCTCAAAATATTGATATGGTGGTCAATCCATATGTGACATTATTAAATCCACAACAAGGACATTAACGAAGAAGTTATCACATATGCTCTGTGGGGTAAAGGACCTGCGGTTTTCCTCAGATGCCAAGGTTTCTCATGTAAAAAAAAATGATAATATTATTACAGTAATTCTCAGTCGCTTTGGTACATTTCTCAGATCACAACTGAAATTCTCAAAACTACCTGTTCAACCTCCACATCATCTAATCACTTGTGCACACCATAAAAGCAATTTCACATTCTTTTGAACAAATTGCCAATGCTGTGGTACATTAATGTAATTGGTTATGTACAATTGTCTGCTGTTTCCTACATTATCAATTTCTTATGTCATGCTGATCAAAATATATTATACTGGTTCTCTGTTGAATAGTCTTACCCCCCAAAACATCTAGGCATTAGTTCATTGCACAAGTCATTATAGGCAAAATGGTTGAACCTGTTGTCATAATATGTCAAGCATATTTTCTATACAGTATGTTGTGAATTAATTCACAGAGTCTCATATTGCTAACAGGATCACATAGAGCAATTGTTAGAATAGTTTTTTATTTTAAAGGGACTTAAAGATTTTATATTACTAACTTTTTTGTGAAAAGAGTATTTGGACAACAATGATCACTCCCTTGTAGTTTGTATGAAATGTATTGTCATGTGTATTAATTCCATGACTACTCATATACCATTAACCAAATAATAAAAAGATTGCTGGAGCTAAAAGACATAAAACACATTCACTTTCCAAGTTGTGCCAAAATGATGAAGTAAAATAGCATGTTAATAGTATAACATAGTAGTATGTTTTAGATGGTGAAAAACTACATCAAAGCCAAACTTATCATCAAACTTATCTGACTTGTAGATTGCCCTAAACTGTAAACAGTATTTTGGAGTCAATCGTCTGGCTGCACACTGTGTGGATCATGCTTTCTAAGAACTGGGTCAAACTCCCAGTCATGCACTCAGGATTACCTACAGTATGTGTATCTAATATATTTATTTATAGTATCTGTATATATTTATTTGATTTTGCTTGAATGGCAAGGCCATACAGCCTTTCTTAAACCTGTCATAATTCAAATCAAACAAGGAACAATCTTGTAGTTTTCTGTTTATACAATCATTTTATATTTGAGTTTCTGAGAATATTCTGAGACTGAAGTTAGAGAATCTAAGATTATCTGAGATGAACTATATGACAATGGTGGCTTTTGTGCAATAAAAACTAGAAGTAAAAAAGTGCTTGGCCAGGGATCTTATGAATGCTGCAGTAAATGCGTATTATCTGTGACCTTTATACTGGACAGCTCTGAGGCGTGATGTCATTAGCACCTGAGGCAGTGAGGCAGGCTCTCTGTGTCACGGCATACAAGCAGTGTCTGCATGGGGACAGACCTGCCGCTAATGATGATGTCTGCCATACAAAGGTCAATGGAGAGACTACAGAAGGGTTTTGAAAGAAAAAACTTTTGCCAAATGTATAATTCTACAGATTGAAAGTGGTGGATGTGTATTTCAGACTGACTGCACACCGAGTTTGGGGTCGTTTTATTTCCAATTGACAGTGATGGCAATTTTTTTTTAACATTTGATGAAATGTTTATCTGTACAGACAAACACAGAAAGAACTGCTGGCTGCCATGCACTTTAGTAAAGAAGTTGTTTCACTTGGCCTGGGTCATGGAGGACATATACACCCTGTGCCAAGGAACATAAATGTTAAAATGCTTTGTCAGGTAACTTAGTAACTAATTGCTTCATGTGATAACATCTAAAACATTTGTCTCATTCAATTAAAAAAACAATTTGATGTGACTATCTGACTGAACCTTGAATGAATGAATGAATGTTACTTATATAGCACTTTTCTGACACTACACGCAAAATACTTTACACAGTGAACAGGGGACTCTCCTCAACCACAACCAGTGTGCTGCATCCACCTGGATGATGCGATGGCAGCCAGCTCACCACACACTAGCTATTGGTGGAGAGGAGAGAGTAGAGTTATAGAGCTAATTAATGTATGGGGATTATTAGGAGGCCATGATTAAGAAAGGCCAATGGGGGGAATTAGGCTGGGACACCGGGGTTATACCCCTACTCTTTGCGAGAAGTGCCCTGGAATTTTGAATGACCGGAGAGTCAGGACCAATTTTTAAATTTCCACCATTTTGTCAAGAATAAAAAGTTGCATTCAGTTGCAATAATTGTTATCCTCTTTAAAAACAGAATTTAACTGTAATTTAAAAAATAATAAATGATCAAATCATGACCAATCACATAAAATGAAGCCTTTATTCATATAAGTAACTTTTTAAAAGCTTTTTTATTCTACATGGAGAGGGTCCCCTGATGGGAGCCATGATAGGATCACATGACTAGCAGAATACTACTCGCTTAATCTTAGTAACTGCCCTGTTATTAGAGACTTTGACTTATGATTAAATTCACCATGGATAACTGAGTGAATTTCTACATTGGCATAACTGAAAACTAATGTGTTTGAATGATGCTGCATCTGTGCCCCTAGGTGTTGGTGTAAGTTCAAGATGATACAAACAAAAACTTACAGAGTGCATCTTTAAATAACTATACATCTATATTGTATTGTTTGTCTTCTTTTATACTTGATTTACTCTCAATCCTCAGGAGACCCACTTAGTGCTCATACATTTCTTCTTTGTATTTTTTCTGCAACAACACAATTACCACAAGCTTTAGATATGGACAGATATGATGTAGAGTAACCAGTATCTGGAGAAGATGTTATAATGATTATATGATTATATTAATTACAATATTATTATTCCTGAGACAGTTGTGAAACAGTTGGCACTGAAGTGTTATGTTGACATGAATGTGTTTTGGAAAGCCATACACATTTAACAGAAAGTTTAGTGTGACATCTTTTGCAAGACTTAAGTCTCAAACTTCTTCTGAAAGTAAATTCCCCTCTAGAGCCAGTTCTTCATGCTTCAATGCTAAACCAGATTTCCAAAGTGTTTTACCAGGAAATTTGTGGTCTGAAACCTTATCCTCTGCAATCTCTGTCACTCAAATCCATTTGCTACTGGCATATGAGAGAAAGAGGTTATTCGTTTGATTTGCACAATGGAAAACACAATTCCTCATTCCTTGAGAGGTTTAAATGGCCTGTGATGAAATGGGTAGAACAGCGGTTCAGAATCAAACAACTTCTCATCTTGCTCTTGTCAGGATGCATCATGCCTGGTATCATCAAACAGAACTAGACTAGGTTGAAATGTCAAAAAATGAAAAATATAAACAAACTCTAATGCTAAAAAATGCTATCTGAAAGAATGGATCAAATGGTGGTGGTGACATTGTTTAGACAGTGTTAATGTAGAAATAATTTCTCAGAGATATTCTTCAAACATACCTGGACCTAGCCTACAACTGTTGCAGGTTAAATAAAACGAAAGGAAAGAGGATAGAGAATTCTCCAAATCTGGCAGTAGTTGGTAAGTTCAATGCTTGATGCTGATATGTAATCAACATGACATGATAATGATCTCTTACAAGCTTGGGTGGTGAACTTTATTAACGAAAACAAAAAAAAACATTTTTCATTATTTACTCACCCTTATGCCATCCCAGATCTGTATGACTTTCTTTCTTCTGCAGAACACAAACAAATATTTTTAGAAGAATATCTCGGCTCTGTTGGTACTCACAATATAAGTCAATGGTGACCAGAACTCAGAAGGTCCAAAAAACATACAGGCAGCATAAAAGTAAACCCTATGATTCCAGTGGTTAAATCCATATCTTCAGAAGCGATGTGATAGGTGTGTGTGTGAGAAACATATCAATATTTAAGTAACTTTTTACTATAAATCTGCACGTTTAACCATGAATTGTAAGGAAGTTGACACACCAAGATGAAGATGAACCCAAATGCGGGACTTTATTGAAAACAAACAAACACTGGAGAAATAACAGAAAGCAGATGACAGGGAGTGGACGTGATGAAGAAGGAGATATCAGAGTGACGTAGGTTGAACACGAGGATGAAGATAAAGATTGCAAAAGGAGGTTACAAAGCAGTAGAGTTAATGCCGATAAACTGGAGAATAGTGCGGTCTGTGAAGCTCGATGTGAGACTAGACACTGAATGAAGAGCTGTCGGTATTTGAATGGTGCTTAATGAGGAATGAAATTGTCTGCAGGTGTGGATAATTAATAGTCTGGGGAGAGTGAGGGATGTGTATGATGAGGGAGCGAGTCTGGGGGTGTGACACCAGGTAAAAAAAATACTTAAATATTGATCTGTTTCTCACACACACCTAACATATTTCTTCTGAACACATGGATTTGACCACTGGAGTCTTATGTATTACATTTATACTGCCTTTATGTGCTTTTTGGAAATATTCTTCTAAAAAGCTACATTTTGTTCTGCAGAAGAAAGAAATTCACACATCTGGGATGTCATAAGGGTGAATAAATGATGAGATTATTACATTTTTGGTGGAACTGTCCCTTTAAGTTTTAATTTATGTAGCCAATTGCTTCTTACATTATGTTTTACATTTGGATGAGGCCAATGTACCATTGCTAGATTTTTTACAAGCAGCTTTTGGCTAAATAAACATCTATATGAATCCTTAATGGATTGCTAGCTGTAAAACATGACACATTTCATTGTCTGTATAACTTAATACACAAATGATGAGCAAATGTGATGTGATGTGATTTTTCTGCTGCCTCTGCTGAACACTACTGACCTGAGGGCATATTGAGACCAAGGCACTCTGTTTCATTTTGTGTTGTCATATACTTGTGAAGTTTTCCCTGAAGTGAGGGAACAGGTTGCAGTCTTTATCCACCTGTTTCTGAACTGTTTATCAAGCTCAGCACAATAAGAGGTGAGATATGGTTAACATGAGCATATTACAGTCTCTAGTGCTCACAGAGCTGGAAATCAGGTCTTATCTTACTTCAATGCTTCTTCATAAAAAAAATAAAAAAATTAAAGTAACACGGATGATTAAAGGGATAGTTCAACCCAAAAGAAAATGGCAACAACAAAAATTATGTTCTTCTGGCTGACCCTGTATGGAAGAGCTCTGTGCTCAGTGACTGTGGAGTGAAGTAGGGTTGGAACAAGACAGCAGAGCATGAAAATTACTTTTCACAGGCTCAAGGGTAAGGAGAAAGAAAAGGAGTGGAGAGTAAAAGAGGAAGAGGACATGTAAGCCATGTCAGGCCTCTCTGCTCTGCGAGAGGGGAAGCTTCAGTCAGGGAACCAGAGCAGTGGGTGGAAAGAGTTACAGCTAGAAGTGTCTTCGTGCTCCGTTACTCCAGGCACTTACATCAAAGAAAGGAAGACTGTCTTGAGCAACTATTTTCCAACACAGGTTTAGGAAAGTGGAGTTACATTATCAAAAGTAAAGACATCAATAAATCCTTGGCAAGATAATTAGAATAATATGGGGAGGTTGGTGGCAGAACACATCTCAGTAGATTTTCTAAAATTGTTATCCATGTCGACACTAACGATGTCCGGCTTCGCCAGTCGGAGATCACTGAAGATAATGTTAAAGAGGTGTGCAAATTTGAAAAAATTATGTCAGACACTGTAATATGCTCTGGTCCCCTCCCTGCTCATCATGGTGATGAGGTCTTTAGAAGATTAGTGTCACTGAATGGCTAGATATCTGAGTGGTGTCTGAAGAATAAAATAGGATTTATAGACAATTGGAAGAGTTTTTGGGGTAGACCTGACCTGCTAAAGAGAGACGGACTCCATCCCTCCAGGGAAGGTGCCACTCATCTCTCTAGTAATATGGCTCATAGTCTTAATAATGATAGTATTTGACTAACTGGGGCCCCGGTCAGAAGCAGACAAACTGGTTAATCCGAACGTCTGCTAGCTGTGTTACGAACATCAGTGAGAACGCTCCCATTACCGTTCACCGAAGATCTTCTTCACCTGAATTCTGACCCGCACTGATTACCCAACAGCTGCTGCCCATCAACTTCCCTCTATTAAAGCCTCGCTTCCCCATGCCCTCACTGCGAAGCCTTGTTTGCCCCGGCAGCATTTCTGAGCGTTCACTTACCTGTATTTCTGACTCTGTTTAAGCCAACCTTGCCTGAACCCGACCATTCTTCTGTCCGCTGCTTGCCCCGACCAAACGCCTGATTTACCTTGAACCTTAGCCGCCTGTCCCTATTATATCGCCTGCCTGACCACGAATCTCGTCACCAGTCCAGACCTGAAGCCTCCTCTACAGCGAACTCTGTCACCAGCTAAGTCACTGCCTTTCTCTCTCTCTCTCTGAGTTAACTTCCATTCAATAAAGCCGCATATGGATCCTAAACAGTCTGAGCATTCATTACAAGCTGCCTTGAGATGTCACATAAACTACAACACATAGAGACTGTATCACCTAGATATCTCATAGAGACAGTGTCTGTTCCCCGAACTACCAAACACAATACCCTCACTAAATCATTTAGAATTTTTTTATTAAGATCAACTTGAACAAAACAAACAAATTAAGAATACATGTCATATAAAGATAGGGCTACTAAACATTAGATCTCTTTCTACCAAAGCACTAATTGTTAATTAAATGATTACAGATCATAGATTGGATGTGTTCTGTTTGACTGAAACCTGGCTTAAACCGGATGAATATATTAGTTTAAATTAATCTACTTCCCCAGGTTATTGTTATAAACATGAGCCTCGTCTGAAGGGTCGAGGAGGAGGTGTTGCTACAATTTACAGTGACGTTTTTGGTGTTACACAGATGACAAGATATAAATATAAGTCTTTTGACTCACCCGGGCCTTATTCTGATTTCTTTGGTGAATTTGCACATTTTAAATCAGATCTTGTAGTTACTGTAGATAGAGCTTTAATTGTTGGTGACTTTAACATTCACATAGATAATGAAAATTATACATTGGGATTAGCATTTATAGATATTCTCAACTCTCTTGGAGTCAGACAAAATGTAACAGGACCAACTCATCGCCATAATCATACGCTAGATTGAATTCTGTCATATGGAGTTGATAGTATATAAATTCTGCAGCAGAGCGATGACATCTCGGATCATTACCTCATCTCTTGTATGCTGCAATCAGCTAATGTTACTCAATCTACACCACGGTATCGTTCAGGTAGAACTATTCTTTCGACCACTAAAGATAGCTTCACTAATAATCTTCCAGATTTATCTCATACACTCAATAAACCCCAAAGCCCAGAAGAACTTGATGAAATAACAAAAAATATAAATGCAGTCTTCTCTAGCACCCTTGATATTGTCATCCCACTTCAAATAAAGAAAATTAAAGAAATAAGCCCTGCACCATGGTACAATGATCACACTCACACACACTCACACTAGTATCCTCCCAAATATGTTCATTTCTACAGAGAAATAGTATATACGAAGAATTTCAGTCATGATTTAGGCCTCATCACAGTACAGAGACTGCATTTATCAGTTACAAATTACTTGCTCTTATCATCTGATCGCTTAGTGCTGCATTTGACACGATAGATCACAACATTCTCTTGAATGGGCTATTGAATTATGTTGGCATTTGTGGAGTTGCATTAGCATGGTTTAGGTCATATTAAGCAGACCACTACCACTTTGTCTCTGTAAATGAGGAATTGTTAAATCAAACAAAAGTATGTATGAAATATGGCGTTCCACAGGGATCAGTTTTAGGGCCCCTGCTTTTCTCCATGTATATGCTTCCCCTGGGAGATATTATCAGGAATCGTGGAATAAGTTTCCACTGCTATGCCGATGATACACAACTTTATATTTCTTCAAAACCTGATGAGATTTCACAATTCTCGAAATTAGCAGTGTATCAATGAAATAAAAGATTGGATGGCCAGAAATTTCCTTCTACTCAATTCTGACAAAACAGAGGTACTAATTATTGGACCAAAAAACTCAGCCACTACAATATAATTTGTCTCTCGATGGATGTACTGTTACATCATCTTCAACAGCGAAGAACTTAGTTGTTATCTTTGATACCAATCTGTGCTTTGAAAATCAAATTACCAATTGTGGCACGGTGGAGGGAGGGGCAGGGTTGTGACTCAACATGCCCGGTCCCGTATTAGGCTAATCAAGCCTCCGAGAGGGTTAAAGGCCGATCGCGGAGGACATGCGTGAGAGAGAGTTCGTTCACGGACATGTCCGTCATCCTATGTGTTTGTCTTTTGAGTTTATCATTATTTGTGTCAAGCCGGGTTCTCGCCTCTTCCTTGCCCGTGAGCGTGAACTGTTTTATATTGGTGCCGAAATCCGGGAAGGAGGAGGGATGCCCATCGCAAAAAGGTCTGCATCTAACAGTCAAAAGCTCCACCAGCAATGAGCAGTAACTAGAGACTAGCATAGAGTTATTGCACCATTCCGTGTTGATATAAACACACAAGCCACCACTGCGAGTCTTACTGCACAGAGCTGTATTTCTGTCAGCACGAAACGAGGCGAGCCCGTCTAGCTGAATGGCAGCATCAGGAACTCTGTCGCTGAGCCACGTCTCCATGAAAACAAAGACGCAGCAGTCTCTAAGCTCACTCTGCGTAGTCTACTGGAGTCGGATGTAGTCCAGTTTATTGTCCAGGGAGCAAACATTTGCGAGCAGGATAGACGGGAGAGCCGGCTGGCTAGGGATTGTTTTTAGCCTAGCATGGACCCCGCCCTCTTGCCGCACTTTCGCTTCCTCGCACACTGCTTATGACGTCCCTTCCCCTGGGCACCGGTATCAGGCGATGCCGAGAACTGGAGGCCTGGTCTCCGCAGCAAGCCGAGTTCAGGTAGCAACTCCTGCAGATCATCATGCAGCTTGGTGGTTGCATGAATCTTATATTTTAACAGTGTATGGCGATGGTAGACACGAACACCGGTTGCTCTGATGTCCATGTACCGTAAAAGTCGGGCTAAGTGGCAAAAATAGCACCATTTTGGATCCGGAGTGGCCTCTGCATGCTACTGCACCACCATCTTTCTGCCCTGTCTACATTTGTGGGAGGACGCGAATGTAAGCGCGTTCAGTAGGAGACCTTGATGTAAACACAGAGATGGTGCGCAACAGTAAAACCTGTCTGTCTAGCGCATGGTCATAGCGAAAAAACTTTCCATCTCCCTGATGACTGGCAGGGCCCAGCAAAACAGTAAGCCCTGGGGCCCTGGAGTACCTTAATGCAGCCCTGTTAGTGGGTTGTAAGCTCTCTTTCAAGCATTGTGTAGTCTCATAATATGACGTTTACTATTATTGATCCAATTAGCATCCTTGAAAGTTGGAAACAAAAGTGTTGAAAAGCTGTGCATTTCAGTTTTAAATAAAAAAGTAACAAACTACCTTTCCACTGAAATATGATACATAAAAAATAAGTAAATAGTATACTGAAATGTGTAAATAATAATATTAATAAACTGTATCCAAATGAATATGGTACAATAAATAATAATACAGCAGACAATTGCAACTTAAGAGTTCTTTCCCCCTAGCCCAGTAGTAAGAACTGAGTAACACGTCAGTCCACGCTCCAAAAACACAGCCTGGGTGGTGGTGACAATCTATATGCTTCTTCCCCTTCTTGGTGGGTACTTATCCTGCCCACATTCCCCACCACTGTGGCATAGTGTGATGATTTGAAGGGACTGTTAAAAGAACGAACACTTTTTGGTGGTTAAGAATGTTTTGGTATGCAGTGTGAATCCTACTTAAACTTGAATTGAATTTAGAAGGTGCCATGCGTTTGCTCTATCACCTGCTGGCTGCTGTGTAAAGTAACCCTTTATCTTCTGGTAAGGAGAATTTGTATTCAGCGACTCTAAAGTGTTCTGTGCTTTTATTGAAAGAGAGGGAGAGAACGAGAGAGAGAGAGAAAAGAGAGAGAAAAGAGAAACCTCACAGGAGCTCATTATGTCAAACCTGATATCTTCATATCTATCTGTGATGTCCCTGAGGACATTTTCCACATAGAGTCTCCTGTATATTATCATTATGCTGGTTGGATCCTGTTACAGTAGGATGTTATTTGAAGCACAGTTGACTCCATCAATATTACATCAGACAGAAAATCATACAAAGAGACTACCCTAACATAACAACGTATTTGAATGCTACTATTTTCTGAGGACACCTAGAACTGCAAACATAGTTGACTGAATTATATGGTTTTATACAGCCAAAACAGATATGTTTGGATCTTCATTCATCTGGCTGCGTTCCTTGGTGGCAGGCATGTGCTACAGGTCATGCAGAAGTCAGGTGAAATGAAGATATAATTCTCATAGAAATCCCTGGTAACCACCTGCTTTTTCATGCTAGTTCTGCCCACCTATGATCCTGCCTGTCCATTCAGTAAGAAAGCTACACTACTTGACCAGACCCTTTAGATAGCTCTCTCTGTGCACCAAGGTCAATATCAGTGTGATGGCGTGAAACCTTTTTTATGTCATTCTCTGTGATTTGAAATTGACTGAAGAAAGCCCCTGACTGAAAGAAATGAGAATGATTCAAAAAAGAAACACAGCTAAGCTATTTGAGCATAACCAGAGACTATTTAGCAGAGATGGGCCATTTCTGTTCAAATAATTGAAATTAGTAATGCCCAATGGTCAACAGATATAGAAAGGTTGTCCCACCTTATAGGTAAAAGAGCCAATCACCATTTAGGTGTAGACGTCACCTGAAAATCA
Organism: Moxostoma hubbsi; assembly: GCA_032164185.1. Lineage (NCBI taxonomy): Eukaryota > Metazoa > Chordata > Actinopteri > Cypriniformes > Catostomidae > Moxostoma > Moxostoma hubbsi. Next base: position 21,654,310 of record JAVLUX010000031.1, read on the forward strand.
GCTTGAGAACGCACATGCGCATCAGCTATACAAGCTGTGAAAATTGCGTTTTTGTTGTGTAATCTGAACCAAAATATATGATTCCAGTGATGTTAGATTTTACTGTTGAATTGAAATATGTTCTTTGATCGTAATCTTGACAAAATGTTTTTGATATTTTTGTGTTTCCCCATTCAAGTTAATAAGAGCTACACTTTCATGACTATAAATAGCTTCCTGAAAGCATTCCAAAGATGGACAGACATGCTACAAAGATTTTAGCATGACTGAATAACATGTATACAACAGTTAGTTCCGGTAAGGTTCAGGTCAGTTTTTCAAGTTTAACTAATGGATTTTGATTATATACTGCGCATATACAGAGTGTATATAAACACTGAGCACTTTAATAAGAATACTATAATCCTAATAATGTGCCCAATGTGGTCTCCTGCTGTTGTAGTTATCTGGGTTACCATAGCCCTTCTGTCAGCTCGAACCAGTCTGGCCATTCTCTGTTGACATCTCTTATCAACAAGGAGTTTCCGTCCGCAGAACAGCTGTTCACTGGATGTTTTTGCCACCACACCATTGTTAGTAAACTATAAAGACTGTTGTGTGTGAAAATCCCAGGGGACAGAAATATTCAAACCAGCCTGTCTGGCACCAACAATCATGCCAAAGTCCAAATCACTGAGATCACATTTTTTCCCCATTCTGCTGGTTGTTGTTAACATACAGTATACACATACAGTGTATTTATATATAATACAAATATTTAAAATAATGTATCACAATATTTTATATAATAAAGGCTACATTTATTTAATATATAATATTATTTAAAAATTTGAACATACAGTAACTTATCTCGCACAGATGCTCTCACTCACAAAGATGCACAAACGCATGAGTTAGGGACTGTTCACACTGAGCCTGATTTTGTGTGCATCTGTGCTGTTTATAAATAGTTTTGCTATGTAAATGTGTGCTGGATGGCATTTTTAACCATTTCGCAACATCTCGTACAACACTGTGTTAAATTAAAAAGAACTTCAATATTTCAAAATGTCTCAAGACACCTGAGTTCTGTTTCATTGTTTGCATTGCATCTAGCTGTTTTTAATGCAAGTGTCACAAAGAGTTGATGTTCTGAAGAAGTTCAGGTTTCAAAGAGGATTTTATGTGACTGTTACATATGATTCCAGATTGTTCTTCTCCCAGCAAAGTCTCAGGTAAGCCAGTGTTTTTTTCTCTGTCATTTTGGTGTGCTGAGATGTGTATGTTTACTAATATTATACAGTTATGAATGTTGCCAGTGATGGGTAAATAAAATATAGTCTTTTGGATCAAATATACTTGCTTGGAGAAGAAATTAAAAAGAGAATGAGCAACTTTGGTTTCGAGTTTGGTTTGGGCTTAAAATGTGATAGTCCTTGTCAGATTGGGTTAGGTCACATGGTCTTGGGAATTGGCTGGGTTCAGACTTCAACTAAATGCTTGTGCCAACCTCTAGCGTCTCTCTTTGCATCACTCCCCTCTGCAACATGTATTGGTTGATGGTGTTACTCTATATTATCCTCTTGTTTATAGAACTGTTGTATAAAAGCAATATCGCACAAGTAAGAGTTATGTTCTACTGAATAATCAGCATGTCTTTGATTACCAATTGCTTAATTATAAAACAAATCTAAAAAATATAATTGACTCATGACAAAACTGGTATCTCATATTAAAAAATAAGCAATAAGCATTAGTAGTTCCATTGGCTATAGTCATTTTGGTGTAGTTCACAAGTGTTGGCAGATAATTATTTAAGAGCTCCCTCCTTTACCTGACATACCTAGTAATGTATCCATTTACAGTGAATGGGCCATTCAACCCAGTCAAATCTTATAATTTGAGCTAATGTCCCTCTCCATTCAACAACTAGAGCAACCAATTTAATCTCCCCATAGTAACTGCTGGGATTGTCCATCGGGTAGCTCCTCTCTTGGCTGAGGAGTAAGTCTTGGACACCTAGTTCTCTCAGATTAGTACACCCCTCCATGTTCTTCATGTTTCTTTTAAAGTATGCTCAGGAGGGAGGTGAAGGTCGAGCAGAGGCTAATGAGGCTTGAACACAGAATGTTCTAGAGATCAGACTCCTAGGCTTGCAGCCTGGCAGCCTCTGATTATAACAGTGATGGCTGGACAAGCAGAGGAATTGCTGGGACAGTGCTGATGGAGCTGAACCGAGGGCTCTGGGCTACTCTGCTGAATAGACCAGCTAAGGCAAACATGTCAGTAAAATGAAGGACATACAGCTCTGGAAAAAAATCATGAGACCACTACAACATTTTCAGTTTCTATGGATTTACTATTTACAGGTATGTGTTTAAGTAAAATTAACATTTTTGTTTTATTCTATTAACAGCATTTCTCACATATTCCAAATAAAAATATTGTAATTTAGAGCATTTATTTCCAGAAAATGACAACTGGTAAAAAAAAGATGTTTTGTTTTCAAACCTTGAATAATGCAGAGAAAACAAGTTCATATTCATGTTTAATCAACACAATAATAATGTTCTGAATTATGAAGAGTTCAGAAATCAATATTTTGTAGAATATCCCTGATTTCCAATCACAGCCTTCATGCATCTTTCACATTGTTTTTGGGTGAATTTATGCAACTCCTGCTTTGTCTGATTTCTTATGACCTTCCATCTTCCTCTTGATCACATTCGTAGAGGTTTTCAATGGTGTTCAGGTTTGGAGATTGGGCTGGCCATGACAGGGTCTTGATCTGGTGCTCCTTCATCCACACCTTGATTGACTTGGCTGTGTGGCATGGAGCATTGTCCTTCTGGAAATAAAACAATCCTCAGAGTTGGGGAACATTATCAGAGCAGAAGAAAGCAAGTTTTCTTCTAGGATAACATTGTATATGGCTTGAATCATGTGCCCTTCGCAAAGACGAATCTGCCCTATTCAGGCCTTGCTGAAGCACCCCCAGATCATCACCGATCCGCCAGCAAATTTCACAGAGGGTGTGAGACACTGTGGCTTGTGGGCCTCTCCAGGTCTCCGTCTAACCATTAGATGACCTGGTGTTGGGCAAAGTGGAAAATTGAACTCATCAGAGAAGATGACCTTGCTCCAGTCCTCTACGGTCCAATCCTTATGACATTTTGTATACCTCAGCCTGGCTCTTATAATTGCTTATCATTGATGGGCCTTTTTCTGGCTTTGCATGACTTCAGCACTGCCCCTAGGAGCCTGTTTCAAACCGTCTTCACCATGCACTTCACCCCAGCTTCCGTTTGCCATTCTTATTGTAGGTCACTTGTCACTTTTTAAGTGACATTTGAAAGAGTTGGCGGTCATCCCGGTCAGTGGAGTGTTGTTTTTGCCCTCTGCTGGTCTGTTGCTTTGTTGTGCCCAATGTCTGCTGCTTGACCTTGTTCTTTTCGAAATTTTAAGGATGGAAGCAAAAGCCAGAATTTAACCCTTCTTTTCTTCACTGAAATTTTCTTTTAAACTCTTTTGGCATGGTGAATAGTTATTTTATTTAAAATTTATTTAAAAATGCTTGCGAACCACTAACCACTTAATATTATATTTGAAGTTGAAATGTCCATCATAATATGCTTTAAAGTCACTTCAATTAATAAAGAACACTTTTCAAAAGTTACTGATGAATGACATACGTCCTGTTTAATGGAGCTAACGGTGCTTCCCTTTGCAAACCTAAATTGCCTGTTGTGTTTTTGGTAAGAGGATTAATTCTCTGAAAACAGTCTTCCTCTCAGCCACTCTCTTATTTAGTGTAGTGAAATAAATGGAATAAATTGATTCCATCAGCCAGCTGTAATATTTCAGCAATGATAGTGTCTGACAACATAGCTGTAGGCAGACAATTCCATTTTGGTAAAACTCTTCAATAAAAATAATATTTTGCCATGCACACTAAAAGCTAAGTGTTTTCCAACATTATCAACTTAAGAAAGAAGTAGAGCAGGTGGTGACCTGATAGTGCTTACAATATCTCTACATTATAAAACCACACTTTTCTAGTCTGTTTCAAACATAATTGTTAAAATTCAAACCCTGCATTTCAGTAATTTTGAGTTTAATTAGTTAGATTGCTCCCCTCTACATCCCTTGGGCCCACCACCCATTGGAGAAACCGCAGGAGTCAGGTGCGCTGCCATATGGGTGGCAGTGAAGGCCGTGGGTCTCGACGGACCAGACCCGGGCAGCAAAGGCTAGTTCTAGGGACGTGGAATATCACCTCACTGGGGGGGGGAATGAGCCGGAACTGGTGAGAGAGGTGGAGCGTTACCAGTTGGATCTGGTGGGGCTTACTTCGACACACAGTTGTGGCTCTGGATCCGTACTCCTGGATAGGGGATGGACTCTATTCTTCTCTGGAGTTTCCCATGGTGTGAGGCGACGGGCGGGTGTGGGGATACTCACAAGTCCCCGGCTGAATGCCGCTATGTTGGAGTTTACCCCTGTGCACGAGAGGGTCGCCTCCCTTCGCCTACGGGTTGTGGGGGGGAAAACTCTGACTGTTGTCTGTGCATATGCACCGAACAGCAGTACAGCGTATTCTGCCTTCTTGGAGACCCTGAATGGAGTCCTGAATAGGGCCCCAGTAGGGGACTCCATAGTGATGCTGGGTGACTTCAATGCGCACGTGGGAGATGACAGGGACACCTGGAAAGGCGTGATTGGGAGGAACGGCCTCCCCGATCTGAACACGAGTGGATGTTTGTTATTGGACTTCTGTGCTAGTCATGGATTATCTATAACAAACACCATGTTCGAACATAAGGATGCTCATAAGTGTACGTGGTACCAGAGCACCCTAGGCCGAAGATTGATGATAGATTTTGTAATCGTGTCATCAGATCTGAGGCCATATGTTTTGGACACTCGGGTGAAGAGAGGGGCAGAGCTGTCAACTGATCACCATCTGGTGGTGAGTTGGATCAGGGGGTGGGGAAAGACTCTGGACAGACCTGGGAAGCCCAAGCGAGTAGTGCGGGTGAACTGGGAACGTTTGGAGGAGGTCCCTGTCCGCGAGATCTTCAACTCACACCTCCGGCGGAGTTTTTCAGGCATCCCTGCGGAGGTTGGGGACATTGAACCGGAGTGGGAAATGTTCAAAGCTTCCGTTGCCGAAGCCGCGGTGGAGAGCTGCGGCCTCAAGGTTTTAGGTGCCTCAAGGGGTGGTAACCCTCGAACACCGTGGTGGACACTGGTGGTCAGGGAAGCTGTCCGACTGAAGAAAGAGGCCTTCCGGGATTTGTTGTCCCGGAGGTCTCCGGAGGCAGTTGCAAGGTACCGACATGCCCGAAGGGCTGCGGCCTCAGCCGTGAGGGAGGCAAAGCAGTGGGTGTGGGAAAAGTTCGGAGAAGCCATGGAGAAGGACTTTCGGTCCGCACCAAAGTGCTTCTGGAAAACCGTCCGCCACCTTAGGAGGGGAAAACGGGGAACCATCCAAGCTGTATACAGCAAAGATGGGACGCTGTTGACCTCAACCGAGGAGGTTATTGGGCGGTGGAAGGAACACTTTGAAGAACTCCTAAATCCCTACTCTATCCCTATGCTAGAGGCAGAGCCGGAGGCTGATGGGGGATCAGATTCTATTTTCCTGGGGGAGGTCACTGAGGTAGTCAAACAACTCCGCAGTGGCAAAGCCCCGGGGATTGATGAGATCCGACCAGAAATGCTGAAAGCTTTGGATGTGGAGGGGGTGTCATGGATGACACGCCTCTTCAACATCGCGTGGAAATCTGGGACAGTGCCTAAGGAGTGGCGGAACGGGGTGGTGGTTCCTCTCTTCAAAAAGGGGGACCAGAGAGTGTGTGCCAACTACAGGGGTATCACACTTCTCAGCCTCTCTCCCGGGAGAGACCTTCTTAGGGCGATCCAATCCCTGTACGTCCGAAGCGAGAGCTGTGTCCGTGTCCTCGGCACGAAGTCGAGCTCGTTCTATGTGGGGGTTGGTCTCCGCCAAGGCTGCGCTTTGTCACCAATCCTGTTTGTGGTATTCATGGACAGGATATCGAGACGTAGTCGGGGTGGGGAAGGTATGCGGTTCGGTGAGCTGGGGATCTCATCTCTACTTTTTCCAGATGATGTGGTCTTCATGTCATCATCGGTCCGTGACCTTCAGCTCTCACTGGACCGCTTGGCAGTCGAGTGTGAAGCGGCTGGGATGAGGATTAGCACCTCTAAATCTGAGGCCATGGTTCTCAGCAGGAAACCGATGGAGTGCGTACTCCGGGTGGGGAAGGAGGTATTGCCCCAAGTGAAGGAGTTCAAGTACCTCGGGGTCTTGTTCACGAGTGAGGGGACAATGGAACGGGAGGTTGGCCGGAGAATCGGGGCAGCGGGGGCGGTATTGCATTCGCTCTATCGCACCGTTGTCATGAAAAGAGAGCTGAGCCGGAAGGCAAAGCTCTCGATCTACCGGTCAATTTTTGTTCCTACCCTCACCTATGGTCATGAAGGTTGGGTCATGACCGAAAGAACTAGGTCGCGAGTACAAGCGGCCGAAATGGGCTTCCTCAGAAGGGTGGCGGGCTTCTCCCTTAGAGATAGGGTGAGGAGCTCAGTCATCCGCGAGGAGCTCGGAGTAGAGCCGCTGCTCCTTTGCGTGGAAAGGGGTCAGTTGAGGTGGTTTGGGCATCTGGTAAGGATGCCCCCTGGGCACCTCCCTAGGGAGGTGTTTCAGGCACGTCCAGCTGGGAGGAGGCCTCGGGGAAGACCCAGGACTAGGTGGAGAGATTACATCTCCACACTGGCCTGGGAACGCCTCGGGGTCCCCCAGTCAGAGCTGGTTAATGTGGCTCGGGATAGGGAAGTTTGGGGCCCCCTGCTGGAGCTGCTGCCCCCGCGACCCGACTTCGGATAAGCGGTTGAAGATGGATGGATGGATGGATAGTTAGATTGGCAGGGTTGGATTGGCCTTCACAAGATTCTGGACTTTTTCTGGTGGGCCGCTAGCAGGCTGATGCACATTATGATATAAACAATTGCCAAAACATATTGTCAAAATTGAACAAATAAATCTTGTGCAATACATTTAATAAAAAAAAATAAAAACAACCCCCATAATGCTTAATTAATCCAACATTTTTCACTCGCCCATCTTTGTCATCAGATCAAAACGTTCACACTAATCAAAACAGCTAAAAGCAGGCAAGCAGTGGATAGAACAGAACGCAGGTGTCTCCAGGCAAATTGTTTACAATTTAATTAATTTTAACTTGTCATAGTTTCTAAAAAACACGAGACACTGAACAATAGAGAGATGCTTCACAATGGTAAAGATGTCCATCTAGCGCATAATTACATTAGAAAACAATTGAAAAGTATCTTGGATGGACAAAAAAACTTAAGTCTAAGTTCCTTAGTCTAGTATTGCCTAAATAGCATGTGGGGTGAGGTTTGCACTGAAGTTTCTAAAAAACTTAAGCAACAACTGGATCACAGTGTTCTCATACGATGACTATTTACTTAAAGGTAAGAGTTTGTGATCTTATTATGTATTGGATTTGAAAATGCATTTTGAAATAGGGCTTTTGAAATAAGCAGCAGTTAATGGGAAATACTTCTGATGCAATACAGATTTTTTGGTATTTACTAAAATTAAGTTATCTTCCTTATTAAAATGTATAAAAAAAATGATTTTGAATATTGCCAATCATAAAAAATTTTGTTTCCTAGATAATTAACATATTTTTGTTATAGCTATTAACTTATATACATCCACCTGAATAAAGATAAGCACCCGAGAAAAACTTGTGTGACATGTCTTATTATAACAATTTCAATGCTTCACCAATTACATCACTCAGTGGGTCATGGCATGGATCTGTCTAATCTAATGCTGTGCAACATAGCCTATGAAACCCATTTATAAATAAGGAATAACAATAATATATATATTTAGATATCTATGGTGAAACCTATGTTCAGTCTAACACAATTTTCCATTCACAAAATTTGCAGTCACAAAAATTGCCAGTAAAATCTTGTCTCCCAGTCCGACCCTACAGATTGAAATATGAAAATGGTTGTTGGCTCAATGGAAAATTGCAATGCTAATACTTTGATTCCACTAATGAAAGGATAAAGTCTTTGTTACTCAATTAAATGTCAAGTTAGTGATATAGTAAGGATTCTCTCACACTCTTCCAAACAGATATCTATATGAAGTAAGCGGCAGGCAGAGGCATGCAGGTCATCTCATCAGGAAAGAACTCCTATCCCCCTCTTTTATATCTTTTGATAAAAATTTTTCCCTTCCTCTCAAATGTGGAACAGTTTCCTGATCTCTTATTAACCCAGCTGTGACTTTTTTATCCCACCATCCCACTTCAAACGTGATGCATAGTCAACATGCAGTGAGCAAGAGATGGGATCAACGGCGTCTGTCCACTACATTGTTTATTACCATAAATGTCAGCAGGTCCATTCATCCTCAGCTGTCCTCTAGGTCTGGAAGACAACAATTTCAAATGTATTTTTAACAGTCATAACAACAGCAGAATGCCTGGTGAGCAACCGATAAATTCCATAAAGAAAATAAAAATTATATATATATATATATATATATATATATATATATTTAAAGTTTTAAGCTGTTGTATGTTGTAATGTTGTATATTGAGGATGTTTTGAAAAATATTGTCATGAATAATTTGTATTTATCAATTAATTTCATACAAAGTGCAGAAAACATAAACTAACAAAATCAATATTTGTTGTGCCTTTTAAAAATTAAATCTAGTACCAAATCTCCCTACTGTAGGAATAGTTTTCAAGGTTGCTGGCAAGCATCTTGGAAAACTTGCCAAAGTTCTATGTATGTAGGCTGTCTCAACTGCTTCTGTCTCTTCATGTAAACCCAGACTAAATCAATGATGTTGAGATCCAGGCTCTGTGGAGGCAATGCCATCTGCTGCAGGACTCCTTGTTCTACATCTATTCTATTCTATTAGCTAAAGGAATGTTTGAAATTCTAAAATGTATATTTCCTATTGACACATAAAATGACCATTTTAGGACAAATGTTTTTATGTAACAACAGCCTATATATATATATATATATATATATATATATATATATATATATATATATACATATATATATATATATATATTAGGGCTGACAAACGATTAAAATATATTCATGATTAATAGCAATAGAGTTGAACAACAGAAAATGAACACAATACAATTCAATTCAAATTATGTTCAAAATATGGTAGTTGTAAGTGTATTATGACAGGATTTATTTGTTTCTTTTTATTGTGTTTTGACAGACATAATCTTTCCAGGGGCATTATTAATTAGTTCTGGTCATGTGACTATTTGCACCACTCAAGTCTGCACTGTCATTTACAATTGACAACTCCTTTTAAACCCCGGACACAATTGGAACCGGTGGGATTAAATGGGTTAATGACAGTGTAGATACCTGCAGGGTGTCAGCATTGTATCCAACTTCTGCATTTGGTCGTGCACTATCAAACAGAATCACTGTGACAGAACCTTGGAGATGGCAGCAGGGTTTCCATTTACCGTTAATCAGTACCGCCGCTCCCTATAAGCATATTACGCAGCCTGCATGGGGCACCAACTCCCTAGGGGGGGACCAGAAACTCCACCAGCTGCCTTAACTGGCATGTTATACGTTATTCAAGGACCCGGTAGCAGGGGCCTGGGTAGCACAGCGAGTATTGATGCTGACTACCACCACTGGATTCACAGTTCGAATCCAGGGTTAGTTGAATGACTCCAGCCAGGTCTCCTAAGCAACCAAATTGGCCTGGTTGCTAGGGAGGGTAGAGTCACATTGGGTAACCTCCTCGTGGTCACAATTAGGGGTTCTCACTCTCAATGGGGCATGTGGTAAGTTGTGTGTGGAACGCGGAGAGTAGCATGAGCCTTCTGTGCTGTGAGTCTTCACATGCTAAGACTCACAGCATGTGTGTGCCACGTAATAGGAGCCGTGGATTGTCTCAGAGGCAACTGAGACTTGTCCTCCATCACCCAGATTGAGGTGAGTAACTGCACCACCACGAGGACCTACTAAGTAGTGGGAATTGGGTATTCCAAATTGTGAGAAAAGGGGGTAAAATAAATAATAATAATAAAAAAAATGGTAGCAATCGCAGCACACAGACGATCGCCTAGCACTCGCACAGCACCTTGTGTGCAAGGCAGGTGTTCAAATGGCAGCTGTCTCGCCGCTGCAATCATGTTACAAATTTCCGAGTTCTATCTGTGCTTTGCGGACATGTTCTTCTGCTGTGCTACATTGATAAAATGATTGGCGTAGGTATCAGCATAATTTCTCCCACCATCTGTTTTCACGAAGTGACATTAGCTGCGTATGTGCAAATTGACTTGCTTCTCATGAACTATGTTGTGGAGGTGAGGGCATGGTCGAGCGTTCGTCTGTAAAGAGAGTAAGCGGTAAGGGATCTCACCTGAGATGAATTGCTGGTAATTGCTTATTTCTGTGTTCACAGTGAGAGACGGGGGAAATAAAAGTTTCAGTCCTCAGAGAGTGAGGGACTCCTGGACTATGAGTTGTTGAAGAAGTCCATCCTACAATGGGTCAGCCACAGCCCAGAAGAACACCGCCAGCACTTCCGCTCCTTGATAATGAGTGAGGTCATCTGTCCATTTGCCTTTGCTCAGTAGCTCCGTGACAACAGCAGGCAGTGGGTGCTGACTAGGGAGAACAGTGACGAAGTGGTCCAGCTGGCGGAAGACCATCTGGTGGTGTATCCAGGGGCTGTTGTGCCCCATGCCCTTTCCCCCATGTTCTCTCATCCCCCATGTTCTCTCGGCTCCCCGGTTTTGAGGGTTCCCTATACCAACAAACCCCATCTCTCCCCTCTTTTCATCCCAGGCGAGGGAACCCAATGCCACAGGTGTGGGCGGGAGGCTTGGGCCAGTCTGCTGGAGTTGCAGGGAGCTCGGTCATGTCCGAGATCTGTGCCTGGTAATGGAGGTGGGTGTCTTGATCGAACAGCGATGTACCAGATACCAGTAAGTGTCAAGGGGGTACATACCAAGCCTTGGTGGATTGAGGCTATAATCAAACCTCCATTCATCAGTGCTTGGTTCAAAACAGGTAATTGGATGCAAATAATTGTGTGAGGGTGAGGTGTGTGCATGGGGATATTCATGATTATCCTGTAGTGACAATAATGTTCCAGCAACAAAAGCATAATTTCAAGGCGGTGGTTAGTACTCACCTCACTCATCCACTAATTTTGGGAACTAATTGGCTGGCTTTTCGATTATTATTGAAGGGGTTGTGTAAGGATGGGTCCTGTAAGAAAGTGAGTCGTGGAGTCGCTGGGGAGGCGTGGCCTGGGCATCTGTGTCTGCTCCATGTCAGGCTAACACCAGGGAAGGGGAGGTGTCATCCTCCCCCGCCCTTATGAAATTCCCTAGAGAGGAGCAGTCGAGAGGTGAAACCCTGAAGCACGCATTTGACCAAGTTATAATGATTGATGGTCATAGTCTTCAGCCGTGCATTGTCCTCGCATATCCATATTTTTCAATTATAAAAGATTGGTTGTATAATGTGACATAGGACACTCAGACAATTTTTGATACCAAAGATCTGTCAGGAAATGTTATTTCAGGTGGCTCATTATAATCTGAAGACAGGTAACTTGGGACAAGGGAAAACACTAAGCCGTCTCATGGCATATTTCTATTGGCCAGGCATTCAAAGGGAAGTTCACCAATTGTGTGCAGCATGCCGTTAATGTCAGCTGGTGATTCCGCTGGCCGCTCCAAAAGTGCCACTGTGCCCCCTCCCATTCATTGAGGTCCCCTTAGAACGAACAAGTGGACATCACTTTGCGTCAGTCCTCCAGAATATCCAGAAGCAGTGCCTCTGTGCAACATCTCCGTACGTAGTGTTGCGGAGGCACTCTTCAGAATTATCTCCCGAGTGGAGATTCCAAAAGAAATCCTCATTGATCAGGGCACTGCTTTTATGTCATGTACACTATGCAAGCTGTACGAATTAGTGGGTATTAAATCAATTTGGACAAGTGTGTACCACCCACAAATGGTTAGTCGAACGATTTAATAAGACCTTAAAAATATGATTAAAAATTTGTGCACAAAGATGATCGGAACTGGTATAAGTGGCTAGAACCCCTGTTTTTTGCAGTGTGAGAGGGCCCGCAAGCCTCCACAGAGTTTTCCCCATTTTAATTGTTATATGGTCATAAACCCCATGACGTGTTAGATGTCATGAAGGAGGGAAGAGGGAAGAGGGACCTTCACTGAGAATAAATGTAATTAAATACGTTCTTGACCTGAGAGCAAAACTACATACACTGGGGCAACTATCACAGGAGAATTTGCTACAGGCGCAAGAAAATCAATCCTGGCTTTTATAACAGGGAACTCGGCTACAGGAGTTTGCACAGGGAGATACATCAAGCTCAAAATTACTTACGAATTGGCAAGGGCCATTTGGCCACACTAATCTCATAGAACATCACATCGAGACAACACCTGGGGTAGTGGTATGTAGCCATCTTTACCGCCTACCCAAACACATGAAACAGGTAGTATGAGAAGATTTAAGGGCGATGATTGATATGGGGATAACTGAAGAATCCCACAGTGATTGTGCCAGCCCAGTGGTTCTGGTGCCAAAGAGTGATGACTCAGTCTGGTTCTATGTGGATTATCGGCAGTCCGGAAGGTTCCCCGGCCTGAGTAGGACAGTGAGGGTATGTGGAGGCAAGGGTGTTGTTGTGTGTTAATCTGGAAAGAGAGTAAACTTAAGGGTTCTCACCTGACATTAATTGCTGATAATTGTTTGTCTCTATGAAGCAACATCACTGAAGCTAAAAGTGACATTCCTGAGTTGGAATCGTGTCTCCCGCTTCTTCATTCCTTTGAACTTATTGCATTTGGTTTATTAAAAGTGTCATATTACGCGTTAACTGCGGAAAAATTTTTTTACCATTAAACAAATTTTACTAATACTATGACATTACTAATATATATATATATATATATATATATATATATATATATATATATATATATATATATATACTGATCAGCCACAACATTAAAACCACTGACAGGTGCAGTGAATAACATTTATTATCTCATTACAATGGCACCTGCCAAGGGTTGGGATGATTTAGGCAGCAAGTGAACAGACAGTTCTTGAATTTGATGTGTTGTAAGCAGGAAAAATGGGCAAGCGTAAGGATCTGAGCAACTTTGACAAGGGACAAATTGTGATGGCTTGACGACTGGGTCAGAGCATCTCCAAAAAGGCAGGTCTTGTGGGGTGTTCCCGATATACAGTGTTTAGTACCTGCCAAAAGTTATCCAATATATATATATACCACACACACACACACGTATATATATATATATATATATATATATATATATATATATATATATATATATATATATATATATACACATACGTGTGTGTGTGTGGTATATATATTGATTGAACTTCATGATATTCTGTTCTGTTTGATTGAGGTCTTGGTTGTCTGCATTCTACTGCTAATGAATTAAGAACAGTGTACTAAAATGTTCAGTGTCAGTGCGCAACACAGTGACATTGCAAATAAATTGTTTAAACTGAGTTGTGCTTGCATTCTGAATTCAATGTAGACGTGGTGCTGCAAATTAATAAATCAAAAATCATGTATACATTATACATTTCATATCCACAAATTACTTTTATGAGGTTGTTCTTTTTAATGAATCAGTCAAAAAGACTCAATATTTAATCTTGATCTTATTATTTTGTCTGCTGAATCAGTGTTATGTCTCACTCAGTGACTGAATCGATCAGGGCCCCACTTCCCAATAAGCAAAAACTGCACTTAGCGAGGTGCTAAAATGTAACCTGTATAGTGCTGCTCGTCATTGTACATGTATGTAAATTTATGAACATCATTTTGTGTAGAATGATCTATTTATTTTACACAATCACTGCTTCAGTCATTAGGTGTGCATTTTTAATATTACGTTTTCACAAATTGCTCTGTTGGTCGAGATGAAAGTTTCCATGATCGGGTGAAGATAGCAGAGGTCCTGTATATGGTCCTGCCAATGACAATTATTTATTGAATATTACAAGGTTCGCCATTAGTGTGGAGTGCAAATTAAGGAGATGCGTGGAAACTGTGCTTTATGGACATCCAGCAATCAAAGGGAGGTCTGCTTTTTGCTCCCAAATGTGATAACGGTAACAGCAATGCTACACAACATGTGCGGTACAAAACAATGTGTGATGCTGTGCATTGCCCTTGGATGTCAGAAAGGAAGAGGAGTCGAGGATGAGGATGAGGAGCCAGTATATATAGACGATTTCCATGCATGGCAATAAGTTATTGACTTTTATCCTTATCTCTCTGACTTATGTATAATGATATTAAATGATAATAAAGTTTAGCTATAAGTATTTAATTGTATTTCATGTAATTTTGTGGTTGTCCTGTAGGTGTCTGCATTAGTCTGTGTTCTTACAATGTTCTTAGTGCTCTTCAATAACTTCAGAGCACTCGTAAATCTACAAGCATTTTTAAGTACTACTTAAGTTATAATTGCTTTGGGAAATGGGCCACAAAATTCAGATGATTCGTAAGATGGATTCTACTATGTACTTATGATGCTTTTGGGAAACGAGGACCAGAGCAGATCTTGAATTACTCACTGATGTTCACTGATATAATGTGCTTGTTAATGTTAACTAATGAATTTAACACACATTACTATCATATATATATATATATATATATATATATATATATATATATATATATGATAATTATGTTTTTTAAGTATAAAAATACAAAATAAAAATCAACACATCCCTCGAAAAGAAAAAAATGCTGTTCCAATAAGACCCTTACAATGGAAGTGAATAGGGCTAGTAAACAAGCAGAAAAATAAACAATAGTATAAACACACAACATAAAATATTATAGTGTAACGATCCACACCGTCTTTGGTTTGTTTACCTTTTTACTTTTAGTTTTTGGCACTTTTTATGTTCCACATTGTTCTTTGTTTATGCACTCTTTGAGTTTTGGCACCTTTTATGTTCCGTATTGCTTTCTGTTTTAAGCACTCTTATTTTGAAGTTTTGTCATGTCCTGTCCTCCCTCCTCGTCCATGTGTCCGCTCCCCATTGGTTTATTGTTTAACTACTTTACTCTCTGTTCTAGTCTTGTCATTGGTTTTAGTTAATTACCTCTTCACCTTGTTATTAGTTCTGATTGTCCATTGGTTTATGTTTTCCCTTGTTTTGTATTTTAGGTCCTGATGTTCACCTTGTCCTTTGTCGGTCGTTGTTTGATGTTTGATGTTTGATGTTCCATGTCTGAAGCTCTGTCCCGTATCCAGCCTTGTTCCGTGTTCCTGCCTAAGCCCTCTTTGCAAAACCCCCCGTGTTGTTTTCTTGTTTTCATTTCTTTAGTTTTCCCCTCGTGGAGGTTTCTTTTGTTCCTGCCTTTGTGTTTTCTGATTATTTAATAAAACTGCATTTGGATCCTTACTCCCTCGTCTGACCTCCTCATTACAGAACGACCGAACCAACAATGGATCCAGCAGCCCTCACCGCCCAACAGGCGAATTTCCTCCTCCTCGGCCTCAAACAGGAGGACCGCCCGATAGAGGTCCATGTCTCTGAGTTCCTCGAGCTGGCAAACTCGTCGGATTTCCCAGATTACAGCTTGGTGGTTTTCTTCAGGGCAAATCTTGACACCTCATTGAAGGAGCGGTTACCACCAGCAACCCCTGGCTGGACGCTCTCTGATTTCCTTGAAGTGACCCTGAGGATCTGTGGCTCTCCTCTGACTGTGG
This sequence comes from Moxostoma hubbsi, assembly GCA_032164185.1. Classification (NCBI taxonomy): domain Eukaryota; kingdom Metazoa; phylum Chordata; class Actinopteri; order Cypriniformes; family Catostomidae; genus Moxostoma; species Moxostoma hubbsi. Next base: position 21,670,183 of record JAVLUX010000031.1, read on the forward strand.
GCATCGCAGAGGAGGCCGCTATCTCTCCCCCCACAGAGGTCACCTCCCAGCTTTCCATGACTCGTTCCTCCACGCCAGCTACGGCCAACGTGCCCCCAGCCTTGTCTGTCCCAGGGCCAGTGTTGACAACCCCGTCCGCCAGGAGAAGGAGGAGAAGGGGAAGGCCTTCTGCTTCCCGGTCTCCGCCTGCCACGGCCAACGAGCCAACGCCCACGCCTGCCACGGCCAACGAGCCAACGCCCACGCCTGCCACGGCCAACGAGCCAACGCCCACGCCTGCCACGGCCAACGAGCCAACGCCCACGCCTGCCACGGCCAACGAGCCAACGCCCACGCCTGCCACGGCCAACGAGCCAACGCCCACGCCTGCCACGGCCAACGAGCTGGAAGCCTCGTCCGTCCCAGAGCCGGCGTTGCCAGCCTCGTCCGTCCCAGAGCCGGCGTTGCCAGCCTCGTCCGTCCCAGAGCCGGCGTTGCCAGCCTCGTCCGTCCCAGAGCCGGCGTTGCCAGCCTCCTCTGCCAGGAAGAGGAGGAGAAGAGGAGGGGCTTCCGCTCACCAGTCTCCGTCCTCCATGGCCCCGTCCTTAGAGCCAAAGCCAGCGCCTGTAGCCTCGACCGTCCAAGAGCCAGAGCCAGCGCCTGTAGCCTCGACCGTCCAAGAGCCAGAGCCAGCGCCTGTAGCCTCGACCGTCCAAGAGCCAGAGCCAGCGCCTGTAGCCTCGACCGTCCAAGAGCCAGAGCCAGAGCCAGCGCCTGTAGCCTCGACCGTCCAAGAGCCAGAGCCAGAGCCAGCGCCTGTAGCCTCGACCGTCCAAGAGCCAGAGCCAGCGCCTGTAGCCTCGATCGTCCAAGAGCCAGAGCCAGCGCCTGTAGCCTCGACCGTCCAAGAGCCAGAGCCAGCGCCTGTAGCCTCGACCGTCCAAGAGCCAGAGCCAGCGCCAGTAGCCTCGACCGTCCAAGAGCCAGAGCCCGCGCCTGTAGCCTCGACCGTCCAAGAGCCAGAGCCCGCGCCTGTAGCCTCGACCGTCCAAGAGCCAGAGCCCGCGCCTGTAGCCTCGACCGTCCAAGAGCCAGAGCCCGCGCCTGTAGCCTCGACCGTCCATGAGCCAGAGCCCGCGCCTGTAGCCTCGACCGTCCATGAGCCAGAACCCGCGCCTGTAGCCTCGACCGCCCAAGAGCCAGAGCCAGAGCTTTCCACAGCTCCGCCTCCAGAGCTTTCCACAGCTCCGCCTCCAGAGCTTTCCACAGCTCCGCCTCCAGAGCTTTCCACAGCTCCGCCTCCAGAGCTTTCCACAGCTCCGCCTCCAGAGCCACTCACAGCTCCGCCTCCAGAGCCACTCACAGCTCCGCCTCCAGAGCCACTCACAGCTCCGCCTCCAGAGCCACTCACAGCTCCGCCTCCAGAGCTTTCCACAGCTCCGCCTCCAGAGCTTTCCACAGCTCCGCCTCCAGAGCCACTCGCAGCTCCGCCTCCTGAGCCACTCACAGCTGCTCCGCCTTCCACGGCTCTGTCTGCTCCGCCTTCCACGGCTCTGTCTGCTCCACCTCCCACGGCTCTGCCTTCGCCTACTAAGACCCCAGGACTTTCCAAGCCTCCTTGGTTACTGCCTACTATGGCACCGTCCCTGGGGGTTTCCTCAACTCCTCTCAGGCCTTCTGACCCTGACTTGTGGCCTCCTCCTAGGCCTTCTGACCTTGTCCTGTGGCCTCCTCCCAGGCCTTCTGGCCTTGTCCTGTGGCCTCCTCCCAGGCCTTCTGACCCTGCCCTGTGGCCTCCTAGGCCTTCTGACCCTGCCTTGTGGCCTCCTCTCAGGCCTCCTGACCCTGCCTTGTGGCCTCCTCTCAGGCCTTCTGACCCTGCCTTGTGGCCTCCTCTCAGGCCTTCTGACCCTGCCTTGTGGCCTCCTCTCGGGCCTTCTGACCCTGCCTTGTGGCCTCCACTCGGGCCTTCTGACCCTGCCTTGTGGCCTCCTCTCAGGCCTTCTGACCCTGCCTTGTGGCCTCCACTCGGGCCTTCTGACCCTGCCTTGTGGCCTCCACTCGGGCCTTCTGACCCTGCCTTGTGGCCTCCTCTCGGGCCTTCTGACCCTGCCTTGTGGCCTCCTCTCGGGCCTTCTGACCCTGCCTTGTGGCCTCCTCTCGGGCCTTCTGACCCTGCCTTGTGGCCTCCTCTCGGGCCTACTGACCCTGCCTTGTGGCCTCCTCCCTGGCCTTCTGACCCTACCTTGTGGCCTCCTCCCTGGCCTTCTGACCCTGTCTTGTGGCCCCCTCCCAGGCCTTCTGATCCTGTCTCATGGTCTCCTGACCCTATCCCGTGGCCTCCTCCTGACCCTGTCCCAGTCCTGAGGCCGTCTCCAAAGCCTCCTGACCCTGCCCTAGCCTTATGGCCATCCCCTAGACCCCCTGACCTGATCCCTACCCTACGGCCCCTTCCCCGGCCTCCTGACCCAGTCCCTGCCCTAGGGCTGCCTCCCTGGCCACCTGACCCGATCCCTGCCCTACGGCCACTTCCCTGGCCTCCAGACCCAGTCCCTGCCATGGGGCTGCCTCCCTGGCCACCTGACCCGATCCCTGCCCTACGGCCACTTCCCCGGCCTCCAGACCCAGTCCCTGCCATGGGGCTGCCTCCCTGGCCACCTGACCCGATCCCTGCCCTACGGCCACTTCCCTGGCCTCCAGACCCAGTCCCTGCCATGGGGCTGCCTCCCTGGCCACCTGACCCGATCCCTGCCCTACGGCCACCTCCCCGGCCTCCTGACCCAGTCCCTGCCCGATGGATGCCCCCCGACCCGGTCCCCTCCTTCAAGTTGTCCCCTTGGCACCTACCCGGCCTCCTTGTTCTCCTGACCACCCATCTGTTCTGTCACTGTCTTCCTGTCCACGTCTTGTCCCTCTGTCCCCCTCGTGTTCCCTAGATCTGCCTGTTCGTTTTCGTTGTCGTTTTGCCCCTCCTTTGATTAGGAGCGTCTGGGATCCGCTCCTTAAAGGGGGGGCTCTGTAACGATCCACACCGTCTTTGGTTTGTTTACCTTTTTACTTTTAGTTTTTGGCACTTTTTATGTTCCACATTGTTCTTTGTTTATGCACTCTTTGAGTTTTGGCACCTTTTATGTTCCGTATTGCTTTCTGTTTTAAGCACTCTTATTTTGAAGTTTTGTCATGTCCTGTCCTCCCTCCTCGTCCATGTGTCCGCTCCCCATTGGTTTATTGTTTAACTACTTTACTCTCTGTTCTAGTCTTGTCATTGGTTTTAGTTAATTACCTCTTCACCTTGTTATTAGTTCTGATTGTCCATTGGTTTATGTTTTCCCTTGTTTTGTATTTTAGGTCCTGATGTTCACCTTGTCCTTTGTCGGTCGTTGTTTGATGTTTGATGTTTGATGTTCCATGTCTGAAGCTCTGTCCCGTATCCAGCCTTGTTCCGTGTTCCTGCCTAAGCCCTCTTTGCAAAACCCCCCGTGTTGTTTTCTTGTTTTCATTTCTTTAGTTTTCCCCTCGTGGAGGTTTCTTTTGTTCCTGCCTTTGTGTTTTCTGATTATTTAATAAAACTGCATTTGGATCCTTACTCCCTCGTCTGACCTCCTCATTACATATAGATGTTAACATGACTTTGGTGTTTTTTCTACATTGTTATATACATTTTAGGAATATATTGTGTATAACAATTCAAATGTAAATATTTGACTCATTAAAAAATCAAAACAAAAAATAAATAAATAAACATGTGAAGTAAAGGTAGAGTAAGAGCTTATATTCTTAATATAATTGTCAGAACCAATCATTTGAAATAGCTGTCAAACCAGGCAGCTTAAAAAACATTGCTCCTCTTTCACATCTACTTGCCTTAAATTGGTCTCTGCTTTGCATAAGTGTTCCAGCTCAAGCCACTCTGCTCATGCATAATAAGAAACTAAAATGCATAAATAGAATTTGTTCCCATCACTTGCTGCAGTGTTGCATGTGGCAGTGGGTTGACAGCCATCCGCATGTGCATTAGGGTTGGTGGTTGTTAAAGTTTCCACTGTTGTCTGACTCAGTAATGCGGAGGAAAAACTGTTTTGCTGTTCTTCAGGGGCCTGTTTTAACAAGAGCAAAGGGACCTCCCTGCAGAGAGTTCCCTGGAGGCTACTTTGTAAGGGTGTCAGATCCCGAAAGTTCTGACAGTCTGAATGAACCTTTTGTACATAGGCAATATCACCTGGATGGTGTGGCATTTCGTTTTTTTTTTTTTCTCATGCAGTGGTGTATTAAAGCTTTAGAGTGAATTACGTGATGTCATCAGAGGTAGAGGCAGGCTCTAAAATGAATAGTTCACATTTTGAGGTGAACAATCTCTTATAGACAGGTAGGTGTAGCTCCAGGCTTGAGATCTCCAAAAGAGGGCGGGGTTACTCTAAAATGGGGTTGCACCACCTCCAAAAGGGGGCGTCACTGCCACTTGCAGTTAGGGCTCCATCTATCTTTGCTTGGAGCTCCAGCCCTCTTTTGGAGCTCTGCCTTCAGCTATATCCTTCTCCTTAAAGACACTTGCATTTAAAAATGACGGGAACATTCTGTTCAGACACCATCAGAATGCCTAAAAGAAAGATTATAGGGTATAAATAAGCTAGCACACATACAGATGTGACACATTCAATAAGAACAACTCACTGGCGCACCCATCTACCTTTACACAAGCATGTGTTCTGTACACCCTCCTGCTCTATGGCTTGCTCACAGGGGTGTCAAGCTCAGATCCTGGAGGGCCACAGTCCAGCAGAGTTTAGCTCCAACCCTAATTAAATACACCTGAATCAGCTAATCAAAGTCTTCAGGAGTGCTTGAAGATTACAATGAGGCATTTTGGAGCAGGGCTGGAACTAAACTCTGAGGGCTGCGGCCCTCCAGGAGTTTGACACCCCTGAGTCTACTATATAAATACAGGAGAACCTTGCTTTGCATCAGCAGCTTTCCTTGAAAACTTCACAGAGAGAATGAACACAGTTACAAAATAACAGCCTTGGTGTTCCAGATTGTAATTGCCAACAGCTGTGAGAGCTGTGTAAAGCAAAGTGTTGTATATACTGAGCGGCACTTTTGAGATGCCGATTCTAATTGCCAGGAAAATTACAGATTCATTCACATTTTAATCAACAGAAAGTGCTCATCAGTCGCAATAAAACTTTGGTCAATCATTGCAGTGTCATGATATGAAAGCGCAGTGTAGTTCTTGCGGGAAGATTAGCAGCTGTACATCATCGCACCATAAACTGGGTAATTCCCAGCCAATCACATGTAAGCCATTGCTTTATAAGTCTGCTCACAATATATCATATTGCTGTTTCAGTGTGCTAACGCGGCAACCTCCACCACCCCACCACCACGAGTTGAGTCCCGTCCTGCACGGTGGTAGGCTCCTCGCCCCTGCCTCATATCTCTGGGAGGATATGACGGTTCCGAGTACTACAACTTCGTACCGCCAGATGGGGCCTATGCCAAAGAGAGACATTACTTTTCTGTTTTATACTCATCAAATAAATGTCATCTTCAATTTCACTCAAGTCTGCGAGTCTTCCTGATAGAAATTCTTTTCCACAGAAAATTAAACATGCTCGAAAATTGATCATTAGAAGAGGGTTTTAATGATAAATGTGCCCACATATGTGCATAGATAAATGTTTATCTTTTGACTGTTCAGATTTGAAATATTTTTTCTTTTCACATTATGGAGAAAAGTAGCTTATTTTTTTAGAACTACATCAAAAAATATACTACAAAAACCAGGTCCTCTAATCAAAATGGACAAGCAGCATTCCAAGTGTGCTGATATTTACTGCAGTAAATGTATACATATTTATATATACACACAATATATTTTGCAATTAGAAAAAAAAAAAATAAATAAATAAATAAAAAAAAAAAAAAAAAAATATATATATATATATATATATATATATATATATATATATATATATATATATATATATATTACTGAGTGCACCTTTTGTTTAAAGGGTTACTCAATCCATCCCAGATGTGTATGAAATTCCTTCTTCAGCAGATCCGAAGTGAAGATTTTTATAAGCACATTTCAGCTCTTTTTGTCCATACAATGCAAGTAAACAGTTGCTATCAGGCTGCTGGCTGTTTGACTGTCCAAATTACAAATTTAGGCAGCATAAAAGAAATCCACACATCTCCAGTCGATCAATGAATTTCTTCTGAAGGAAATCGAAGAAGACTCGTTCAATGAGGAGTTCAAATGAGGAGTCAGAATTGCATGCTTTGTATGTAAAAGAGGAATTTGAGAGTTAGGCCATTTCAAACACCAATCCAGCACTTTTTTGTATGTTTTTTTTTTCTTCATTTTCTCCCAATTTGGAATGCCCAATTCCCAGTTGCCTCCGCGTCTGAGACCGTCAACCCGCGCATTTTATCACATGGCTTGTTGAGTGCTTTGCCATAGAGACATGCCACGTGTGGAGGCTTCACGCCATCCACCGCAGCATCCATGCTCAACTCACCACACGCCACACCGAGAACATACCACATTATAGCGACCAAGAGGAGGTTACCCCATGTGAATCTACCCTCCCTAGCAACCGGGCCAATTTGGTTGCTTAGGAGACCTGATTGGAGTCACTCAGCACACCCTGGGATTCGAACTAGCGTACCCCAGAGTTGGTAGCCAGCGTATTTTACCTCAGAGCTTCCTAGCCCCAACCCCCCCCCCCCCCCCCCCTTTTTTTTATTAAAATATTTTAAATGATCAATTTGTTTCTTACACCAACCGATCGGTTTGCTTCATAAGACATTAACTGATTGAGTGAAGTCATGTGGATTACTGCCTATATGCTGCCTAGATATGCCTTTAGGACCATCAAATAAACAGAAGCCTGATGGCACCAGTTTACTTGCATTTTATGGACAAACAATGCTGAACTGTGCTTATAAAAATATTCACTTTAGTTCTGCTGAAGAAGGAAAGTCATATACATCTGGGATGGGTTAAAAGTAAGTACTTCATGAGAGAATTTTTGATTTTTGGGTGAACTAACCCTTTAAGAATTATGTTAGGTATTCTAGTTTGTATGTTGGTAATTATAATGGCATTCATTACTTGGTTATAGAGATACATCTGTGACATGCATCAGAGAGCAAATATCTTCATCTCGATTGCCATTTAATCAGAGATTGGCATCAATTACTCAATTACAGCACGGATCATATAATGAATGCGCAACCCATGGTTGTGTTCTGGTTGGCCACCCACAGAGAAAGAACCCACGCTTGATGAATGTGTGAGAGGGACTGTGGATTGTGGTGCCTTACTGTTAATCCTGACAGAGAGGAGTAGGTGCTATCAGAGCCCTATGATCTGGGATTACAGACAGTTAAGGGCATCACGGCACCCCACTCAACTCTGATCTTCCCTGTTTTAAACCTTTTTGCTCCCTTTCTCTGTATCCTTTCTTGACTTATTTCTTAAGTTTTTCTTAAGTTGTTTGCTCTACTTCTTGTTTCCTCCACTTCTCTCTTTTTTTCTCTCTTTTTCTTTCATAATGATATGCTTTATACCACATCAGTGTTTTAATTTAGCAATATCACATTTGTCATCACGCTGCTTTCATTCCCTTTCACACAAATAATGAGTAATAAGGGAGATTATCAGTTCACAAACACATATTTTTCACCCAGTTCCTCACACATTTATATTTTATGACATTAAACACTAAACACAAATACTATATTACATAGCGCATAAATCTAAAAGAATGTTTGGGATTAAATTTAACTCACTTTTAGCACCACACAGTGCACATTTCTCAGCAGAACTGCCATGACAAAACACTCTCACAGTGAAATCGTAAGGATTTGTACAACTTTTCTAAATTTGGCTAATTCGTATGATATCGTATGACTTTCACTATAGCCAATGACATCACTGGACACCGTTTCCATCTAGTCTGCAACAAGTACTTGCTTCTGTAACACACAACAGCTACCTATCATGTTTACACACTTTACTGATCAGTTAGGTTTTATCCTTGACACCTCACGTGCGGAACTCACGCTTACTTCTGCATTACACGTCTGGACATTTTCATGTGATAAAATCGAAATCATACGAAATAGCCAACAAGTCAAATATGTATGAATTTTTATGAGATTGGGTTGCCCATGGTACATGTAAGGAACAACATATTATCAGTTTACATTTTTTTTTCCACAGTAACACTTTAGATAAATCATTAACAAGCAGTATATAATGCTTAGCAGATCATTAGTTAATGTGCAAAAAAATTTGATAATGTGCTTGTTAATATTAACTAATGAATTTATCTAACATTACATAATACTTAACATTAGTTAATTTAAATTCAAATACTTACAAATGTTATTAAACTTTCATTCCAAACGTATATTGCCTTTCACTTTTTAACATCTACAAATGAATTTAAAGGGTAAGTTCACCCAAAAAATGTTAATTATCTCATAATTTACTTATCCTTATGCCATCTTAGATGTGTATGAATTTATTTGTTCTGCTGAACTCAAATGGAGATTTATATGTGGGCCCATAAAATGCAAGTTAATGGTTGCCAGGACTCTGAAGGTTCAAAAAGCATATAAAGGCAGCATAAAAGTTGTATATACAGTATTACTCCAGGGGTATGTCTTCTAAAGAGGAGACCCCCACACGGGTGAGAAACAAATAAATATTTATGTCTTTTTTATTATATAAATTCTTTTAAATTCTTCTAAAGAATGATAATATAATATGATATGATTATGCACAGCAGGAATCAAGCCTGTTTTTTTTGTAATGTCTGATTAGGTATAGAAGAAAAGGAAATTGCCATTGATACCTTCTAAAAAATGGAGCAATTAAAACAAGGATATGCAGAAGCATTTTGCATTTACTGACAAAGAAGATTGCCTTTAAATTAAAATATATCTGTGGCTTGTTGCTATGAAAGGGAATGCCACTTCCTGACATCTTTCCTAAATTTCTTACCAAAGGGGAGAAAGTAAATGAAAAGAGTATAGCAAACAAAAATGAAATTGATTGTTGCAATGGGTGGTTGCATATGTCAATAGATATTTCCCATAACCTTGCACCAAGATAAGTTTTGCAATAAGTTTATTTCACTTACCAGCATATAGTTTTTGTGTTAACATATTTTAATATGAACTTGAACAATTTTGCTGCAACGCATAAAAAAGTACCAACTGGAATCTGTAGCTGGGGCTAACAAAAAACAGACAACTAATGAGACTCAAAAAAGCAGAGTTCCCCTTCTGTCACTCACTTCGACGTTATGTCGAAGAAGCGACACTAGGGGTCTCTCTTGAGCGCCAAATATGCCTCTGATCTATGAAAAAAGGCCAATGAGAAGTTGGCAGACAGTATTTGCATACCCCGCCCCCGGACATAGGGTATAAAGGTGAGGAAATACGTCTAGTTCATTCAGAATATTTCTTCGGAGCCGATGGTCTTGTATGCAGTGAGCTGTGAGTCACACACCTGTTCCTCTTCCTCTGAGCTGATTCTGCTGTTGGATCTACGGCACACTTCAGCGGCTTTCTCCTTCTCTGCACGGCAGTGCAGTTTGCCCCTGGGCACTTCGACAGTGCAGTTAAAATGGTTATTTTCTCTAAAAGAGTTAGTTTCTCTAAAAGAGCAAATACACAGCTGGCGTTGAACGTCCTTTTCGGGATGCGTCTTTTTAAAGATGTCTTTCCGCCTCTGTGTAGTTTCTGGATGTGGTTGATTTCTCCCCACATCTGACGATCATAAAAGCTGCCTCACGTGCCAGGGCTGCGATCACACGCAGGCAGTGTTTTATGAATGGCTCATGTTCTCATTGCGAAAACATAGCCATGGCAGCATTGCGGTTGCGGCTTTCTTTTGTCATGAGAGAAAGCCACTTCAGCCTCCCCCCGTGCCTCACCTCCTTCCTACAGGATTGGGGCAGGCACCGTGGGAATGAAGGCGATTTGGGGATAATGACGGGTTCCGTTTCGCAGGGTAAATCCCCTCGAACCACCCGCTTCCCCGGCACACTTGCTTGCTTCTGTCCGAGCTCGGGATGAGTGCGGCCCGCTTCACAGCCGGCCGGCCGGTACATTGAGCTCCGGAATTTGATGACGAAATCATCACTGCATCAGAGAGCGTTACAGGTGCAATGGTCTTGTATGCAGTGAGCTGCGAGTCACACACCTGTTCCTCTTCCTCTGAGCTGATTCTGCTGTTGGATCTACGTCACACTTCAGCGGCTTTCTGCTTCCGGGGCCATTGGAAAGGTGCCCCGCTGCGCTGGCACATCAATTGCCTAGAGTTGCTGACTGTTTTCTTTGCCCTGCGGAAGTTCCTCCCATTAGTTTGGGATAAACGTGTCCTAATCAGATCAGACAGCACCACCGCGGTAGCGTACATAAATTGGCAAGGCGGTGTATACTCCCGCCACATGTCACAACGCGCCTGTCGTCTGAAGTCGCTGTGCGCCACTCACATCCCCGGCAACCTCAATGTGGTAGCAGACGTGCTGTCATGACAACGCTTGCCCGGTGGAGAGTGGAGGCTTCACCCCCAGTCGGTCCAGCTGATTTGGGATTGATTTGGCAAGGCCCAGGTAGACCTATTTGCCTCCCGAGAGACGTCCCACTGCCTGCTCTGGTATGCCCGAACAGAGGCTCTCCTCGGGGCAGACACACTGGCACACAGCTGGCCCTCGGGGCTGCGCAAGCACACATTTCCCCCAGTGAGCCTTCTTTCACAGGTGCTGTGCAAGGTCAGGAAGGACGAGGAACAAGTCACCCTAGTGGCTCCCTACTGGTTCTTGGACCTCGTACTCCTCGTGACAGCCCCTCCCTGGTGAATTCCCCTTCTTTCTCAGGGATGGGGCATGCTCTGGTATCCGCACCCAGACCTCTGGAACCTCCACGTCTGGCCCCTGGATGGGATGCGGAAGATCTAGCTGGTCTACCACATGCCGTCGTAGACACGATCAACCAAGCCAGAGCTCCCTCTACCAGGCAACTTTACACCCTGAAGTGGTGCTTGTTCGCAGGTTGGTGTTTTTCCCGGGCTGAAGACCCACAGAGGTGCGCAGTTAGGTCAGTGCTCTTATTTCTGCAGGAGAGACGGGAGGGGAGGCTGTCCCCTTCCACCTTGAAGGTGCATTTGGCTGCTATCGTGGCCCACCACGACGCAGTAGACGGCAAGTCTTTGGGTAAGCACAACTTAATCATCAGGTTCCTAAGAGGTGCCTGGAGGTTAAATCCTTCCCGGCCAAGCCTGTTCCCCTCCTGGGATCTCTCAGTGGTCCTCTCAGGCCTTCAGAGACCCCCCCTCTTCGAGCCACTAGATTCAGTCGAACAAGGACCTCTCCCTGAAGACAGCCCTCCTGATCGCGCTCACCTCCATCAAGAGGGTCGGGTACCTGCAAGCATCCTCTGTCAGCGACACCTGCCTGGAGTTCGGTCCGCCAGACACTCATGTGATCCTTAGACCGCAAATGGGCTACGTTCCCAAGGTTCCTTGACTCCCCTCAGGGTCCAGGTTGTGAACCTGCAAGCGAAGCTGCCCCGGGAGGAGGTAGGCCCAGCCCTTCGTTGCTGTGTCCGGTACGTGCTTTGCGTACCTACTTGGACTGCACGCAGAGCTCTAGATGTTCTGAGCAGCTGCCTTGGTGGACAGCGGAAAGGGAACGCTGTCTCCAAACAGAGGCCTTCCCACTGGGTAGTTGACACCATTACATTGGCTTATCACACCCAGGCCGTGCCACTCCCCTTGCAGGTCTGAGTACACTCGACAAGGAGTGTTGCGTCCTCACGGGCCCTTACGAGTGGACCTGCATCTCCCTTAGGCAGTTCCAGCTGTCTTTTCCCCCTGAAAGAATAGGGAATTGGGTAAGACCACTTCCCACGATGCATGTAAGGGCCCCAGCCATTTGGCTCTATGCCAGAAACACTGGCCTTTTTTCATAGATCAGAGGCATATTCGGCGCTCAAGAGAGACCCCCTAGTGTCGTTTCTTTGACACAACGTCTTGTTCCCTCCATCAGGGAACGGAGGTTACATAGGTAACCTAGACGTTTCCAGTACTAAAATATGTAAAATTTAATACATAGTTTACGTTTTAGCTAAACAAATTACTTTTTCCCATTCAATTTTTTTTGTGGTATTTCCAAAAGTGCTGTGATTAGCAATGAAACAACATGAAGTTCCAAGAATTGCAGAGATTACTCTTGCACTTACATCTAATATTATTTTCTGTTGTAACCTGTATTTTTGCATAGGAATGCACTTTCTTTGAACTACACCATATTTTTTCATCATATGATCTGGCTGTAAAAACATTTTTCACAGGCATTTTCCTAGATGCAGGATGATGGTTCCTCACTGAAGAGCAATCTGAATTCTAGATATCAGGATTTGGGATTGACATTTCTGCTCTTCCCAAGATTAAGAATAAATATTATATTTGGACTTCTGTTGGTGTTTCAGCTCTTTTTCAGATATTGTTGATAATTTTCACTTTATATTATAAATTAAAAAACCTCAGAGCCCTTTCCCAGGTAGTAGCACACCTTTAAGATGTCTGATGTACAGTAGATGAGAGCATTGTATTCTAATTTTTGTTACAAATATCTAATAAACATCTTAAAAAGAGCTAATTTACATACAGTCTAAATGATAAATGTCTCAAAGTCATCTGCTAAATATCCATTTGACATCTGAAAAGAAACTTCTAACAGATGTTTTGCAGATGAGCAAACACTAAGCAATTTGCCAACCAGATGAAAACAGACAGAATAAATAGATGCTTGGGTGATTTTGTGTGCTATATGAAATGTTGCTGGACCATAGTGGATGGCAGGTCACGTATTAAAGTTGGCAGGGACATATTACAAGGGGGATAATGCTCAACATTTTGGTTTTAAGAAAATGCGTGAATGTCAGTCTGAATAATAAAGGCAAAATAACATTATTTCTTAACAGGTGGGACAATAATTTAAACATGAATTATGATATTGAGGGACTTTTATAGTCATTAAAATAAAAAATAAAAACATTATATATGTTTTTATTTAGCATCTGTTCTTTCTGCAGAGCTGAAAATCACAAACACCAGAAACACATACTCATATTATACTCTGTATTTGTAGTGTCTCTGGGAGTTTGATGAGCAGAGGACCAGGATATGAGGAGTGGGACATTTTTTATGAGCAAATGTTGCCAGGGACATGTTCCTGGACCATGACTCTGTCTGCCCTAGTCCAGGTTAATGTAGAGGAGACTATATTCATCCAGGACTAATTACATTTCCGGCTTGATAAACAGTTTGTAATTTGACAAACTTTTTTGCTGGTGTCTATACTTTTGCACTTAATGCCATCTAATAAATATTAATGACACAAACAGAAATCAGAGATGTTGCTGGACAATAGTGGATTGCAGGTCACTACATTTTGTGCTGCATCTGGAGGAAGTGGTCCAAGTTACATCCCCGCATGTGTTATGACATGAAAACTCAAGTTGTTTGTGGAGCAGTGGCATAGCAGTTAGCACACATGCTAAAGTGGGGGTCGCATAGACTAGTCGACTGCAGTATAATTAATGTAGTCGATACCATACGTAAGAAATCGATTATTCGCTTTCCACGTGATTTAAAATACGTGTCTTTAGGAAATACAATGAGTGGCGGATTACCGAAATGAAGGATGGCAAGGAAACACACATTCGTTTTAACAAGTAAACTCCATCTTCTTTTTTAGGGTTAGGTTTAGGGTTAGGTTTAGGGTTGGGTTATAGTTTCTCTGACCAGTCAGCAAGTGCTTTCCTGATGAATATTAATTAATCATCTAATCAGTTTTCACTTTAGTCCTGAATATTAATGACTCTTCCCCTGCTATGACAAATATGCTACAGTAATCTCCAATACTTTAGATGCAAAGTGGCCTTCAAATTTAACAGAAATACTAGTGCTAAGCAAAATCATTTAAAAAGGCACCTGCTGATGGGGGTTTGTGATTTTCAATACGATCATCACAACTTTGTGTGGTTTTTTTTTTTTTTTCTTTTTTTTTTTTTTTTTTACATCTGAACTGGTTGCTTTTCGTTCCTTCCAGACAAGGCTGTACATTTGGTATTAAAGTTGGCAGGGACATATTGCAAGGGGGATACTACTCAAAATTGTGGTTTTAAGAAAATGTGAGAATATCAGTCTGGATAATAAAGGCAAAATAACATTATTTCTTAAAAGGTGGGACAATAATTTTAACATGAATGATGATATTGAGGGACATTTATAGTCATTAAAATAAAAATAAAAGTTTAATTATTTTCTATGTGGTAAAATTGTCCATATGTTGGTGGGGACATTTTTTTATTTTCTAAAAGTTGGTAAGGACTTGTCCATACCATCCCTACCTAAATCTATGCCTATGTTTCAAGAGCACGATATGGGACAGAAAAGCACTTAAAGTTGGTGTACGATGACATGATGACTCTCCGTCATTTCTTGTCATTTCTCTAATGATGTTATCAATCAAATACGAAACAACAAACTCAATATGTCTGATTAAAGATACAGTACATAAAGACCTACCATTGTGGAATTAACTGTTGTATATATATATATATATATATATATACAGGTGCTGGTCATATAATTAGAATATCATCAAAAAGTTGATTTATTTCAGTAATTCCATTAAAAAAGTGAAATTTGTATAATGTATACATTCATTCCACACAGACTGATATATTTCAAGTGTTCATTCCTTTTAATTTTGATGATTATAACTGACAACTAATGAAAACCCCAAAATCAGTATCTCAGAAAATTAGAATATTGTGAAAAAGTTCAATATTGAAGACACCTGGTGCCACACTCTAATCAGCTAATTAACTCAAAACACCTGCAAAGGCCTTTAAATGGTCTCTCAGTCTAGTTCTGTAGGCTACACATTCATGGGGAAGACTGCTAACTTGACAGCTGTCCAAAAGACAACCATTGACATCTTGCACAAGGAGGGCAAGACACAAAAGGTCATTGCTAAAGAGGCTGGCTGTTCACAGAGCTCTGTGTCCAAGCACATTAATAGAGAGGCGAAGGGAAGAAAAAGATGTGGTAGAAAAAAGTGTACAAGCAATAGGGATAACCGCACCCTGGAGAGGATTGTGAAACAAAACCCATTCAAAAATGTGGGGGAGATTCACAAAGAGTGGACTGCAGCTGGAGTCAGTGCTTCAAGAACCACCACGCACAGACGTATGCAAGACATGGGTTTCAGCTGTCGCATTCCATGTGTCAAGCCACTCTTGAACATGACACAGCGCCAGAAGCGTCTCGCCTGGGCTAAAGACAAAAAGGACTGGACTGCTGCTGAGTGGTCCAAAGTTATGTTCTCTGATGAAAGTAAATTTAGCATTTCCTTTGGAAATCAAGGTCCCAGAGTCTGGAGGAAGAGAGGAGAGGCACAGAATCCATGTTGCTCGAAGTCCAGTGTAAAGTTTCCACAGTCAGTGATGGTTTGGGGTGCCATGTCATCTGCTGGTGTTGGTCACTGTGTTTTCTGAGGTCCAAGGTCAACGCAGCCATCTACCAGGTAGTTTTAGAGC
Source organism: Moxostoma hubbsi (assembly GCA_032164185.1). Taxonomy (NCBI): domain Eukaryota; kingdom Metazoa; phylum Chordata; class Actinopteri; order Cypriniformes; family Catostomidae; genus Moxostoma; species Moxostoma hubbsi. Next base: position 21,685,795 of record JAVLUX010000031.1, read on the forward strand.
ACTTCATGCTTCCTGCTGCTGACCAATTTTATGAAGATGCAGATTTCATTTTCCAACAGGACTTGGCAACTGCACACAGTGCCAAAGCTACCAGTACCTGGTTTAAGGACCATGGTATCCCTGTTCTTAATTGGCTAGCAAACTCGCCTGACTTTAACCCTATAGAAAATCTATGGGGTATTGTGAAGAGGAAGATGCGATACGCCAGACCCAACAATGCAGAAGAGCTAAAGGCCACTATCAGAGCAACCTGGGCTCTCATAACACCTGAGCAGTGCCACAGACAGATCGACTCCATGCCACGCCGCATTGCTGCAGTAATTCAGGCAAAAGGAGCCCCAACTAAGTATTGAGTGCTGTACATGCTCATACTTTTCATGTTCATACTTTTCAGTTGGCCAACATTTCTAAAAATCCTTTTGATGATATTCTAATTATATGACCAGCACCTGTATATATATATATATATATATATATATATATATATATATATATATATATATATATATATATAAAATAAATCTAACTTAATATTTTTTTATTATTATTTCTCAGCAATATTCCATGGCTTCAGAATCACATTTATATTTTTATTCAGCATCTGTTCTTTCTGCAGAGTTGAAACTCAAAAACACCAGAAACACATCCTCATATTATACTCTGTATTTGCAGTGTCTCTGGGAGTTTGATGAGCAGAGGACCAGGATATGAGGAGTGGAACATTATTTATGAGCAAGTGTTGCCAGGGCCATGTTCCTGGACCATGACTCTGTCTGCCCCCAGTCCAGGTAAATGTAGAGGAGACTATATTCACCCAGGACTAATTACATTTCCGGCTTGATAAACAGTTTGTAATTTGACAAACTTTTTTGCTGGTGCCTATACTTTTGCACTTACAGCGATCTAATAAATATTAATGACACAAACAGAAATCAGAGCTGCTCTCTCTCTCTCTCTCTCTCTCTCTCTCTCTCTCTCTCTCTCTCTCTCTCTCTCTCTCTCTCTCTCTCTCTTTTCTCTCTTCTGCCTGTCCTTGTGAGTCAAGGTTGGTTTCCTCTTAATAAAGCACTTTTTTAATGAAGATATAAACTTAGAAATGGTCAATCTGGAAAAGGACACCAATATCTATGACAAAATCCAAAGAGGCATTTAAATCAAATCATACAATTTATCTATTGTCAGACCTTTTTGTATTAAATAGACTCACTGAAAATGTAGGTTATTTTTATGTAGGCCTTCTATATACTGTATATGGGACACTGGGGGAAGTTGTCACATATTAATCAAGTGTAGATACTGTATTTATAAAACCAGTCATAATCTGATTGGACAGGCAGCGTTCCAAGAGTGCTGATATATAGTTTAACACTTAACTTGTGTATTTATGCTGTTCAAGACAGGCTTTCAAATGTTGCTTGGGTCAATTACCATATATCTTGTGTTTAAAATGTATGTTACTCAATTATTTTGTTTGTACTTAGAACTGCTACAAAAAAACTATATCATGTGAGTTGTATTGAGTATCAGCATGGCTGTGATTCGGCCATAGGTATTTTCTAATCGTCCATGATTTATGGATAAGTATTTATACAAGATATAAAGATTGTCCTTACAAAAAGGCATTTTTAGCTGATTAAATTTTGTGTAGCAGAATATAACTAATTTATATTATATACGTTATATTATTATAACATTTATAATCATTATAGAAATTTCCATGACTTCCACATGAATTGTATTAATTTCCATGACTTCCCTAGAAAACTAAATTTTAAAATTTCTTTAATATTTACAGGTTTTCCATGAGCGTGGGAACCCTGTGCATATATGTATATATATAGGATGTATAACATCTAATGTATAAAGTATATATAGTATATATCATAATGGATAAATTATCTTCTGCAGCTGTTATTAAACCTCAGTCTCTACAATCATAAGAATGTTTGGAAACATATGCCCATTTGCATTCATAATGCACAATCTGTAATGCACATATTCTGTTCTGCACAGAAGGTTCAGAGAGGGGCATGTGAGACGTGTGCAGGTGTTTGATCAGAGTTAATGCGCTGGAAGCAGCAGAGGATGCTACCCTTACCACTCTATTCTCAGGAGAGAGGGGTAGCGAAGAGAAGAAAGAGGGAATGAAGATTTTCCCTGCAGACACCTGCAGAGCATATCTCAGCTTCATCCATCAGAAATTTCCCCTATGAGTTAATGCCTGCAAGGAACTATCCTTTCAGCTTTGGCCTTAATGGAATAATCTTTAGAGAACTGAGAATATGTAGGAGTTCTAGTTAACATTAGACAAGGAATACAGTGTTCCTACAAGGATTTTGAGTTGAGTGTGTATGCCTTAGTGTTGTGACATAGAGGGCAGACTTGATATTGAAGCTTATGAAAAGCTTTCAAAACTTATAGTTTCAGAAACTTGTCTGCTTTTGAAGATGTGCAAAAGAGAATATACCACTCATCTGGTGAATCAGATATGGGCTATTACCCTAGTCTGGGCTGCACTCACTCAGTCCCATTGATTTAAAACATTTGTCACTTCATGGATGACACATTTAAATATTGCTTCCATAAAAACTGTCATAAGCAGTTCCCTTTTTTGTGTTTCTCAGCCTTGCAACATTCAATGTGTGTTAAAGCCCCATACATGTCAACTTATAATAGGAGGGCTTGCTGAACGCAATATGATGTCAATGTGTAAATAATAATAAAACATTTATTGGTTTGTGCCAATGGGTTTAATAAAACATAGTGGCTGCGCTACAATAAACCTAATCTATCTAAAGGTAAAGTGTTTAATTTTGTATGTTTAAATACTTTTTAATTGGTAAGGTTGGTTGATTTTCCAGAAGATTGTAAACACTTTGGCTCTGTTGCGCTTTCAAAATATTGCTCTTTTTCGGTATCCCAATCAACCTGGCATTGCAACATTGACTTAACTGATGGTGTGAGTTTGTGGTAGGACTATCTGTTCAGCCAATAGAATATGGGAGAGTGTACAGAATTCCATTTGTGTGGTAACACTTTACAGTAAGGTTCCATTTGATAACATTAGTTAACAACATTTGATAACATGAACTAAGAATACTTTAACAACATTTATCAATCTTGGTTAATGTTAATTCAAACATTTTTAAAATCAAAAGTTGTATTAGTTCACATTAGTTAATAAACTATGAACTATCTATGAACAATTGTATTTTTATTAACTAACATTAACTAAGATTAATAAATGCTATAAAAATTACTGATCATTGTTTGTTCATGATACCTTTTACATTAATGAAGTTGAACAAATGGAACATTATTGTAAAGTAGCTTTGTGTATTTATTATACAATAAAACATTCTGTATTTGAGAGCAAAACTAATTATATTATTAAATAAATGCAAGTAAAAAGCCTTCTTAAACTGTATAAAAAAATATATAAAATAAAGTGCAAAACAGCTCACGCTCATGGGCAAGGAAGAGGCGAGACACCGGCTTGACATATAAACTAAAGGTTTAATGTAAAACTCAAAAGACAAACACATAAGATAACGGACATGTCCGTAATTGAGCTCTCTCTCTCGATCGCCGTCTGCGAGTGGCCTTTATCCCTCTTGGGGGGGGGGGGGGGGGGGGGGGGGGGGGGGGGGGGTTGGCCATCCCCACCAACCCGGACGAGGGAGGGGGCAAGGGGAGGGAAACAACAACAACAATTAAAAATGGGGGGGGGGAGGATTCCTGCACTGGGCAGTACCTCCCCTCCCACAAACACCATAATTTAAAAAAGAGGGAAAAGGCCAACGCAGAGCGGCAGCGAGAGAGAGAGGAGAGAGAGATTAATAAAAAAGAAAACTTACTCGCCGGTTCTCTGATACGCCGTAGCTCGTTCCTCAGCCACTTCTCCACCCTCTACCGAACGGCAGCCGCGCCTCTCCGGGCAGATCGGAGGCAGTCCTCAGCCCCTGGCGGACAGAACGCCCTGCCGCGTTCCCGGGGAGTCGAAGGGGCCTCCCCCCGCCCCTGGCAGCGGTTCTCCTGCTCCAGGCGGTCGGCAGCGAGCCCTCCCCCCGCACGCGGTCGGCGGTCTCCAACCCCGGCGCATTCCAGCGGCTAGTAGGGGACTCCCCCGCCCCTGGCAGCAGCCCTAACCACTCCAGGCGGTCAGCCAGGAGCCCCTCCTCCCCTCGCGGTCGGCGGCCGTTCCTCCGCGTCCAGGCGGCTGGGCTCCTCCGTCCCCCGGCAGATGGCTGCGGCTGCTCCGCTGGGCAGTGGCGAGAACTCCGCTATGGCGCATCCCTCTTCCTTCCCGGGTTTTGGCACCAATGCAAAACAGCTCACGCTCATGGGCAAGGAAGAGGCGAGAAACCGGCTTGACATATAAACTAAAGGTTTAATGTAAAACTCAAAAGACAAACACAAGATAACGGACATGTCCGTAATTGAGCTCTCTCTCTCGATCGCCGTCTGCGAGTGGCCTTTATCCCTCTCGACGGCTTAATTAGCCTAATACGGGACCGGGCGTGCGTAATCATGTGCCGGTCCCGCCCTCCACCCTGCCACATAAAGTAATTGATAACAACACTTTTTTACATTTTCTTGTTCCTTATGCAGTTCCAACACTTTTCATCATGGGCCCAGAAATTTTGCTCTTCGTTCTGCTGTAATGATTATGGGTACATTTATTTTGTTTGCCAGTAGAAAATGCATTAGCATTTGAAATCACATTTTTTTTTTTTTTTTTTTTTTTTTTTACAATTCTCTTGAAAATATTGTAATCACTAGGGGTGTAAACCGTACGTTTCATCACAACACAAAATACCTCAAAGTCTGCCGTGACACAATTTCAATTTGATTCGATTCAGGTCAATATTCTGATATTATGTGCCTATTTTACACAATAAATAAAAAAATTTTGCCCTCAAATGCAACCAAAATATAATGTTAATATTGTATTACGCTCTCTGAAAAGTGTAAATTTAGAATCCACATTGGGACATCCATAACAAAATAAGGTACTTCAGATGTTGAAAAAAATTAGACAGATAATAATATAAAAAATAACATCACACAGAAGTGATCATCAATCATTTGATATCAGTTTAATCAAATTAAAAGTACTTACATACCCATGACTTGTTTCCAACTATATGTGCTATCCATGGTTTTCTTCAGTTGTAATGCAAAATTCTGTTACAGTTAACTGAGATAAATGTTAGTAAGTGTGTAGATGTGTGAAGTCTTATAACTTATGCTAGTGCTGGACAGCAGGTGATTTCTTTATCCCTCATTAGTCCTGTTCAGAATGTCAGCGTTGTCAAGACGTTTCACATGATGGTTGAAATGCTCCATGGTACTTTTATATAGAAAATTTCCATATAAAATTAAAATGGGTCGCATGCACAATGATATTGATGGAAGCCCAAATTAATCGCGCGTGTGAGCCACTCCGCGTTTGTCACAAGAGCTCGCATTTTAAGGAGTGCCAGGTTTACACACGCACTGATCCTGTCACTGGTCTGGAGCTCCCGTTTCGCGGGAAGCCCGGAAGAGTCCCGCACCGATAGCAGAGCGCAATTTGGTTTCACAGACCCTGCGCACATCCTTGTCCCACATGAAAAGCGTATTTAGCGTTCAAAAAGTTAAATTAATGTCATAAGTTTTCTTCATCGCCTGATGGAATTGTGTACGGATGTGGCTGACATGAGAGTCTATTGATATTTACTTGTATCAATAACATAGGATCATTGGTTATTGGCTCGATGCATCGATTCAGATTGCTAGATTATTATTATGCTGTTTTCTCTGTAGTGTGCTGTTAGTTTTTTGAAAGAGAAGTCTCACTCTATTCTCTTTTGGCAGGAACAATTGTAATATGCATTTAGCTGGTGGCTATTTAGTGGCTATTATAAAGATTTTTGCAGCTAACTTATTTTAATTGTTTGTAGCAGATTTTTCAAGCATCAAGTGCTTGTTTTTAAATTAATTATTTTGCAGCAAGGTGTTTTATCTAAATCCTTGATTCCACTGCAAGCTCTTAACTTACATATAATTGTACTGCCATCCTTCTGGTAAGTTTTACTTAAAGATTCATTAGCCATCTTTTGTGTTTTTATTGATTCGCTGCAAGCTCTATGAATTATTCCTTATGATACCACTGTAAGCTTGTATTTAATCCATGATTACATTACAATAATGACTAATTTACAATTAGGGTGACCAGATTCCTGCTTGTGGAAAATGTCTCGGGTTACTTGAGTGTAAACCTTGTTCCCAGATAAAAGCAGAAAGAGATTCTGCTATGGAAAAGCGCTTTGGGAACAGCTTTAGGTGTGACCAGCTGTGAATATGCGTGCAACACGTCAATGAACATTGACCGGAATTTATAGCCTCTGCCGGTGTAATCATTGGATAAACCTGGGGCAGGGCTATAAATAGATGCGTCACAGGAGCATCGTCAGGTATTTTGTCTGAAGAGCAGTCCTGGGGCATCCCAGTGCGGCAGTGAAGTGCGGCATCTCGTTCCACTTTTATCAGGGAACAAGGGTTACACTCAAGTAACCCGAGACGTTCCCTTTCAAAAAGCTACACTTATGATGCTGCGCTGGAAAAGCGCTTTGGGAATGAGAATACCCACGCTGCCGCACTGTAGCTGTCCGGACTCCTTACGGTTGTGTAGTGTGCTTACAAGAGCGTGAGAGGTCTCAGACATGAGCTTGAGATGTCGACTCAAGGGCATAAGAGCCCGGAGTGGCATGAACATCCAAACTGTAGAATCTAATGAAATGTGTGCGGAGAGGACCAGCCTACCGCATCACAAACATGCTGCAGAGGGACACCTCTAGCCAAGGCTTCAGAGGAGGCGAGACCTCTGGTAGAGTGAGCCCTGATACCTACTGGAGAAGCTTGATCTCGCGCCTTGTAGGCCAGGGCAATAGCGTCCCTCACCCAATGCGACATAGTCTGCTTGGTGGCGACCGCCCCACTGGCAAACGAATAGTTTCCATGACTTACACCACTGGCTAGTGTGGTGGACATAAGTCTGAAGGGCACAGACTAGACAAAGTTCCTGCTCCGGTATTGTAAATAGTGACAGGATGTAAGGTCGAGAAAGGCACCTTAGGCAGGTAGTCAGGGTGAGGGTGTAAAATTACTTTGGTCATTCCTGGGGCAAAACTCTAAACAGGCTGGAAAGACAGACAGAGCCTGTGGGTCCCCAATTCTCTTTAGAGAGGTAATCGCCATAAGAAAAACCATCTTGAGAGTCAGAAGTCTGCCAGATGCTGACTCTAGAGGTCTAAAGGGGATCTCAACCAGACCCTCAAGGACTATTGATAAGTCCCATGAAGGGGTCCTGGTCCTAGCAGGAGGCCTAAATTGCCTAGCTCCACAAATGAAGTGAAAGAGTAGAGGATGTCTCCCCAACACCATCAAGGCGTGGCAAGCCGAAATGGCGGCCACATAGAGCCTGAGAGTGGCGGGGCATGTGCCTGCTGACAGTTTTTCCTGCAGAAAGTCCAGAACTGAAGTAATCTGGTAGTTAACTGGATCTGCATTATGTGTACTGCACCATCTTTCAAAGACACACCATTTATTGGCGAAACTTCAACTTCAAACGCATACAGGTGCATTCTAGGCCATGTATGCGCAATCGTGTCCAGACCCAGGGGGGGGGCTGGGAGACTCAGAGAGAAGTAGAGGAGACATTGCGCTGTTTATAGAGGCGAAGAGGTCCTCTTCTGCCCTGTAAATTCTCACCCAGATTTGTTCCAAGTGGAGGGAGCCCTAGCACTTAAAATGGTCTCGATAACCTCAGGAGAAAGCCCTGTGTCTCTCAGTTGGTACCCCTCAGGGGCCAAAAATGAAAGGTTCCACAATTCGAGCCGGGGATGAAATATTGTACCCTGTGTCTGAGAAAGAAGGTCCTTTCTGTCCAGAATCGCCCAAGACAAGATGTTGAGGAGAGATATTAACTCCGAGAAACATACCATTTGGCCAGCGTGGCGCTATTAGTAAGAGGCAAGGCCCTTGCTGGCGAACTCTGGCCAAGAATCCCGGGAGCAGAAAAACCTGGGGGAAAAATACATACAGACGCATTCTGGGCCTTGTTCCACTACCTCAGGGTGGAGTTTCCACTCCCCCGTCGGCATCGGTGAATCTGCTCCCACATTCAGGCATCCAGGGATATAAGCTGCCCTGAGTGACAGGAGCTTTCCCTGGGCGCAAGGAGAAATTTCAGCTGACGTGAGTGTGGACCTCCTTGATGGTTTATGTAAGAGACTAATGCTGTATTGTCCATTGACATGGCAGCCTCTGGAGGAAGTATTGCAGTGCCAGAAATACAGCCATCAACTCGAGACAGTTAACCCTCTGAGGTCTGAGGGTATTTTGTGCCCTGGAGAAGTTTTGACATGCCTTGACATTTGTGCTTTTTTCAGTTGCTTAAAAACATATTAATGGCTAAAGTGTGAAAACACTGTATTCAGCACAATCAGGGCTACAATAATATGTGAGCAACATGTGCGTACATGTTTGTATTTTTGAGAAAATAACATTTATGTGTTGTTTTTTGAAAAAAAAAATACAATTTTAAGTCACTGAAATAAGGTAATATAACACATACTAAACATTTGTCCACAAGACTTTTGAGTGCTGGAGAGAGAGACTTTTGAGAGATCTTGTAGCCTAGAGTTTTTGCTACAAAATGATGTGAAAACCATCCTGATCACTCATTCATACAAAACAATATAGTAATTTAACTTTTGTAAGACAATTTTAGTGTTGAAAGATAATATGTGAGGAGGCGCGAATGATCATGAATATTTAGGTGATTCACACCTGAGAGACAATGACCCCACCCCTGGGCCTATCAATGAGGAATGTGACAGAAAGAGAATGAATGTGAGGAGACTTAATGATCAAATTCAAGTTTTAAGTTAAAAGAAGTAATCTGACTATATATTTTCTTTACATAAAGACATTACTTAATTTTAGACCTACACTACCGTTAAAAGAAGTCTCTTCTGCTCACTAAGACTGGATTTATTTGATCCAAAATACAGAAACAATATTGATATTCTGAACTATTTTTACAATTTAAAAGAACAGTTTTCTATTTAAATATATTGTAAAATGCAATTTGTGATCAAAGCTGAATTTTCAGCATCATTACTGCAGTCTTCAGTGTCACATGATCATTCAGAAATCATTATAATATGGTGATTTTCTAATATGGGCATATTTAAAGTGCATTTTACTAATTTAACCTGAACAGATATTTGCAAGCATAAGCTTTGTTGATGATATTGAGGCATTAAAACACTAGATAAAATATAATCTAAACATTCATATTATTTTTTATATCATATTGCATATCATATTTATATCATACAGCATACAATTTAAATGCCTGCTTTAGCTGAAACAGCATTTTAATGTAACTAAAACTTGCTTATTAGGACATATTTCAAATGTCAATACTCTGAATCCTGGCTGGCAAGTCTGGAAACAGTCCCACTAGTAAAATATGTTCAAGTTTATATAAAATAGCATGTCAGCTAATTAAAACTAAACTTACTCATCCGAAATTGTATCCTCGGCTGGATCAAGTCTCTCTTCAAAATACAAACGTTCATCAGAGTCCCGCTCTTCTTCTGAGAAAAATGTTAACTCTTCCTGACAATTCTGGAGCTTTCTCGCCTGTGTATCATTGCAAACGCGCAGAAAAGTGAATGAACTATATGTTTTCACGGCACAGTCGGGGGCGTGTACATTTGCATTGATCGTCTCAGCACATTAGCGTATGAATGGTGCGCTCTGCTGGTGGGTGGGATCACATTACAGATAATTAGATGAACCTGTAAAAACTGAACATCGCTTTGTTTCAAACAGATTGCATTGCAGGAGAATATTTGTTTTAAATTTGAATTGGTTTATTAAAAAGTAGATATTTTAAGCATTCTTTAGACATATGTTTCATGTTTGTGTGATAAGTATTCGCAGAGTTTCAGGTCATTTTTGTGAAGTGTTTCTGAAATATGCTCGTGAAGACAGACTGCTGAAAGCTCACCCTTTTTATTTTCTTTATTTTACAAAAGCACAATGTTTCATTGTTATTATGAGTGTACACACATAAAAGTAGACCCTTTATAGTCTCTAATGATGTCTTACACTTATCTGTATACCCAAAAAATGACGGAGTATTTTAAGTTGTTTCTGCTGTAATGACAAAAATATCCAGCAGGACGCACCGGCACGTCCGTCGACCCCAGAGGGTTAATGTGACAATCGAGCTGATGACCCTCCCATTCCCCTTGAGCTGGATGACCACTTAAGACCACTAACCAGCCCGTCAGGGAGGCGTCTGTCATTAGCAACCTCCGACGACAAGACGCACATAGAGTGGGACCCAAGGTAAGAAACCGGGGTCTGAACCACATAGAAAGGGAACGAAGCGCGGCACGTAACCCTTATTTGCCTTAGGGGACTGGCCCTTGGGTGAGATCCCCTGGCTTTTAGCCACAGCTGAAACGGTCTCATGTGCAGAAGGCCCAAAGTGTTCACCATGGACGCAGATGCCATGAGACCTAGAATTCGTTGATACTGATGAACAGTGCAACCTTGACCTGACTAGGTCAAGACAATATCCCTGTGCTGGACTGCCAGTTCTTGAGACTGTGCTAGTATCAGCCAGTCATCTGTATATTTCAGAATGCGGATGCCCCTGAGTCGCAAAGGAGCCAGTGCTGCATCCATGCATTTCGTGAATGTGCGGGTTGATAGGGCTAAGCCGAATGGAAGAACCCGATACTGGAAGACTTTGCCCACGAAAGTGAACCTCAGAAGCTTCCTGTGCTGTGGCAAAAGTTTTGTCCATGTTTATGAAAAATATGTGTCCATGAGATCGATCGTGACCAGCCAATCGTGATGTTGGACTTGTGACACGACCATCTTGATAGTTAGCATCTTGAATCTGAACACCCTGCTGAGTGGTTCAAGCCTCAAAGATCTAAGATCAAACAAAAAAAAAAAAAAAATCAATTAAGGAGCGATTGGCTCCTATAGGGGGAAAAAACAGGCGGCAAATTTATTTATTTATTTATTTATTTATTTTTTTATTTATTTATTTTTTTTTCATTTTTAACTCCTTCCATTCCTTTTCGTCCCGCAGCTCGCTAACAGTGTAGTCTGTGGAGCATTATTCGCAATTTTGTGATCACGTGCATTTTTTATGCTTGTTACTGTCACCGTGTTTTCTAACAGTCTCTTTTTTGAAATGGTTAGTTCCTGCAATGAACGGACTCCATCCGTTTTCCCCGCTATTTCTTTGATATAAACTTTTGTAATGTATCTCGGGAAATGTAATGCAAATTTTAAAATCAAAGGGAGTAAACTTTTACTGTCGCCAATTGCAACCTTGACAGAAATTACACTCACAAATAAATTTATTTGGTCACAAATGCGACCATTTTTAGTCGCAGTTTGGAGCCCTGCACAAGGATGATGATTTATCGACTTTATAGACATTACATTTTTATCATCTGTTAATGCTGAACTTCTGTAAAGCTGCTTTGAAACGATGTGTGTTGTGAAAGGCGCTATACAAATAAAATTGACTTGACTTAAGATCGGACGCAACACCCCACCCATCTTGGGAACCAGGGAGTATTTGCTGTAATAAGCTGACTCTTTTCTCTGGAAGGGGAACACGTTCTATGGCCCTTTTGACCAAGAGATTTTGCAGTTCTTTCTACAATAGACGTGCCTGCTCCGGTTTTACTGTAGTGGGGACCACGCCGCTGAAACACTGAGGGCGGCGAGTGAAATTAATTCTGTAGCCTTTTTCTACTGTTCTTAGGAGCCACATAGAGGCAGAAATTTCCATGCTGCCAGGTTCTCTGAGATGGGTATTAATTTAGACATTTCCTGTTGAGGGGATGTCGAGTGTTCTGCGTCCTGGACTAGGCAGGAAACAACGGTACACCTAACTTTTTATTGGAAGCCTCTAACTCCCGAAACACCGGAGGCAGCAGGAATGGAGAGGTTTCATGGGGGTACCGGGAGGGGTGAAGTGGATGATACACGTGCCCCGTCCCGAGGGGAGCTACCCCCACAAGGCTGGGCGCAAGACCATCAGGGTTTCTTCCTCGTAGAAATTACTTCCCTGAGGTCTTTTTACGAGCGGGAGCACGACTTGCCACACTTTGTTTCTGAGCCTCCCTTCTAGCAGGACCGGGGCGGGTCTGGGTGGCCGACGGCCCGCCCCCTGAATACAGTGAGGAAAAAACTGCCCAAATTCTTCCTCGTGGCTTTTCACCTCCTGGAACCTGGAGATAAATGTACTCATAGCATCCACGAATAGACCAGAATGCAAAACCGGGGCATCAAGAAGGAAAACCTTGTCCTTATCCTTGATGCCTGATAGGTTGAGCCATAGGTGCCTCTCTGTGCTGATCAAAGCATACATAGACAGGCCTATGGCACGGGCTGTCTGCTTGGTCATGTGGAGAGATAGATCCGTGGCTCGACGAAGCTCAGGAAAAGCTTCCTCGTCAAGCGTGGTGCCCGCACTCAGGTCCTTTAGCAGATCAGCCTGGTATGCCTGTAATACTGTCATAGTGTGCAGAGCAGCACCAGCCTGACCCGCTGCTTGATAAGCGCTCCCTACTAGCATGGAGGTAGTCCTGCATGGCTTTGTGGGGAGAGAGTGTCTTTTTAGCGATGATGACAAACCGCAAGTGTCTCTTCAACTGGCGGCATCATCAAATACCCCCGTGTCTCAGCACCCACGATAGACGAGTATATCGACATCGAGGGCACGTGGACGCGGGAAGAATAAGGTTTCCTCCATGAATGAGAGAGCTCGTCATGGAGGTCATCATAGAAGGGAAGGGACTGATGAGGCGTTCCCTTCCCACAGCCACCAGACAGAAATCTGTAATCTAACTTGGAGCATTTGGGGGTCTCTTGTTGACGTGGCCAGTCTAATTGAAGCCTGGCCACCACATGAGTAATCAGATCGAGCAATTCCACCGCTGATTTACTATCATGCCCGGAATGCTCGGAGGTGGTTAATTCAAAGTCTGCAGACTTAAGTGATTCAAGGTACCCCTAATGAACCGAAGAGGCGCCGGAGCGTGCTTCAAGATCACGGGAAGGACCAGCTGGTTCTGGGGAGAGAGCGAGCGAAAGGGATGGACCTGTCTCTCGCTCCTCAGCCAGATCCATACGAGAGCCCCACGAATGAAGTGTGGGCGCCGACTCCCGCAAGGCGAGCATGAAGCATTTTGACCAAAAGCAGATCGCAATTATCGCAACTGACCTGCCCAAATGCGAGAGCAGCATGCTCTTCCCCCAAGCAAACAAAGCATACTGATGCGTGTCCCTCTCAGCCATAGAGCGGGGACAAGGGAACACACATCGTTTGTGAAAAAGAGAAAGGTCTTCTGCGCACTGCCTAACAAATTCTTACTCCTAACAGAGGAAAGAAAGTTCTGACAGGCTCGTGATAGCACACACACACAGAGTAATCTGAAGACAAAAGAAATGTTCATTGTCGTGTTGCACACATATTCACAGCTGGTCACACCTAAAGCTGTTCCCAAAGCACTTTTCCATCACAGCATCATGAAGCTTTTTGAAAGGGAACAGGACAGCCCCCTCCCAGCAAAAATGAAATGGACGTATCCTTACCTAGGCACAGATCAATATGAAGTAGAGGTGCATCCGCACCTGTAACTGTTGTTACCTTGCCCTTTTCTCTGGCAGCAAATTTTCTCAGTGTGCGCTTGTCTTTTAAGAGTTTATCGTAAAATACAGAGCACTCCGGTCCAAAATTAAGACATACAAAAAGCATTACCTTCATGACTGTTACACTGAGTCGAGATTAATCTGGTGTTCATGCTGCGTTCATTAATGAGAACACAGAGGCAGATGTCCCAGGCAGACCTAAAACAAACTCCAAAACCTTGGCTTAGACTCAGGTTTATAGTCTTGCTCTCCAGCTCATGAAAAACATCTGTCCATCTCTCAGACATGGCCATGTTGTTCCACTCCCTTTGATTAGAATACTAATGTGACTGAGAAAGCTGCATAGGCGATAGAGAAATTATAGGAAAGGCTAAGGCTAAGGAAATAAAACATTGGAACATCGGAATAAGTTGGGACACTAGAAAAAGTGCATGAATAGGGGACTGAACTGGAAAAAATGTGACGTCTGGCCACCCTATGTACACTACAAGTTCTTGCAATTTTTGCAGCAGCTTTCTTTTTAATTCAGAATTGCCGTAACCTCTTATGCAAAATCTTTTAATCTCCATGATTTTGTAGAAAACTTTATGATCTACGTAGACCTTAATAATTTTTTAATGAATGTTCTCCCAACTTGTGTCAATTATTCACGGCATCAATGTAATGTCTGTGGTTTTATTTAAATTGTAGCGATTTTGTGTACTAATTCTTGTTTGCAGAAAGCTTGGTTTCATATTTCACTGCAGCTCTCATCTCAGTGTCAGTCATTTAATTAAGGAGCAAGAATTTAATTGATTTGATATGATCTAGCAGCAAACTTTTGTGCTAGTGTCTTTAAAGTTGATTTCACAACAAGCTTGCTTTTATTTGTAATTTCTCTCTAAGCTCTTGAATTAATTCATGACTGAACAGTTTTGTGCTGCATGAATGGGCTTAATTTGTTTTCATAACCCCTTATGCCAGGTAAAAGCATTAATCCACATAATTAAAAAATATTTGCTGGGGTGCTGTAGCTTTTTTTTCTATATGCTTGTAAGTTAAGGTCTGCTTTGGACATGACACATAGAAGTGTGTCTTACTAAAGTAAGCCTTAGCCAAATCTGGCTGGCACACATCGCTATCTTAGATCATTGATTAAATAAATACAAACTGCTTGTTTTAGTCACTAGTTTTTTTATTTATTTATTTGTATTTTATTTTATCCACTTTTCTCCCAATTTGGAATGCCCAATTCCCAGTACTTTGTAGATCATCGTGGTGGTGCGGTTACTCACCTCAAGCCAGGTGGTGGAGGATAAGTCTCAGTTGCCTCCTCTTCTGAGACCATCAATCCACGCATCTTATCACATGGCTCCCTGCTCATGCTATTTGCCGCAATCCACGCACAACTTACCACGTTCCCCATTGAGAGCGAGAACCCATAATCACGACCTAGAGGAGGTTACCCCATGTGACTCTACCCTCCCTAGCAACCGGGCCAATTTGTTTGCTTAGGAGACCTGGCTGGAGTCACTCAGCATGCCTTGGATTCAAACTCATGACTCCAGGAGTGGTAGTCAGCGTCAATAGTCACCGAGCTACCCAGGCCCCATTTTAGTCACTAGTTAAACTAGTTATAGTTTGGCTTTCCTAGCTCAAGTACACATTATGAGTGAAGTCACTAGTGTTTAAGCTATTCGGCTAAGCAGGTCAGGGCAAACATAAATGTAGTTCAGAAGTGTTATGCCATTTGGCCTTCGGCCTAGGCATACCTAACTAGCATACACACTGTGCACATGGCTCTTCAGAGCAGCAGCAGAACATATGTCTTACCAGCAGATCTGCTTGGTTAGGAGGTTTGTGTTTGTTCTGCTTCCCTGTTTTGATGAGTGATTGTTTATGTCTATGTGGAGCAGTATATAAAACATGCTTGTGAAGCATGTCATGCATTTGTCTCATTGTGCAGCAGCAACATGTCCACATGCTAACTGCATATGTATGTGTTTTTCAAGCAGTAGCAAGTCTTCGCTCTTGCTCTGCAGCAGAAGCAGCAAAGCATATATATTCTGCCAAAACTCCTATAAAGATATCCTATCAATATGTCATACCCTCATTAACATGCTAAACCATTCTGAGAGTTGGCACGACTGATATGACCAAAGATCAGCCGTGCAAGTCTATGCCACAAGCTAATAGGTTTTTTCACGTGTTATCTGGTAGCCAATCGGCTCACTTACATGTGACATGTTAAGCCAATCAGCTTGCATGGCGTAAGCTGATTGGTTCTCTGACTTGTTATCAGGTAACCAATCATCTTGCGTCTCTCTCTCTCCTTGTGTTTTATTTAAATGGCTCAATTTTGCAGTTAAGCTGGTTTCTCTCCAGTGTGCCATGAGTTTGTCTCTGAAACACAGCTTCCACCTGCCTAGAGCTGCTACACGGGGATTGTTTATGTCTACGTCTGCAGCAGCAGCATGTAAAATATGTTTGATGCAGCATGTCTTGCAAGTTGTCTCATTGTGCAGCAGCGCGTCCACATGCTAACTCTTTATTTTATCTTAATTGTTAATTGTTCTAGCAGTAGCAAGTCTTCATTGTTGCTCTGCAGTAGCAGCAGCGTGCAGATCTAGTCCGCCAAAACCAATATCCTATCAATATATCATACCCACATTCACATGATACATCTTTATGAGAGTTGGCATGACTGAACTAATTTCAGACTGTTCCATCTGCAACCAATCTATCAATATCCTCCAGAGCTGGATGAGATTAAATTTTGAATTGCTATACATATGTGTTTGTTGGAAAGTTATTGCATGATGAGATGTAACCTTACTTCCTTGTGCAGCTTATACATGCTCAGAGGCAGGTTGGCAATTATGTCAACATAATTCATGGCAACTAAAACTTCATGGAAGAACAATGAAAATGGTTTAACAGATTTATGACCTAACGATCTGGATTCTCCATTGTTTTCCTTGCCCTGCCTCTTGAGACCATGTAAAACAGCCTCTCTTGGAAGCTGCTTGCAATGCCAGATGTTTTATAGAGGAAAGCCTTGACACTACAGAGTGCACAACGAGCAAATAGAGGTGTAAAGAAGTTGGGAATGTCACTAAAGTACATGAACAAAGATATATTAAATCACACAACATTTTCAACCACTCATTTCCAGATCCTTGCTGAATTAAACACCTTAAACCAGCCTAATATGGCTTGTATGTCTGATCTGGTCTGTTAGGCTGGTCTAGTGGGGTTTTGGACACATGTCATCTGATCAACTGGTTAATCTAGCTGAAGACCAGTGTGGCAAGTCTGGGAGACCAGCTAGGGCAACTTAAACCAGCTAAGACCAGCAAACCAGCTTACACCATGTCTACACCAAGCCGATGCAAAGGCTTGAGGCTGTCTACGCTGGATGTGTCGACACAAATGTTTTTAACCATTTGTTTTAGTTGGCAATAGAAGCACCAGAGCGTGCAGAACAAAATGGAATTTGGACACTTGTATACTGTCGGCACGATGTGACAGCATCATTTACATTTATGCATTTGTCAGACACTTTTATCCAAAGCAACTTACAGAGCCCATATTACAGGGGCAATCCCCCCGGAAAAACCTGGAGTTAAGTGCCTTGCTCAAGGGCACAATGGTGGTGGCTGTGGGGTTTGAACCAGCAACCTTCTGATTAGCAGCCCTGTGCTCTAGCCACTACGCCATCACCACTCCATCATTGATTATGATGGGATCTATTGCTTTTGACATGATGTGCCACTCGTGTCCAGAGTAGACAGGGTGTTTGACTGGTCTAAGATGTTTCATATCAGCAGGGTTAAAGCTAAAGAATGTAATTTCTATGAAGTAGTACCAAATTCCAAAAACATTTTTTTTTTTCAAACATGTTTTCCAAATACTACCCTGTTATCCATTAGCCGGTCAAAGCATATATGCTGCATCCAAAATTGCGTACTGTAATAATATGTACTGTATTTCATAAAGGGCACTCTTCTCGGCCAAAAACAGTATGTTATTTAGGTATGCAGGTTAGTAGTATACTATAATAGGATATACTTCATCCGGGAATTTTGGCATTGTCCCGTGACCAGAATATATGACATGGTAACAACAATCACTCAAATATTTTACTCTGGTTTTGTTAACCAAGCACCGTTTCAGTACAAGTAACAACTTTATGTATATAGTACTTACATTTGAAAAGAGCCCCACGACTCACTGTTCTGGCTGTTTTTCAAAATCCAGCATTTTGAACATGACATCCCCTCGTGATTTTGGATTGTAATTTGTCAAGTTGATCTGCATTTCAGAGAAGCAGGTCATCTGGGTATTTCTCGCTTATAGTTGTCTATCCACATTAAGCTGTGATAGGAGAAAATATTTTAACATGGAAAAAAAATTACACACTTCAGCTTTTAGAAATAATAGAAAACTCTATAAACTTCATCAATAACATCAACAGTCATACATTTTTTGGAACAAGAAAATCAGTGATCTTTGAGGGTAGTAAAAAAAACAGCTATACCATTAGTTTGTATATTCACAAAATAATTTTCACATTTAACATACATATAACATGCATGCTTATGTCATCTATGTTCGCATAATAGCTTTAGAAACTTAAAAGTTCACTTGAAATGATTCAGAGCATGGCTCAGCTTGGGGGATTTCAGTATTCTTGTGCAGTAAACATTGTTTTGACATCATGACAGCTGTGAAACAAAGATGCCTGAAGCAACTTTGCACCCTTGCACAAATTTTTATCTCTGCTATGCCAAATAATATTCAGCCCACTACAGCAGATGAAGCCATGCACAGCACCATGCAAAACCCATAACTACTGCTCAATTAAACACAATCCCTTGGCATCTGAGTGAATGAAGGATGACATTGTCACATGAAAGTGTAGTGACTGACTACGTATGAATTCACTGAAGCATGAGAGATTGAGGGATTCAACCACCAGCCTATTAGGGATGCCCAATCGATCGACCACCGATCGGTATTGGCCAATATTCATGTCCTATGACTCTATCGGTGATCGGTAATTTGGCCGATCGCATAAACCGAAAATTGTTATGAACAACATTGCATAAAATGCAGTATGCGCAATTTGATGCAACTACAATACTATGAGAACGCATAAAATGATTGACAGGCAGAAAGCATCACTGTCCGCGGACGGCGGACACATTTTTGTTTGCTGTTTACAGAGTCTAGAGTTGTCACAGAGACCAATAAGATACCTCAGGACACTTATTTCATATATTTCAGGGAGTAAGAAATTGCTTACAGCACCTTTAAAACGGCAAACTTGATTCAGCAGTTAAGAACGATGTAGTGGGAGAGGTATGGGGACTATGAAAAATGTATGTACTGTACTGGTTATGTGCCATTTCACATGTAATAAGCAAAGGGAAAACAGTGCAAGCTGTGAAACTAGGGGCGTCGGACCATGGGTAAAGATGGACCTGAGTAACAGGGTCCCTCACTGGAGGGGGGCCAACAAAAAGGCCTCATTGATATTCCATCATATTATCATTTGTTTTATATATATATATATATATATATATATATATATATATATATATATATGTGGCACGGTGGAGGGCGGGACCAGCGCGTGATTACGCACGCCCGGTCCCGTATTAGGCTAATTAAGCCGTCAAGAGGGATAAAGGCCACTCGCAGAGGGCGATCGAGAGAGAGAGCTCAATTAGCCTGATACGGGACCGGGCCTGCGCAATCACGCGCCGGTTCCGCCCTCCACCGTGCCACAATATATATATATATATATATATATATTAGTAATAGCATGCTATTGGTTGGAATAAAACATCGCAAGCCTCTGTTTCTACTTATAAAAATGGGGCGTTCACCTATAAACTGACTACAGGTTAGGATGTCATTTGCTTACTCCGTTAATGTATCTACAAAAATGTATCCAAAATTGGACATTCACAAAATTTTCCTTACATTAAGCCACAAAGAATATGTGTGGAACAATTTCACCTGTTGTTGTGCTCCGATGCCGTAAATCACCGTAAATAGAACAATTTATGCATGTAAACTGTAAACATGTAACAAATATATATGCAAAATAATATATTAAGTTTAAAGTTTTAAATTTATTGATGAAATATAATGAATTTGACCATTTTCAAGAGCTAAAATGCAACAAATACGATAAACTGACAAAGTATAATTTGTCAAATGTATATTTTCAAATTGAATCTAGAATGGTTACCTATAAGGTCCCTTCATAATTACCAGTGTGAGCTAATTTAAAAAATATATTTATTAAACATTGAAACCAAAATATCAGTTAGCAAGTTAAGTAGGGCTGTAACTAATGATTATTTTGATAATCGACTAATCGAACGATTATTAGAATGATTATTTGTTTTATTATTGCAACGATTAATCATTAGCTCTTAACTGACTATTCAGCGTGTGCCTAGACTTAAAAGGTTGTGTAAAACGTGCTTACTAACAAAATCATATTTTAAAAATAGATCTCTAAATAACATTCACTGAATTACAAGGAGAAACACATTTCTTTTTTTATGTTTAATTCAGTAAAAAAAATCACTGCAAAAAATTATATTGTAATCAAGAGTTTTTGTCTTATTTTCCATCTGAAAATATCTAAAAATCCTTAAAACAAAATACATTTACTTGAAGCAACATATTAGATATTTAGACTTGCTTTCAGAGAATCTATATATATCTTAATATAAGTGTATTTTGTATGTAAGTGTACTCATATACAAGATCTATTCTCTAAAAGCAAGTCTAAATATCTAATATGTTGCTTCAAGTAAATGTATCTTGTTTTAAGTAGGCTATTTTTTGATATTTTAAAATATTTAAAAATAAAATATTGCATTCAACATTCTCCAGTATTAGTTTTTCACTCTGCAGTATATCTCCTAATGTAAATGTACATTGTTTTAGAATTTATTTTTGAAAAATGAGCCAAAACAAATACAAATCAAACTTATTTTGTTCCAGTCTATAATAAGCCAAGACTGCACTCTCTCAAATTTTATATTCAGGTTTTGCCTAAGTGGAATGCTAGATCTGGCCCTGTTTTATTTCATGATGACAGTGCTTCTGTATTAACTTTTAAAAAAAGTTTTTTTTTATTATAATTCCCTCACACTTTGCAAACTACATCACCTGAAGCTGTTTGGAAGGTTTGGAGTGCGTCTGGGCTTGAGCTGTGTTTTCTTCCACTTCCTCAGTCAGGCGCGAGATGTGCGCTCCTCTCGCGTGTCATCATTAGTGTTTTATATGATCTCATGTTACGTTAAATGATATCAAATGGCTATTCAACAAGAACATTTCGATAACATCAACTATTCATTTCAGCCCTAAAGTTAAGACTTTCTAAAACTACCTGAGAGCAGAAATGTCTCTGGAAAGACTAAACGACCTGGAACTCTTCTCATTTCAGAAATGTTCTGATGAGTCTTTGTGTGTGTGTGTGTGTGTGTGTGTGTGTGTGTGTGAAATCACTGCAAAAAAGAAACATCCCCTCACTTTCAACTGCTTTATTTTCAGCAAACTTAACATTTGTAAATATTTGTATGAACATAAATAGATTCAACAGCTAAGACATAAACTGACCATGTTTCTCAGTCATGTGACAAACAGAAGTGAAATAATGTGTCCCTGAACAAAGGGGTGGGGGGGTGAGGTTAACAGTCAGTATCTGTTGTGGCCGCCAGCTGCATTAAGTACTGCAGTGCATCTCCTCCTCATGGACTGCACCAGATTTGCCAGTTCTTGCTGTGAGATGTTACCCCACTCTTCCAACAAGGCACTTGCAAGTTCCCAGACATTTCTGGGGGAAATGGCCCAAGCCGTCACACTCTGATCCAACAGGTCCCAGACGTGCTCAATGGGATTGAGATCTGTGCTCTTCGCTGGCCATGGCAGAGCACTGACATTCCTGTCTAAGGCAGGGGCATGATGTCACACAAACATGTCGACACTCAGGGAGATATACAAAGTAAGTGATAAACATTCACTTTTTTGAAGTAATATCGATAAATTAGTTTGTTTCCACATTACATGATATTAAAGCTTTTTTAACAAATGCCTGCAGTAACAGGTGTATAAAACATTATAATCTCTTTAGATAATCGTACATTTGAAACACAAATGCTAGCACTGCAGCATTGTTTATCAGTTGGGTTGATAGGAGACATTTCTAATGAGAGTCAAACTGCAGCTAAGCTAACAGGAGTATTGCAGTTCCGAATATCAGGGAATGCAATCCATTTATGGTCGGAGATATCAAGTAGGAATATCCCACATCCAACTTGAATGGATCGCAGTATAACCGTGTACCCTGACTAAACTAAATTTATTGGGAGGGCAACATTTAAATCACAAATATTATTAGATAGATTTTTCCAGGTATTATAGACCTTTTTTGTAGATACAAAATTATGATTTTTGAATGTCTGTTTGGGAGACGTTCATTTCACAAAAGAGTCATACTGCAGTAAAAATTAGGATTGCTTGAGCATTAAGAGTCATTTCAAGTTCTGGCTTTCATGCGTGGATGTGTTTTTAAAATATCAATTGGTATTACTTGTTAGCTGGGACATAATGTATGATGCCCAAAGGCATAGGGAGTCTTATTCATTGTGAAACTGTGTTTTCTTAATCACATGAATCACACTGAAGGCCTAGACTTTAAATGTATGGCCAGCCACTAAACGCTATTAACACTAATACTGGTGGTGGTTGTGGATATTCCCCCTATACTATGTAAAGCACTTTGAGTGCCTAGAAAAGCGCAATCTAAATTTAAGGTATTATTATTGTTATTAACAATAGTAACACCCGTAGAGCCCAGAAACATTTTCTGCTTTTCTCAATCTCTTGCCCTCATGAGAGAGTGCGTGTTCCCCTCAAAATTCAAGCAGTAACAAGTGAAAACTATTAATACAATTATCCATATAAATGAAAAGGCAGGGAAGGAATTTATAATTATAATAATTCTTTATTCAATATTAAGACGCCATAATGTATTATATATATATATATATATATATATATATATATATATATATATATATATATATATATATATATATTAAAAGAAGGAATAATAATAATTATATGAAATAATGACAATGAATCAGTAACCAAAAATGTCACATTAGGTTAAATTGCACATATGGGTTATCAGTTTGTCTTCAGTTTGACACTAAGTTTCATATTTATTTTATAGGGCTTCCTATCATAATATAGAGGATATTTTGTTAGCCATTACTTGTTTTCAAATCTAATTAAAAAAAGGTTTTAAATAAGCCCTTTAAACGTTTTTGTGAGCAAAAACTAGGCAAAATTATATTACTGGGAAGAGGAAAATTGTATTAATAGTTACAGTGTGCAGAAAGTTTAAATATAGCCAGTTAAGACCGAGATCCTGGTAAAAGGTGAAATGATTGGTATCTGGATCGTTATTGACTGATCAGGAAAAATCCTGGTCGCAGCATCCCTAGTAAATGGGTTAGTGGAGTCCACAAACACACATACATTTACAAAGCTAAGAAAACCACACGCCTTCTGCCTGTATGGCTGTCTGAAATTATGTGAATGGTGTGATGACCTGCAATGGTCATGAAAAGTTGGAACATAATTGGTTTTCTTCTTCCGTACACCTACGTACAAGCTCTCCCTTCCATTTGGACAGACAGCTCACTATTGTGCTGCAAATTGTAAATGTTCTTGCCCATCGCTATGCTGTAAACCTGAGATAATAATGCCTGTTTAGGGCTTGTTTATCGCTTTTAAACCAGCAGGCTACAGCATGGAGAGCTCCAAATGGGGGAGGCAGCTCCAAAAGAGGACAGAAAAATTCCAGAAGGGGGTTGGGCCCACTTTCAGTGGGAGCTCCTAACTGCCATTTAAATATCGGGAACCCCCATCCTAACCCTTTCACATTGAGTGGAAGTGACGCCCCCTTTTGGAGTTGTCAGAACCCTCTTTTGAAATAACCATGCCCCTCTTTTAGAGATTCTGCACCCATTTGGAATTCTCCGGCCTGTAAATATAACTACTTGCTGCTTCGTGACAACAGTGGCTCAATATGTAAGTTTTGCTACCTTGTGGGCCCAAAAATTTGTGCAAATAACTGTGATTTCTGCACATTCAAAAACAAACGGTTATGCCCATTTCACATCGCAAGCGTGATCGGCATGTGAGCAGAGCGTATTTTTTTCCGCCATCCATAATAACAGATTAGAGCATTCACATCGGAAGCATCAGAGTGTAGTGTGAGCATTGTGTGAGCAGCAGTGCAGCGGAGATTTCGGGTCCGAGTTCTATTTTTTCCGCTCGTACTCAATAAAAGTGACCGTGCACTGTTGATGGATAAAATTAATGTGATTTGAGAGATAAAATTACATGATGCACAGAATAAGCATATATTAGTAGTCTAGTGTGTCTTTATACTGTATGAATTAGAGCACATCTGAAAAACAAATGAAAAGTAAAAAAAAAAAAAAAGAAGAAATTCCAGGAGATTTAACCATTTTAACAAATGTAAAATATTTTAATTATAGATCTTAATCAGAAGTTCAGTTTATCATTTAAAACTACAGTACTCAAAAAACTATGGGACAAAAAATGTCTTTTATGTACTATTAAACATATAATAGGTCTATAGGCTTCAGCTATACCCACTGACAGCCGTGTTTTCTTTCACTTGTAAACACTTGCACATGGCAGACTGTGAAATCAGTAAATTCAGAACTACATTCATGTTCAACAATGAATGATACAAGAATGATTGTGAAGGTGAAGCACAGTGCTCTATTGTTTACCTTTCTAGATGCAAACGTGGTCCTCCTCATGTAAATACAGTTTCACGATTGTCAAGTTTGTAATACTTATCAATGACCCACTCCTGATAACCATTTTATGTGTTATGGTCTTTATTAAAACAAATACTCCTCGTAGTAACAAAGAAATGACAGTATTTTTCTGTATAAAGCCGCTGCTGTGTCTATAAAAACACTTTTCACTAGTGTGAAAGACCTGTCGAGTCTGCAGCTGCAGTTATGCTGTAGTTGAGCTAAAGCTATGCTCACATCTTACTCAAGCTTGCTATGTGAAACGGGTGTTAAAAAAAACCGGGCTGTGTGCTTTCAGTGCTCGTGCACTCTTCTGATAACGTTCGGGTCTGACCAAAGTAAACTTTGGGCTTAACGCTTGGGGTAGGGGCCCTGTATGTCTTTGCTGGCAGTTTGAAGCTCCTGTCCCTTTTTTGGAGCTCGGCCTG
Source organism: Moxostoma hubbsi (assembly GCA_032164185.1). Taxonomy (NCBI): domain Eukaryota; kingdom Metazoa; phylum Chordata; class Actinopteri; order Cypriniformes; family Catostomidae; genus Moxostoma; species Moxostoma hubbsi. The sequence goes on from JAVLUX010000031.1 coordinate 21,710,840, forward strand.
GAGCTATAACTTTCCTGCTATTAACAATATTTCCAGGACACTGAGGTAATTACTGTTTGTGGCACACACTAAGGATTATCCAATATTTAATGAAACACAACTTATGAGTTTTTGCAAGGAATTTTAATAACTTTTGATTACAATTTTATTAGACTAAAAACATTGCTGTTCCAAATGTTCATTCCCTATGATCTAAAAGTAGACTTTTGGAAATGTCAAGAGCCTGGACTATGAGCAAACACACCCACTCTCCACAAGATCTATTTGATATTTCCAACCAAACCATACATTAAACCATTCCTGAATATGAGCCTAGCTCACTGGCAGAACATGTCGTTACATTATAGTATTATCCTATGGGATAGAAGGTAAATACAACCTCATAGCATTTATTTTTCTTGAGTATGTGTAGCATCCATGCAACTATTAGCTAAAGCGTTTCTAAAAGGCAGTTACTGTTCGGACAATCACATTCTCATCCTAAAAGAGCAAGACTCGTCGCAAAAATAGAGCAAATGCAAACATCTTGAGAAGCATTATTAACTGTTAAAGTTCTAAAACAGCATCTAAAAATGCAGCGCTCTTGTGAGAGATGCTAAATACACAGTGAAACGTGGCACAGTGGTCTAAGACGTCCATTTAGCAATTGTTTACTTGAAAAACAACTGAAAAAAATGTGTAGGTGGATGCAAAAACAGGTTCTTAGTGAATGGCCAAATATTCACATGACACATCACTCATTGAAGTTCATCTCTCTAAAAGTTAGCGTTTTGTTCAGTTGATTGTAGGTAAATATTCATTTCATCCAGCACTTATTAGTCTCTGTGTTCCTAAGAATCCACATGTTGTTTTACTAGGAGAGAAACCGCACCAAATGATTCAGTGAAAGAGCAGTCTGAATGAATCCGACTGAATCGTGAATCGATTCAGAAATTTTTGTAAGCCCATTTAGAAAATGCAATGAAAAGAACAGACTCAAAAGATTTATTCATTCACGAATCAGCCATTGCTGGTTCTGATTTTTAGACAGCCAACAAAAAATGGGATTTATGTCATTATAGCAGAAATATTCTCAAATGTTTCTCAGGTCAGTCGGAGCTCTCATGGCACACACGGTGCATACAGCCATGCAACAGCAGGTGCCACTGCTACTTTTTAACCTTCAAAAGTGATTGAGTGTTCAATCAGAGAACACCAAAAAAATCTGTGCTCCAAGGTTTGAGGAAGAATCCTACTGAATCAACGTTTTGTATTCTTAAGATAATCAGTAATGATAATAATGCTAAACCCGTATCCACAAGTGAAGACTATAGTTATGGTTGTTGTGTTGCTCTAACAAATTTGCTTCCAATTGTCATGCTAATGTAATTGTTCAGTCACCTTAAGTAGGAGCTCTAGATAAAACTAATTTATTCATTTATTGCCTGCTGGTTCTCTGAGGTAGCATGAAGTATTCACAGTTAGAATTTAAATAATAAAAGTGTTTTCAGAGTGCCTTAAACTCAAAAACATAGTTTTGTCAAGATGTTTTTTATTTTTATTTATTTAATTATTTATTTAAACAGCTCATTTTGCAAGCTACTCTTGCTATCCTTAAGCTATTTTTTGATGAGATCACAGTTTACTTGACATACTCAACTCTCTTCCAGCTCAGATGAGGGAAATTTGCATTAATTAAGTAAACTCTGTGATTTAAGTGAGGTGCAAGCATGCTGTTGCAAGATAAATATATTTGAATCCTTTTACGCGAAAGGAAGTAAATGAACAGATTGTCGGAACTCATAATTTGTTCATGGTGCAGAGTGAGATTACAGTGTTTTATAAATGTGCCCCATGTCGTAGTCTGGTGCCTGTTATTATTGATCTTAGATTTGCTAAGATGGTGGGCTTCATATTATTAGTCTGTCATTGTTCCTGATGCTTTGTCAACACATAGGCATTTGACAGCTAGTGTGTGTGTGTGTGTGTGTGTGTGTGTGGTGCCCTGGGCGAAACCCGCTTCAGCACACCTAGTGATACCAGTGCAAATTTATCAGTATCACTGGATTTAATATTTATAGGTATGTGTTTGATTACATTTTTAATTGTTATTTTTTATTTTATAAAGCACTGACAACATTTCTACCAAATTCCAAATAAAAATATTGTCATTTAGAGCATTAATTTGCAGAAAATGACAACTGGTCAAACTAACAAAAAAGATGTTTTCATATTCATATTCATATTCATATTCATTATTAAACAACACAGCACTAATTTTTTAAATTAGGAAGAGTTCAGAAATCAATGTTTGGTGGAATTATTCCACCAAATATTGATTTCTTAATTGATTATTGAGAAAAATGCGAATAAAACAATAAGAATAAAAACGTTTGACTTGTTTCAATGTTTATTCTACTTTAGCAACAATATCTAAATTTTCTTTCATTGCACTGTCAAATAAACATCATGGTTACTGATTTAACCTCCCTGATGGAGGGATCGAGAAGTTGTGTTGATTAGTTGACACTAGGGGTCACTCTTGGGAGCCCAGACATCTCTAATCTTTCAGAAAAGGCCAATGAGAATTGGAGTGTGGAATTTTCATGCCACTCCCCCAGACATATGGGTATAAAAGGAGTGCCGCTTGCAAACACACACTCAGGTTTCGCACTGAGAAGCCGAGCCAAAGACCCAGCCATTGCAGTGGTTGGTTCAGTGTTGTGGCAAGAGGGACACAATGTCTCGTTCCCTCCATCAGGGAATGGAGGTTACATCAGTAACCATGACATTCCCTATCTGTCACTCACTCAATGTTGTGTCGATGAGTTGACAATAGGGGTCCCAATGGAAAATGCCACAAGAGCTGAGTTACACAGACCGGTGGTGCGAGACGGGCAGAACTCTGTGTGCCTCATAGCCAGTGCAGCAAGCAATCTAAAGGATTTCAGTGGGACCAGCGTATTCTGTCTGAACGCATGCAGACAGTGCAGCACGTGCTCATTGGTGAAGGGAGCTGTCATCGAGACCGAGTCTAACTCCATGCCAAGAAAAGAGATGCTCTGAACAGGGGCGAGCTTGCTCTTTTCCCAGTTGACCCGGAGCCCCAAATGGCTGTGGTGCCTGAGCACAAGGTCCCTGTGCACACACAACATGTTCCGCGAGTGAGCTAGGATTAGCCAGTCGTTGAGATAGTTGCGGACGCCCACTTCCCTTAGTGGGGCAAGGGGAGCCTCTGCGACATTCGTGAAGGCATGAGGGGACAAGGACAGGCCAAATGGGAGCACTTTGTACTGATATGCCTGACCCTCGAAGGCAAACCGGAGAATGGGTCTATGTTGAGGAAGAATCAAGACATGGAAGTACGCATCCTTAAGGCCGGACGCTCACTAAAATGCATCTCTACATGAGCATCTTGAACGGAAGTCTGTGCAGAGACAGGTTCAGAACTCGCAAGTCCAAGATTGGCCGTAACCCGCCACCTTTTTTGGGTACAATGAAGTAGGGGCTGTAAAACCCCTTCCTCATCTCGGCTGGAAGGACAGGCTCTATTGACTCCTTCAGTAGAAGGGAGGCAATCTCTGCATGCAAGGCAGCAGCGTTCTCGCCTCTCACTGCGGTGTAGCAGACAGTGTTGAACCTGGGCGGGCGCCTGGCGAACTGAATCGCATAGCCGTGAACTTCGTTGCCTGGAGGTCGAAGTTGGTCGCTGAGCGCAGCTCCTGCATTAGACCCGGGTCAGGACTACCCTCGTGTAGTTCTCTGAGTGCCTTGGCTTGGTGCACCTGCAGGAGTGCCATGGCATGCAAGGTGGAGGCAGCGTGTCCAGCGGCACTGTAGGCTTTAGCCGTCAGGGACGATGTCAGCCTACAGGCCCTGGATGGGAGCCTCTGCCGGTTCCGTCAGGTGGAGGCACTTTGCGGGCATAAGTGACCGCGACTGCTTGATCCACCTAGGGAATCGCCGAGTAGCCCATTGCCACCCCGCCATCGAGGGTAGTGAGAGCGTAGGTAGGTATATATAAATATATATACATAAACAAAGTTATTGTGTGTGCTCAGCACAACGTAGTGTGCTAGGGGGAGAACCGCTGGAAAGCGCCGTAGATCCAACAGCGTGTAGAGATGAATGGAGGCGGCAGAGTAATTCAGCTCTGTGACTTGCTTGCTCGGCCCTGAAGAAGATATCTGATGTGTGTTTGCAGCGTCACTCCTTTTATAACCGTATTTCCGGGGGAGTGGCATGCAAATTCCACATGCCAATTTCCATTGGCCTTTTCTCAAGATCAGAGATGTCTAGGCTCTGCAGGAGCGACCTTAGTGTCAACTCATCGACACAGCGTCGAGTGAGAGACAGATAGGGAACTAAATTGTTTCTATGATAAGCATACATTATTAAAATGCTTTGACTTTTAATATTTTACATAAATCTCTGCCGCAAAGTCAGAGAGATTCCACAAAAAGACATTCCAGCTCTAGCAAAAATGTTCTCTGTCCCTCTGAACTGAAATGTCTCTCTCTTAATCTGCAGGAACTGAATTATTAACATGCCTGCTGGCGGTGAGAGAACACACCTTCCAGCAACAAATTACACACAGCTCCCACAATTAACAAGCTGACACTCTGCTCAAGCACTTCATTGGGCTTTTAACATTTTCTATTGCAGCTAAATTCTAATACAATGCTTTGCCTTACAGAGATGCCATTGTGTATTAAAAAGGACTTTGAGTTGAATTACTGTACCTGTTGTGCATATCAAGTTCACATTAAGTTTATAGTCATGTTATGTAATGTTTAGGCAAAGCTAGTCTATGCTAGTGAGACCCAAGCATGACTGCTGTATACATTTCTGTTTCCCATTTTGTTTTGTAACTAGCAGCACCTAATAAACAAGCAATAAAATAAAATAAATAAATTACAGAGCAAATAGATTTCCTAAACATGTTTGTCCACATATGTGGAGTTGTGTACCAATACCAAGCTATGCAAATTTGCATATTTCATTATTTAGTTTTTGTTTATATTTCCAGTAGTGCTGGTTATTCAAGTTTTTGAGACATTACGTCAGAAATTGTCATAATTAATTCTGATTCAAAGTAATGGCCAGCATCATCCAATCACTGCTAACCATGTTAAAATAAAATTATACACTAGAAATTCTGAATCTTTGTACTAATTAACATAACCCCATGTCTGCCAAACATAATTTGCAGTCTGACTGAACATTTGTTCAGCTTTTAGTTCAGCTTTTAGGAGTGAATTCACTGCAGAGGGAGCTATAGAATGCTCATTTGCTCAATATTTAGTTAAAGACTTAACCTCCAGTGTGCTGACTGTCTGCACTGGTCTCAGAACAGTTAAAAATGCACCTTATTTTCACCCTAGCTATTGGATGAACTTACTGACTTTCAATGTGAAACTGCACCATGAATGTAGGAATGCATTGCTAATGAATAGAACCATATTGTACAGTGATAACATTTATAATATATATATATATATATATATATATATATATATATATATATATATATATATAATGAAGCAAAATGACCCACAGATTTTTAAAGTTATTCCAAATAAGTAACATGTTTTTCATGTGTTTTCAAATGTCCCAAAAGCTACGTCTGTGAACATCATGTTTATCACACGCAAAACATTTATGAACTTTAAATTAAACTAGAGATGCTACTCTTTACACTCAAACAGGTTTCAATGAAAAATCCTCAAGGAAACTGATTTCATGTTTTTGTGTCACGTGACTCTGTGCGGCAGATGTTTGGCTATTAAATGAGTCTTTAGTCAGTCTAGAGTCTTTTGTATTCAATTGGTTTAAATTCATTTAAGTTATGCCTTGCATATAGAGAAATCAAAATACAACATCGACACATGTGGACGTGGGGTTTCACGAGGATATAGAACACAAGTCTATCGACTAAAGATGAAGTTGTTTGAGGCGGTATCTGTTTGAACGGCAAATAGAAGTGTGTGTTATTCTGTCTGAAATTACACACTTATTTTCAATCACAAATGTTTATTTTCAACGTTTAATTACATGTCTTTGTAATAATAAAAAAATGTGTGTGTGTGTATATACAGTATATACTGTATATATATATATATATATATATATATATATATATATATATATATATATATATATATATATATATATATATATATACATACATACAAGCTCTTTTTGCAAGCTATACATATATCCCACAGCATGTATCATATTTTTTGAAGATAAAAGCAGTAGTCAATATCTGTTTTATACAACAAAATCAACAGAAATGAGGAAACTACAGATATTTATAGCATAAAATCATTGTAAATGCATGGGAACAAAACTCTCTCCATCTGTTCTAAACAAAAGATGGTTCCAACCACAATTCCTACAGGGTTCTTACTGGAAAAGATTTCATTTTGTATGGCCAAATCATTTAATGATTTTTTCAGCCCTTTAAACATGTTTAATAGTCATCTTACAGATCCAGAGGATTCTGTGGAGATTTCAAGTATAACAGCAATGCAACACAACAAGCTAACTCCAAACCAGACAATGCAGCAATAACCCAGGATGAGGACACAGAGGGAAGGGGATTAGCAGATAAATCAATAAAGATTTTAGAGAATCAGGACCTTTTTAGAACTGGGACATAGCACACACATACACCCACTAACACACACACATATACAAAAAAGGTGTATTAAATTACCAATGTCTAACTTTGTGTTTTATTTCAAAGTGATCCCATTATTTTGCAGCCTCTGAACAATTACATATCCATTCAGTGCATTCACAGACTGAAATGAAGTGGAACCGCAGATGAGAGACTCTTCTCCCATTCTGTCCCTCTGGGGAGCAGAGGAGAGAGCCTTTTCCATGAAACATCTTCAAAGCCTCATCTGTGTCTTCTATTAGCCATGCAGAATGAGAAGAAAGCAAAACACTGACAGAAACATGCAGTCTTTGGTGCGAGGGAAAGCATCGGAGGCTCTGATCAGATGTAATGTAACAATTTAGTACACAATGGGGCTACCGTGCCTGTTGCTTTCCCTTTATTGAAGAGATGATTATGATTGCTTAAGGACTTGATTTGTTCATTTGCCTGGCATGTTTTAGGATTTAAAAATTCAACAAATCAGGTTGCAGAAAGGTGAGCTGTGAGTCAATTGAGTTTTATTTGAATAGTACAGTTCAAAGCAGCTTTACAGAAAATAGTGCCTTAATGCTGCCAGTGAGCAAATCAAAACTACTTTGGAAAAGTATGTTTTAGGTGAAGAGGAAGGACACAAAGTCTGGGAGGATGGGAAAACTGTGGGAGCCCCTCCTGCTCTTACAAGGCACAAATTACAATATACAGCTCTGGAAAAAAATTAAGAGACCATTACAAAATGATCAGTTTCTCTGGATTTACTATTTATAGGTATGTGTTTGAGTAAAATTAAAATGTTTGTTTTATTCTATAAAGTACTGACAACATTTCTCCCAAATTCCAAATAAAAATATTGTAATTGAGCATTTTTTTTTGCAGAAAATGACCACTGGTCAAAATAACAAAAAAAAGATGCAGTTTTCAGACCTCGAATAATGCAAAGAAAACAGGTTAATATGAATTTTTAAACAACACAATACTAATGTTTTGACTTTCAGAAATCAATATTTGGTGGAATAACCCTGATTTTCAGTTTTTCACACTGTTGTTAGGTGACTTTATGACAGTCCTGGCACAAAAATTCAAGCAGCTCGGCTTTGATTAATTGCTTGTGACCACCCATCTTCCACTTGATCACATTCCAGAGGTTTTCAATAGGGTTCAGGTCTGGAGATTGGGCTGGCCATTACAGGGTCCTCCATCCACACCTTGATTGACCTGGCTGTGTGGCATGGAGCATTGTCCTGCCGAAAAAATAAAAATAAATCCTCAGAGTTGGGGAATATTGTCAGAGTAGAAGGAATACTTATTTCTTCCAGAATAACCTTGTAAGTGGCTTGGTTCATGCGTCCTTTACAAAGATTAATCTGCCTGATTACAGCCTTGCTGAAGCACCCCCAGATCATCACTGGTCCTCCACCAAATTTGCACTGGTCTCTTAATTTTTTTAAATATCTGGTACCTGATACTTTTTTTAGTACCACCTCGGTCGAGGATCACTGATTGGTCAGGGAGAATCATCACTATCAGCGTCACTGGATTTCCGACATGCGACATCAACCCGCTAGTCTTAAAGTTAGCAACAGCAATAACAGTATAATTTGTTCAAGTGACTTTCAAATTGTGAAAAAAGAAATGGCTGTGCAAAACCACACCATGTTCAATAAACGAGGTGCAGACAGTCCACTTGTTAGCGATGAGCAAAACTAAATGTCTCTCAGGAAATCTCTCTGTTGGCTGCACACGGCTACCACCGGACCTACCAACAGTGTAGGGAAATGGTAAAAACACTTAAAAGTGACAACAGATCCATCAAGGAAAAGTGGAAGTGGTTCAAACAAATGGACACTATCTAATGGGAGGGAGATTGCCCTGGACTGGCATTGATCCACGATGGAGGATGGTATGTTTTATGTTAACTCTATACTCTGCTTGAAAGCTTCACTTTATTTAGTTGACCAGCTATTGTAAGCTTGCTTCTAAAACAACCAGGCCAATTTAACAGTTACACCTGTGTAAAATCACCATGCAACAACTGATTTATGCAGCACAATGAGCTAATAGCTAACAGCTAGCAGTCGTGTTATTGTTGTGGTCAGTTTGTGTCGTGTTTAAGATAATGTCACGGCAGTAGAGGCGGCGCAACTATGACGATCAGCCTATAATCCCACCCACGTAGAGGGGCTCTAAACTGCATTGGAAATGCAAGCTCCGAAATGTATAGCGAGTAGAGTTGGGGCCAGTCGAACAATAACGTGTAGTGGAAAAGTGCCATAAATTGCTTTTACTCTGCATGATCAGATTTATATTTCTAATGCTTATTCAAGGTTAAACTGAGTTTACCAAGCACTCACCTATAGCTCATCACAGAGGCTAACATGACATTGATTGATGAATGAGAGTTATTGCATTTCAATTATTAACAAAAACATATGTAATAGAGCAACACAGACATAACCAGTGGCATTGCAAGGGGGAGGATTCTGGGGTTTAAGCCTTGGATGTATTGTCCCAAGCCCCTGATCTTTTTTGAAGAATCAGACATTTCACTTTACAAATAAAACATGTTTTATGACTTTGATTTTGTTCGCCCAGCAGACCGTCTGTCTGTGATTAAAAGCAGTGGGTGCTGATCGTGGTAGATTAACGCTTGCACATTCATTCAGTTCACTGTTGTTCATCTATGCACTTGCACTGTTTAGTTTATTAGTGTTCATTTTATAATTCATATTATAATATTATTATTTATAACAATTATATTTTTTCTTTAATAAATCCCTGACAGTCTGTGTGAGCATTAGTTACAGGGTTCATTCTCAAGGATGCTTATCTTTGTGTTTGGACACATTTACTGTGTGTACTTGTGACATGTAGGTCGAACTGCTCAGAGATTTATATTTCTGCTGCCAGGACACACACTGCTCCCTCCATCTGCATGACTGACCGTTACACAGCCCACTCACCCACACACTCACCTCTGAATGATGGTGCAGGGCACTCCATCACAACACCTCTCTGACTGAACCAGAGGTGAATGTGATCACCATCATGTTTTTGCTGTAGGTCACACTTGCTGAAACATAAAAAATCACTGTATTTACTTGGATCAGTCACTATCGTTAAATTTGAAGTTTGCGTATTAAAGGAATAGTTAACCCAAATGAAAATGTACTCTGTTCCAAAACGGTATGCTGGTATTTTTCTGCAGAATAATTGTTTTTCTTGCCATTACACAGATTATATTGACCACAGGGTGTCACATAAAATTAAAAAAAAAACAAAAAAACACCATACAAGCAAATTAGTCCATATGACTCTACAGTATATCCCAAGTCTTTTGAATCCATATTATAGCTTTGTGTGAGGAACTGTATGCAATTTAAGTTATTTTATAAGGGATAATGTACAGTTAGCCAGTTTTTATCAAAAAATAAACCCTATATAAATAAATAAGTGGGTATGAAATATTTATTTAGGCTGAAATTATGTTATCAGATACCAAAACACAGAATTCAACCTCCGGTTTGCATTAGAGTTGTGAACACCTGTTGGTATTTTAGCGATAATGAGCGTGTTTACATCTACTATCTTAACAAGTTATGCATAAAGTGCCAACAACGCATGAAGTAATTTAAATGCCTAAATTCATGCTTTTTTTATCAAGGTCAGAAATGGTTTAAGCATAAACTAAACTGACAATTTTTGTTGCTCAACTATTCCTTTTCCTTCTTGTATGTTTGAAACCAGTTTACTTTAAAATTGAGCTGTCAGAAATAATGCGTTAATGCATGCGCATAATTAAAGTTTAACGTGCTAATTTTTCTTAATCGTGATTAACAAATTGATTGTTAATACAGCATTAACACTGGTGTAAGGGGCAGAATATTTGTAATGTGTCTTCTCAGGGCCAGCAAAGACTTTTATGCTGGCCTAACATGCCAAATAAATAAATATTTTTCATTCTTTTATTCTCAATCACCTTTTTGCCTATGTATTTTTAATCAATTTCCATTCTCAATTAATCTACAAACAAATAGAGAAAATCAAAAAGTTTATCCAGTCAGAATTTATTCCTTGATGCTTACAAGCAAAGTGTGACAACTGTTTCACAAATCGCATGCCTGAAGCAGCATGTGAGTCTGAGCTCCACCCCCTCAGCAGTGCAAGTGAACAGGTCTCTAAAGTCAGATTTTCAGATTCATCAACCAATCAGATTGATTTATTTGGTGGGAGTGATCTTTAGGATATGTCCCAGTCGAGGCCTTCTAGCTGGTCTTGAAAGCGAATGTGAGATCTTGCTGATGAGTCCGCTGTCATCACTGCTGGTATTGCCAGTGTTGAGAAAGAGATCCTTATGGATTTCAAAACATAAGATGTTCTGCATGATCGTGTGATTGATTAATTAAAAAAGGAGGACTGATTTTAACATCAAGTAAATTTGTAAGTGCTTTTTGCATCAGGAGTTTCTAAGTGTAAATTAGGCTGCTGGAGCATTCAGTGTAGGATCAAGTTTTGAAAAGTAGTGCTGCGTTCCATTCAACTCGGAAAGTTGAGTCAGTATTACAACTTGTAGGCTCGTGCAGAAATTCTCAATTCCGATTTCTCCAAGATGCATGTGTGTGACATCACATACATGTCGACACTCAGGGAGATATACAAAGTAAGTGATAAACTCTATATCACTTTATTAAGTAATATTGATAAATTAGTTTGTTTCCACATTACATGATATTAAAGCTTGTTTAACAAACGCCTGCAGAAACAGGTGTATAAAACTTTATAATCTCTTTTTATAATTGTATACCTGTAGAACAAATCTGAATGCACTGTCAACGCACTGCTGCATTGTTTATCGGTTGCAGTTTAGCAGATTCAATCCCCTGCTTAGCTAACGGGAGCATTGCAGTTTTGTTTTCTTAAATGTCATCTTCCAAATATCAGGGAATGGAATGCATTTATGGTCGGAGATATCAAGTAGTAATATCCCACATCCAACTTGAATGGATCGCAGTATAACCGTGTACCTTGACTAAACTAAATTTATTGGGAGGGCAATATTTATATCACAAATATTATTAGATAGATTGTTCCAGGTATTATAGACCTTTTTTGTAGATTTATATGAAAAATTATGATTTTTGAATGTCTGTTTGGGAGACGTTCATTTAACAAAACAGCCATGAAACAGTTAAAATTAGGATTGCTTGAGCATTAAGAGTCGTTTCAAGTTCTGGCTTTCATGCGTGGATGTGTTTTTAAAATGTCAATTGGTATTACTTGATGGCTGCGACATAATGTATGATTCCCAAAGGCATAGGGAGTCTTATTCATTGTGAAACTGTGTTTTCTTAATGGCATGGATCACACTGAAGGTCTAGACTTTAAATGCACGACCCACCACTGAAGCCTAGCATACGTGGCGGTACCATAAAACGTCAATGGGTGGAACTGTTTTAACATGCTAAAGTTGTCCATTATGCTCTCTCCTATGATGAAGCCACAGAGGTTGCTATTTGATGTAAAAAAAAAAAAAAAAAAAAAAAAAAAGCCTAGACAGGACTTGTGATAGAAATCAAGTATTTTTCAGCCTATGTAAGACGCATGGTGAGTTCAAAGCGACGCTTAATGCTGGTGTTTCCAATCATGAACACAGCTTCATGATTGCTGTAGGAAATCGAATAGCCACAATCTACCTGCAGATTAATATTGTGGATGATGAGAGTTTAAGAGATTTAATGCTCATTGCAATGAATATGCAACCTATGTTGGCACTAGTTCTTTCAATTCTTAAAACTCCCACTTAGACTTGGGGAAACGTTTAATATGTCTTGAAATTATGATATTCTAGTGCATTTCTATGTTTAAATTGTGGAAGTCTTTGTTTGGAAAATGTTAATAAAGCATTTTATTGGTACATGTTGTTTAGTTTTTTTTTTCCTAAGATGAATATATATTTTTACCAAAAAAAAAAAAAAAAGAGTTATATATAGTGTGGCAAATCGCGTCCCCCCTCGCAGAGACTGGGGACCGGCTTGTTGCCCTCAGCAGCACCCAAAGCAAGATTTCAGGACCATCATCTCTAAAAAGAGAAAGCCCTGATGGTCTTGCACCCAGCCGTGGGGGTAGCACCCCCTTGGGACGGGTCGTGTGAAACATACACCTATACCTATTCTCGTTCCCAAAGCTCAAAATCAACGCAGCAACAAACTGTAGCTTTTGATAGGGAGCATCTCGGGTTACTTAGCTGTAACCCCTGTTCCCTGAAAAAGCAGAATTAGATGCTGCGCTTCATTGCCGCAATGAGGATTCCCCAGGACTGCTCTTCAGACAAAATACCTGACGATGCACCTGTGACGCATCTATTCATAGCCCTGCTACAGGTGCATCCTGATGATGTCACCAGCAGAGGCTATAAATTCTTGTCAATTTCATTGATGTGTTGCACACATATTCACAGCTGGTCACACCTAAAGACATTCCCCAAAGCGCTAAATCAGTGCAGCATCTCTTTCTGCTTTATCAGGGAACAGGGGTTACAGCTAAGTAACCCAAAACATTTTTCTCTATAGGGGCCCTGCTTTGTCTGCAGACACTAACCTATCCTTAAAGAGTGTGAATGTAATTGCCACATTCCTGGTTGCACCCTTCAGTTCACAGTAGGGGAACAGACAGATCTGAGAGGCAGAAAGACAGAGGTTTTTACCTCATGCTGCACAGTGAAGATCCTATCAGGCAGCATTTCATACCAAAACATGCTTTGGTGCATAAATGATGAGATACACCTGTCGATATTGTGTAATATAGTCTGTGAGGTTTTCAGGTTGACTTTTCAAAATTAGATTAACCTGTACTAACATGGATTGATCATATAAAGTGATGTAGCTCTTATCTCTAATAGTCTACACAGAAAATAATACATTTAGAACTTTCATTTAAAACTCACTTTAGCATATGAAGGATTGGCCATAGCATGTTTCTCAATATTCAATCATATACATATAACTTTCGGTTGTTAAGACTAGAAACATTTATTAAACCTAGAGCATGAAGAATGAAAGCCTTAATCACATGCAATTCATTTAAATGTTTAACGCGTACATTTTCTTAATTGTGATTACAATTAATACAGCATAAACCTTTGAAATGTGTCCGCCCGGAGTCATTACACTGACGCATACACCACAGCACCAGAGCCCTTCTACCATGTAGAGCCTACAAGCTTAGCATGCGTGGCGTTCTCATAGACATTCTATGGGCGGAACTGTCTTAACACGCTAAAGTTGACCGTTACGCTCTCTGCTATGATAGAGCCACAGAGGTTGGAAAAATCTCTGACAGCGCTTCCCTGTCAGTGATAAGATAATGGAAAATGGAGCTCTACGAGCTATTTGATGTACAAAACAAGCCAAGATGACTTGTAATAGAAATCAAGTATTTTTTAACCTATGTAAGATGCATGGTGAGTTCAAAGCGTCACTTTATGATGGTGTTGCCACCCTGACACAAATCATGAACCCAGCTTCATGATTGCTATAGGAATACACATAGCCACAGTTTATCGGCAGATAAATATTTTGGATGATAAGAGTTTAAGATATTTAGTGCATGTTGCAATGAATATGCAACCTATGTTGGGGCTATTTCTTTCAGTTAGTGAAACTCCCAATTTGATGTGACTTTTAGTGCATTTCTATTTTTATATAGTGGAAGGCTTTGTTTGGAAAATGTTAGTAAAGCATTATATTGCTACATGATGTTTAGTTTTATTCCTAAGGAGAAAAAAAAATACATTTTGACAAAAAATTAGTATATATAGTGTCAAATTTCAGCACTTTCAAAATCTCAACATTCAATTATATACACAGTGCTTTTGAATGTATGTTAAAACATTTTTAAAAACACCCAAACCATATGAAGCCAAAATATTTCCTTGCTGATTTTTTTTACTTGTATTGTATGGGCAAACAGACATCATGTCTCTCTGTTAATACAATATATCTCTATTTGTGTTCTGCTGAGGAACTAAAGTCATATGAATTTTAGATGATAAAATGGTGAGTACATGATGAGAGAATTATTGTTTTTGGGTGAACTATAACTTTGCAAATATAGTAAGTGATTCCACTTGACTCACAATAATCTACAGGCCAATAACCTGCAGCAATATTACCACAACCTTTCAAATGGAATTCTTAATAGTACAAACTTGTCCCACAATTAAGAAAAGCTAAAGTACACATTACGTGTGTGTATTGAAAGTTCCATTAAAGCTCTGACTCAATGTTTTAGGGGATGTCCATGGGGATTCCTCTGCCCTTTTTTTAATATTGCTTACTGCCTAATTCAATTTCAGTGGTCTGCGGGCTGATGCCTGAGATTCAGTCAGACTTTAAACATGGCTGCAATAACAAGCTTATAAAAACTTAAGGATATAATTAGATGGATGGAAGTTATGCACAGCGTGCATGCGTGTTGTTTTTTGTGTGACCCAGACAGACCCCATTGTAATATCCGCTGGATCCATGTAGCCTAAAGCTCAGACATCTTATCAAGCATGCATAGAGAAAAAACACACACATGCTAAAAAACACATGGGACCTGAAAAGTCGAAACATTCAAAGAAAACAATAATAGCAAAACACACGCACACACTTTCACACACATTGCACATTGATTTTATTTTATTTTATTTGTTTTATAACACATTTTGTATAATTTCTGATTGAAACCCAAACTACTTACCCCTCACGGAAACTTTTTTTTATAATTAATTTACAAATGCATTGTAAATCATTGATATGCTGCTATAACAACATCCATAATAAGGATGACTTTGATGTAATACCTGCCAAATAGTTTGCCATTTTTACCTAACATATTATAAATGCTTAATAACACTTATTCAACATTAGCAACCTATGAAAATGTACCTTAATATTAAGTGGACACCTGTGAAGCCTTTTTAAGGAGTTATCAACATTAGAAACCTATACATAAAGGTTGTCAGCATATGTACTCATGACAGAGGCATAGAAGTGATCGTCCCAAACTCCTTCTCTATACCTCCCTTATCACTCTCTCCTTCCTACCCTCACTTTCTCTTTCTTAATTTCACATCCTCTATCCTATTTCTCTCTCTTTGATTTTCTCTCTGACTTGAGGCTGAGTTTGGACAGGTGTGCTGTTACCTCCACTGCCATCCCCCCTCTCGCATTGCTACACTCTCTACTCTGAGCGATGTTAATCGCCTGATCTTGGCATCACTTTTCCTGTCACTTCTCAGCAATATTCTTCCATAATCACAGGTTGCCTGCTATTTTTACAGCCTCATGGCTGGCAGCTTTTTTGTAAGTGTGTTCGCAAGCTTTCAGTGTGAGGCAAACAATGGAAGATGACAGAAAAATAGTGGAAACACTCTATTGATTTGACCTATCCGTTAAACACTGTGAAATTTTCGCATTCGCTGCTGATGGCGCCCCGCATGCAGTCTGAGGCTTTTCATAGTAGCTCTGACTATGGTCATCGACACCGCATTTTGAAAGGATGACTCATTACGGGTACACAATAGGAGCAACCCAGCTGAGACCAATTTAAACACTTAAACACAGGCTGACTGAAAACTTCCCAATGCATTATAAAAATATGTGACAGTGTAAGGGAGGTAAACCTCTCTGCATAAAGCGAGATGACAATTAAAGGGCCTTTCGTAAGCTGTGCTGTTTTGATGAGGATTAAACAATGCTGCTTGTTTGTCAGTAGCTGTAAATGTCCTAATTAAGATAGGACAGGGCAACTGGAAAAAGCTTCTGTTCTATTTTGCTCATGTCATTGACTATTGGGCTTGAGTGTGTATCAATATATATATATATATATATTGATTTCACTGTAATTTAATTTTCTTTATATCTAATTTAAACCTGGAAATAAACAATGTTTTAGGATTTTGAAAATCTATTACGTAAAATGATTAAGACAATTAGGCAATTTTTTAATACTGAGCATTTGAAATTCTTTAAACAAAAGGACATATTTCCTTACTTCCACTGTAGCATACGATACTTTTTGGAAGATGATCTAATCATGCTGGATATCATCAGGTTTTGTACAAACTTGAGTGCATGCTGTCATCAAAGTGAAAAGGGGCAAACCCATTACCAAGAAATTCTGAAACTCATGTTAATTTTTTAGTTAAACTTTACACTCATATTGTTAAGTTGATAATATAATTTGATTAGATACAGTATCTCACAAAAGTGAGTACACCCCTCACATTTTTGTAAATATTTGATTATATCTTTTCATGTGACAACACCGAAGAAATGACACTTTGCAACCATGTAAAGTAATGAGTGTACAGCTTGTATAATAGTGTAAATTTGCTGTCCCCTCAAAATAACTCAACACACAGCCATTAATGTCTAAACTGCTGGCAA
Source organism: Moxostoma hubbsi (assembly GCA_032164185.1). Classification (NCBI taxonomy): domain Eukaryota; kingdom Metazoa; phylum Chordata; class Actinopteri; order Cypriniformes; family Catostomidae; genus Moxostoma; species Moxostoma hubbsi. The sequence continues at coordinate 21,727,913 of JAVLUX010000031.1, forward strand.
CAAAAGTGAGTACAATCCTAATTGAAAATGTCCAAATTGGGCCCAATTAGCCATTTTCCCTCCCTTCCCATCATGTGACTCTTTAGTGTTACAAGGTCTCAGGTGTGAATGGGGAGTAGGTGTGTTAAATATGGTGTCATCGCTCTCACACTCCCTCAAACTGGTCACTGGAAGTTCAACATGGCACCTCATGGCAAAGAACTTTGAGGATCTGAAAAAATAATTGTTGCTCTACATAAAGATGGCCTAGGCTATAAGAAGATTGCCAAGACCCTGACACTGAGCTGCAGCACATGCCATGGTCGACTAAAGAAGTTGAGTGCACGTGCTCAGCGTTATATCCAGAGGTTGTCTTTGAAAAATAGACGTATGAGTGCTGCCAGCATTGCTGCAGAGGTTGAAGGGGTGGGGGTCAGCCTGTCAGTGCTCAGACCATACGCTGCACACTGCATCAAATTGGTCTACATGGCTGTCATCCCAGAAGGAAGCCTCTTCTAAAGATGATGCAAAAGTAAGCCCGCAAACAGTTTGCTGAAGACAAGCAGACTAAGGACATGGATTGTCCTGTGCAGACTAACCATGTCCTGTGATCTGATGAGACCAAGATAAACTTATTTGGTTCAAATGGTGTCAAGCGTGTGTGGCGGAAACCAGGTGAGGAGTACAAAGACAAGTGTGTCTTGCCTACAGTCAAGCATGGTAGTGGGAGTGTCATGGTCTGGAGCTGCATGAGTGCTGCCGGCACTGGGGAGCTACAGTTCATTGAGGGAACCATGAATGCCAACATGTACTGTGACATACTGAAGCAGAGCATGATCCCCTTCCTTCGGAGACTGGGCCGCAGGGCAGTATTCCAGCATGATAACGACCCCAAACACACCTCCAAGATGACCACTACCTTGCTAAAGAAGCTGAGGGTGAAGGTGATGGACTGGCCAAGCATGTCTGCAGACCTAAACTCTATTGAGGTAGAGGAGCACAAGGTCTCTAACATCCACCAGCTCTGTGATGTCGTCATGGAGTAGTGGAAGAGGACTCCAGTGGCAACCTGTGAAGCTCTGGTGAACTCCATGCCCGAGAGGGTTAAAGCAGTGCTGGAAAATAATGTGGCCACACAAAATATTGACACTTTAGGCCCAATTTGGACATTTTCACTTAGGGGTGTACTCACTTTTGTTGCCAGCGGTTTAGACATTAATGGCTATGTGTTGAGTTATTTTGAGGGGACGCCAAATTTACACTGTTATACAAGATGTACACTCACTACTTTACATTGTAGTAAAGTGTAATTTCTTCAGTGTTGTCACATGAAAAAAATATAACCAAATATTTACAAAAATGTGAGGGGTGTAATCACTTTTGTGAGATACTGTATATACTAAATAGAGGTGGGGATTTTTTTACACCATGCTTTTCACTGACACTCCAAATTGCTGCATGTCTCTTTGAATACTGACATTCGTTTACTGTACCTGCAACAGGTAGGCCTCATGTAAATCTTGTTAGCCAAACATCAAGAATTTCAGACTTAATCCCCAGATTACACAGCTAAGCTTTTGTTAATAGACAGCAGACACCATATTTCTACGGAAAACCCTGTTTGCAATGTTGCATATGACCAGAAGGAATCATACTTATTGAAAAGGGGATTTACAGTAGCTCTTTGATGACAACATGCAAACTTTGACTACTACTTTCATGTCATTCAACAGATCTATGGCAATGACTGCATTCATAGTGAAACTATTAAAACATTACTGAGAATATTAAAAGCCAGTGTTTTCATCTCAAAATTTACTTAATGCCATCATATTTGTGATGTCCTCTCTGCCTAGCTAAGACAGAGTCTGATTGCTGAAGTGGCTTACTAAATGCTCTAGATAAAAGGAGTATCCAGTGTAACTATTTGGGTGAAATTGCTTGGCCATAAGGCTGGCAAACATATGAGAGTGGGGCACAAACTAACACAAACCCACACTTTTTTTTTAGTTTGTTTAAATGCACTTCAATGTATTTGCCTTTTTTCACATTAATTGAACACGTCTAGTAAAAATATGTGGTCCTGTTTCATGAATACAGTGTATACTTTTTTCACCGTCTACCTGGTTATAAGGAAGGTGAAATGTTACAACATGCCGCATAGGCAAACATTTTTTAGGTTTATGTATATATAGTATCTAAAAAAAAAAATAAGTGTGGTATTTAATTATTTTAATTCAAGACATATTTTCAGAAAAAAAAAAAATTACATAATCTTGTATCAAGGTTGCATCGAGATCAAAATGAGATATTTAACTGGGAGAAAAAAAAGACAAATTGAGAAAAAGAAAAAGATGAACAAAAAGGGTTTCTGCAGTGTGTATACTGTACTAGGTGTTGAACGACCTTGTCGATAGTTATGTGATCAAAGTCAAGTTGACGTTGACTAATCGCTGATGACATCATTAATAAAAACACAAGAGATGGGAATGCTTGCAACATGCCACAATTTGCAATTTATTTGCCAAAAATTAGACAGATGCTGACAGACAGCTCATAACATGTTGCAATTTAACAGTAACAATGCAACAATACACTAACTCCCGCATAACATAATAATGACACTCACGCAAGATCTAGGCTGTAAGCCTACTCACAGTCACAGTCCCTCGCAGTCACAGATTTTGCTTTTTGATCCTGGTTTTCATGTAAGAAGATGAGGGCATCGACGTGGGCAGGATGGAGGCTCATCCACTGTCGGGTGATAGTATTCCCAGCCAGTGGGAACATGTGGTGTTGTTAACAAATATTCAAAGACTACTTCGGCTGCTGTGGAGTGGAGTCCCATTTTCCTCCTAATGTGATAGTGTGGCCCAAAAAGCTGCTCAAAATCTTGCTCAAGTCAGGCCTTTTTCCCAGTTACTGGCTCGCCTTCGTTATCAACAGTGTGCTAAATGTATACATCCTCACCTAGGATGAAAATTATTTAGGCTATAAATTCACAACATCTGCACGTATTATAACAACAACAGGTCAACATTTTAAATAAATGATGCTAGTGCAGTTTCATTCAGCGGACCCACATTTTCCTGCAAGTGGCTCTCCCTTATCCTGGAGCAGGCTGTTTCGGTGGCTGTGGGCGGCCTCTCTTTTACTCTCTAGGATGAAATTAAGATGTTTGAACCAGGGATCGAGCATACAGACCACAGTGGGGATGGATTCTGTCAGATCATCGGACTCCAGTTTGAGATTGTCGTACTGTGTTCTTAAAGGCACATACTGTACAGCTGTTAGGTCAGACGCTTTGACTTGCATAGTGGTGCTGATCATGTTGAAAATTACTGAAAAGATGAAAGACAGCCCCACATGCAACTCACCACACATTATTTCAGTGGCCTTGGCCAAAGGTTGCAGCACTGGAATCAGCTGTTCCAGCAGCATCCACAGTGATGCTCTCATTGGACCATACAGACAGTCTCGAGTTTGTTGGCTCTTATGTCATGTTGCCATTTCTTCAGGGCACAAATGTCCAGCGCAGATTGGCGAAAGCGGCTGACAACTCTCCTTGCTGCATCAATAGCCTTCGCAACGTCAGGTAAGACTAAGCCAGTCTTTATTGATAGCTGTAGGGTTTGCCTGGTGCACCCCAGATCTTTGGGAAACATTTCACATAGCTCCATGGCTAAGTTCATGTTACTGGCATTATCGTGGACTTTGCAAAACACCAGTATGCCCCATTCCTTGAATATCTCAGACAGACGGTCAGCAATGTTGACTGCAGTATATCTCTCTGGCATCATAGATGTACTCCGCACTCGGGACTTCAGCTTCCATGTTTCGGTGATGTAGTGAGCTGTTACCGTAATGTATGGCTCCATGGTGAAGTATGTCCACAAGTCAGTTGTTAGCAACACACTCTGAGCTCTCATCTCCTTCACAATATTTTCATGCAGGCTGTCGTACTGGTGTTTGATAGTGTTCCACAGTGTGTTGTAAGATGGGACATCGTAGCCAGGTTAAAGAAAGTGCAGTATTTCTCTAAAACCTTCTCCGAGCACTGCAGCTAAAGGTCAAATGTATTTGACATTGAAATTCACCAGCAAATTGCTGATTTGCTGCCGTCACAGCAGGACGTTTGGTGAAGTCGCTAATTGACTACTGTCGAGATGATTTGCATCGTTCCTCACCTAGCATTAGCAGATGCCTTTTCAGATGAGTGTGCATTGCACTTGTACTTTTGTTGTACTTCAAGACAGACAGTTGTACAGGATTCATCTTTAGTGAAGTATTTCCACACACTTGATGTACCACTGCTGCTTTGCTGCAATGTCCCACCGGGCTCCTCACCTGTTGTTTTCTGAAAGTCGGCCATGTAGTTAGTGTCAAAATCACATGATCAGTGACAAGTCAATGTCAAGTTTAAAGCGTTATGGCAGAGAATTAAAGTCGACAAATCGACTAGTCTGTACGACCCCTAGTGTATTTATATGCCACAAATGTAGTGTTTCTGAAAATCTTTCTGAAAGAATTGTGTTTCTGAAAGTCACCACTACTTGAACTTTAATTACCTGGGCTCAAGGGTTTGTTTTACAAACAGCTAGCAGCCTTTTGAGGCAATAGGTCAAGTCAACAATAATACTGCAATCTGGGTTTGCATCAGTTGCCAAATAATTCCACGAGCCATATTTGGCTCCATAAGTGATCAAGGGTTAATTCTGTTTAATTTCAACACCTTGCACTGGTTCCACCAGCAGTGGGCAATCACACAGTTTAATCAATGACGCACATCTGAGTCCACTAAACTGGAATGCATTCAAAGAACAACCTGGGAGAGAAATAACGAGAAAGGTACAACGGTACCCATTTACAGTCATCACCTGTATGGTTTAAATCACTGTGATTGTTTGAGGTTAAGAGAGGGGGTGTTCACAGTTCGCGTGGACCCATGTGCTGTCACAGTGCCCTTTGATGCTTTGTGCTACGTGATGTGACAAAAATGTAAGAACATACACAGAGGTATAAGAAAATTTGTATGTGGTTTTCCTTTTTATTGGAAGATCTGAGGTAATTCCTAAAGTAATGAATATGAGTAATGACATGATTAATATTTACTTTTTATTGGATCTATTGCATCTGTCTTCACCATATGTGGTCTGGATGACAAACCACGACACCCACTCATACACTCACAAAAGCCATTGGCTCACTGATCTTTTCCTTTGAGAGGCTTTAACATTAAGTTAATGTTGATGAGTCCAGATGATGTGATCATCTATGGCTACTTCCTATGAAAGGAGTTTGATTTCAAGCAGATTACTTTTGATTTAGTCATTACATCTACAAACACTCCATCAACAACCCTTACAATTGCATGTATGATCTTGCATGTAACCACAATAGGTTTTCAACACCCAGTTATAAGAAAAATCAAGAATTGGTCCAAATCCACTGCATATGGAATTAATGTACGATTTTGTGATTCTTTTCAATTTCCCTTTTTTGACTTTATGATTAAAAACCAACCAAGAAACACCCAAAGAAAACTTTCTGTTAGCATTCCCCTTAATCTAAATGGCAGTTGTTGTTGTATTTATTTTCTGGCTGTCACATGCACTGCTGGAAGAACATGACCTGCACGCTGCCATCTTATGCTGCATTCTATTCAATGTTGAATATTCCTACATCATACCTTGAATCTTGCCATAATGGCATTCCTTTGCCCAGTGCTCGGAAGATGACCTATAAAGAAATAAAAAAACGCGATGCTCAATGCTCATATCAACCCAATTGCTGTGCAATGCTATTATTCATTCTACAGGTGAACAATAATCAAAACAGACAATTGTTTACTGTTTAACATACCTCTCTCAGAAAGTGTTTGCTAAATAAGTTTTAATATCATGTAATGTAGGAACTTATTAATTAAATATTTCCTTAAATGTGAATGTTTCATTAAATGTGTAAATCACCCTTGGTGTCGAAATGTTTGCTTGGCACCACACACCTACATCTTGGTGAAATCAGAGTAGTGGATTTACGCATGAGTTTCCAAGTTGTAATTTAAACGTTCCATTGCACTTTTTCAAGTAGAAAGCTAAAAAAAAAATCAGACATTTCGAGTTGGTCAGGTCAAGAAGGTAATAGCATGGTTGCCAAAAGTCTTATGAGAGCAGCACGCAATGTTCACACACTGTGTATATTGTGTTTATTTGGAGTCCCACAGAAACCCTACACCTTTCCCTAAACCTAACCCTAACCTTAACCCTACCACTAAGTCTAACCATAAACCTTACCTTAGTATCAGCGAATAATAGTCTTGTGAGATCAGGGCTGCCGAAGTGTTACCACAGCCCTCTGATTTAAATGGAATGCAACATTAGTACTGGGAACAGGTTGTTCTTTCTTTTTTTTTCTTTTTTTTTGCCAGTCGCATGAGCCTAAAATGCCATGTGACTAATTATTCTTGAATCAGAATCAGCTTTATTGCTAAGTATGCTTACACACACAAGGAATTTGTCTTGGTGACAGGAGCTTCCAGTGCACAAACAATACAGCAACAACACAGAGAAAATAATACAAAAACTAAATAGAAAAAAATAAAATAAAAAGTTAAAAGAAAATAAATAGTTAATAGAAAATAAATGACATATAGAAATACACAATAGGACAACACACACACACACACACACACCTGAAGAATGCACACATTTCCATACCCTTAACAAGCAAATATCCTGTGAAGTCAAAGGTAAAAGCCTTTGTCCATTACATGTTTTTAAAAACCCAAAATATTTGTGAATATTCACCTCAAAGTTACCCCCAGAATTGTGTAATTACAGCATTTATTAGCAACGGCATATGGGTCCATGTTAAATAGCCTAAACTTGACCCCTTTGGAAATATGCAAAATTACCAACATTGAAGGTGCACTCAGTAAGTTTATGTTCATGTCATCTTAGACTTACACTGACACCTAGTGGCCTGGATGCAGCATCATTCAAACACAATAGTTTTCAGTTATAGATGCAAATGTAAAAATTCACAATTTACTGTCAGCCATGATTAATTTAATCCATGAGTGAAAGTGTTCAATAACAGTGTGTTTGATTAAGCGAGTAGTATTCGGCTGGTCAAGTGATTCTAACATGACTCCCTCTATAAGAGAATCCTCTCCATGTAGAATAAAACAGCTTTTTGTTAGGTTACTGTTGTGACTGGAGTCTTCATCTCATGTGAATAAAAAAAAAAAAAAAAAAAAAAAAAAAAAAAAAAGGAGTACAGCTTTTTATGAGGAAAAAAATACTAAGTGTGCCTTTAAGATACAGACATCATTTACCTGCTGGAATCTTCCTGCACAAAGTACATTTTAAATCTGAATTATGTCATTTCTGCACCACTAGTGCCACCAAACAGAAATGCTAAACTTTCTTTTCAAAACAGCTTTCTGAATACACCCCCATCTGCCATTGATCAAGCATAGAAAAAGTCCTGCCCCCAACTCACGCCATTAGATGAGTAACGTTGTTGGGTCGGGTCAAAGCGGGTCACTCAAAACAAACAAAGCAATTTTTTTAGTGCCACAGAAGTGCTTGCAGGTTTCAAGAAAATTAACCTATGAATGGAATGCTTATAATTGTCTATGCATATTAAGCTGGAATATAAGTATTTTAACACAGTTACAGAAACAGTTATATACTCTAGCTTTAACTTTGAGTTTAGCTTATATGGCTTACAGCCACAAGACTTACTCTCAGGTGGTTTGCTAATACACTCCCTTCATCAACACACACACACACACACACACACACACACACACACACACACACACACACACACACTCCCTCCTCTCCTTGTGTCCTTCACTGGCTCCTGGATGAGGTCCAACGAAACTCTCTTCTTCATGCATTGGAAATTATGGGTGTATATGCATCCAGAGCAGCAGCAGGGGCAGAATTGCAGGTGTTCTGCAAAGAAGGCCTACCCCAGGCAGGGCCTGGAGATAGCTCCCGTATGGAATTATTTCCCTTACTCTCAATGCAATCAATCAGATGCTCTGGCAATGATGCATTTTTAAATTCCAAGGTCCTAATAAAGCACAGTGACCTTCAATTCATCATAACTTCCCCTTGTTTCTGAATGTGTGTGTGTGTGTGTGTGTGTGTGTGTGTGTGTGTACTCTTGTACAGCTCAGAGTCAGCAAACTCCTAGACCTTTTGTACTAGTATGCCATCAGACTCTTCACTTCTTCTAGAATTGCTTGATTGTACACAGAAGTATAAAGTTAACTTTTCTTCCCTGTTGTCCCCATGAGGGGCTAGTATCAGGGGCTAGTATCCAACTATAAGCTATGAATGTAAAAAAAAAAAAACCCTATGTATATTATATTTTGTTTTCCAATTAGGAGGGGTATTTCATAATTCACCAATAAAGTAAAATAGTGTTCCCTTGTAACAAAGCATCTCTAGACTTATAGTATTTACATGACCTCACTAGTGGAAGTGTCTCACAATGGCTTTTCAAAAATAAATAAATAGTAGCTTGCTGTGACAGAATATAATTTAAATAACATTTAATCAAAATACCATGGTACATACTTATTTTCCATCATCTAAGCATCTGTAACATTTTGAATTTGATTTGTTTTACTTTAAGGAGCTATATGAAATCAAACAAAATTTAATTAACACCTTATTTCTATGAGTTTAGTTATGAATCAAAGAGTTTTCTGACTGCAACCATGAGTACACAACTTTACTGAGTTGGGACTGTGCTAGTGAAAAAGTTTTTCCAACTGTATAACAGATATTGTTTTATTTTAATTTGGCTCTTAATGATTTAAGTAATCTTTAGGAATATTCAAGGAAAAATTGTTTATTTATTAAACATCATTCATAAATAACATACATTACACAGGAGGAAATCTTCGTCCATAATATTTCCATACATCTTTGAGGTCCAGACTTTAAAACCCTTTTACTTTCCCTTATATTTTCATTACAATACTATAATAAGCATTTGTGAGGTAAGACCATGGATGGCTCCTTATTACTGTGGTTAGGTTACTCTTTAATCTTTACCTTGTCAGTGCTGTTTAGCCGTTTGAGATGTTTGATTTCCTCGATCGCATTTTAAACTAGACAATTCTTAGTATAATTCAAATGGGTCACTACAGTTTTGTGCTAAGCACCAAGTTATGGAAGGAAGCCCAGATGATGCCAGCTCCAGAGATACAGCAGGAAAGAGCAGAGTGCATCAAGCATGGTTTAAGTTTGGAGAAGAGTGTATCAAGTATAAATGCCTTGGGCGTTTTAGTGCAGTGTCTTGCACACTGTGGTGCCAGGTGAAAGTATAACTGCACCTTCATTTGAGTGGTTTCGTGATGGCTCGCGCAACACTTGTGCGAAAACCAGGCTTGAATTGTGTGTGTTTCAGATGAGAAAGCATATTTATGACAAATGGAAAAGCACCAAATGGCAGATGAATATCATAAAATTTGCAGGAAAACTGCCCAATAACCAACACTTAACTCCCACTACAGTTCTCCTCAAACACCTGCAATTCCAAACAGAAACATTCAGGGCTGGACAAAAATCATTCAGGGTTAAAGCCCCAAATGTTTTGACCTAGCGACTTGCCTGGCAAGTTGCCCCCCAAAAAGCAGAGCTATGTGTTGGTGTTTCCTCTTATAATTTCACACCTAGTCAACTTATATTTGTAAAGCTTTTAATATTTAAAAAAAGCCTCTCGAGTGGCTTAAAGTCCCCAATCATAAATGTAAAATATGACTAATATCTGCTTTCTTCAAAGTGATGGATTTTTCCTTTCTGTCGAAACATCCTAATGTCTTGTTTTATTAACACATACTGAGCCATGCAATACTCCACTATCAAGTGAGAAACTCCCTCTCTTACATGTTCCTAACATATTCAGCTTGACTTGGACTAACGATAATGTCTCAAATCAGTTTCCTTCTGTCTACATTACCATATTAAAGATGAAATGAAAATAATAATTTAATTATTGTTGAGCATTTTTACTATGGGATTTCTGAAAAATATGGGTCATGGTTTTCATGTGATTCACAGCTGACGAACCGGTGTCTCTGGACTTGCATTTCTCGTTCACTGAGATTTTTTCAGTAAGACATTAAGCCATCAGCCATTATTTATTGATAGAAGTCAAGAAAAAATGAGAGAGTGTGAGAACAAGTTAGCACGGTTGGGCGTGCAGGATTCATAGAAAAGACAAAAGGAATTGTTGATGAACTTTGAAGTGCTTTTTCCGGAAGTCCTTGCAAATGCATATTGATGAAGTCAAAATTGTCTTGCTTTGGGGTAAGGGGGGGGAATGTCGACTGTTTTGCTTATCTTCTAAATATTCATGAGCTGAGAGGACACAGCTCTCTCGGATTGCGTGAGAGGAATTGTAACAGAGAAATGATTGGTTCTGAGCAGTAATAATTAGGAGTGAAAAAAAAAAAAGATTTTTCTGTGTAGTATCAGAAATCTTTATGTGAGACACGAATATCTGTAAAATGTGCCACTTCAGATTGGGGTCCAACACACAGTAGAGAAAACTACAAAAACAAAACAAAACAAAACAGAATAATCCCTTTTTGATACATGCAAGATTATGCACTATGTGTCAATTAGATTTTTTTATTTCACTTTTAAAAACAATTATATTTTCGGTTCTGTGTCAATGGCTGCTTGCATGATTATGCGAGTGATTATTCATGATACATTTATCACTGTTTACAATTTACTAAAATAATAATCCTGTTTCTGCATGGTTCTGCGTTTGGCCATTTGGAGCCCCACCAAGTTTGATTTCAAAGCCTTTAATCTTTTTCTATTTATTCTGTTCAGTTGACATATTTTCAATATATTTTTATTACTTAATCTTATTTATTATCACTTGTAATCTGGAAGGTAGAGGTCACTGAAGGTGTAAATCAGATTTTGAACAGCTGCTATTAGTTTTCTAAATTGGTTTGCATTAGATTTTGTTTACATGCCTATATCACTTTATATGATTAGGTTACTGTTACAGATTTGTTATTTGCTTGATTAAATTGCAAATATGTAGGATCTGTGTCTACCTGTTATCAAGAACCCATGATCAAAGCTTATTTTTCATGATTACACTTAATCATGAAAAATATCGGCAACAGTATGCCAATTCACTGACATGCCCTGTCTCCCATCTGACATATTTGGAACGGCTAAACATCAATTGCCCTCAATCGTACAGCCAGCACCAGCCAGACTTCAATTCAGTCATTTGATTTCAGAGGAAGAACTGATGCCAAATCCAACTTTAAGACATCAGATATTTCATATGCCACTGCATGAATCTTGGAACCTTACCGAAATGACCTGCAGGTTGAACTGTGATGCACCTCATTGATCTCTGCCTGCATCACCTTTGTCTATTGATGAACTACACTCTTGAAATGGGATATGTAGACTATCATTTAATTGCCAAAAAAAAGCCTTCATCAGCCATCTAACAAAGGACAATGCATCAATGTGAACATCTGCAGTTAATCCAGGATGGACTTCAAAGAAATTTGTCATTAATCTTTAATCTTTATAAAAAAACAAAACAATGGATCTTAACGCTAACTTAATTGACAAATTTTAAACCATGACTTGCACTGCACATAAATAACTAGTATTGGCATTATATTCATGTTCTCACTGCGAGAACATGACCAGAGCAATGTTGCGGTCGCGGCACTCCTTCCTGAAGGTGAATACATTTCAGCCACCCCCCCGCGTCGCTCCACCTTCCCACGGGATTGAGGACGACCCGGCTGGCGATGAAGGCGATATGGGGATGATAACAGGCTCGGTTTTGCTGGGTAAATCCCCACGAACCACCCGCCCCCGACACACTCGTGTGCTTCTGTCCGAGCTCGGGATGAGTGCGACTCGCCTCGTGGCCAGCCGGCATTCTCCCTCAAGCCCCCCATATATACAAACATATATAAATATATGAGTCACTATACACAGCAATGAGATCATTAAAGGACATTTAACTCATTTAAACTACAAATAATATTACTAGAATACGCACAAATCACAAAGTATATATTTACATAGCGGTTCAACAGCAACACTAAATCAAATGCACTTATTGCATATAGCCAGTTAGCAAATTAGATGCTAAACCCGCTAGCATTACCAATCAACTTGCGAGACATACGCAACATTCTTTTAAACAGTCTGTTATCACTAAAGAAATGAGTCTTTATCCTAGCAGTAGCATCACAAAGTTGATGAACACATTGTGGCATTTCCCAGCTGTCCTTAAACAAACTCAGCAATGTGGTTTACTCCAAACTCAGTGGCTACAACCGTGCAGGTTTTAGCAATATTTCTCCTTTGGTTTTATAACCAGCAACAACACCAACTTGGGTAGGAGAAGCACATCCACTTTGCCAAACAAAGATCATTTTGCATGCTGGTAATCACCCACAAACAAACACCTGGTTTTATGTAACATGTGCAGTTTCAATGGCCAATCAGCTTCCTTGTTTCTTCCAGGTTGCCATGTACTCACAATCAATAGTCTCACAGTCAATAGTCTCCATTCATTTTTATCTCAAATCTAAACTCATTTTATCTGATAGAATTTTTCTCTTTATTTAACAATGATATTTAATATTTAATTTAATGTATTTATTTTTATTTCCAATTTTTAAGTTTTAGCTTAACCCTCTGGGGTCGATGGACGCGCCGGCACGCTCTGCTGGATATTTTCAGCAATACAGCAGAAACAACTTAAAATACTCCGTCATTTTTGAGTACACAGATAAGTGTAAGACATCATTAGAGACTGGTGAGCTTTCAGCAGTCTCTGTGTTCATGAGCATATATTAGAAACACGTCACTAAAATGAACTGAATCTCCACAAATACTTAATCACACAAACATGAAACATATATCTAAAGAAAGCTTAAAGTGTCTACTTTTTAATAAACCAATTAAAAGTTAAAACTAATTTTCTCCTGCAATGCAATCTGTATGAAACAAAGCGATGTACAGTTTTTACTGGTCTATCTAATTATCTGTAATGTGATCCCACCCACCTGCAGAACGCGCCATTCATATGCTAATGTGCTGAGACGATCAATGCAAATGGTAAACGCCTCTGACAGTGTTCAGAGGTTTGATGTAAACAATTCATTCACTTTATTGTGGGTTTGTAGCCATACACAGGCGATGAAACTCTTAGATAATAAGGAAGAGTTAACATTTTCCTCAGAAGAAGAGCGGGACTCCATTGAACATTTGTATTTTGAAGAGAGACTTGATCCAGCCGAGGATACAATTTCGGACGAGTAATTCATTTAGTTTGAATTAGTTGACATGCTATTTTATATAAACATGTACATTTTAAATTGCATTTTACAATATATTTAAATACAAAACTGTTCTTTTAAATTCAGAATATCAATATTGTTTCTGTATTTTGGATCAAATAAATCCAGTCTTGTTGAGCAGAAGAGACTTCATTTAACGGTAGTGTAGGTCTAAAATTAAGTAAAGTCTTTATGCAAAGAAAATATATAGTCAGATTACTTCTTTTAACTTCTTAACAAACTTAATTTTGATTATTAAGTCTCCTCATATTCATTCTCTTTCTGTCACATTCCTCATTGATAGGCCCAGGGGTGGGGTCATTGTCTCTCAGGTGTGAATTACAATCCATATCCATGATCGTTCATGCCTCCTCGCATATTATCTTACAACACTAAAATTGTCTTACAAAATTTAAATTACTATATTGTTTTGTATGAATGAGTGATCAGGATGGTTTTCCACATCATTTTGTAGCAAAAACTCTAAGCTACAAGATCCAAATGTTTAGTATGTGTTATATGGCCTTATTTCAGTGACTTAAAATGTTAGTTTTTTCAAAAACCATGCATAAACGTTATTTTCTCAAAAATACAAACCTGTACATACATGTTGCTCACATATTATTGTATCCCAGTTTGTGCTGAATACAGTGTTATCAGACTTTAGCCATTAATATGTTTTTAAGCAACTGAAAAAAAGCACAAATGTCAAGGCATGTCAAAACTTCTCCAGGGCCCAAAATACCCTCAGACCCCAGAGGGTTAACACCTCCCACTTGAGCTCCTGGTCAACTGACCTAAAATTTGATCTCTTTATTGTTCCTCAATGGGAATCAAAACGACCAAGCGTCTAAAATCCCTATGAAGAATCGTAGCTGGGATCATGTCACAAAGCTTTTTAGTTGGATTGACATCCTTGGCTGTTACTACTTGGTTTGGTTTAACAATCAAAACTCTGACCATTACATCTCTTACTGTTCCTTTCTTGTCTGCATTTACACCTACGACTCTGGCCAACTTGTACTGAGCTCTTGGAGCATTCTGGTCAGCCAACCATACCACATCTCCGACAACAACATTCCGCTCTTTAGTATGCCACTTATTTCTTACAAACAGGTTATGACCTGCCAGCTGACACCATCTTCTCCAGAACTTGTTGACTTCTTCCTGGATGAATCTTAGTCTTTTGTATGGATAGCCTTCAAACTCAAAACTTCCTTGATCCACTTTTTTCCAGTACGTCCCAGAAGAAGGGAGTTTGGACTTACGTATTCCACGCAGTCTTCCCGACTTTGTATCCTGGCATCGATAGGTCTTTATAGGTCTAGATACTGAATTTGGGATTTTCATTAGTTGTCAGTTTTAATCATCACAGTTAAATGAAATAAATATTTGAAATATATCAGTCTGTGTGTAATGAATGAATATAATATCCAAGTTTCACTTTTTGAATGGAATTACTGAAATAAATCAACTTTTTGATGATATTCTAATTATATGACCAGCACCTATAGTTGGTATCTGATGCAAGGTCTACCAAAGTTTCAATCTTCTGCCCCGCATTAGCTGTAACTTCCATGAGCATCATGATGACAGGTAGTTCTTGTACCTCACTTTCTTTTAAAAGTCCAACTTGGGTTTTTCCAGTGCAAGTCACTGTTGCAACTTTGTTGGTGAAGGCATTTCTGCATCGCTCAGCCAGCTCAGGGGAAAGTTCAGCTAAAAATTCCTCTTGTTCTGCTGTTAGCACATTTACCTTCCTACTATCCTTTAGAGACCTTTTCTCACTGCCACTCAAGAGCTCATTCGACACAACGTCGAGTGAGTGACAGAAGGGGAACATCATGGTTACTGTTGTGTCCATCCTGCCACAGCACTAGACCTAGCAATGTAAATGGCCGTGCTTCATTTTCGGCTCCTCAGTGCAAAATTCGGACTTGCCTTCGCTGCCCCGCTTCCTTTTATACCCATATGTCCAGGGCGGGGCATGCAAATTCTGTCTGCCAACTTGACATTGGCCTTTTCTCAGGTTCAGAGGTACGATTCGGGGTCCAAGGAAGACCCCTTGTGTCACCTCTTTCGACACAACCTTTCGTTCCCTCGTCATGGTTACAACAGTAACCATGACGATTTGACTTCTGGCCCGACTGGTAGCGCGTTGTGTCAGTTGCATGGGAGACCACAGTTCAATCCCCATTCAATGAGAAGTAATCATGTATGTATAAACAATTACGAGAGTGATAAGGAGGTTACCTTTTGATTCACAATATTGCATTTTGTCTCTATGAATCATTATGGTTAGATTTGGGTTTTGGTTGGGGGTAGATTAAATAAAATATGCGTTTCTCTTCACTCTTTTACACCCTGTTCAGCTGAAAACAATTATTTTTACAACTGGCTTCTGCCAAACTCTCCAGGATATAAATGGATGTCACACTTGTTTATATGCTCTGAAACACTTTAGTCTCTGGAGGAAGTGTTTTCAAATTCGGTCAACGTGTATTCGACTAAAGAAAAATCGGCACACACTTTCCAATTTTGATGTGAGATCAGGCTGTACGGCCACTTCTTAATTTTAATCATACAGATGCCTTACTGGGCAAGAAAGTGTCTTAAAACATGAAATACTACTAACAGAAGTTATCAAACCTGTTCTTGTTTCCTGTTTGGTTCAAAACAGTCATTTATCAACTGATTCTGCATCTTTTTACATGATCTCAGGCATGCTGAGAGCAATGAAAATGGCACGAAAACTTTCACCACTAAAAATAATTCAATATATCACCAGGACACTGGCCCCAGCTGATTTGAATCAAGGGCAGCTGGGGTGCTTTCACATTTTAAGAATCCATCACCCTGTCCTCATAAAGCAGCAATCTGGCCCACACTACCTCATTTAAGAGACAATTATGATTCATTTCTATGATTGACCACTACGATCATTCAGCACCACCCTGTTGATAATCTATTTACTTCCCGATGGGTTCCAGAACTTTCTGTGGAGAGGGCAAATGCCTTTTACAATTTCCAAATGAAAACATGGAATGTCTTTGCGCTCCCCTCCACCAAAAAGCTTCATTAAACTCAGATGTGCCCCCCCCCACCCCAACAGATTTATTGCAATAGTTTGTAGTGTCATTTCAATGAGGAAAGTTAATTGCCTTTGTGGAGATCACTCAGCTGTTGTAAATTTCTTGAAGTTAAATAAAAACTTTTAGCTTCAATCATAATTTTTTATTATTATAAAAATGTATTATTATTTAAATGTATTATTATTATGTGAATTATTATTCACATAGTAGACTTATAATTTAAATAACGCATTATCTAATTTAAGATGAGACATTACAAGGTTGAGCACATGAGATGAGAAATTTCTTGTGCATTGTTGTCAGCTATTTTCATAATGTAATACCAGCTAAACTAATAAAAGGGGGATCAGGGTAATATGGTTTGCTAATCATTTTATATGCTTTTCATAACACATTACACAAAAGCAGTTAATTTGAGCAGACACAATTAAAATGTGATTTGTGCTGGGGCCAGTAGCAGAGTGGGTACGCATAATGCATATCTAAGATCAAGGTTAATAAGGAAGGATGGGGTGTTGCAAGACTTCTCTATATGTATTATCTGGTCTTGCCTATGGGAGTGAGAACACAGAGTAATGATGCAGTGAGTATCTCAACAACAGAAGAATTTATATATTGCTAGAATTAGTGTAACATTATACTATATTAGGTGCTTATTTTGGGGGAAGGCACTGGGTAAAACATGGGGCTGGATTCTCCCTGTTGTAATTATCTGAGATACTCAGATCTCAAAATGGTGAGTATCTGTTAGGGATTTGGTGCCAGTCTATATTACATAGACTGAGCTGATTAGCTTGACAATTCAGCCAGTTATCTGCAACCAATGTTTTGATCTCTTTAACAATATTTATTACCCCAATCTTGGGCCTTATTTGGGGTGCGTTTCCCAAAAGCATTGTTAGTCAACTATGGTTGCAAGTTCCATCGTTACCAACATAGTTCAACGATTTGGTGTTTCCCGGAACGAACATTCACAAACAGCATCACAAAGCTGTGCGGTTGGAACTACAGCCCTCCACTTGTGGTTAGAAGCATAGTTCCTTGTTAGTTTGCTGTGTGGACATCATTTGACTTCGCTGTGGCTTCTATATATTTCATTCCACATATATTTTTCATTCTGTCAAAATTTTAAGACCACTCCAGGAATCCACTTATTTGTAAAAAGCTGTTTTGAAACGTTTCATAAATGCAAATGCAGCTGTTTAAGAGATTAATTTAGAGAAAATGCTTTAACACAAATTACATCTCTCAGAGAACACAGTTTATGTGTTCTTGTTAATGCATAGGTGCCATTTTTATATGTTTTTGAAGAGTGCGCATGTGCATATGTGCTAAAGTGCACCAAGGAACCCCATAGTCTGAGGTAAAGGGAAACCCCACTGTTGCAGTGCAATGTATCTGCCATAATATGTACAACACTTTCTCACTCCCAAGGCATCAAAGACTGACACTTGTGCAAGAGCCCAATGTGTCAATCTACAGACACCAAAAGCACCCACTGGCATCAGTTTTACGACGTATCCGACAAGTTTCAACGATGCGATGGGCATTTGAATTTTAGCATTGTTTAATTATATTTTGGGGTAAAATGTTGTCATCGTGACATATGTTGGGGTATGATTTTCACTTAATTTGAAATCAGCAATATTTATTCACAGTGGTTAATATTTAATCTGTTATATATCTGTCTATTTAATCTGTCTCATCCTGCTCTGCTGAAGTAACCCATTTCATTCCGGGTGTATTCCAGGTCTTACAATCATATAATCATACAAATATTTTTACAGATTAAAAACTTCAGTTCCCCTTGTCACTCACTCGACATTGTGTCAATTGTTGTGACACAAGGGGTCTTTTCTGAGAGCCTTGCATGCCCCGCCCCGGACATACGGTTATAAATGTAGCAAGCGAGCGAATGCCAGACAGATTCTTTCTTCGGAGCCGAACGGTTGTGTGATCAGTGAGCTGTGTGACACACAACTGCTTCACCCACCTATGCAAGAGAGCTTGCTGTTGGATCTGATGGTGCATTCTAGCAGCTATCTCCTCTCTGCACGCTGTGCAGACTCTGCCCCTGGGCGCTTCGACAGCGCTTCTATTATAAAAGAGTTGACTTCTCTGAAAGAGTTTATTTTCCTCTAAAAGAGTTTGATTCTGGTAAAATAGCAACAAGAGACCCCTAGAAAGTGTATTACTTGTAAAATTGCCTTTGATGAGTGATCTAAACATTTGTTGAAGCTGGAGAAGTCTGAGAAAACTGGAGAGAAAACCTAATTTAACCGAACCGGAGTGAACACAAACTGTTGTTGTTTCATTAGGTAATTGGTGAATTTTGTGTACATTTGATGTTTTGGATTGTATATCTGAACTGCTGAGTTGGTTGAGGCTTTGGCGATGTATTTTCACTATTTGCATGATTGGTGCTGTTGTATGATGTAGTTTTTAAAGGTGCTATATGTAAGATTGACAACAAGCATTTGAAATGGGTACTGCAGTCCAAATTCAAAATATTGGAGAGTTGTCTGCCCCACCCCAGACTTGAAGCTCATATGGGTTGCCAGAATGTTGACATGCAAATTAGCCAACTCAGCATCTGTTTTAAAGGATTTCTGAGCTTTAAGTTGTCTCCATCTTCCAAAGGAATCTCCAATATTTATCCTTGTTTTACTATTCCTCTGGTCATGGTTGTTTTTAGACGGATGGCGAGGCTTTTTAGGTCGGGTGGAATCTGTTATCTCTGATCCAATTTGTTTGCTGGCTTCCATGGCTACAGAATGCAGTGTTGTTTGCCTGCAAACTTGTTCAAATCTGGCAAGCCAGCAGTGTCAATAGAGAGTTATAAGAGATCATAGCACTATTAAAACATTTCAGAACTGAAAACTTCTTCGTTAGTCCATGACAACTTCACAGCAGAAGGGAAGGAGAACACAGGGAGGTGGGTTTTCCAGGCTCAGATAAGACTTTTAATCGGCCACTTCAATGCATTACAACTTCACAAACTCATCAGCTTCACAGGCACGTAGTCACTTAAACACATGAATTTCACAAACACAGCCAATTAGTATTTCTTTAGTTAGCCATTGAGCATCACTGCCTGGATGTTTTTTCCTCCCTAGCCCTCTGGCCTGCGAATTCAGCAGAGCAATTCGCAGCTAGACCCACTCCGGCAGCCCCACTGCCCTGGTCGCTGTGCCTGTAGAGTCCCCACTCATTAGGCTGGACCTAACCACCGCTGGGCAGGGTATGGCCTCTGCAGGGTCTTTCCCTACTGAAAGTGTAGGAAATTAGCGGAATCCCCAGACGCAGCTCCCTCCCATCCGGCCCCACACTACAGCCCCGTCACGCCAGCGCTGATGAGCTCCGAAGACACCTCTCTAGGCCTCTTCCTCAGTCTCTAACCCGCCCTCTGCCTTGTGCGCTTAGGGAGGTAAGTGCTTCGAGTCTTCTCTCAGCACCCAAGCCCCAAGACGCTCTTCTGCCTCCCGATGTGCTATTTCCTGCTCCCCCCGGGGAAAGACCGCCTTCCCCGATTTAAGATCCTTCACGTCCTATGTGAGAGACATAGTGAGAGAGAAGGCCGCGGCTGCTGGGCTTGCTCCCATGCTAGATACGTAGCACCTGTTTCCCCCCTCAGGGGTCTGGGAAACCTAAGGTCTGTATGTGAAATCTCCTTGGGGGCATTGGGGAGGGCTACGTGCAGCCGGTACAGGTGCCTCTAGCACGCAATAGCCTTGCTTTGCACCTGTTTCGACAGTTCACGTTACACGGTCAGTATGTGGTGCTTTTTTATGGGACCCCTTGTGTAGCTTCATTCAACACAAGGTCAAGTGAATGACAGAAGGGGAACATCATGGTTACTGTTGTAACCTCCATTCCCCAAGGGAGGGAACGAGACGTTGTGTCCCTTCTGCCACAGCACTAGACCTAGCACTGTAAATTGCCATACCTTATTTTCAGTGCAAAATCCTGACTGGCATTCGCTGCCCTGCTTACCTTTATACCCGTATGTCCGGGGCAAGGCATCTCTCAACTTGACATTGGCCTTTTCTCAGGTTCAGAGGTACGTTTGGTGTCCCAGGAAGACCACTTATGTCACTTCATTCGACACAACGTCTCGTTCCCTCCCTCAGGGAATGGAGGTTACAACATTAACCATGACGTTATTTCGAATACAGTTACATTCAAAAGTATTTTGATTATTCTGAAGAGATTACTTTGCATTTTATTGCCATTTGTTTAATTTAATATTTAGTCCTTTCAGATGGAAAAATTGATACATATAAATGATGTGGTCCAAATTGCATTTGAACAGTGGTGAAACAATTTCTTATGATGTGTTACATTCATACGAGCAGCCAGAGAAGTACGTTTGAAGTAAGTTTGGAGCAGAAGAAATAGAAATAAACCTTTGTCAAATTGTCAGCTTTATTCTAAGCTAAAATTCTTTTTCTAGCCATTTAGCACAATCATATTTTTTTATCAAGAATATTCACGTTGGATCATAATTTCTTTTTTCTAGTAAGACCTTTGATATTAGGGCAAAAATTAGATCTTGGTGATAATTTTTGTATTGTTTTCCTGTAAAAATATCTACAAATCCTTAAAACAAGATAAAATAGATTGATCTTGTTTTAGAAACAACACTACATAAGAAATTTAGGTTTTTCAGAGAATGTAATTTTAACATGTGTATTTTGGATATCATACATGTTTTTATAGTCAAAACAGGTGAAAAAAATCTTCCAGTGCTGATGAAGTAATCTAAAGTATATAGAATACATTACTGACCTTGAGTAATCTAACGGAATACGTTACAAATGACATTTTACAGCATGTATTTTGTAATCTGTAGTGGAATGCTTTTCAAAAGTAACCCTCCCAACTCTGCACATCCTATACCTAAAATCTACATAATTTTACAAGGCCTATTATGCATTACACCCAATATATTAGTAATCAGAATAATAGTCTTTTTCCATAGTAAATTAAATCCACATTTTTTGACTGCCTGTCCTAAAATCATTCAATGGGGGTATCTTTTTCAGATTCTTTGAAATCCTTCTCCTTCTTGGTCCTTTTCATACATCTCTGTAATGAAAAATGCCAGCATTTCTGTGGTTGTTCACATCATTCAAATATAATTTATGCAATATGTCAAACTTTCAAACTGTGTGAAAAATGTATATAAATAAATCAACCTGTGTCAACAATTTAAAAGTTGCCCAATTAAACTGGCAACCCATGTGGTGTGGCAATATTGGAATTAATAAAATTTTATGTGCCATAACAGAAAACTTTACTTTATGGGCCTGGTATTTTGGATACAAATTACAAACTAATAGGAGATTTAATAAAAAAAAAAGTTCATATTTATTGTTAATAAATCCTTTGAACTGTTCCTCTGCTCTTGGGACTCTGTGTCTCGCTCTCGCTCTCTTGACAGAACAATCTAGCCAACTATGGACCCAGCAGAGGAGTCTACTCTTCACTCCACACTCTCTCAGCAGGGAGCTTTACTGGGATGTCAGCACGATCAAATCCCCGCATCTAACTGGGCTCTAGAGATGATGACATCGCAGATCGCTGAGCTCACCTTTGTCGTTCAACAACTTACCTCACTCTCTGCTCCTGACTTCCACAATACACACACTTGCCTACAAACACAATATTCACAGATTTGCCCATTGCGTGGCCATGGCATGCATGTATTCTCAAACTCCTTCCTGCAATTGCAGCCGGTGCAGTGAACATCAGTCTTCACCAGCACAGTGGAAGTTAATATTTATTGTTAATAAATCATTTGAACTGTTCCTCTTCTCTTGGGACTCTTTGTCTTGGTCTCACTCTCTTGACACACACACACACACACACACACACACACACACACACACACACACACACACACACACACACACACACACACACACACACACAAACACACACACACACACATGTTGGTGCAACTATCCTTAGACAATGATTTTTATACTGTACGAACTATAGATCCTATCCCCTAACGCTACCCCTAAACGTTCTGTAGTTTTACATTTGCAGAGAAACATAGGTTATTATGTTATTTTAAGCGACACTAGAAATGTCCTCAAAAAACACATTTATAGCATCATACCCTTGTAATTACCAGTTTGTATCCTAAAAATGTTACTGTAAAGGACCGCACAAACTCAGCCACCCATACACAAGCATGCACGCACACACACACACACACACACACACACACACACACACACACACTCACTCACACACACAGAAAACAATGTGCAAAATGACTCTGGCCAAATTCCATCTGATTGTGTTTAAATGTTCATAGTAATTTTGGTATTGTGTGTGTGCTAGTACTTAATAATTCCCAATTGTGTGAGTACAGGTATGTGTGTGTGTCTGTGTTCATTGGCATTTATAAAACCATTCACTTTGCCATACTGATTGATATGCTGAACATTTTTCTCTAAAACAAAGGCTGTCCAACCTCCAAACCCCCCCAACACTTATTGCATTTAACATTAAATAAGCATTAAAAAAATGTCTGCTGAGACAACCCGATATCACGCCGAGGCGTGAAATAGACACGCCGGTCCACTCGCGGATGCGTGTCGGTGTCACGCTTTGCCTCCTCCAGGCGTGTACATGACACGCGCGCGTCTACGTAGAATACCGGCAGGGGGCGATCGTTTCCTCAACGCCAACAACTCTCCGCGCACCAAAGAGGAAGCGATACCGTTGTCGTCGCGTTGCACGTTCGTGCGGGCGGGATGCCGGCCAATTTCGCCGGTTACTTTCACTTGTGACCATATGTGACAAATAAAGGTTCATTACAGTGCTGCTTTCATGAAGAAATCCTAACGTTGCTGTAGCCTAACGTTGTTATATGTGTGTGTGTGTGTGTGTGTGTGTGTGTGTGTGTGTGGGCTGTCGAGTATCTTGTGCTGATGTAAATAAATAAATAAATATATATATATATATATATATATATATATATATATATATATATATTTTTATTTAAAAAGTGTATTTATGTACAAAAATATATATCCTGCTAACCGGAACTGGAGAACGCGATGTATCGCTTCCTCTTTGGTGCGCGGACAGTTGTTGGCGTCGAGGAAACGATCGCCCCCTGCCGGTATTCTACGTAGACGCGCGCGTGTCATGTACACGCCTGGAGGAGGCAAAGCGTGAAATAGACACGCATCCGCGAGTGGACCGGCGTGTCTATTTCACGCCTCGGCGTGATACCGGGTTGGCTGAGAAGTCATCTCCCATAAAACACCATCTGTGCTGCTTTTCTCATTCTTTAATTTGCTGGAATACATGACAGCGAGTGAAAAAAATCAAGAAAAACAGAAAGCGTAGCACAAATTAGGTCAGTCGTGGTCTGTGACCAATAAGCATATGTGCTAACACCACAATTGCATGCTCCAATGATATTAACAAAATTATTTTTGATATAGGTGCAGCACAAACACGACTTATAACTTGTATGTGCTGGCATTTCAGCTGTGAATCTTCAAGTATAAACTTGTAGGAAATGTAGACTGGGTTAAATGAGACAATAAAATAAGTTAAAATCAGTAAATCAGATTTAGAGTTGCATAATTTGTTGCTGTGAGATTTGAGCAACAGAAGAAGTGCTTAGTTTTACATGAACATCTTTAACCTGTCTTGCTCTCTATCTATGAAATTAGCACATGGCCATATGCAACACTCATTTTCCATATTCTAATACATTCAAATAAGGGGCAAAGGTTCAGGGTAGGACTGTGGCAGAGCAATCAGCATATTTACTGAGACAAGGCATCAGCCTTTGTCAAAACAGGGAACATTACATATCCATGCTCTTACAAGGTCTACAATAAAAAGGAATTAGCCCTGAAAAGACCAAAACATGCACTTTCTGATCAAAAAATACATATTTCACTTATTTTGTTTATTTTTTTCTGTTTGACTGTGTCATTACATTGCTATTACATTATTATAACTTACAACTTAATCATTTATAATAATGTTATAAATTCTATGTGCAATTGCTGTTGTTTCTGATCATGTGGTTTCTCATTTCTGAAAGCGTTTTAATGTACTGATACCATAGAGAAAGTGTGCAGCATAATTTACAGGATTAAACAGGTCAAAACTTGAAAATCTATGCTAGAGATGGAAGACCATGTTGATTAGCAACCATGGAGCACAGGAAAACTCCTGCCTTTGAAATTTCTCCACTTTTGCCTCTGTCTGGCCTCCCCGCATTTCAGGGTCACGGTACATTAAAACAATGTCCCATTTCATTATAGAAATGTCAACCGCAACATCAAAAAGAGATTTCAGCACTTAAGAAAAAAAAAGTAAAAAAAGAAAATGCCTAAGGCCAAAATGAAATCTGATTTTGATGAGCAGTTTTAGAAAAACTTAAAATAACAACTTTTTATTCTAGGGAAAAATTACTCATTATGCTGGACATTTTTCTATCTGTCTATGAAGGAAGAAGGGCTGCAGAAAGTTGGTAAAAGATTAAAATTGTTTCTTTTGTGACAGATAAGGTTATGAATCATGCAGTATATAGAAAAGAATAGAATTGTGCATCATTTATAGAAGCAATTCTCAGTGGCACCAACCCCAGGTTTTTATATTCCATTATGTGGTAGAATTGGAATTAATTTTGATTGCCTTGTTAAAAAGTGATGAATATGACTGTACTTCAATGTGACTCATAGAAGTGAGGGTCTTGCATGGGTTGGCATTAATAACAGGGGTCTGTGATGGAAAGTATGGGCCATAATATTCAAGTGGAATATGTTCAGTAAATGCTACCAAATGCACTTAATACATGACTTGCTCATTATGATGCATTTCAGTTAAGCAGTTCCACTCTCTAAAGAAGCAGTAATTATACATTGTCCAACAATAGCTGTCAATAGAGCTATTATTTAGGATAATAGATATGTTCTGAATAGCATGGTCTACTATCATCTGCTAACTAAATACCATACATTTTTGACCTAAATGAATTTCAAGTGATACGCAAAAATGCTGCATTATGAGCTGGAGTCTTTCTCGCTATTGAAAATAGAAAATTATATATTTCATAGTGGGAACATTTATAAGTGCAGCAATAATTCTGAATCAAAGCCTAGCATAAGTTCTGACCTTTAGGCCACCCCTAAATCATCTCAGGTTCACATACAGTGCTGAGTCAAGGTTATAATAGTTTTGAATTATGAATTTATTTCATTTTCAAATTTTCACTCTGTGGCAGCGGGGGCGTGGTCAAGCGCCCGTCCGGAGAGGGAAAAGCGGTAAGGGTGCTTGCACCTGAGCTAAGTTATGTCTAACACCTGTCTCTAATTTCAGTGAGCACGGGGAGAGCGGCATAAGAGAGCCACAACACCGCCAGTCGAGAGAGTCTGATACGTCAGTCTAGTGTTGGCGTGGTCCCTGACTGAAAGACCTGAGTTTTATTTGTTCTGAGCTTTTTCGTTTTATGTAAAGTTGTGTGCACTGCTGCGTGCCCATTAAAAAGACTCTTACCTGAGTGAGAGAGCTGTCTTCGTGTCCTACTTTTCCCCTGCCCAAGAACCCTCGTTACACTGGTGCCGAAACCCGGGAATCCGAAATATGGAAGGTCGTCCCGTAGATTCCTCCCAGCTGGCCGAAGTCCTCCAGTCCCTCGCAGCATTACTTCAGAGCCACCATCAGTCCCTGCTTGAGCTCCGAGAGGACCAAGATCGGCGCTTCTTTGAAATCATGCGGGCTCAAGCAGAGGACCGACAGGCCTTCCGGAGCCTGCTCAGCCAGGAGGTCGCTCCCGCCACAGCCGCGACCCCGGACAATCGTTCCCCGTTGCCCCTGCCCACGTTACAGAAGATGGGGGCAACGGACGATCCAGAAGCATTCCTGGACTTGTTCGAGCGGACTGCTGAAATTTGGGGCTGGCCGCGCGATCAATGGGCAGCCCGCCTTGTTCCTCTTTTGTCCAGGGAAGCCCAACTCGCGGCTCAACAACTGCCTGCAACGAACCTCCTGGCCTACACTGACTTGAGGAGGGCCATCATGCAACGGGTTGGTCGGAGTCCCGAGGAACATCGCCAACTCTTCCGGGCCTTGAAGCTGGAGAAAACCGACCGCCCGTTCGCGTTTGCCCAGTGGCTCCGTGATGCCTGCCAGAAGTGGCTGCTAGTGGGGGACCGCGACGTCGAGGGACTTATCGATCAGGTGGTACTGGAACAGTTCATCCAACGATTGCCCAAGAAAACAGCGGAGTGGGTCCAGTGCCACCACCCGGCGTCGCTGGAGGCGGCCGTTCAGCTCGCGGAGGACCACATGGCGGCGATCCCAAGGGCGGACGAGCCCTCTCACTCTCTCTCGACTGGCGGTGTTGTGGCTCTCTTATGCCGCTCTCCCCGTGCTCACTGAAATTAGAGACAGGTGTTAGACATAACTTAGCTCAGGTGCAAGCGCCCTTACCTCTTTTCCCTCTCCGGACGGGCGCTTGACCACGCCCCCGCTGCCACACACGCCAATTCGGTTTAGTTTTAGTTTTGTTCATTAGTTATTAGTTAGTTTTAGTTTAGTTTTAGTTTTGTTCATTAGTTATTTGTTAGTTTTAGTTTTGATCATTAGTTATTTGTTAGTTTTACTTCAGATTTTCAGTATATTCAGTATTTATTTTAGTTTTAGTATTTATATGATGGCATACTGGAGAATGGGGAAAACAGGTATTGTGTAATGTGGGTCGGAGCTGGACTCCCCAGTGTCTAATGTGTTAATTATTTTATTGTGGGTGACCTCCAAGTAGGATTTTGCTTAGGGCCCCCATATGCTTATAAATGGCCCTTATAATCTGCAGCTCTGCAATCAACTCGATTCTCTGGGACAGAAATGTAAACTGTGCTGGGTAGGGGAGGAGACTATTGCCATATGGTAGTTACGTACAGTAGTCAAAGAAAAGCTTCCAATGCCATAATTTACAGCAGGGGTTCTCACACTTCTATGGAAAGAAATAAAATGTTTCATGTTATCGCAGCAAGATCTACCTTACACAATATATATACATTTTCACAACACCAAAATTTCTGTAGTTGTTAGAGAAGTGTGACAATTTTTGATACCAGCTTTTCTCAACAAATAATAACGTCATGGTTACTGTTGTAACCTCCGTTCCCCGAGGGAAGGGACAAGATGTTGTGTTGAATGAAGTGACACAAAGGGTCTTCCTGGGATGCCAAACGTACCTCTGTACCTGAGAAAAGGCCAATGTCAAGTTTGCAGACAGAATTTGCATGCCTCGCCCCAGACAAACGGGTATAAAGGGAAGCAGGGCAGCGGGTGCCAGTCAGGATTTTGCACTGAGGAGCCGCAAATAAGGTACGGCCGTTTACAGAGTTAAGTCTAGTGCTGTGGCAGGAGGGACACAATGTCTCATTCCTTCCCTCGGGGAACGGAGGTTACAACAGTAATCATGATGTTCCCCTTCTGTCACTCACTCAACGAAGTGACACAAGGGGTCCCATATAAAAACGGCACGCACTGACCGTGTTAGGTGAACTGCCGAGACAGGTGCAAGCAGGCTACTGCGTGCTAGATGCAACTCTGGCGGCTGCATGTAGCCCTCCCCAATGCCCCCAAAGAGGTGTCACATACAGAACTTAGGTTCCCCACACCCCTGAGGGTCCTATTCTTTCATGGGGAAAAGACCCTGCGGAGGCCACATCCTGCCAAGTCTAGGGGGAGGTAACATGTGGCAAATACACCACTGGGGTTGTGAAGCCGTTCATAGTGGAAAATGGCGTGGTGGTTGGTCCAGCCTAATGAGGGGGGACTCTACAAGCATGGCTACCGGGGCAGCGGGGCTGCCAAAGGGAAATGCGGGTCCGCCAACAGGGGGACTGTACCGTGGGAAATATATCAAGTGGAGTTTGCCTGAAAAGGGAACTAAGCCTGTGGAGCCTGACACCAGTACAGAGCACCTGTGACTCGTAGTGGGTTAGAGAGGAGAACATCCAGGGAGCAACGCTTAGTGGCTAACATGGGATAGAAGGCACACTGGATCAACTTGATGGGCGCTGTGTGCAAGTGGAACACGCGGTCGGTTGTGCCACGTTACCGAGTTCTACCGGCTTGGACCTGACAAAACATGGGACAAGATCGACTCAACCCTGAGATTGTAAAATCTGGCAAAGGTATTGGGTGTTGCCCAGCCCGCTGCGCTGCAGATGTCTGCTAAGAAGGTGCCATGGTCCAGTGCCCACGAGGATGTCGTCTGCCGTCCGCCGAAGCAAACAAAGAGCTGCTCAGAACATCTAGAGCTCTGTGTGCAGTCCAAATAGATACGCAAAGCACGTACCGGACACAGCAACGAGAAGGCTTGGTCTGCCTCCTCCTGGGGCAGCTTGCTTGCAGGTTCACGACCTGGTCCCTAAAGGGGGTCGTAGGAACCTTGGGCACGTAGCCAGGTCACGGCCTCAGGATAACGTGAGAATGTGCCGGACCGAACTCCAGGCAGGTGTCGCTGCATGTCCCCAACCCACTTGATGGAGGCTAACGTGATCAGGAGCCCTTACCCAAGGAACCGATCGAGTAGCCGTGAGGGGGGGACGGAGGTTTCCAGTCCAGCCTCACATTCACGGCGGCTCGGGAAAGCATAACGGACATCTACGCATCAGCCTCAGACTGGGTGAGCAGACCCGAAGGTGGCAGCCCAGATGAGTCATCAGCATCAGATGCCGTTGTGATGCTCTCTGATGCAGTGGCGATATCATCCAATTCCGGGGGCTCAAGGGAGAATGCCGGCTGGCCGTGAGGTGAGCCGCACTCATTCCGAGCTCGGACGGAAGCTAGCAAGCATGCCAGGGGGCGGGTGGTTCGTGGGGATTTACCCGGCGAAACCGAGCCCGCCGTCATCCCCAAATCGCCTTCATCGGGTAGTCCTCAATCCCGTGGGAAGAAGGAACAACGCGGGGGGTTGCTGAAGTGCCTTTCTCTCGTGAGAAAAGAAAGCCGTGACCGCAATGTTCTAGCACTGAGAACATGAACAATTCACTGCGTATGATCACAGCCCAGGCACGCGAGGCAGCTTTTATGACCGTCAGAAGTGGAGAGAAATCAACTGAATCCAGGAACTACACAGAGGCGGAAAGACATCTTTAAAAAGGACGTTCAATGCCTGCTATGTATTTCTCTTTAATGAGTGGGAGCTCAAACTATTTTAGGGGAAATAAACTCTTTTTAGGAGGAGAAACACTCTTTCAGACAATGAAAGCGCTGTCGAAGCGCCCAGGGGTGTGGACTGCACAGCGTGCAGAAAGAGAGAGAACACCAGCTGGAAATGCACCATAGATCCAACAGTGCTTATCGCCAGTGGAGGTGAGTGGAAACAGTGGTGAACTCAGCTTGCTGTTGCACAACCGTTGGCTCTGAAGAAAAATTCTGACTTGCACTCACTGCTCCGCTTCCCTTTGACACAAGGAAGACCCCTTGTGTCACTTCATTCGACACAACGTCAAGTGAGTGACAGAAGGGGAACACTAATTAATTTGTTATGTAAGAATTGTACTCAAGTAATTATTGAAGAATACTAAACAGTCAGCCTTAAAATAACAATTCAGCAATGAATATAAAAAATTTTAATATAACAAAAATTACAAAGTTAAGAAAACAGTGTTTTGTTAACAGCTTTAAATGTTTTTAAAAGCAGTATCAAGTATTCAAGCAAACATTCAAATTTGAAATGCTACATAGAGCCTTATTAGTACTGGTCTTCATTGTATAATGTATAATATATTAATAGTTTTAAAGCTAATAAAGTTATCCAGTCAAGAACCATTTGTGGTTTTCTCATTTTCTTGTTATGGTTCTCTGATTAATATTAACGACAGTAGCAGGACTGTTAGGTTTCTGTTTGCTTTCCCTCCACAGTTTACGTTCACTTTAGACATTATTCTCTGAGTTTACATGAATACCTCACCAAGATAGGCATTAGGGTGGAATTTTTAAATGTATTTGATCGTTCATGCACGTATCCGTATTTAGCATTCTTCTTTATGAGTGCACAAAAAGCCGCCTGTTCAGTCAAAGCGTGCAGCTATTCCGAGATTTCTAACGAAATATAATGTTACACGCCCTGTATTATTTTCAACAGCAGAATAAAAATAATAACTTTATAATAAGTCCTTGACTATATTGCAAATATAGCCTGTTATTTTTTCGTTATTGTCATTCAGGCTACTTTTATCTTTTACTTGACCCTTCAAAAATCCACTTGTCCCGGACAAGCATTAATTTCGAGCCCTGCTGAACTTCAAATCAAACCCTCTTTACCGGTTCCAAATTAAATCGAAATCAAATCACAGATCGACAGGCTAAGATAGAATGAGTGAAAAGACTGATTCTTCTGCCTGCTTTGCCACTCTTCACAATGGTATTCTCACTCTCGTTGCTGATACACTGATGAATTAGGCCATCTATTATCGCCGTCTATTGGCATCTTCATGTTACGGAAATGGCAGGTTTAAAGGTTAAAAAACACTGCAACAAGATTATTTTTAATTTGATTTGTGTTAGTTTCAGAGCCGTGTATTTTTATTTTTGTTTAGTTTCAGTTTTATTTAGTTCCAATAATGTTATTTTTTATTTATATTTCAGTTTACGATTACATTTTTTTTTTACATTTAGTTTTAGTTTTCATTTTAGTTTACAATAATAACCTTGTGCTGAGCTTGAGTTAGCAGGCAGACACAGCATTGGTATCCTCATCATTTTTGAAGGCCAAGTGATCTCACTTACATTCTGCTATTACATCTGTAAAGCAGAATTGTGTTGAACCAACAGCACACATACAATGTTTCCACTCAGACACTTAGACACTTTAAACCTGCTGATCCTCATTTAACACACACAAAAACAATATTTGTTGAGTATTTAAATGAGTATGTCACATCTCTGTGAATGTGAAAACCAAATGTGCATGCTTATTCTTAGTCGCTACAAAACATTTAGCCAATAACCTACAGAATAAATAGAATTTGCTCAGTTAATATTTACATGCTATTAAAATGAATCAATTCCTTCATAATTCATTCAAAATATGTATTTAATGGAATTGCTCACCCATAAATTAAAATTATGTCATTTACTTCCCCTCTCATCTTTTCAAGTCCTGCATCAAAAGCTGCATCAATTGTATTTGCAAACAATAAAATTAACCTATCAATTCCATAAATTCCATATTCATGTATTCAATAAGAATACATACATTTTTCTACAGTGCTAAAGTTGTTAAAACGTAAAATTATTACACTTCACAATAAGATTCCATTTGTTAACATTAGTAAACAACATTAAATAACATGAACTAAAAATAAACAATACTTTTACAGCATTAATTAATCTTGGTTAATATTAATTTCAGCATATATTAATACATTTTAAAAGTCAAAAGTTGTAAGTGTTAAGTAAGTAATAACTGACAATGGACCATTTAATTATTTAAAAATAATGCACAACCTGAGGTGGTAATGCGGTCAATTATTTGAGACAATTATTCTGCATATAACATTTTTACTACACCTTAAGACGTCATTCAGGGTTTTATCTCAAGATATTTTCTGGTTTTCATCACTAAAATGCTCTTGTGTCTTCCACCACAAATTCAATGTCTTGCTTTGATACAGCTCAAGTCTCTGATGCTAGCTTGAAAACATTACTTTAGAACTAGCAACTGAGGCTTGCACTTTCTGGAATAACAAGGTAGTGTGTGTGTGTGTGTGTGTGTGTGTGTGTGTGTGTGTGTGTGTGTGTGTGTGAGAGAGAGAGAGAGAGAGAGAGAGAGAGAGAGAGAGAGAGAGAGAGAGAAACTGAGACAGATTGCATGTGTGATTACCTCTGCTTGGAGCGGCTCTCATCAGCAGTTACATTGCTTCAAATTGTCAAGATGTAAGTTTAAGTATATATATATATATATATATATATATATATATATATATATATATACACTTATTAGCAATAGTGTGGTAGTGCAACGCTGATATTAAGGCTCTGTTTGTCGCTCACGAAAATATGTTTGCGTATGTGTGTGTGTGTGCGTGCATATGTGTGTGTTTCTGAGCAAGTGTTAGTGAGACTGTAAAAGAGGAGGACGGCAAGCACAAAGTGCTTTCCACAGAAATATTTGTGGGGTTGTATTATCTGTTGTATTTATGGGGTGCATTGACATCAAGACTCTGTTTATCAGTGGCGATGCAAGTCTCGTTATATATGTGTGTGTGTGTGTGTCCGTCTCATTGTGTGAGTGTGGTTGAGAGCTATAAAGAGAGAGAGGGAGTGCAAGGCCGCTCTTCAGCAGAAACTGAAATAAATGAAAGATATAGTAGACTTTTTCATTTAAATCCAGTGTACTTTGCCAGTGTCTTTGTTTTAATTGGTTATTTTGCTGTAGTCTTTATGGCTCTTTAAAATAATGGAAATAATTTGGTGAACTGATTTGGAACCGTTACGTGATCAAGACCTGGAACTACTTCATATCCATGCGTTTACTGAAAAATAAAAGGACCTTAGAACACCTGTGAACCAGTAAGAATAAAGCATTCAACAGAACAGTGGTATAACATTAATTAATGCACTACGAACTAACATGGAATAATAATGAACAATTTTATTTTTATTAACTAACATTAACAAAGATTAATAAATTCTGTAAATATGATACCTAATGCGTTAACTTATTTTAACAAATTGAATCTCATTGTAAAGTGCTAGCTTGAAAATTATAATGTTTTAGATGCTGTCAATATGTAAATATTGTATGTTTCAGTGTTTTTGTAAATATAAGCAGATCACATGTAGCAGAGTAACGTTGAGATCATGTTAGTTCAACGTAACCAGTAAAGTCATTCAGGTTTGAAATGACATGATGATAAGTTAATAATGACAGAATCTCTCTTTTTTGGGGGGTAAACTTTTAGCTCTTATTGTAGGAATATGATAGAACAGTAAACATACTACCTTCTATCCCCTACTCCTCATTTAAACACAGAGACTAAATCATCCAGTCACTGTGGGTCTTTACCCTTTCAGTAAAAAAATGAGGATCAGCTTGAAAGTTTTATGTGTTTAGCTCAAATTCTAGTCATACATTTTATTTATGTATTTATTTATTTAATCAGGGACAATACACATCAAGAAACATAATATAAATATTTAGCCAAGATAGTTAATTTTCATCTGTAGAAAGAGAGAAAGAGAGAGAGAGAAAGGTATGTTACAATTACCCCTTGTGCCAGCTCTTGTGTACCTTTCTGTTATTTTTGTAAATGTACTCCTTGAATATGGGTGAAGCAAAATCATTCAGAATCTTAATAACTAACAATAAATCAGCAATTTTTATCAGATGTCCCAGCTAAAAAAGGAATACTTATATGTTTTGTATAATAAATTAAGAGCTTGTTTATAGACAGTTTCAACAGGCTTAAGAATGTGTCCAAGTATTCATGCAATATGTAATATGTGGAAGAATCTTAGCATTCGTGAATAACACTGCTGCCTCTTTAGTTAAGCTGTTTCTAATGAATCTAAATTTGGCTAGATTGACTTCCACTTTATTCACACATTTCTTCAAATTTTTTAAAAGAAAGCTGAGAATCAATTATTATTCCTAAATATAAAAATGTTCATACTACATCAAGCTTCTGTCCCTGGACATATACTTCTGGTTCAATGTCAGAATTTGCTCTTTTTGTTAAAACATCCATACTCTTTTCTTGGCATTGAGATGCAAGTGTGATTTGGCAAGCCATTTTGTAACCTGAAACATTGCAGAAGACAAAATCTGTGCAGCCTGTTGCTTATTTTTTTGCATGCACATAAATAAAAGCATCATCGGCATACATTTGACAGGTAACATCCGAAGGACATACGCATAATATTATATTCACCATTAACATAATATTCACCATTAGCATCATTAACATTCAAACTGAACATCAATGGACCTAAAATAGACCCTTGTGGAACTCCAACATTATAATCCAAATATTCAGATGTTGTGTTGCACATTCTTACACACAGTTTCCTATTGTCTGGGTAAGATTTAAACCACTTGATGGCACCAACTGACACATTTTTGATAGACTAGCAAGTAAAACATCAGGATTAACATTGTAGAATGTTTTTTTAAAATCTGTAAATATAGCACCAACTACACCCCCTTTGTCCATCTGTGCTTTAACAGTTTGCAGTTTCAGTAAAGTCGTTTTTTTCTGAATGTATGGAATATTTCCATGCAGTGGGAAAAATTCCATACGTTATTGGTAGGTTAATGACCTGGGTTAAAGAACATATAATTGATTCTTTATGGGCTTTTAAAAAGATTTATTCTTTATTCCATTAATCTCTGGCCTTAGAATTCTTCAGAGAGCTAATAATCTTGTAAACGTTTGTCTCAGACACCTCCTTATATGGGCAAAGCATTAATCTCTAATTTAAAACACAGTCTGTAGACAAAAAGACTTTGTGAGAGTCTTAATTGAATCCACAAAATTATTAATAAAAATATCTGCTATCACACCATGATCATGAAAATCTTTTCCTTCCAGTTAAAGTTCTATATCTCTCATTGGCTTTTTATCATTTCCAATTTGGTTTCTCAGATTTTACCATATCAATTTTACATTCACTCCTCCGTCCTCTAATATAGTAATATCAAATTTTGCTTTAGCTTTTCTGATTTCAGTGTAACTTATAAAACTTTCACATTTCATGTTCTAATCTAGATTTAAGAAACTGTTTCATTGCATTATCTCTTTGTTTCATGAGTAACCAAATGCTAATTTCTTCCTAGGTTTACTTTTAATTTGTCTTAAGAAGCTGTTTATATTATTTTGAATAGTATTCATAAGAACACTGGCATCCATTTCAGTACAATTATAGGAAACATGTTCTGTCCAATTTATATCATCTAATACCTTTCTCAAATTATTGACCTCTCCTTTTGGTATTTTGAAATCACCAGATATTCTATTGATAGAATGACTTCCAAACAATTTCTTCCTTGCTATACGTGTTAAATTATGATCAGACAACCCTGTAATCATATTGAAATACTTTACTACATGATTGGGTTTATTACTAAGAAGATCTGGTTATCCGTGTGGGTCCTTTTACAAGTTGTGTCAAATCAAAACTGCTTGTTATATTTGTAAATTTTCCTAATAATTTTATCAAACCAGTTAATGTTTAGATCACCAAGTAAGATAATGTCTCTAGTAAAATCACAAGCCTTAAGAAGTTATATAATTTATCATTGTGGTGATGGGGGCGTGGCCGAGCAATGTCTGTGGAGATTGAAGCCGGGAGAGGAAGAATGGTAAGGACTGACACCTGTAGGAAATCACAGCTAACAGCTGTTTTATGTTGCAGTGAGAGCTGAAGAGGGATAAAAGGATAATCCAAAGACAGAGAGAGATATGCACAAAGCTGTCTGTGTGTGTGTGTGTGTGTGTGTGTGTGTGTGTGTGTGTGTGTGTGTGTGTGTGTGTGTGTGTGTGTGTGTGTGTGTGTGTGTGTGTGTGTGTGTGTGTGTGTGTGTGTGTCACAGCTGAAAAGAAAACTACATGTGAACTTTGAGTTATAAAAAAAAGTGTGAATAAACTTGCGTTATATTGTTATGTATGTTACTTCCTCCTTCAGAAGAATACAAGAGATCTGTAACAATCATAAAAATCGTTATTTGATGAAGGTGGTTGATAAATACCAATAATTATAAAATACATTTGTAGTGAGAGGAAAACATCTAGACCAATACATTCAAAATCAAATTCATAAACCAACTGTCTCAGTACATCTTATGTTGTCCATAACATAAAGTATAATACCTCCACCCCTACCCACGGATCTATTTCATCTAAAAATATTATGACCAGGAACATGTAACATTGCTGATGGTGAGGTATAAGTTTAAATTTCGATGACAGGAGGGAACATGGTAGCACCTGCCTGGCTACGCATCGCAATCTTTGCAGTCTGACAACCTGAGCAGACTAACAAAATCTGGGTCTTGGCAGTTCAGTGGCATTGAGATAAAATTGTACTTTGAAAGGAATTCATTGTATTTGTGTAAATGAGTGCAAACACATGAGCTTCTAATACAAATCAAATCTCCCCTGCTGAACATATAAACTCAGATGTAAGGTTATTGCCCATGTGTTTATAGCAGCTCACTGGCATAAATCAAGCTAAACAGAATATACATGTGCAAATTATGTTGTATCAAGACAAAGCTCTGTTTGGAGGCTCAAAAGAATATTTGTTTCATTGTTGTCATTTTATCCAGATGTGTAAGTTAGTGTGGTATTTACTTCATAAACTTGGACCTTTTAATGTCGTTAATCTTGTCTCTGATGCCAAGTTAAACAATAAGGCCACAATCAGCTCTTTGTGTTGATTGTTTTGTAACAATATGCATTTACAGCCTTAGTTTGAAGTTTTGGAACAGTTTTGTTTTGAAGCAGGCAGGATGATATTATTTATGAGTGTCTAACTCAGAGCAGGTGCCCTCAGGCTCTGACTCACTCATACCTAAAGAAACTGCAAGGCCTGGGAGACCTATAGGTTTAGCTGCAAATCAGAACACCACATACAATTTTTACTTGCCAAGCCTTGACACTGTTTTACTGTGGGAATGATGAAGATGTCATAAAAATAAGACTCCATTACAACTCAGGACATGAATGACAATTTTCTGGGAATTTTCCCAGTGATCAAATAAAAGTCTGGTTGGCACCTGTCTAGATCTGCGGATATGATTATTTATTTATTTTTTGGAAACAACTGGGGGTTTGAGAGAGCTTCTTAGTATCTAGCATTTTAATACCTGACTCGCTCTTCCAGTTTTCAGGTTTCAGTCCTGGAAACATTTCTCGTTAATCAAGCATGTGTAAAAACACATGTCCTGTGGAGGGCGTTGCCAGTGTAAGGTGATATCGAAAACACCATGGGACCCACTTAACAGGTCACAGAGCTGGCAAGAGTTTTAGATAAGGCACACTCCATTAACAGAATTATCAGACTGAGACCAGCTTCAGTCTCAGTAAGGAGTGTCTTTCTGAGAAGACTTAGGACTGACAGAAATAACATGGAGATATTTTTAGCTGGAATGCAACAGAGGATTTTTTTAATTTTTTTTAAAGAAGGGGATGTTTTTCAGGAATTAAGAGTTCAAGCAGTTTATGATTTCTAGGTGTGAGACAATTTTGTTGTGTTTCTTAAAGCACAAAAAGAAAGACATTAGAGTTGTATAGCTTTTAGTCCATGTCTATTAGCTCTGAAACCACCTATATGCTAGTTTAAACTCCAAAATTTTCACTTTAAGCATTTTTTTTTTCCTCTGGGAAAACAGAACAAAAATCTTGATTACTTATCTTGCACTGCACAAAGTATTTCACATTGTGTAGTGCACTTGTAATTTCAAATAATCTAATTCAGAAAGCAAAACAAGCAAGAATAACAACAATGCTACTAAGTTGAATCATTATATATGTGACTGAAGACAATTTTTTATAAGCAGGCAAACTTTATAATATGAACTCAATCGCTAACATTGAGAAATGTGTCTTTTTGCTGTTTTCATTCGTTACTCTGCAGAGTTTAGCAATTGGCTGCTGTCAATGTTTGGATGCTAATGATTGGCGGCAGCCAGCAGCATGTTCCTCCTAATCTTCCGACAGTTGATGGCAGGCACTTCCTGCTGCTACCATTTTTGCTAAACCCCCTCTAAATGTGATTCTCCTGAACGTTTTAAATTTTTTTAACAGGAAGTACATCAACACTGGAAAAAAATACAAAATAAACCTCTGCTAATCAAGTGATTTCAAAAGATATTTAAAATGCTTTCATGAAAAGTATATTTTCATTTGTTCCTGTTCCACCTGGTGCCATCAACCTGACCACAATGTTTTATCAGGTTTGATGTGTCACCTTACAAAGCCATGAAAAATTAATCATGTACTCATCTGCAAATTCCACTGAAATCTTTCATTTCTGGGGTTCATTTAGCCACATTAAGAGCTCATAAATTGTGCTCGTTGTTCTAGCTTCTGACAAGCTCATATCTTTGGAAATGGCAGTGAAAGCTAATAAGAATTTAAATGATTTTCTAATGAGTAAAGAGGGTGCAGGATTGAGTTAAAATACAAGATAATGGTCACTGTTTTCTAAATGAAAAGAAGCTTCTTGCTGTGTAATGGTCCTTTAAGGTACAAGAGAGTGTCAAGTGTCTAAAATCAACACAAAGGCTTGAGACAAAATAATATTTAATTAGATTTTAGCTTTTTCTTGATCATCCAACAGGACCACTTGCCAATAAGAATACAACTTTGTCTAATCATGTGAAATATTAGTCTGTCACAAAGAGAAATTGTAAGTTAAAACAAATATCTTCTAGACCATTTCTCACGGTATTACTCCAATTCATCCAAGTCCAATTCATATGGACAGAAGACCTTGATTTAATGCCCCCAATAACCATGAAGTGTTTGGTTTAAACAGTTAAACTGAAAACCTCCATGTGTCCACCAGGTACCATGCATGCTGAATTTGTAGCAAATATACTGTATTTTATCTCCTCTTGCCCCTTTGCCAGTCATTGTTTCCTCCCATTTGACACAGACCCTCTGGTCGGAAGACGTATTAACATGTGGAGATTGGAGATGGGGTTGGTGTGGGGGATCTGATTATGTCAGGCTGTGGCCTGGGGAGGAATGTTGGCAAGGAACGGAGCTGAGATCAGGGTAGCCGAGATCCTGCTGGGCAGATGGGATAGAGAGGGGAAATAAGCCATCAAATCTTGCTGCTCTCTCAGCTCCTCTGTCTACAACAAACCCTCTATTCTCACCTCTCTCCCACTCCACTTCTCACAGTAAATATATGTTCTTACCCCCTATGAAGAGGAGTAAGGGAGATTCTAGATACCAAGGCTCATCTGACTGTAAGTCTCGGAAGGCAAAGGAGAAGTGGCTTTCTTCCTTGAGAGTGTTAAGAAGGGAGGTGATGACATGATTTGTATAGAAGCCACAAATTAAAATGAAGAGCAGGTTTATGTTTAGGCTTATGAAGTTAATATTGTTTTGTGCTGAGATATATTGAGGATACTGGAAAGCTGTTCACACGGCTAAATATATTTTTCCCTGAACACAAACCACCCACCGTTTGATATTTGCAACCTACATCAACCCTACAGTGAATACACAATTCACACTGATGAATAAAAAATAATGACATTAACATTTGGTTCTTCTGCATTCACCAGTGGTTGTCTTTTTGTGAGGGAGTATTGGGCTGTAAAACTCTTTTAATCAAGTGTTAAAATGAGATTTAAAATGGCATCAGTACAGCCACTGATCTTATTTTTCACTGTAAGAGCGGAAATAATAGCCATACAGTTAATGTGAGCTTTACAGCTACCCAGATAAATACAAGGAAGAGTGTTAGAAGATGCTCCACCAGAAAAAGGTCACCCTTAAATCCACAAGTAAGAATATTTATGCTCCCCATGATAACCAATGTGATTTTTCACAGCCTTCTCACCTGGTGTAATTATATTTACTACTTGGGACCATTTCTTAAGCAGCCCTTTAGTATGTCAGGGAATTTTCTTGTGTAGTATCCATATAAAGAAAGATTTTTGTCTGTAGTCTGTACTCACCGAAATTAGAAGCACTGCCCACAGTGGTTGAAGCTGGAAGTGTTGTTGAATGTAAGGCACACGCATGTGCAACCTTGTCTCATAGAACATCATTACAAAAAGCTTCACTATGATGCTGCGCTGAAGAGTGCTTTGGGAACGAGAATACCCACGCCGCCGCACTGTGGCTGTCCGGACCCCCTACGGTTGTGCAGTGTGCTCACAAGAGCGTGACAGGGCTCAGACATGAGCTTGAGATGTCGACTCAAGGACATAAGAGCCAGGAGTGGTATGAACATCCAAGCTGTAGAATCTAATGAATGTGTGCGGAGAGGACCAGCCTGCCTCATCACAGACATGCTGCCGAGGGACCCCTCTTGCCAAGGCTTAGAGGAGGCGACACCTCTGGTAAAGTGAGCCCTGATGCCTACAGGCGAAGCTTAACCACGCGCCTCGTAGGCCAGGGCAGCAGCGTCCCTCAACCAATGTGACATAGTCTGCTTGGTGGCGGCCGCCCCCTTGTTGCGGCCCCCATGGCAAACTAATAGTTGCCCTGACTTTCGCCACTGGCTCGAGTGGTGGACATAAGTCTGAAGGGCACGGACTGGACAAAGTCCGTGAAGGCTTTCCTGCTCCAGCGTTGTTAACGGTGGGGAGCAGAGCTTCAAGTGTGATGGGTAGTCAGGATGAGTGTGCAAAATTGGGTGACTCAGGGAGAAGTAGAGGAGACATTGCACTGTTCATAGAGGCGAAGAGGTCCACTTCTGCCCTGTAAAATCTCACCCAGATTTGTTCCAAGTGGAGGGAGCCCTAGCATTTTCAAATGGTCTCGATAACCTTAGGAGAAAGCCCTGTGTACCTCAGTTGGTATCCTTTAGGGGCCAAGCATGAAAGGTTCCACAATTTGGGCTGGGGATGAAATATTGTCCCCTGTGCCTGAGAAAGAATGTCCTTCCTGTTCGGAATCGCCCAAGGCGAGCTGTCGAGGAGAGATATTAACTCTGAGAACCATACCCTGTTCGCATTCCCCCAGTGAGCCTTCTTGCACAGGTGCTGTGCAAGGTCAGGGAGGACGAGGAGCAAGTCACTCTCGTGGCTCCTTACTGGCCCACCCGGGCCTGGTTCTCGGACCTTGTACTCCTCGCGACAGCCCCTCCCTGGTGAATTCCCCTGAGGAAGGACCTTCTTTCTCAGGGACGGGGCACGCTCTGGCATCCGCACCCAGACCTTTGGAACCTCCACATCTGGCCCCTGAACAGGATGCGGAAGATCTAGCTGGTCTACCACCGGCCAGCTGTGTGCCAGTGCATCTGCCCCGAGGGGAGCCTCTGAGCGGGCGTACCAGAACGGGCAGTGGGGAGGTCTCTCGGGAGGCAGAGGGGTCTACCTGGGCCTTACCGAACCGTTCCCAAATCAGCTGAACCGAGTGGGGGTGAAGCCTCCACTCTCCGCCAGGCAAGCGTTGTCATGACAGCGCGTCCGCTATCACATTGAGGTTGCCGGGGATGTGAGTGGCATGCAGCGACTTGAGTCGGTGCTGGCTCCAAAGGAGGAGACGACGGGCGAGTTGTGACATGTGGCGGGAGCGTACGCCGCCTTGGCGATTTATGTACGCGACCGCAGTGGTGCTGTCCGACCTGACTAGGATATGTTCGTCCCGACTTATCGGGAGAAACTTCCGCAGGGCCAAAAGGACGGTCAACAACTCGAGGCAGTTGATGTGCCTGAGGCTGCGTGCCCGTTGCAAACGGCGCCCCAACCCAATCTGGAGGCGTCGGTCGTGACCAGGACGCGTCTGGACACCTGCTGTAGGGGCACTCCAGCCCGTAAGAAACAGAGGTCTGTCCAGGGGTTGAATGTCTGACGGTAGGCGGGGGTGATTGTTACCCGGTGCGTGCCGTGGCGCCATGCTCATCTCGGGACTCGGGTCTGGAGCCAGTGTTGGAGCGGTCTCATATGCATCAACCCCAGCGGCGCGACTGCCGCGGAGGACGCCATATGCCCCAGGAGCCTCTGGAAAAGTTTTAAGGGGACCGCTGTGCCTGGCCTGAAGGCGGAGAGGCAGTTCAACACTGACTGGGCACGCTTGTTGGTGAGACGTGCCAACCGAGTCTAACTCCATCCCGAGAAAAGAGATGCTCTGAACTTGAGTGAGCTTGCTCTTTTCCCAGTTGACCTGAAGCCCCAGACGGCTGAGGTGCCTGAGCACCTGGTCTCTGTGGGCGCATAGTAACTCTTGCGAGTGGGCCAGAATGAGCCGGTCCTCGAGGTAGTTGAGTATGCGGATGCCGGCTTCTCGGAGCAGGGCAAGAGCTGCCTCTGCGACTTTCGTGAAGACGCGAGGGGACAGAGATAGGCCGAAGGGGAGGACTTTGTACTGATACGCCTGGCCCTCGAACGCAAACCGCAGGTAGGGGCGGTGTCAGGGCAGGATGGAGACGTGGAAGTACGCGTCCTTCAGGTCTACTGCGAATCAATCTAGATGCCGGACGCAGGTTAAGCGTGAGCATTTTGGACGGGAGTTTGTGCAACGCTTGGTTGAAAACTCGCAAGTCCAAGATTGGTCGTAAGCCGCCGCCTTCCTTGGGTACGATGAGGTAAGGGCTGTAGAAACCCTCCTTCATCTCGGTTGGAGGGACAGGCCCTATCGCGTCTTTGGCCAGAAGAGTCGCGATTTCTGCGCGCAGGGACTGGGCATGTTTGCCGTATACTGCGGAAAA
This sequence comes from Moxostoma hubbsi, assembly GCA_032164185.1. Classification (NCBI taxonomy): domain Eukaryota; kingdom Metazoa; phylum Chordata; class Actinopteri; order Cypriniformes; family Catostomidae; genus Moxostoma; species Moxostoma hubbsi. Next base: position 21,770,756 of record JAVLUX010000031.1, read on the forward strand.
GTGGACGCCCATGAAGGGGGGCGGGGCCTGGCAAACTGAATTGCGTAACCGAGTCGGATGGTCCGGGCCAGCCAGCAAGACGGGTTGGGAAGTGAAAGCCACGTGTCCAACCTCTGTGCTAGGGGCACCAAGGGGACGATTAATTTGACGTACCCGGCAGGGCTTTGCAGCGGGGCGGAGCAGGTAGGGCAGCGTTGGGCAGCGACAGGGCGACCCGCAGCTGGGGTGCTGAGAAAAGACTCAAAGCACTTACCTTGCTCCGCACACCCGGCAGGGGGCGGGTTAGCGACTGAGGAGGAGGTCCCGGGTAGGCGTCCTCTGGACTCGTCGGAACCGGCCGGCCGGGGGGGCAGTCGTGGGGCTGGAGACGGGTGGTCCGTAACTGCTGAGATCTGGTGGCAGAGTGCCGTGAGAACGGCATTTGCGGGCCAGGTGACCCAGAGACAAAAGGAAATAGCTCGTTACAGAGAATATGAGAATGTAAAAACTGATTCGACAAAAAATTCTCCTCCCGGCCCTCCACCTGGGACGGAGCAGTCTTACCACCTCCGGAGCTAACATCTTGGTCCCTGGGTTGAGTGTCTACGGACAGCCTGGGAGCCTTCCGCGTCCTCGAGGGGGTCCGTGAGATGGGGGCGTCTACTTCCTGCGGAGTGCTCGACGCTGGGGCTGAGAGCTGGGCCCGGGTTGAGGCGGAGCAGGGTGTTTCATAGCCGCAGGAGGACGCCCTTGGCGAGCAGACAGGGCATGGCCCATGGCGGCAGGCTTGCGGCGGGGCAGGATGTGCAGTGGCCTCCGTCTGCTTCACCGCTGAGGACTGCTGGGCAGAGTCGTCAACGGTGGCGCCGAATGGACGGAGCTGGGAGACGGGGGTGTGGGAGAAGTTGTGCCTTGTCTACCTCCCGCATTTCGACCAGGTCCAGTCCACAGATGCATTTCTGGACCACAAGGGGTGGCCATCGCCTGTTCGAGTGCCGGCGCTTCTGACCTCCGTGGCCCGGGGGCGCGGTTGGTCATCCAGTACAGTTCCTGCAGCACATCAAGAACAGGACTACCCAAGGTGCAAGTTTTGAAGTGCCTTGGCCTGGCGTTGGTTGCAGGAAGGGCCGTGGCATGCAGAGTGGAAGTTCCACCGCGAGGGTAGTGAGAGCGGAGGAGCGAAGAAGCCTTGGCTTTGCTCAACTCGTCATGCACGTCCGAGAAGAAAGGAACAGAGGGGGGGGGGGGGCGTGGCTGTGAGCGGCGCACCTGCCCGCGGGACCGATCAAGTAGCCCGGGAAAGCATAGCGGATCTCCGTGCGTCAGGCTCAGGCTGGGCGGCAGATCCGAAGGTGGCAGCCCAGGCGAGTGATCAGCATCCGATGCCGCTGTAACACTCTCCGATGCAGCGGTGATGTCATCCAATTCTGAAGCAAGCAAGCGTGCTGGGGAGGCAGGCGGTTCGAGGGGGTTTACCCGGCGAACAGAGCCCGTCATATTCCCCAAATCGCCTTCATCGCCCGTGGCGCCTGCGGCGATCCCGTATGAAGAAGGCGGAGCGTGGGGGGTGGCTGAAGTGACTTTCTCTCGTTACAAAAGAAAGCCGTGCGACCGCAATGCTATAACGGCCATGTTCTCACACAGAGAAGATGAACCACTGGAGAGAATGCTCGTCCCGGGCTCAGACGGAAGCAAACAAGCGTGGCGGGGAGGCGGGTGGTTTGAGGGGGTTTACCCGGCGAACAGAGCCCGTCATTGTCCCCAAATCATGTTCATTGCCCCGGCGCCGGCATCAATCCCGTAGGAAGGAGGCGAGGCGCGGGGGGCGGCTGAAGCGGCTTTCTTTCATTACAAAAGAAAGCCACACGACCGCAATGTTGCCATTGCTATGTTCTCGCACTGAGAACATGAACCATTCATAAAACGCTGCCTGCGTGTGATCGCAGCCCAGGCATGCAAGACAGCTTTTTATGACCGAGAGAGGTGGGGAGAAATCACCGCATCCAGAAACTACACAGGGGCGGAAATGACATCTTTATAAAGACGCGTCCTGAAAAGGACGTTCAACGCCGTTTTGTAATGCTCTTTCAGAGAAATAAACTCTTTTACAGAGAAAATCACTCTTTCAACTCTTTTAACTCTGCGCTGTCGAAGCGCCCAGGGGCAAACTGCACGCCGGCAGTGAAGAGAAAAGCCGCTGAAGTGCGCCGTAAATCCAACAGCAAAGCAGAGCGTCAGAGGATCAGAAGCAGGATCAGTTTGTGTCATTCGCAGCTGACTGCATACACACGACCATCGGCTCCGAAGAAAATTACTGAATGAACGAGCGTATTTCCCTCGCCTTTATATCCGTATCCGGAGGCGGGGTATGCAAATACTGTTCGCCATCTCTCATTGGCCTTTTTTCATAGATCAGAGGCATCTTTCGGCGCTCAAGAGAGACCCCTAGTGTCGCTTCTTCGACACGATGTCGAAGTGAGCGACAGACGGGGAACAAGTGTTATTTTATGCATTTCTGAGCAAGATAAGAGCAGGATGATGTTTACTGTTCTGTTTTATCATTTTAAAAGTAGTGTTTGTTTGACTGGAATTTGGGCGGTTACCATTGTGGTGAAGACTTGTGCTTGTGTTGAGGATGAACTTGCACTTTAAAGTGATGTTTGATTTGAATGCTGCTGAGCTCTATAAATCGTTATTATCAAACTGCATCAGTTTCAATGTCCTCACTTGTTCACCTGGCATATATTAACGAATAATAATAATAAAAAAAAAATATATATATATAAATTTGAACAAACATAAGACAATTAATTAAATAAACCTTAGTAAATTGCTAAAATTACATTAGACCAACATAAAAAATAAGTTTGATTAACCTAATAAAGTTGATTTAAACCAACTATAGTACATTTATTTGACCTAATTCAACAAAATTATGTTGGTTTAATGAAACTAAATTAATTAGAAGTAACTTTATTAAACTGCTTGTAAATACATTTCTTAAATTAAATAAGGTAAGGATAATGAGTTAGTTATTTGAATGAACGACATTTGAAACTAATGATTGTCAATTATAGAGGGGCCCCCATCCATTTAGCTAAATTCAAGTAAGAGCAGAATCTAAAATGTTGCGACAGTCACAAAATTTTCATGAGATCTGGCTGCATGTTTTGAATGTTCAAATTCTTTGACACCCCTCTAGAGGGGTCCCCACCCCTTAGCTAAACCATACAAGTAAGAGCAGGATACAGGAATCAAGAAGAGTAAAGTCGATGTCCCAATCTGGGAGTCAGAAGAGGAAAAAAGATAGAGGAGGAGAAGAAGCATGACAGTGCTGACTGGTACAGAATCTATAATGTTTACTGAATTATCCCTTCTAATGAAAAAGATTGCCAATGGACGCGCAATTCGCAATCGGTATTGTATACATTCACTTCACTTATATATACTATACATCATTAGAAAGGCGTAATCTACAGAATTGCTATTTCACCACTGTTTTATTATATAAATTTTACAGTAAGAGTAATTCTTTAGTTATATAAGGAGTACAAATCTGCAACCCGATATCACGCCGAGGCGTGAAATAGACACGCCGGTCCACTCGCGGATGCGTGTCGGTGTCACGCTTTGCCTCCTCCAGGCGTGTACATGACACGCGCGCGTCTACGTAGAATACCGTCAGGGGGCGATCGTTTCCTCGACGCCAACAACTCTCCGCGCACCAGAGAGGAAGCGATAACGTTGTCGTCGCGTTGCACGTTCGTGCGGGCGGGATGCCGGCCAATTTCGCCGGTTACTTTCACTTGTGACCATATGTGACAAATAAAGGTTCATTACATAGTGCTGCTTTCATGAAGAAATCCTAACGTTGCTGTAGCCTAACGTTGTTATACGTGTGTGTGTGTGTGTGTGTGTGTGTGTGTGTGTGTGTGGGCTGTCGAGTATCTTGTGCTGATGTAAATAAACAAATAAATATATATATATATATAAATATATATATATATATATATATATATATATATATATATATATATATATATATATATATATATATATATATTTATTTAAAAAGTGTATTTATTTACAAAAATAAACCCGGAAGTGGAGAACGCGATGTATCGCTTCCTCTTTGGTGCGCGGACAGTTGTTGGCGTCGAGGAAACGATCGCCCCCTGCCGGTATTCTACGTAGACGCGCGCGTGTCATGTACACGCCTGGAGGAGGCAAAGCGTGAAATAGACACGCATCCGCGAGTGGACCGGCGTGTCTATTTCACGCCTCGGCGTGATACCGGGTTGAAATCTGACATGCAATGTCAAATTGAGAGTTACGGACATAAACATGTAATAAAGACAAACTTGTACTTTAAAGCGAGTAAGCTCTTGTCTTTTTGTCACTGAGACTCATTTTATGGATTCTCATATGTGTACTTCACATCATTTTAGAAAAGATTGGATTGTCATTCAGGTTTCCTCTAAATTATGTGACTCTCATTGTGTGTTACATATGTACAGAAAGAGAGCGGCACATATAGAAGAGAGTTATTACATAACAGGTAGTTTCTTTTTTTCTGTCGAATTAAGATAAGCAACTTCTACTATGGATTAGATCATTTATTTTTCATGAAAAGAGTGGTTGTGAGATGACATTGCCAGCTTTTGAACCTATACTGTATTACAAAAATTAATGCTTTAAGTGAAATATAGTTGCTTAGATGCTCCATGCTTTCTTTTCTTTTTTTCTTCTCTCTCTAAGAGCATTACTGATGTCTTTACAACACCCCAGACAAGCACATATTGAATGCAATTCAATGTATCATAGTGCGGTATTATTGATATCGATATGGCCTACTCTCAAAAATTCCCCAATTCTGTGTTACAATGAAAATATTCATGCTGAATGAGAATATTCAAGCCACATATTTCTGATATCTGAATGTCTGAATGTATATAATAATTTACTGACGTCTGAATTTATATAATTATTTACTTGACTTATTTAGCAGTTCCATGGACTTCCAGTGCATCCTCCTTCTCTGCTCATGATGAAGAGGATATTCACACATCCAGCAGTGCCATTAGCAGTACCTCAACAGCAGGTACATACACCATATCAATGCGTCATATAGAGAAAGAAGCCATACCACTCCCTGGCGGCATCACCACAACAACAGAAGGCAGTCAGATCTCTTTAATAATATCAGATGACCCGCACAATGGCGAGTCAAGTGTCAATTGATGCTGTGTGCTTTGAAATTGTGAAAATGTGTGTGTGTGTGTGTGTGTGTGTGTGTGTGTATATATATATATATATATATTTATACATATATATTTATTTTTATTTTTTTTAACAACATGCACTTTAAATATTTTTCTATTATTGCATTAATTTAAATTTTGTTTGTCTTTTGAGTTTCTCATTAAACCATTATTTATACGTTAAGCCGATTTCTCGCCTCTTCCTTGCCTGTGAGACACTTTATTATGTTACACTACTGAATGTACTTTTTTGGCTTTTTGACCACTAACCAACACCTCTAGTTAACTCAAAGTTTGCTCAGCAGGGTTTATGCTCTGCCAGACAGTGAGGGTCCAACAAGGGGTGAAAATCAGACTGCTACTGTGTGGGAGAAGATATAGAGTGTCAGCTTACTTTCAGAAGACACTCTGAATTATTGAGTGACACTGACAGCATCAAGTGTCTTCTGCATTTGACAGGGCCCAGGGCATGACCTCAGATTTTCCCCAAATCAGGCTTCCCTTCAACGGAGTCACTTTCAGTTTGACTTTTGATATCATTATACCCAGAGACCCTCACGTTTTGGCTGGGACTGCTCCTCTGAAAAAAAAAAACCTTTGAAAAAGTTAAAAAGGAGTGAAAATCTGAGGTAAACTGAAAAATCGGGCAGCAGACAGACAAGACGATGTGCCAAGTTAACAACTCTCTATGCTTTCAGAGCCGCAGGAAAGGAGCTAAAAAGAATGAGAGTTTTAGTGATTAGAATTTTCTACAAATTAAATTCAAGGGCAAAGGCAAATAGCTGAGAGGATTACAGCGTGTTTAATTTGTAAAAACAGTTGGGGAAGATTCAGCCTGGCCCTGTTTTTCTTTGCCACTTAAATGGCTTTGTAATTGAAAACAACTTCATAGAAGCTCCTTCGAGAACTCATTCAGAATGTGGATCATAAGCCACAAAGAAAAGGGGTCTCAAAGCAAACAAGTCTGTATGTGATTAATGGCTTATTCTGTCGTGATATAGTTAACACGGTAAAATATTTACAACAAGCAGTCATAATCAGAACATTGGGGGTAGGGGAGTGAATTGGGACATGTCACAGCTTTCAATGTCACCCAGTGTCTTCTTCTTTTAGCTCATTCCATCAGCATTGAAAAGATGTCTCTGATAATAATAATAGCGTGTTATCGGGAGGAACAAAGTGACTGAGATCTAATCAGTGAGAGCGTAATCCTTATTTTTTATCCCCCATCTCTAACATCAGGTAGCTGGATTTTGATGGGACCAGATGATTTAGGCTCTTTGCTGATGTTTTTTGCCCATCCTTTGTCTTCTTCTCCCCCTTTCTCTGTCTCCTCCATCTCACCTCCCCATTGGAAAATAACTCTTGGTGTGAACACACACAGAGAAATGTGAGATTAATGAGTCTCATGCTTTAAATGACAAATTGTTCAAGCAACCCTCCCAGTGGCAATCTGCCGTCAGCTTTATATTGGCATAATTTCTATCATATCTGTGCCTAACAGTGTATCCGTAGACAGATGTAATGTCATTCCAACTATGCCGGGAGAATTTCCAGAAACCTCAGATATAATTTGCAACCTCAAAAGCAATCAGGGAAAAGTCATCCTTATTCAGGGCAGATGCCTGTCTCTCTTCACCCCTTAATCTGAACCTCGTATTTTCTCTCTCAGCTTTTCTCTCCACACATTCGGCTTTATAGCCTTTTGATTTCCAAGACTCACAATCAATTACAGTGTATCAGGTAATCAATTAAGCGTGAGCTTTGTGTATTGGCAAAAATGGACAGGTAATGTGTCCCGCTCCATTGCTGTCAGTTTAGTAGCTCTGTCTATTTCTCTCTCTCCCTCAGTGGCACTAACTCAAAATATTCTCACTTTTGATTTGTTTATACTTAGAGATGGAAAATGCAGTGTGAGTCCGCTAGTCTCATCTATTCTTTAATGTTTAATTCCACTGAAAGCATATGGTTGTATTACTTGAAAACAAACTCTGCTCTGAGATTTGAGGCACAGAGTGTGCGAGATGCAATTTATTGCTCATGATCTCTCATTTCACTTCATATAATTGCCTTCATCCTTGAGGTATACGTCAGGAGCTAGCGCTTTGAAAATAACTGTCTTAATAAAATAAGATGTATGTGACAACAGTGTGAAAGTTTAGTCTTGCTCAGGGGAGCATTAGCTGCATTATGTAATAAAAAATGGCTTTGCGTTCTTCTCTATGAACCAATCTTGTTATTGGTTTACCTGCTCTGAAAATGCACACCTGATAGCCTAGGTGTGCTTCACCATAGACTAGCTTTTATTTTGGTCAACCCACCTACATTTGCTAGAAAATGTTCTAAGAATCCATATTAATTAAACATTTACGTAAATTTCAACAAATCTGTAATTAAGAATAAATGAACAGTGCATTCCATGGATTGTTCTTCCACCCAAAATTAAAATTCTGTCATTATTTACTCTCCTTCATATCATTCCAAACACTTATGACTTTTTTCTGGCCAAATGTTCTTCCTTTTATGACTGAACATCGTGACATAATGCCACCATATTAGTTTTCAGAAATGTTTATGGAATTAATGAATGATTTGATTTGATAATGAATAACGACTTAAATTATGGTATGTTTATCATACAAAGTGATTGTATGCCTTCAGAAGAATTGGTATGACGCACAAGTCACATGGACTAATTTTATGACACATTTGGGGGCTTTTTTTTTTTATTAAAGAGTCTTTAAGGATTGTGTATTGAATTCAGCCAATGGTACATTCAATAAATGATTTCCTTTTCTGTTCATCAGAACAAAGTAAGTCAAATGAGTTTGGAATGAAATGAGGTTGAGTAAATTATGACAGAATTTTCATTTTTGGGCAAACTATTCCTGCATTACAAAAAATATATAGATATTTTTTTACAGTAAAAATATCAGAATAGTCTTAAAACAAGATATATATTACTTGACAAGCAAAATGGCATAAGACATTAAATCTTGTTTTCAGAGAAATCTGACCAAATGTAGTAAACTTAAATAAATCTACAAATGGGGTAAGAAAAATACAGTTGTTTTCTCTTTGAATTAAGTTTATTTTCTTACCCCAGTGGTAAATAGTTTTGTCTTCTTTTAAACCGGTCATGACACGAGGAATCAAATTATCCTTGATCTTTTGACATATGAGAGGTTATTGTAATATAAAAACAAGTTTCAGAACTGAAAACTTCCTCCTTAATAGACAAATAGCATTTCTTTAATCCAAGCTGCAAAATGGCTCGTTTGGAATTTGTGAAATTGTGACATAACAAGGACCAAATACATCTGCATGTGTAACACCTATTTTTCCATCATTGCACCCTTGGTTCCGCCCACTTGTGCTCAGTCAGTCAGAGAGGTAAAGAGGTGAAAGATTGGCCTGTCATGGGAGATTCATCAAAGGTGGACTCACACAGGACACCTTCATGTCTTGATTTAAATGTCTTTTCTTCATAAAAGTGCTCTAGATGAACAGCTTTGACCATTATCATGCATCTTGTACCGCTTTTAAAAGACACAATATGAAGTTATAACCCTAAAAAGGATTCCTCACTGTGTTTCATTCAGCTGTGTTGTCTTGCTGCTTTGTTGTTTGTAAGGCATCCTGGGCCATTTTTACACCGATCTGTGCTATTTTTAATTGTTGGGCTTTTGTAAACATGTAAACATCTTTAATAGTATAGATGCATTTCCGCACAACACCGGCAATGTGCACCGCATTTGAAGAGAGGTACAAGTGCAAAAACTTCTCATTCTGTTACTGCCTCTGACTGGGAGAGACACACGCCGTCCTGTGTGTTAACAAACATGGAAGATGTGAGATGTAAAGACCAGTGTCTCTGCTTTGGCCTGTTGAAGCTGGATGAATCACCCAACATCATCGTATATTGTTTTACAACAGGAGTATTCAGAAAATGTCATCGTTGATTGCTTGTGAAACTGTCACAATATGATTCAAGCTTTGCAAAGGAACTATTATTGAAAGATGGGGCAGTTAAAATTTTACTATTGGACGAAAAACACAAGTTGCCAATTTCATTCATGAATATTTCATATGTCATGACTGCTTGATAGTTTATGCTGTGCTTGAGTGAACTGTTTGATACATTCAGATGAAATGTGTTGGGTGTACATTATGCGTTAACCCTGAAATGCTGTGTTTTTTTTTGTTTCGAATGTAAAGTCAAATTTTTCCACAACCATGTTTCTAATGTTTGGAAAGACATCTTTTTCAGTGTTGCATTAGCTGACTGTGACTGGGCAGTGGGCGAGGCAGGGTCGTGATTCTACACTCCCTTATCAGGCTAATCAAGCCTCCAAGAGGGATAAAGGCTGACTGAGGATGGTGGTGCGACAGAGAAAGAGAGTGTTTACGGTTAGCTGCCCCGTGTGTGTTTGTGTGTGTGTGTGTGTCTTGTTATTTAATTAAATATCATTTATATTGTCAAGCTGGTTCTCACCTCCTCCTTTCCATTAATCGCTTTACACTGGTGATGAAATCCGGGAAGGAGGAGGGACATGCCTTAGTGGATTTCTTGGTGCTACCATCCACCCCAACGGAGCAGCCGCAGCCATCTGCTGGGGGACGGAGGAGCCCAGCTGCCTGGAGTGGTGGTGGTGTAGTGGGCTAAAGCATATAACTGTTAATCAGAAGGTTGTTGGTTCGATCCCCACGGCCACCACAATTGTGTCCTTGAACAAGGCACTTAACTCCAGGTTGCTCCAAGGGGATTGTCCCTGTAAAGTGCACTTTAAGTCGCTTTGGATAAAAGTGTCTGCCAAATACATAAATGTAAAATGTAAATGTAAGCGAAGGAATGGCTGCCAACCGCGAGGGGAGAAGCGGCTCCTAGCTGACCGCCTGAAGTGTGGGGAGAACCCTAACAGCCGCTAGATGTGGCATGGTCAAGAGAGGACCGTTGACCGCGAGTGGGGAGGGGCTCCCGGCCGACCGCCTGGAGCGGGAGAACCGCTGCCAGGAGCAGGGGAGATCTCTTCTGTTCCCCGAGAACGCAGCTGGAGAACTGCATTCGATTTGCCCAGGGAGGCACGGCTGTCGTCCGTAACAGGGTGGAGGAGTGGCTGAGGACCAAGCTACGGCATATCAGAGAAATACGTTTTTTTTTCTCTCTCTCTCTCTCTCTCTCTCTCTCTCCCACTGCCGCTCCGAGTTAGCCTTTTCCCTCTCTTTTAAATTTTACATTATTTTTTAACCTTATCAGGCCAATAAAACCTCCGAGATGGATAAAGGCCGACTACGGACAGTGGTGCAACAGAGAGAGAGAGCATTTACGGGCAGCTGCCCTGTGTGTGTGTTTCCGTGTGTGTGTCTTTTTATTTAATTAAATATAATTTATATTGTCAAGCCGGTTCTCGCCTCCTCCTTTCCATTAATCGCTTTACACTGACCAATTATCACTAAGGTAAACAACTAACTGAACATTTTGTAAATCTATCCATCACAGCTTTGTTTTTATTTGTGTAAAAGAAATATGGCATCTACCATGACTAAGTCCATTGATCTTCTTAAGTGTTATCGTTGCACTTTCTAAGTTCCTACATTTAGAAACTACTTCAGGATTTCTCAGTCAGTAAAACATGAGTCAGGCTACTATATAAGGAAGTTAAATATGTCAACAATATTTAACATCCATCATGTCAACAAAACAAGCTTTATTTTCACAGTGTAAGTTTCTCACCCATCAGCATTCTAAACCTGCAGGAAAGTTTGCAAGGTGTCACTTTTGCTCATGTTTCCACAAGCTATACAAAGTGTCACTGATAACTGTCCATTCTGTTTATTTCAGTAAATAAATGATAGCCTCCTCTAATCCACCAAGTCATTCCCCACAGTGTAGTCTCTGGGAATACTGACAACTGCCTGTAAAATCCCTTGACATCTTATTTTAGGCAGCCCTCCCAGAGCCAGGAGGAGTCAAGGCCAGCATAGCAGATGCCCTGGGGCAGTGCGGCAGAAGCTGGGCCACGTGGCAGCTGAGTTGGCTTTGTTTCCAGATGGTGGAGCAGGTGTCTTTAGCAGTGTTATCTCTCCTTGTAGACCCTGGGAGAAGTTGATCTAGAGGAGCGGGCCAAGGATTAGAATAATTGGGTGTACGGTGGCATAGTCACAGACCTCTATGCGACTGAATGATGAGAGCACGCTGGTTTTAATTAGAAGATTCAGCCGTTATTCCACACGTTTGGAGCAGAAAGACAGACACACAAGACAGACTACATTATGAGAGATCATTTTCATACATTTTATGTTTGTCTGGCTGCTTCACTGGTGTGAGATAGCAGTCAGAGCTCTATGTTGGAAAATAAATACCTTCCAATGGTGCTGCTTTGGGTCCCACTACTCTCCTCTTGGAAATTCAAACATCAGTGAAATCCAGTGAAAGGAATGATGCTGGAATTTGCCCACTGTAAAAGTGCAATGGCAATCATCCCAAAGTGCCATGTTCACGTCGATCATTTTTAAGAACAAAATTCAAACTGAAGTTCTGAACTTTTGGTGGCCCTCTGTAGGCATTTCACCCAAATACTGCAGCACACACACACACCCTTACGTTAAAACACTTCCAACTTCGGCCACTGGGGGCACTGACTGATTTCTGCTTTAGAAAAGTCAACCAACTGTTTCTGATTTTACTGTTTAATCAGTCTGCTAAACCATGCTACTAAAATTAATGTGATTGAAGATTAATAAACTTCAAATGTATGAAAAACAAGTCAAGTCAATTTTATTTGTATAGCGCCTTTCACAACACACATCGTTTCAAAGCAGCTTTACAGAAGATCAAGCGTTAACAAAATATAAAACTGTAATGTCTATAATATTGATGAGTCATCATTGTGTAATTAGATAAAATATGATATTTAATCATATATAAAAAATAAGTAATTAAATAATAATTGTATTAATAACCCCAGTGAGCAAGCCGAAGGCGACTGTGGCAAGGAACACAAAACTCCATAAAATTTGGTTGATAGGAGAAAAATAACCTTGGGAGAAACCAGACTCACTGTGGGGGCCAGTTCCCCTCTGGCTAAACAGCATGAATATAATGCCAATATTACTTATGTATAGTGCAAATCATGGTTTAAAATTATTAAACTAAGTAAGTGTTAAGGGACAGTGTTTAAACATAGATTTTGTATGAACTGTAAGGTTAATGACCAATGTCTATGAAGTCTAGATGCAATTGTCCTTTGGTAATTGGCTAATGAAGGCTTTTATTGGCAAATGGTAGTCTAACTATCACCATGAAAATACCATATAAAGGGGTCTATATGACTTGTACATTTCTGTCCCACATTTTCTGAAGTCATATGATAGCTTTCGGTGAAAAAAAAGACCAAAATGGTATCTTTATTCACTGAAAATCCAGTTGATCCAGTTCACAAACCTCAACGTTCTGGTCACAGCGATTAACAGCTCAAATGAGGGGGAAAATTATCAGTGAATAAAGACTTACATTTTGGTCTGTTTCTCACACCAAGCTTTCAAATGCCTTCAGAAATAAATAAATATTAAAGAAAGTCATACAGGTTTGGAACAAAATGTGGGTAACTATACCTTTGGGGTGAGCTATCCCTTTAAGCGAGAAAACGAGGGGAAAGTCTTTGTGTGATTAATGCAGATTTAATTTACACGTATGTACAGGGTTTTATTTCTCTATGATGTGGCTATTTCATTCAAACTCAGTCAGATTTGTGTGGTGAGCATTAATCATCATCAAACAAACCTTAAATCTGACTGATGAGATTCCGTATTTACAGATGCAGTGATTTATGGGTTACCCTTGAAAAACCAAAAATCTCAAATAAACAGACATGACTGGAAATTACAAGACACAAACCGCAATCAGAGCACAAACGACTACATTCATTTTGCTCTTGTTTACTGTCTCCAAAACAATTAGCATTGCAACACTTGTCTTTTTGGATGTGGTACAGATGGGTCTGATGAGCTTCTTGTGATAGTTCATCTTGAGCGGAGGGCTGTGGTTAGATAACTAACTTTCATCGGTACAGCTGGAGATCTGTCAAGACTGGCTCACTGACATAGGGAGGGAAGAATTCCTACACAATCCTATCATCAGTCCACATGTGATTTCCTTTTTCCATCATACTGTAGTGAAAACAGTGATGGAATCTGATTCTGCCCCTCCCTCTAGACAGCTCAGCTGCAACAACTGCAGAAAGGAAAGAAAGAGGATGAAAGAGACCGAAAGAGAAAGAGCAAAATAAATTAATGTAACCTATTTAACCATCAGATGTCAGTATGCGTAGGCCTAGAGCTGATGTGGAGCTTGCTAAGTGAAGTTTTTGTTTGGCATCAGTTTAAAGTAATTATGTGGAGAGAGACAAAAAGATCAACCAACAGAAGTAATAATAGATGTTCATTTCTGACAGACAACTAACTAAAGAGTGCTGAGACATGATTTGACAGTATTACATACATTACCAAGGCTCAGTTGAGTGATTTTTCCAAGTATCAATGATCCTGGATCAACATCCTTGTTGTCACTGGAACAACTTTTTTTAACATATTTTATGGTTATTTTTAGGGTTAAGGTTTGGGGTAGACTTAGGGCTAGGGGCGAGGGTTAGGACTATGTTTCTTTAAAAAGGCATGTTTTGTTAATTTGACATTATTGTGGGTATGGGAATGGTTAAAAATCTTAAAACACTGGGGACAAATTCACTAAACAGTTGGAGCACTTACACATTTAGTATTTTGGCAGAAAAATATTTGTCTTATGCACTAACCACCAACAATCTATTTCAAGTAAGCGCAATCAGCACTGAAATAGTGCTGCATCTTAAATTTTAAAATTAGGTTATTGTCATTCCTTTTTGCATAAACATGTGTACAAGCCAAGTCATACAATATCTTACGATTTTGCCATCTGGCATGAATAAGTTGTCATGAGACTATGTGACATAGGTAAAAGTACATTTTCATGGCATGAATTCTGATGACAATTAAATCAAGGGGGACGGCCAAGACTTTTTGACAATCACATAATTGCAGTTGCGCTTGTGTAGCATCTGGACCAATCAGACACACAATTACTCATTATTTAATTAATAATCCAACAGACGTCTCAAGACCGCAACAAGCAAAGGTCCAAGCAGAGTCCGAGATGTCTGTCCTTTGCTGACACTGGTCCAGCAACTAGTGGACCTCAGAGACATTCCAGGTGGGGGAGGATGGAGCCACATGCAAAGCAAAGGAGAGTAATTCAATCCATTCCCCCACAGGAAAGACACATAAATCCCATAAAACAGACTTTTCTTCATAAATTTATCGACAAACTGTTCTATAAAAGAACATGCATATCTCCAGGACATTGTTTGTAGGATTATTACTGTCTTGTATATTGTCTTTTGTACTGTATACCGTTTTATGCATGCTTTACGACAGAACCAATAGATAATGTAAAATGATTGGTATCATGCTTCCTATCAAATTAATCCTTGTGTGAGCCCTGCGCATTGGTGTATATTACCTCTTTATAGCATGCATTGTATGCTTGCAATATTAATCAGAGCATAAAGAGGCACAAACTGCCAGCTTACTTCAATCATACAAATGAGTCAGCTTCCAAACAAAGGAACTTTTCCAGCTGGAAAATTGCATATTTCTCAGTGGTCAAGCCAAACTCGAGAGGAGTGACCTCCCTCAAGAGTAAAAGGACACTGTCAGAGTGACCTGCCACTCTCTCTCTTCCCTCTTCCTTCTTCTCCAGGTTGCTGGTCATGTGGGACCAAAAACACCCAGTCCGACCACAAGGTTGTGGGCTGGCAGGCCTCAACACATCAAGCCATGTGTAACTTCCTCGACCATAACACAGTCTAACTAACACTGCAAGTTCATCATAATTTTTTCATTCAATGCGTTAGATGTTGATTCTAACCATCAAGACTTTCTCCTGATATTGCATCTCCTGATATTGCATATTGCGCTCTCTCAACAGCGAATGCATTGCAAGTATTGTACAATCTAACCCTAACTAAACAGAGGTTTAGTATAAGCTGTGATCTCCTTTGTTAACAAAGGTGCTTTGATGTAATAAACTGATGGATCTTTCAGATGGTTAAATGACAATTTTCATAGCTTCATTCTCCTGTTCTGTTCCAGTTTCTTTCACTTTCACTATTCCATTTCCCATGTATGTGTAGCGGAGTGGTACAGATTTTAACCACAAGCCCAAGTCCTTTTACTTGTAGGAATTGTGACTACTCCACCCTTGGGAATTTCACTCAGGGAAATATTACTAACACCCAATAGTTTCTAGGTCACATAGGTTCAACTCTCTTATACAAAATGGTAGGCAGAAAACAAGGGTATAATATCAAAATACAAAACTTTGAAACAAAATTTATTTGAAAAATTAACTTCTTTAAAATAGCCTCAGTGGAACTATGCAGCATCTGAAGGCTCTCCGTTTCCAATACACTACAATAAAGAAAAATAGAAATACAATACATAGAAACAATTTACATAAAGACTGAAACTCTGAACTCTGCTTCAAATAACCAAATAATAAAAAGAAAAAAAAAATAATACAAACACATAAACAACACTTTACATAAAGACTTATGTTTACACAACTCAAAAAAAAAAAGAAAAAACAATTCACTACACCAACCTACAGGGCTGAGGTTCCCCAAAGAACCAAAGCTAGTTATCCATTTTTTGTATTACGATTTTAATAGTTGAGAATCTTATTCAGACAAATAATCTAATTATTGGTCATTTATATAATTTATAATGGTTGTTGAACACAACTAATTCCATTATAAATTTCCTTACATTATAATGTAGAATAAGGCAGAATTTCTAGCTCACACATAGTGTTTTCTTACATGCAATGGTTGAGGTACGCGGGCAATTTAACCCATCCTGTGTACATTTAAACTACCAAATTCGCAACACTTTATGGAAAATTCATCAGTCCACAAACTATGTCCTCTGTATTTGCATTTAAATACATTTGGAATTACTCTAAAGTGAAAATATTTTTTTTAAAGCATGAGGGAACTATGCAGTAAAGCGCTGCAGATATTTACAGGGTATATTTTCACATACGGAATTCACAAGCCAAAATTCTTGAGAAGAGCAATTAAACGAATCAACAAACTGTAGGGACAAGACTTTTTATCAACGCAGCCAAATAAATCTGTCAGTGGGGGTACTCCTGTTTCGTCACCACATCACGCAAGGAGAGATAGAAGCAGCACATATCAAGGACAGTAAAGATAGTTAAAATTTGAGGAGCTATGGTAAAAATGGTTTTCTTATGCTTTATATATCAAAATGAAGGACATAATTTAGAATTATCTGTCAGTAGAAATTAAACCTTTTAATTAACCCGGCAACTTTTCTGAGACTATTTGACCCATATAAACAAGTGGTCAGGCAAAACCGATGTATAAATGTATTTAGTAAATTTTTCTACATTAAAATGTGATATATTACAATTTTATTACATTGCTGCAATAATAATTTCAAAAGATTAAGGGATCTGGCTCTCATTTTTCTTTTCCTTCAATTTAAAGAGTTCCCACTCACTGTAGTGGACTGTCGACGTAAATTATTATTGTGAATTATTTAAAAAAAATACGTTACACAATCCTCCAACTTTCAGAACTGTCCATTACTGCCAGAGCTGTTAAAACACACAGTACTACTTACAGTAGCATTGGTCAAAAAGGATTTCCAAAACGGCTTTTGGATTATAAACTCAGATGTAGATTCGGATGGTAATTAAATTACCACACGACCTTGGTGTTTGTCAAAAAACAATAGGTAATTTGGCCAGGAATTTTCTCATGGGATGTGGGAGAAAAACACAGACATTTTGGATGGCAATAAAATGACTGACTCCCCCTGTAAATGCTGGGATTACCTCACGTCTCCATGTAAAATAATTG
The DNA here is from genome assembly GCA_032164185.1 of Moxostoma hubbsi. Taxonomy (NCBI): domain Eukaryota; kingdom Metazoa; phylum Chordata; class Actinopteri; order Cypriniformes; family Catostomidae; genus Moxostoma; species Moxostoma hubbsi. The sequence goes on from JAVLUX010000031.1 coordinate 21,787,977, forward strand.
CCGTCTGAATAGGGCTTATGTAAAGACATCCTCAGCTCACTGTATTCAGCACTCTGTCAGCCTTAACAATGTCAATCCATCTTGCCACGAGCACATTTTTAAACTTAATCTAAAGAGCCAGTGCTTTATATAATTACTTTTCTTGTGAATACTCCAACATGGCACTCTAGTCACAGAGTGTCTATAGTAGGTGTTAGGCTTAATGGATTACTCCACTGACTGGCCGATCATATCTGCTGATGACCATATGCATCAAAGCTCTCTTGAGCCCCCCTAACTTTCCCATCATGCCCTTGATAAGTGTGGTCTGTTTTATCCTCCCCAGCAGCCTCACAGAAAGCTGGCGCTTATCTCCTGCAACCTGAGCTCCCAACATTAATCACTCTCCCAGCAAAGACAGAAATTAGTCACAGTGCTATCTACCCAGCAATCTCACAATGATTACCCACCCCCCCACTCTGCTTTACATTGCCCAGCACTGTATGATCTGGAACCTGAAAGGACCCTACAATGAAACTGCAGACTAGGCAAGATGTTTATTTGTTAAGATATTTATCTGACAAATATTTCTCATCTTAACTTTATGTGTATTTAAGTTGAAGGTTGCATTTTTTGCACCACAAGCCAAACAGAATTGAATTTTTTATTTTTTTTACCTGTTTTCAAACAGTTTTTTATAAAATGGACAGTTCCGACCCTAAATTCGGATTGTATGAGTCACATTCAAAGCTGTTGTAAAATGACTATAAACGTACACCTGGGATAGCACACTCTGTGATTATGCGGCATGTTCCCTCGGCCAGCGATGGCAGTAGCGTCACTACAAATAGCTAAGCTACTGTATTAGCTAAACTATATCTCTCAGTAGTGAGGTTGTAGAATTGCTTATTTTTAAAACATGAAGCTCTTTATTGATTAGGTTGATCGGTAACATTGACAAAATCTACAAAACTGCATTTACATTAAACCATGTATCCAGTATTTATGGCCTGTGGTTTTTAATCCAAACCAGTGATGTTCGAATCACAAATGAATAATTTTTTTTTAGTTGATTCTTTACAATGAATTGGTCTCAGTACACAATAAGTACATGATTCAATCGGAATGACTCATACTGCTCACGATTGCACTGAATCATTTGGAGTGGTTTCTTGCACACCAACATGCAACAGAATACTTTAAAACACTGAGAACAAAGACAATGCTGCTTGCAGTGGAAATTCCCAAGATCAATGGAAACCAAACCTGCAAATGCATCCTATCGTTTGCCAGTGATGAAGAAGGTCTTAATTAGGCTCATCAAGTATGCAGCTTATGAATGACTTACTGCATGATAAAGGGAAAGTTCACACAATAACTTACTCACCTACATGCAATCCAAGAATATTGTAGCTCTGTATGTCCATACAGTGCAAGTGAATGGTGATCAGACCGTTCAAGCTCCAAAAATCACATAAAGGCAGCATAAATGTAATCCATGACTCTAGCGGTTTAATACATATCTTCTATAGTGATGCAGTCACTTTGGGTGAGAAACAGATCAATATTTCAATCTCAATATTCCCGGGCCTTTACAGAGCACACACAGACATGCGAGAGAGTTTGTGAGAGTTTCAAAGTATTCGACAAATAGCGTGCCAAATTGAATCATCATTCGGTGCTACCAGTCCTGTAGAAAGAACCAAAAGCACTCAACACACAGTTTTCATTCATTAAGCAAAAATCAAGTTGTAAAAAAACACATACTGTAATTATTCCACAGTATTTTATGAGAGTCCTCCATTGTTTCTGTGTTTCTCTGATTCTGTAGCTTATATACTGTACACTGATGAATACATTTAGATTGTCAGGTTTGTACACATCTTGGGTAAATTACATCTTATCTAAGCTTGATGTGTGTTGTTTAGTCAAAGTTTAGTCTCGGGTTATGTTAAGATTGCCTCGCTGGTCTAACACAGATTGCATGACGCATGTCTGTGTGCTCGCACTGGCTGGTGTCAATCAAACGCACTGCATGCTGTTTCTAAGCTGCTCCCTGCTCTCCTTTTGCAAATTATTAAACAAATTTTTTTTTTTTTTTCCAGATAACGAGTAATGAGAGGTTCTGTGTCAGAGTAAAAGGCATTTGTTTGGCTAAAAAAGTTTGCAATTGTAGAAGTAAAAGTTGCAACAAATTTAAATATTCAAGAAAGTCCACATTTTGAAAAACAGTAAGTATTTGTGCTTCATTACTTTACACCACTGTGTTTAACACATTCCACCTCATCACCACTACTGCACTTTCCCCTCTTCCCCTGTCTACTTATGAACAAACACACTCTCTTTCCCTTCTCCTTGTCTGGCTTCAGGCCTCAATGATAGATGTGTGAGTGGGTGTCCTCACGACCCCATCACCTCTGCAAACAGAGATGTGGATAAACTTCTCTGCCAAGCGGAATATTGATTTCATGTTTTAACGCTCTCACTCTTACACACTACACACATCTTAAAACATACTGTATGTATTTAGTATCATACAACCATTGTTGCCAAGGAGACAACTCACAGGGTAGCATGACCCAATGTTGCAGAGTCAAAAGCGAATGACTGACAGAGGGCGAGGTTGATTCCCACACACACATGCTGGTCCCAAGAGAACGTGGCAAGATGTTTGAGAGCGGATAAGCAAATATCAAATTACTTTTCCCCCTGTCGATTTTTCTCAAGGCAATCTTGCTTCCAGTTTATATCAGCTTGTGACATTATTGATTCGCTTGGCTTGTTTTTTTTTTCATCTTATTAAATGTGGAGGTTTGTATTAAAATGAGAGACTGTCAAACCGAAACAACAGCAATTTTGTACACAAGCCACATAATATTAGAATTAAGTAACTGTAGCCTATACTGTAGCCTATACTTACAACATGTTATAGTTACAGAAATATAATTGTCCACTGTCCAGGGTGTACCCCGCCTTTCGCCCAATGTTAGCTGGGATAGGCTCCAGCCCCCCGCGACCCTGTACACAGGATAAGCGGTTGACAATGGATGGATGTTGTGTTTCAGAAAAAAAGGGAACATAAGCTGATTTGGTGTGCCACAATTTAGTAATTATTTCACAATTAACTTTTCATTTAGAAATGAAACAGGAATGGGAAATTTGCTTGAGCCTATGCATTTATGATCTGGATGCTATGTTTTCCTCTGTTATGTAAAGTGGGACTGTAAATACTCCATTCATATACTGTATAACCTTATACTCATATCTGCTTATTTTAATGAGACACTAGAGAAATGAGACACGGAGATTAACTAAAGTAATGCATGCTTCTTAAATATGATGAACCACTCCAACAACTATGAAGTATTTACAAGGAAATCAGCAAAGTATGTCAATTGCCCCCAGACGGAGAGTCAAAACTCTTCACAGCACACGTTCACATTAAAAAAAAAAAAAAAAAAAAAAAGAAATGAGGAGGGGTGGGGTGTGCAAGAATCGTTATGGTTGAATCAATTTAATTTGTCTTGTGGTATCTAAATGGGGTCCCCTTCTGACTCAGTACACTTGACATTGTGTTCTGCTAACGCATATGGGGAGTGTCCTTCTACACAACCTAGTTGAAATCTCTGTAGAATTACACCAACACTCTAATATTCCTCACACTGCAAAAAATTATTTTCAAGACAAGAATTTTTGTCTTGTTTTCCAGCAAAAATATTTAAACATTCTTAAAATGTGATTTATTTACTTGACAAGCAAACTGGCTGTAACGTTGTGTAGCTGTCAGAGGCAATGACGAAGGCGATGTGTAGGACCCAAGTGCAGATTTATTAACAAAAACGTGAAGATACAAGAAACCCTATCTATACCCGTGAACAAGAACTAAGCACGTGAAATAAACTAGAAATATACTGGAAACAGGAGCCAGAAACTAGACTAAGAACAGGACATGACAAGTGCTAGGTTACACAAATTAACCACAGTACTAGATCTAAACTTGGAACAGGAACTTGAAACTGGACTAGGACATGACTAGGGCTCAGTTACACTAACTAACAACAATACTAGACAAGAGACAATGGCAAACATGAGGACTTAAATACATGGACATGGGGAAACATAAGCCAATGAACAAACAGAACTCTAAACAAGATAACAAGGCAATGAACTAAAACCAATGACAAACTAGAACTGATAACAAAGTAATCAAACAATGAAGCAATGAAAACCAGACACATGAACATGGAGGGAAAAACAGGACATCACATGACTAAGAAACATGAACTAAACAAGAATTTCAACATAACCAATGAAAACCAGACACATGAACATGGAGGGAAAACAGGACATCACATGACTAGGAAACAAGAACTAAACAAGAATTTCAAAATAAAAGTACCCTAACAAAAGACAACAGGGAATGTGACATTGGCATAATATTTTAAGTCTTGTTTTGAGAGAAATCTAATTAAATTATGTGAACTTTATACTTAAAACAAGAAAAAATCTTGCCAATGGGGTAAGAAAAATAAACTTAATTCAAAGGGAAAACAAGTGTATTATGCTTACCCTATTGGCAGATTTTTTTTTTTCTTGTTTTAAGTATAAAGTTTATTTAATTGAATTAGATTTCTCTCAAAACAAGACTTAAAATCTTATGACAGTTTGCTTGTCAAGTAAATAAATCACATTTTAAGAATGTTTAGATATTTTTACTGGAAATCAAGTGCAGAATTTTCTTCTTTCCCAACAGCGATTCATCTCTCATAAAAAGAGTCGCTTAAGTGTTCGTGTCTTTTTAAAGATATCATTCCGTAAGTGTTTTCTTATGGGAGGAACACATAATGCCAAAAAAAAAAAAAAAAAAACTGAAGGAAGTGTGTGTGTGTGTGTTGTTTCTTTTGACAACAGTTTTGGCAGGCTCTGGTGCTCCATGAAATGCTCTTATCTCCTCCTCGACACACAAAACCGTGGTTCCATGGGTTTACTTTATATTTTTTAGACACTTGTAATGACCAAGCCTGAAATGTCTACCTGAAATCAAGCAAATGTTGAATTAGGTGAATCTGGAGCGCTTGTTACACATTAGAGATGAGCACGAACTTAACCGAACTCAGAGCATAGCTGTTCTGTGTATAATATATAATGAGAACACAAGATAAAAATCATCACTTTTTGATACTTCCTGTTGAGGGAATGTCGGATGTTCCGCGTCCTGGGCAACAACAGGAAGCAACGGAACACCCAACATTTAGCTGGAAACCGCTAGCTCCCAAAACACCAGAGGCGGCGGGAATAGAAAGGTTCCATGGGGGTGTCGGGAAGGTGCCCGCAGATGTTTTGTGCGCCCCGTCCCGAGGGGGGCTAGGAATGCTGGGCAAGACCGTCAGGACTTTCTGTTTTTAGAATAATGGTCCTGTGGTCTTGCTTTGGAGGCTGCGGAGGGTGACGAGCCAATCCCCACTCTTTGCGAGGGGGAGCGTGACTCATCACACTCTGTTTTTGGGCCTCTCTCTGAGTGCGGTGAGGAAGGAATTGCACAAAGGCTTCCTCGTTTCTTTTTACCACCCGAAACCTGGTAATGACTGTATTTATTGAGTCTCCGAATAGGCCAGAAGGTGGAATCGGGGCATCAAGAAGGAACACTTTGTCCTTATCCTTAATGCCTGAAAGGTTTAGCCACAGATGCCTCTCCATGCTGACCAAAGCAGCCATTGAATGGCCAATAGCGCAAGCCGTTTGCTTGGTCGCATGGAGAGATAAATCTGTGGCTCGACGAAGCTCAGAGAATACTTCCTCATCGACTCAGGTCCTTCAATATATCAGCCTGGTATGCTTGTAACACCGCCATGGTGTGTTTTGGGCAGCACCAGCCTGACCTGCTGCTTGATAGGTTTTCCCCACAGCGATGAGGTGGTCCTACACAGCTTTCTGGGGAGTGTTGGTCCTTTTAATGATGATGCCGAACCAGATGAGAGATAGCCCTCGAGTGTCTCTTCTACCCATGGCATCGTCGTATTCCACCGAGCTTTAGCACCCACGATAGTCAAATATGTCGACGTTGAGGGGACAAAGACACTGTTTCCCCAATGAATGAGTCAACTCGTCATGAAGTTCATCAAAGAAGAGGATAGACTGATTTTGAGTTCCCTTTCCCTGGCCACCAGACAGAAATCTGTCTTCTAATTTTGATCGTTTGGGGGTCTCTTGTTCATGCGGCCAGTCTAACTGTAATATGCCCACCGCACGAGTAACCACCTCAAGCAATTTCCCAACCGCTTTGTTATCACACAAGTAATGCAGAGAGGTAGACAACTTAGAGTCCGTGGTCCCAAGAGATTCATCATCCCTCTCATAAACTGAAGAGGCGCCGAGGCGCGCTTCGATATCACACTAGACCGGTTGGATCTGGAGAATTAGCGATTGATAGGGACGAACCCATCTCTCGCTCCTTAGCCAGATCCATGAGTAAGCCCATTGATGAAATGGTGGGGGCTGGCTCTTGGAAGTATGCGAGATGAGTGTGCAGCATCTTCACTGTGAGAAGCACACAATGCTCACACCCACATCACTCCAACTCAAGAGCAGCGTGCTCTTCCCCCAAACAAACAAAACAAAACTGGTGTGTGATGTAAACAGGGAAACACACACCATTTGCTTTGTTTATCGCACATTTTTCTCTTTGTCTTTCACACTTAAGAAGAAAGATGAAAAAGAAGAAAACGTTTTCTGCACACTGCCTGACAAATCTAACTCCTATCAGAGGAAAATAAAGAGTTTGAGAGGTTTGAGTAGCACAACACATCACAGAATGGTCTGAAGACAAAAGACCTGACGATGCACCTGTTTCACATCTATTTATAGCCCTGGTACTGGCCTATAAGGTGCCCGGTCAAGCTTCACCAGCAGGCATCAGGGCTCATTCTACCAGGGGGGTCTCTTCTTCTAAAGCTTTGGCTGGGGGTGTCCCTCTACAGCATGTTTGTAATGCGGCAGGCTGGTCCTCTCCACACGCATTCATAAGATTTTATAGTTTGGATGTTCATGCTACTCCGGGCTCTTACGTCCTTGAGTCAACATCACAAGCTCATGTCTGAGATCTCTCGATCTCTTGTGAGCACACACTACACAACTGTAAGGGGTCCAGACACCCACAGTGCAGCGGCGTGGGTATTCTCATTTCCAAAGCGCTGAATCAAGCGCAGCATTAAGTGAAGCTTTTGATAATGGAACATCTCGGGTTACTTTGCTGTAACCCTTGTTCCCTGAAAAAGCGGAATAAGATGCTGCGCTTCATTGAGCCACTGAGGATGTCCCAGGACTCTTCAGACAAAAAAACCTGACAATGCCCCTGTGGCACATCTATTTATAGCCCTGGTACTGGCACATTCTGATGATGTCACCAACAGAGGCTATAAATTCTAGTCAATTTCATTGACGTGTTGCACACATATTCAGAGCTGGTCACTCCTAAAAGACATTCCCAAAGTGCTGAATCAAGCGCAGCATTAAGTGCAGCTTTTGATATGGGAACTTAAGTGCTTTGTTACGGGAGCTGTCCTGTCCAAAGGTGCTGATCTCATTGTCAAATATGTCCAGGTGTTTGGAAGTTGTTTGTAACCTTGTCAAGGTGCCAAAATGTATAAAAAAATTACAGAACTCAATTAAATAATTAATTATGGCTTGGTAAGACAGGGTATCAGATGTTCGCTCAGCTTATAGAGATTAATAAAAGTGAAGCAAAGAGTGCATGTAACGTGAATGTACCCGATGAGCATCACATCATAACAATGGGATCTCATGTATCTCGTACATAACCGAGATGTTACTATTATATCAAAATTATGATTAATAATTTGCTAGGCATAATGTATTAATTAAAATATATCTCTTTGTACTCTTTTGTACAACATTAAGATCAAGAAGTTTTCTCAGATATGCAAGCAAAGACCTTTACAATCAAGATGTTGCTCTTTCTGTTAAGATTTCACACCAACAGATATGAAATCTGTCTGGAACATAATTAATTTTATTTTTTATGTACAGTTAAGGTCTATATATTATTTTAGCATACAAATATTATATAATATAAATATTAATATATTATATATTATAATATATCATTGATTATATCAATAATATATAATAAGGTGTTCCAATGTCCAGTTTTGCTAGATTTATAATATTTTTTTATTATTTGTTTTTTTATTTGTTTTGCCATGCTCATTTTCAAATCATTCCTACGTCCCTTAATGTGTACTTTGCCCCTCTAGCTCCATGGATGGTTGAGATGGAGCGTGTTATTGTGTGTGTTTTTAGTTTGTGTCTGTCAATCTGTGTTTGTGTCCCTGAATGTTTGTGTGGGGGTGTTTAAGCCCAGATTATGGTGATGAAAAACAAGGCCTACAGGGAAGTTACATCCCAGCAAACACATTCATTTGCTCTAAGAAACATAAAAATAAACACAGAAACAGATATCAGCCTACACAAACAATTAAGCACTGAATCCCTGCACACATTTATCATGACCTAGTGTCTCTAGATTCCCATGGTTACACAGCTTGAGGTCTCTTCACCACCCATAAACACCAGGCCCTGACCAGCAGGGGCGCTGTCACATTTAGCTACACAAGTATTCGTCAGTTCCCACTAAGGCTAATCTGTTTGATGTTATTCCCTCTCTAAACATGACCCTGGCATCTCTGAGTAGAAACAGATGTGTGGAGTTCCTGGAAACAACTGTAGGGGGTGCTGTCAAATACATCAGACTAATCATTAATCACTCTTCAAGCTGCTGCTCATCCTTGAACTTGACCCAGCTGTCAACTCCAAAGAGACAAACAATGACCTCCAATTCAAACCACTGTGCTAACTACTGCAGGGAAAATCTAATTCCATGACACAAGAATGTTTGAGTACTCGTTAGATATGAGTTATTGTATTATGTGTTGCCTTAGCAAACAAGCTTTTCCATGGGATAATGCAGGACTGTTGGATATTAAATATGAAGTAAGTTTACTTGGTTATTGGGGTGTTATTTTGTTTCATCAATCCATACGGATACCTTAATCAGTGGTTCTAAAATGGTTTTGCTTCAGAACTAAGATTTTACATTTTATATCAAGTGTGACCAAACACATTACCAAAATTTAATTACAATGGTTTCATGCTATCAGCAACCAAAAATGTTCCTCACAAAACTCTAGCCTGTACCAAGCAACAAGTGAATTTGTGCCAAAGTACCATAGAGTTTGATTGGACGAGTGGTCTTTAATGACAACAACAAAACTTATGGCAAGCTTTTTCACCTCCCTTTTAATTTCATGTCATTATTTGCATTTAGCATAGATTTATTTAGGGACTTTCACTTCCCAACCCATCACGCTGGCTGGCCCGGGCCATCCGACTCGTTAACGCAATTCAGTTTGCCTCTGTTCAAACTCCTGTACAAAATGCTCACGCAAAAACATATCTTAACTTGCGTCCAGCATCTAGATTGGTTCGCAGTGGTAGACCAGAAGGACGCTTACTTACATGTCTCAATTCTGCATCGACACCTACCCTTCCTACAGTTCATGTTCGACGGTCAGGCGTATCAGTACAAAGTCCCCCCCTTCGGTGTGTCTCTGTCCCCTCGCGTCTTCACGAAAGTCGCAGAGGCTGCCCATGCCCTGCTCCGAGAAGCCGGCATTTGCATACTCGATTACCTCGACGACTGGCTCATTCTGGCCCACTCCCGAGATTAACTATGCGCTCACAGAGACTAGGTGCTCAGGCACCTCAGCCGTTTAGGGCTTCAGGTCAACCGAGAAAAGAGCTAGCTCGCCACAGTTCAGAGCATCTCTTTTCTCGGCATGGAGTTAGACTCAGGCTCAATGTCAGCACGCCTCACACGAACACGAACAAACAAGCCAGAGCCCCCTCTACCAGGCAACTTTACGCACTGTAGTGGTGCTTGTTCGTGAATTGGTGTTCTTCCCGGGATGAAGACCCACAGAGGTGTGCAGTTAGGTCAGTGCTCTTATTTCTGCAGGAGAGGCTAGAGGGGAGGCTGTTCCCTTCCACCCTGAAGGTGTATGTCGCCGCTATCATGGCCCACCACGACACAGTAGACGGCAAGTCTTTGGGTAAGCACGACTTAATCATCAGGTTCCTAAGAGGCGCCTGGAGGTTGAACCCCTCCCGGCCAAGCCTGTTCCCCTCCTGGGATCTCTCAGTGGTCCTCGCGGGGCTCCAGAGACCTCCCTTCGAGCCACTGGAATCAGTTGGACTCAGGGCCCTCTCTCTAAAGACGGCCCTGCTGATCGCGCTCGCCTCCATCAAGAGGTTCGGCAACCTGCAAGCGATCTCTGTTAGCGACACTTGCCTGGAGTTCGGTCCGGCAGACACATATGTGATCCTAATACCACGACCGGGCTACGTGCCCAAGGTTCCTACCACGCCCTTTAGAGACCAAGTAGCGAAACTGCAAGCGCTGCCTCGGGAGGAGGCAGACCCAGCCCCTTTGTTGCTGTGTCCGGTACATGCTTTGTATACCTACTTGGACTGCACGCAGAGCTTTAGATGTTCTGAGCAGCTCTTTGTCTGCTTTGGTGGACAGGGAAATGGAATGCTCTCTCAAAACAGAGGCTTTCCCACTTTTTTTTCTCCCTGAAAGAATAGGAAACTGGGTAAGACCCCCTTCCCTCGATGCGTGTAAGAGAAACATAGAGAGAAAAGAGGCCCAGCCAGGCTCGGCCCGTTCCCAGGTTGGCAAGTGTCGCCTTGTTCCCCTTTCTAGGGTAACCAGAAGGATTCCAACAACTTTTTTGGGGCATTGAGGAAGGGTACACGCAGTCTGTATACCGTATATCCGGGGGCGAGGTATGCAAATACTGTCTGCCAACTTCTCATTGGCCTTTTTTCATAGATCAGAGGCATATTCGGCGCTCAAGAGAGACCCCTAGTGTCGCTTCTTCGACACATTGTCTTGTTCCCTCCATCAGGGAACCGAGGTTACATATGTATAAATGACGTTTTAACACTAAACAAACTGAAAGGGGACTCTTATTTTGAGATTACATAAACTTGGTCCCTTTATAATGCTCTGTATAAAATATTTACCAAATGAAACTTTTTATAGTCTATATATATTCTTTGCATGCCCTTGCTTCAATTAAAAAAAAAGAAGGGAAAAAAATGAATTATCAGTGAAACACATGAATAATATCAGTAATAATAATAATAATTATTATTATTATAATAATATTATTAAAAACTATGAGCAAACATTTTTGCCAATAACCAATAGTTCCAAAAAGCAACAATCAGCACCAAATAATCAGCCGTCTACCTCTAGCCACTACTAATAAAAAAAATATATACAAATTGTAAGATTAATTCATGGAGCATTTTAACACTAAAAGTAGCTTCAAAATCAGCAACAACTCAGAAGTCGATCTGAGGACAAAATCCGTAAGAGTGAATCACAAACAATCCGAAGCATCACTTCTGTCATTGATCCATGTTGCAAATTGAATTACACCTGAGATGAAGGTTTTGAGTAATATATTAACAGAACATAGCCTACTTTTTGGAGTGCTGTATTTATTTTGAACGAATAGGCAAACTCATTTGATTTTGTTGTATATGATTACAATTACACAAAACAAATAAACCAATTACCTGTGGCAGATGTTTGTCACTAAAAGTCTGCGATTTTGCTCTTGACTGAGACTAAAGTGAGTACCGTTTCTCACACTCTTCATTATTTCATGAAATCAAATGTAAAGTAGAAGCATTATGTGGAAACATATTTGTTCCCATGGTTCCTTTTTCGATGTAATGATGATGCTGCCTCCAAATTTCCCTTCAATTATGTGTTTCCATTCTAATTGAGCAAAATGAGGTGCCTCTGAATTGAAAAGGCAAATCATTTATTGGCGTACTTGACTTTTTACTATATATCTTTACCTATATACTTTCCACTATTTGTCTATAATGAATCTGCCAACAAACAGAGGTAATGTCTAAAAGTCATTTAGGAAATAGGTTTTAAGCCAAAGGTCTTAGCTATAGTGGGAACTCTTTGTAGAACTCCTAGTGTTAAGATAAAAAAAATAAAAAATCTGTAAATATGGGCCCTGGGCTCTTAATATTTGTCTTGTTTTTACAGTAAATGGAAATGTACACACTGTATGTACCTCTGCTGAATTTTAAATATTGCAACACAATGAAATTATTAAATTCCTTCGGAGACCTCTAAATATTAAATTTACAGAATTCCATCCATCATTCTCCTTTCATCCTCCAAAAATAATTGATAGATTGTTAACAGCTATCTATCCAAGGTGGAAGCCAGCTGCATGTACTCATTCTAAGAAGGAAACTGAGTGATGTCTTGAAGAAATAACTTTTTTTCCTTTTGATTTACATTTATTGATTCCTCAGATATGGGCCATTAATCAAATGGTGAAATAACCTTTTCTCCCCTCTGCATTGCTTCCGTCAGCTGTAAATTTACATGGCCAAACATGTGAAGAGCTGGTCAGCATGCCATCACTTCATCTCACTGCAGGAAGAAAGAATCTGATTTATTCTTACACTTTGCAAAGTAAACGATTCTCTTGCACTTCTTGAGTCTCTTAGCAAAAGCCATTTGATTCCATTTGAGAAAACACAACACATGTCCCATAAAATACAAAATTTTTAAATAATAAATATTAAAGGATTATAAAATTACTAAAGTTCCCCCAAATTTAAAATTATTTCTTTATTTACTCAATCTCATTCTCCAAAATTCTATAATTTTTTTTTAGACACAATTCATTTTGTGTCTAAAAAAAAATTCATAGAATTTTGGAGAATGAGATTGAGTAAATAAAGAAATAATTTTAAATTTGGGGGAACTTTAGAACAATCTTTTTTGAAATATAAAGCTTTATAAAGGACAAAAGTTTGGTGCCTGGGAAGGGACGGGTTCAGTTCACTTAGTTTTGTCAAGACCACATCATATTAATTCATGGGAATGTGATAATAGGTTGTGGCTCATTCCCTCAAAATAATATTTCATGGCCACAAGAAAATAGTTGTGTTCCCTTAACATAATATTTGGCCACAACTTTTTTTTTTTTTTTTTTTTTTTTTTTTTTTAACGTTGATGTAAAGGGCTAAACATGGACACACAGCACAAATGGAGAGGATTAATGAAATAACATTTTATTTTTAAATTATGAATGGCATACAAAGATGTGTGATCGCTCACGTTAAAATGGTTAAGTAAAAGCCGTCTAAAACGCATTCTGAAAGATATGGGCATAAGAAAATGCAAGTGAACGAGTCTTGTATGGAACGGATTTGTACAGGATGCCTCGATCGATAGGATACTGCTGGATCCACACAAAATGTTTTTGAAAATGGTAGCATTTAATGCAAGAAAAGAAGATATGGTCTATGATGCAGCTGATGTCGGTGCCCTAACATAATGCCAGCATGCCAGAAGCGGACTGCTGGTTGCACAGTTGTCACCATAGTTGGTTTAAAATAAATTTTGGTGGCGGTCCACATCCACATTCAGTTCATAATCCCCAGCTAACAATGATCCATTTTTGGGGTGGCACATTTGCTTTGACAGCTTGCTGCTGTCGGACCTCCGTCATCAAAGTCATACCAACGGCAAGCCGATCAATATTCACTATCGGTTCTGTCCTTCAAAGCAATAATGAATAAAACAATTGTACACCTGTATCAATAACCACTGCAAATATATTTATGTTTTCATTGAATAAATTAAAGATACAAACCAAAATATCATAAAAAATATAGGCTATACAATAAATATATGGTACAAATACATGGATTTGAATACATTTTGGATACATAGCCTATTACTGAACTGTCAGTCAAGCTCTTTTAAAATTAATCAAACATCTTCTTTTCTTGCATGCATCAACATTTTATTTGAATGTGTTTGTGCCCGTGACCATTTAAAAGAGACAGTACATGATCAGACAATTTCATTTTTATCTGCAAAGCCCATAACTTTTAGAAAGCATTTTAGAAGGCTTTCACTTAAGCATGTCTTCGTATGCTATGCAGTCATCATTCAAAATAAAATATTATTTAATTAATTATTTACATTTTTGCTGTTTATCCATGACACGGTCATAGGTCTTTATGTAGCTCTTTAAATCAACGTAATAAGTAGTTTTTTATGACAAAAGGATGGTGTTCCCTTGACATACTAAGTCGGATGCCACGAGAAATTAATGTTTTTACCTCATAATTAAAAGTCATGGTCATGAGAAAAGGATGTCGTTTCCTCAACATATTATCTATACGTTACCACGAGTTAATATGCCATTGCCACGACAAAACTAAGTGAACCAAATTCCAGGGCACTGTACATAATTTTGTTTTAAAGAGAAGTTTGTCAACATTTAGCAGCAATAATTTATCAAATAATGATCAAACTAGTTATAACTAGACATATATCTAAACGCTGTGCAGTCAAGTGCACTCTCAGACTTTTATGAGCCAATTTAGTTGCATGGATTGCAGTGGTAGAACGATGCTGTACCCAAGCCAGATAGTTTGCTGGATCCGCCACAACATAGCACTCCGAACCTGCATGCAACCTGGGGTTTTGCGTGTTGCAAATTACATTTAGCTTTAATGTTTTGGGCATGTTTTGCACTGTAACCTAATTTGCATTATTCCTTTAGTGAAACGGGTGCAAAAGCAGCATAAACAGTGTATGCAACTAAACTAAACTGTTATCACTGGGGCTCAATTCATTTTTGGTGAATTCCCCCCATGATGTACTAAAATTACATTCTAAAATTTAAACACAAACTTTAAATTAAAATAATATAATCTTCAGAGGCATTGCTTAAATGAAAACTGTGGTAAAATTATTTATATAAATACTGTGAGTAGATGGCAGATTCCATCCCTGAGACTGAGTAATGTAAACTGGATAGAACAAAATATCTTCCCAGACTGAATAATGGGGACCATATTTTCTGTGACCCCACAGAGCAGCAAAGTCATCCTGTTGTCTTTTTTTCTTCAAACTGCTTTTTTATTTTAATTCATTGCTCTATCGTGTACACCCTGCTCAGACAAACTGTAGGCCTCTCATGGGAAAGGAGTTTCATCAATTCATTAAACATGAAACAAAATAAAATATTGTTGTGGGCAACTTGCAGCCTTATATATCAATCAACTTTTCCTTCTGGGGAATCATGTTTGTATCTCTTCTAGTGGCAACACTTCAATGAGTTCCAAGGAATGGCAAATTTCTTTGGGGTCTGCATATTCACCAAAACAATTGCTTAAGAGCTGCTGTACACAAAAAATGTGCTGCAATTTTATTTCTTCACAAAAATACAGCAAACTCAGCCTCTGACATCCACAAGAAAATTATTGAGCTAAAATGTATGAAAAAGTATGGCAGTAACACTTTACAATTGTATATTACATATGAAATAGCAAATACTCGTAAAGCATTTCTTAATCTTGGTGTAGGTAACACTTTACAATATGGTAGTATATGTTGAAATTATTAAAGTTATCATGAACTAACAATGAACTATATATTTTTACAGCATTCATTAAACTTTATTAATGATAATTTATATAAAAAAATACAGTTGTTCATTGTTAGTTCATGTTAATTCCCAATGCATTAAATAATGTAAACATGCAGTATACAACTTTTTATTTTAAATATGCATCAGTGTTAAAATTAATCACGATTAATAAATGCTGTAAACATTTTGTTCATTGTTAGGTCATGTTAATTCATGTAGTTAACATATATTACATTACACTGGAGGAGAAATTTGTCCATAATTTGTATATAAGTCTTGGAGATCAAGACATTTAATGCCGAGTTTACACTACACGATTTTACCCCGATTTTCGCTCACCAACAGTTTTGTGGAGAACGGCATCAAAAGCTTGAAATCGTAGGCTAATTGGATCTCGTCCCCGTGAGCGACAAACTCAATGTATGAATTATCAAAGACTCAATCTGAGAGAAGCGCCAACACATTGCCCATGTCAGTGAGATATCTAGAATGTTAAATATCTGGACCTACAGCCAGTTAGAGAGCAAGAAACAGGGCACGGGAAGTTTCAGGGGGAGGAGTCCTAATGTATCTGCAACAGAACATCCACTAGCATGGCTGTGGTATCAAGAAAGTCTCATTGGACCAAAGAAATGGAGGAAAAATTATGAAACGTTGTGAAACGTAATTTGGAGTCCAGGCAGAGCCGTCGGGGATTCGTCAATAGTAAAATGTTTTGTAATGTGTTCACCCCTGTCTCTGATTCGTCATGTAATTTGAAAACGCTATGACTTCCAAGACAAGACAGTATAATATGAACGTTACTACGATCCAACGTCTTTAAAAGTTGTGCAGTGTGTAGGAGGCTTAAGAAATTTTTGTACTTGAACTTTTATTTACAGTGCAATGACATACAAGCACAAGCAATACCATGGATGGCTTCTGATTAATGACTGTTCAGGCATGAATCTCTGAATAGTGCAAGCTGAAAGGTTTTTTGAACTTGTTATCTGTTAGCCCATCAGCTCACTCACATGTGATATGTCAAGCCAGTCAGCTTACATGGCGTAAGCTGAAAGGCCTTTGGTGTGTAATAAGGTAGCCAATCATCTTGCATTGACTATATTTGCCTAACATTTTTAATTTTCTCAGTTTGCAAGTAAGGCGATATCACTACAGTGTGCTGTTAGAGTTTTCTCTTAAACCCTCAAACTCCCCAGCTCCACTTGTCTAGATCTGCTAAATGGGGATTGTATTTATGTCTAATTGTGCAGCAGCAGCATGTCATAGGCTATATGCTTGATGCAGCATATCTTGTGTTTTTTTAATTGTGCAGTAGCAGCAACATCTCCTGCTAAACTCAGTATGTCTGTGTATGCTCTAGCAGTTGTAAGTCTCCATACTTGCTTTGCCTTGCAGCAGCAGCAGCAGCAGTGTAGCAGATCTAGTCCACCAAAACCAAGATCCTATCAATATGCAATACCAACATTAATGTGCTAAATCTTTATGAGAGTTGTCATGACTGAACTGTAATAAGGTCAAAGTAACTAATCTTTCAAGTATAGGTTTTGACAAACTTATGCAACGTCACAACCCGTCCAGAGTAGCATTGATTTTTGGCCGAGATCTTGTATTGATGACGGAAGAGTCAAACCACTCTGCAAGGTCTTCTCTAGCACATCCCAAAGACTTTCAATGGGATTAAGGTCAGGACTCAGTGGTGGCCAATTCATGTGTGAAAATTATTCCTCATGCTCCCTGAACCACTCTTTCACAATTTGAGCCAGATGAACCTTGGCATTGTTGTTCTGGAATATGCCTGTGCCATCAGGGAAGAAAAAAATATGTTGATGGGATAACCTGGTCATTCAGTACATTCAGCTGACTTCATTATATTGCCCCATAACTATGGAGCCAGAATGATCTAAAAAAGAATGATCCAAAATACAATTCATAAATATACAAGTGAGGGCACAAAAATTTCCCCAATTGCCAACACAAATAGTTCTCACTTAAATTCAAAACATTTTTACAAATAAACTTTTATCAAGTTCTTTAGTAAGTTTGAATCAAAACATTTGTGAATGTTGATGCATTTATTTATGGATCGTTGAATCTGCATTTGTGAATCATCTCATTTGGATCGCTTTTCATGTGTGGCCTTTTTGAGACATTCCTGCCAGGTTTCGATTCACAACTTGTTTTAGTTTTTTTTAGGAAGTCCTCTTTAGCCAATCACATTGTTCACATAGAACACGCCTGGCTGAACTCCGGTGGATATCAATTCCATGTTACCATAGTTACTTGTTCATTCCTATGAGAACAACGGGAAGAAATATCAGATTTGGAAACAACGATAAACATGATGAAAATCGGTTGTGTAGTTTTTTTGTACTTCAGAAAAACCCTGAAAGACAGAACTTGATATGATCCGAGTGGAGTGCTGCTTTTATTTGTTTCCATACTTTAATCAATCAAACCTTGTGCTTAACATTCAGTTTGGGAAAGTGTTTAATTAATGAGGTAAAGTTACAGTAAAATGTTTAGGTACACAGTACTGGGTATGAATGTATACTCATCACCACTAGAACTGTCTTTACTGCTAAACAAAATACTTATTAAAAAGAAACAATAACGATAACTGCTTATTTTTGTTGCATTAGTTGTTATTACATTGCACATTACTGCATATTTCTTGTTTAATACAATTTATTTAATCCCCATGATTATTGCATCCCACTTCTTTGTGTTTTTTGATTATAGTTGTATTGTATGTGTTCTATTTTAACCTTACCCAAGTTTAAGCCTTCTTGCATTGTCTGCTGAGACTGTAAATTGTCAAATTAAAATAATTAAAGGTATTCCATTGAAATTGCATCTGCCAAATCACAGGTGTCACCTCTTAAATATTTTTCAAAATATCATTAACACCACTTTAAATTATCCTATTAAAAGATATAAATAAAGTGTTGATGATATAAAGCAGTTAAATATTGTAGACCCCAAACAAATAACAAATCATTAACATGAAAATCATAAACGTAAACGTCTTTCTTGAGACTTCTGAACTGTATGACTCAACAGCTTGAAGCCACAGCGCTCTTCTTTAGGACTCTATTTTGTAGGTTGCATGGCGATAAAAAATAATTTCCAGGTTTTTTTGGCTTTGTCTGAAGTGTAAAAAACTACACAACTGCTTTTCATCATGTTTTTCAGTTTAGCAAGGCATGTTGTGATTGGTGGATTAAAACCTCAATGTGACTGGCTACAGAGGACTTCCGAAAAAAAAAGCAGTTTGTGAATCAAAACCTGGCAAGAAGTCTAAAAAAAAAAAAAAAGCCACACACAAATCCAAAGCGATCCACACATTTTCAAATGCAGATTCAACAATTCATATCTACATGTATCAACATTCACAAATGTTTTGAGGCAAACTAATTCAAGAACTTGATAAGTATGTATTTGTAAAAGTTTTTATTTTAATTTATTTAAGTGAGAAATATTTGTGTGGGCAATTGGGGGATTTTTTATGCCCTCACATATACTTGTGAATTGTATTTTTTACGATGTGACTTCAAGCGTTTTAGTGATCTCCGATCACGATAATTAAAGATTTTTTCTGACCACATTTCTTCCACAAAGCTGATGATTCATGACTATCCTTCCAGGTTTTAATAATGCGTTGGATAGTTCTTAACCCTCCTGTTATCCTCAAATTTACTAAAATGTTTTATCCTTGGGGTCAATTTGACCCCAGCAATTTAAACCTCCAAAATATGATTTTTACCCAAGTTTATGTTTCAGATACTTTGTATCTTTGTTGACTACCTAAATAGCCCTTTAAATAAATACAATGAAAATTGGTGAGTTGAATTTGCATGCCACTTCCCCAGAAATACAGGTATATAAGGAGCTGAAATGCATATACTCATTCAGGTTTCGCACTGAGGAGCCGAGACAATGTCCCAGTCAATTCAGCTGGTAGTTCAGTGTTGTGACAGGAGGGACACAATGTCTCGTTCCCTCCATCAGGGAATGAAGGATACAACATTAACCGAAACGTTCCCCTTCTGTCACTCACTCGACTTTGTGTCAATGAATGACACTAGGGGGTCCCTATGGAAAATGCCAAAACTACTATACTGTGTTAGGTGGACTGGCTGTGTGAGATGGGCAGAGTTCTGTATGCCTCGTAGCCAGCGCACCAGGTCATCACGTAACCTCCCCCAATGCACTCGTAGGTGTCAAATTGTCCTCTGCACCTCGTGGACAAGTCGACTGCCCAACAAATAAGGTCCAGCTGACCCAGCCACGGCCTCTTCTCTTTTTTCTCCACAAAAGGAACAAAATCGTTCAGCTTGGGGCCATATAAGGTCCACATCGGGGGGTGTCGCTCCAAAGAGGAGTTTCTCCAAAAACTCAACAGCCACAGAGATAAGGAGGAAGGTCATCCAGGGTCCACACTTTTGTGAATGCAACTGGGAGAAGGAGTGCATGTCTTTGACTTAAGGGAGGGGAAAGTCACTATGCGCAAGCGGTACACCCGGCAAGCTGTCCCGAGACTTACCTATTTGAACTTGACAACACACAGGACGAAACCAGCTCAACCCGGAGGTTGTAGAACCACACAAATGTGTTAGGTTTTGTCCAGCCCGCTGCTCTACAAATGTCTGCTAGAGAGGCACCATTGATCAGAGCCCAGGAGGCCGCTACACCCCTGGTAGAAGAGGTAAGCCCTGCAGATGGCTTCACGTCCTGGGCATGATATGCCATAGTGATGGCATCAATGACGCAGTGGTTGATCCTCTGTTTGGAGACAGCGCTTCCTTTCCGCTGTCCACCAAAGCAGATAAAGAGCTGCTTGAAGATCCAAAGCTCTACGTGCGATCCAAATATATGTGCAAAGGACAGTCCGGACACATCAACGTCAAGGCTGGGTCTGCCTCCTCCTGGGGCAGCTCTTGTAGGTTCACCACCTGATACCTGAACGGAGTTGTGGGAACCATGGGCACATAGCCCGGTTGGGGTCTCAGGATGACGTTAGAGTAACCCGGACCTAAATCCAGGCACAGTTTGTTGACAGAGAACACCTGCAGGTCCACTATCCTCTTGATTGAGGTGAGCGCCGTCTTGCAGTCTTCAAGGAGAGTGCCTTTAACTCAGCTGACTCTAGGGGAACAAATGGGGCTCCCTGTAGGCCCAGAAGGACCATAGAGAGGTCCACTGCAGGTTGTAGGCCACTTAAGTCTTCCACGTCCCATCCAAGGGCCAGACATGGAGATTCCAGAGGTCTGGTCACATGTGCCAGATAGTTGTCCGAGAACCAAGTCCGGGTGGGCAAAAAAGGAGCCGAAGCTCCTTGGATGACCTGCTCCTCGTCCTCCCTGACCCTGCACAACATCTCTGCAAGTAGGCTTACTGGGGGAACGCATATTTGCACAGTCCAAGGGGCCAGCTGTGTGCCAGCGCATCTGTGCCGAGGGGAGCCTCAGTCAGAGAATACCATAGCGGGCAGTGGGTGGATTCTCGGGAAGCAAGCAGGTCCACCTGCGTTTGACCGAATCGACTCCAAATCAGCTGGACCACCCAAGGGTGGAGTCTCCACTCTCCCCTTAGCATGACCTGCCATGACAGCACATCTGCTGTGCTGTTGAGGTGGCCTGGGATATGAGTGAATAATGACTTGAGTCTCTGGTGACTCCAGAGGAGGAGACGGCGTGCGAGCTGCAACATTCAATGAGAATGTAGGCTGCCTTGGCAGCCCGAGAGGTACTGTGAGTGAACTACAATCAGCCAGTCGTCGAGATAGTTGAGGATGCGAATGCCCACATCCCTGAACGGGGAAAGGGCTGCCTCTGCGACCTTCGTGAAGGCGCGAGGTGACAGGGACAGACCGAAGTGGAGGACCTTGTACTGGTAGGCCCTGCCCTTGAAAGCAAACCAAAGGAAGGATCTGTGTCGAGGTAGACCCGAAATATGGAAGTACGCGTCCTTCAGGTCTACCTCCGTGAACCAATCTTGATGCCGGATGCCTGCTAAAATGCGTTTTTGTTACAGCATCTCGAACGGGAGTCTGTGCAAAGGCCAGTACAGGACTCGCAGGTACAACATTGGCCACAAACCGTTGCCTTTTTTGGGTACGATGAAGTAGGTGCTGTAAAACCCCTTCCTCATCTCGCCTGGAGGAACAGGCTCTATCGCGTTCTTCTGTAGGAGGGAGGTGATCACCACATGGAAGGCAACGTGTTCTCGTCTTTCACCATAGTGAAGTGGATGCCGTTGAACCTGGTTGGGCACCTGGTGAACTGAATTGCATTGCCGAATCGGAAAGGCCTGATCAGCCATCACGACAAGTTGTGGAGCTCTTTGAGAAAGTGGGTACCGCAGCCTGTTGGGCGTGTGGCAAAATCAAAATAAAAGAAAAATAAGGATTCTCCTTCTGGCCTTCCACCGGGGGAAGGAGTTGTCTTCTTACCCGCTCCTGAAGTGCCCGTCTTTTTATTTTCAGGTGCTTCCTCTGGGGATTTACCAGTGTAAACCTACATTTTCCAGGCATAGCTGAACTGTGCATCACATGCTGCCCATATTTTTTGCATGGTATGTATTGTCTGAAGGGACAGCACCTATGAAATGCAACCAGACATTCATCCACAGTGACGTAGGAGCCTGTATTGTAAAGAAAGGGGAAACGCTGGACCTACTTGTACCATACATCCTGTATTGCTACAAGTTTGTCACGCTCTCGTCTGCCCTGCCTTGTTTCTCTGTCATCAAAATGTATGACATGGAGAAAACATGGAATGTCTTTAGAGACATGGTGGCTGGAAATATTGCCCTTCCAGTGTCAGCATTCCAAAAGCTTGCTGTTGCTTCTCCTTTTGACCCTGTACACTCCTGCCAAAATGAGCAACAAAATGTAGGCTTGCAAGTGGGTCACATCCAAGTCTTTCCAACTGTCTCCATGCACACACCTCCCCTCTAAGTTTGTCATTTCAAGTACACCCTTTTCGACTGATCGAGCTCAAATGCTGATTGTATGTCTTGGACATAGCTGACAGTGTATCTGGTGGGGCCTAACTTAGCCAGTTAGCCAGTACTAACTCTAACCTGTTGTTCAAGTGGGGAGAGGGACCATACTAACTTTCCATTTTTGCAAGGGAATGTGTCTGCTGATGGTTGAGAGACAACAGGAGGGTCAACACTTAGAGTCTTATTCTCATCAGAGGAGAATGCCTCATAATCAGAGTCCTCCTCAACATTATCCTCTGTCTCAATCACATTCTCCTCTATGTCACTTTCACTGTCAAAGAACTGTGACAAAACCTCATTGACAGGAAACCTTTGCTTAGAGGTCATTTTCAATTGAGAGTGAGCATAAAGAGCGAGCCCACAGAGAACCAAGAGAAATGGTTTAGAAAGCTGCTGTGCAAGCTTTTATATGTTTGCTCCTGCCCTATGTTGGGTGAACTATCAATGTCCTTGCGAGAATTATGTTTTCCCCTCCCACATGGAGTGGGAAATATCAAAGTTCTCATGGGAATTATGTTTTCCCCTGCCCCATGTAATGTGAACTATCAGTGGTTCTCGCAATACTACAGGTATAGTTAGGTTAGGGCCCTAAAGCAGAAGGAAGTTTTTTGAAGATTATAAAATTGCATGTTATATTGACCTCAATATCTTCCAAAAAAAAAATAAAAAATATATGTAAAATTTTTTATATTTCTTATATGTTTTATACAGCTAACAGCCTGGGGTCAAATTGACCCCAAAGACATTGAAAACATATTATCATGTTAATTTTATGTTTACCAAGTTGTCCCCATTAAATTAGGAAAAGTCATTAAATAAGAAATGTTTTTATAAAATATGTCATATCATATATTTAGAGATGTTAAACAATAAATGGGGTCAAATTGACCCCAAAGGTAATAGGAGGGTTAACCCAATTCCAGTGATTTCAGCTATTTCCTGATGCAGGCCAATCAGTTGTCCTTTCCGAAACACAGTAACATATTTTCCACAACCAAGAAATGAGAAGCTAAACTGAAAAAATTAGGGTTATATGAATTGTTTCCAGCTGAAACAAATTCATCACTGCAATAATGATCCAATCATACGATCTTAAGCATCTGCTTATTTATATACAATAGGTGACCTTTTTTTTTTTGGCCAGGCAGTGTATATATACAAAATATATACACTGGAAGCCAAAAGTTTGTAAAAATGTACAGATTTTGCTGTTTCAGAAGGAAATTGGTACTTCACCAAAAGTGGCATTCAACTGATCACAAAGTATGTTCAGGACATTACTGATGTAAAAAACAGCATCATCACTATTTGAAAAAAAAGTCATTTTTGATCAAATCTAGACAGGCCCATTTCCAACAGCCATCACTCCAACATCTTATTTCTGAGTAATCATGCTAAATTGCTAATTTGGATCCAGAAAATCACTTGCCATTATATCAAACACAGTTGAAAGCTATTTGGATTGTTATATGAAGCTTAACATTGTCTTTGTGTTTGTTTTTGAGTTGCCACAGTATTCAAAAGACTGGCATGTCTTAAGGTCAATATTAGGTCAAAAATGGCAACAACAAAAAAAAGAATCAGCTTTCTCTAGAAACTCATCAATCATTCAATCATTGTTTTGAGGAATGAAGGCAATACAATGCTTGGAATTGCCCAAAAAACCTGAAGTTTTCAAATTTTTACATTGCATTTTCATGTTATTAATGTCCTGACATTGTGATCAACTGAATGCCACTTTGGTACCAATTTCCTTCCATAAGAGTAAAATCTGTGCATTATTCCAAACTTTTGTCCACCAGTGTGTGTATATATATATATATATATATATATATATATATACACACATACACACACACACACACACACACACACACACACATACAGACACACACTCACCGGCCACTGTATTAGGTAAACCTGTATATCTACTTATTTATGTGATTATCTAATCAGTCAATCGTGTGGCAGCAGCGTTATGTATAAAATCATTCAGATATGGATCAGGAGCTTCAGTTACTGTTCAAATCAACCATCAAAATGGGGAAAAATATAAACTCAGTGATTTTGATCGTGGCGTGATTGTTGGTTCCAGACAGGCTCCAACCAATCTGGCAATTCTCTGTTGACCTCTCTCATCAACAAGGCGGTTTTGTCCACAGAACTGCGCTCACTAGTTGTTTTTTGTTTTTCGCACCATTCTCTATACACACTAGAGAATGTTGCATGTGAAAGTCCTATGAGATCAGCAGTTACAGAAATACTGAAACCAGCCTGTCTGGATTCAACATTCATGCCACGGCCTAATCACTGATATTTTGTCCTTATTCTAATGGTTGATGTGAACATTAACTGAAGCTCCTGACCCATATCTGCATGATTTTATACATTACACTGCTGCACACGATTGGCTGATTAGATAATCTCATGAATAAATTGATGTACAGGTGTACCTAATAAAGTGGCCTGTAAGTGTGTGTGTATATATATATATATATGAATTTGTTATGAAAAAATAGTAGACTGAACACACTGCTGGGCCTCTTGTACTCAGATATGAGACAAAGGCAGGCCTACATACAGTCATAAAGCCTGACTGAGGTCTTCATACAGCCTGATAACAAATGCACCAAAATCAAACAAAGGGAGTCCAAAACAGGCTACAGATCCCATGAAGCCTTGCTCACTTTACTCCTATGTATGAAATTCTGAACGATCAAACTCTCAACTCCTATTTGATGAGGTGCACGTCAAAATGCGCCCCTCAACCATGACTAGGTGCTGTACTAGGTGCAAGTGGAAGAAAGGAGTATAAAAACCTTGGAGATCTTTCTGGGCATTGCTTCCAGTGATGTTCTGTGTCTAGATGCAGCTCTGCTGCTCCCAGGTGTAGCCTCTTTTCCCAAGGAAGTAACGTACATACCTGAAACTTTGGCCATACGATCTCCATCTCACTTGATGAGTTGAGATTTCTCTGTGTTCCACCGAGCACACTAATGGATCCGAATGAGACTGCAGAGCAATCCACATATTCACCCTTTTGCCTGCAGAAGTGAAGAAAGAAGATTTTTCCTCCTTCTTCAACCGAGTTGACTTCACTGCTTTCTCCACCGATCTGCTGAGAATCAGTTTGCCATACCGCCCACAAAAAGAGTGAGGAAACGGCCTCCTGTCATCAGTCAAATTTCAAGGAACCAAGTCAGAGTCAAATGATGGATGAACACACATTCTACCCAGGTCCTCAAGTGACTCAAGTAAGAAGTTTACGTCTGGGCAGATATAGATTATTGTAGTGTGTTATTCTTGTGTATCAAGGCTATTGCTTGTGCAGTTTACGGACCTCCGAGTCCGCTCATTGCTGCTAATAATATTCAAGGTATTACTGTAACTTACTGTTACCACGAATGAGATTTGCTGTTTTGTCTTCCAACCACGTTGGACTGTTGTGTATTTCCGCTATCACGGGTGAGACCGGCGCACTGTGTTTATCCAATAAAGAACCAACGACCACGGCAGATGTATTACGAGCTGTTCACCATGTCTTTGATTGATAAACTAACAGTTGCCTTCTCAACCCCGATCGCAAAAAACAGCTTCAGTGCCATTACGCACACATTTGGCAAGTAGATAACTTGGCAATAAAGCTCAGCTTTGCCCATAAGTTAATAACCAGCGGAGACACACGTTAAACAGAAAGATGCCATTAACCAGTCTTTCCACCTGTACTCTCCATGTGAGCCACGTCCGCCATTCTGTGCCCTCCTTCCCTCCAATTTCTTTCCATAAGAGTCTGTGCATTATTCCAAACTTTTGTCTGTCAGTGTGTGTACACACACACACACACACACACACACATACCTTACTCTCATGTATCATAGGCTTATTTGTTACCATATTTAATCATGTTACTGTTTTGTTTGTAGTTGGAAGTCGGAAGTTTATGGACTGCATTGTATTGATTATTAATTTATATTACTGCATTAATAAACTTTGTCATACTTTAAATAGAAATGTTTTGGTATTGTTCTGCATGCACCTGTATAATCCATCTTTGATAATTATTAATTATTTCTAATAAACTAAGTCGCTCCTGAACTAAGCGCCCAACAACACTTAGAAACTTTAACTGCCAAAATTGCAATAATAAATTCCACCTAATAGATTACTTAATATGAAACTATAAAGTGCTGTCTAAGGTTTGAGAAGACAGACTTCCCCAATAGCACTTCAAACTAGAATATTCTCCCAAGAGTCACATCAGTTTTTGATCTGCACTGCGATATCAAGGGAAGCCCATTGCCACAAATGGCACAAGTGAATCTGTTATTTCTCGCGCCACACTCACGCAAAAACCAGGCTTTAATAGCATTGTTTAATTTGAGAAGCATATTTAGCATATAAAACATGCTTGCATAAAGCATTGAGATGAATATAATTAATATTATTTAATCTGCCTCAAAATTTTGCTTGAGTGGTCACCGATCCATTTCCAGTGGAGGAGGATCCCTGGTATTTTACTTTCCTTGCAGTCTGCGACCTATCCGAACAGACCTGTGACCCATTTATGTACCATGACCCACCAGTTGAGAAACACTGCAGTACACAAACTTATTGTAAAGTGTTTCCACTATGTCTAGTAAATTCACTTTTGTGAATGCTTCTTCCTTCTACAGTATATCAAGGCAGCTATGTTAGGATTAAAGACTAATTAACTTTTTAATCATTTTATGGGACAATTCTGTCTTTAGAACAGCTCACTAGGATCATGTCATTAAGTACTTGTGTAAATTTATAATTAAATGTGATACTTCTCTAACATGATTGTTAGAGTTTACAGCACCTGATGCTGATTGATTTAGGTGTTTTTCCTCCCACAAAAGTTCTGTTAGATGGCCTTCTCAAAGGTTTTTCTTTTATTCCAAAGCTTCCACTGAGACCTTCAAAACTTTTCCCTCTTCATTTCTTTCTCTGACATTGTCTCTGTCTCACTCTGACTCTCCCTCTAACTCTCCCTCTCTTCCCTGGAGCCCTTGCATGTGCCCATCTTGTTTTCCCACACAAAACCTTCTTTTGTACTTTCTTTATCTGGTGTCCACCTGTTCTCCACCCCCCCCCCCCCCCCCCCTCTCTTTTCCCTTCAACATCAATACATATTGGATATTGGTGGCTTGCATGTTTCATGCTACTTGATTTGAAGTGTGTGTTTTACCTGTGACAATTCTACCATCTGTATTAAACATTGAAGCACACACACACACACACACCCCACACATTCCCAACCGAAAACTACTCAAAACACTTAAGTTGTGTATAATATTGATCCAGTTCATCCAAAGAACCAATGTGACAGATCACACTAGTGTAGGTGGGAGTTTCTATGTGTTACTGTCTCACTGTTCTACAGTAACACATAACGCAACACTTGGACTGCTTTCTACTCTGCCGACTTTAACAGGTTCAATTTGATTAAATGTCCCATATAAAGCACAGCTTGCATTTTTTTAATGCTTTAAAGATATTATCATCACTAAATTATGGGCAGAGACAATAAAACTCAGTGACTTGAGAATCGGACACTTGTACTGCAGTGAGATACTTAACATAATAAAAAAGAAGTCGTAAAATGTCGATTGGGAAAAAAAAGGTCTGTGTTGTTTCAGCATGATTAAGGCAGCAAAAATGTAAGCACAGCTTTATCTTGGCAAAGCAGGATTGGAAAGAAGTCCATATCTTGTTTGATAAAGGTTAAGTTAAACAGTCCTCCTCTCTGTTTACTCTTAAAGAACAGAATGGCTTACTGTCTTAAAGACCTCAATCTCAAATGCATTTGTCTTTGTGTTTCAGGATCTAGGTTCTGTGTCCTAGACTGATAGTGAGGCAACATAGATAACAGATATTTAAGCAACATGAACAGACATAGAGCTAGTGAAACTATGATAGGTTCTTAAGGAAAGGCTCTTAAATCAATAGGCAAAACAGAACATTAAATGTTAGTTGTAAATTCAAATAAAATGGTAATTTAAACTTTTAGTTTTTTTTTCCATTATCCATTGTTACTGGAATTGCTATTTCCATCAGTAATATTTATTACTCTTATATACAGAATGTATATAAATAAAAAATAATGTTCTGGGTTCAATAAAAGCTCAATTGACAGGATTTGTTGCATAATGTTACCACAAAACTTCATGGTTACTATATTAACCTCCGTTCACTTCTGTCACTCACTCGATGTTGTGTTGATTTAGTGACACTAGGGGTCGCTCTTGAGAGCCCCGAACACCTCCCATTCTTTGAGAAAAGGCCAATGAGAATTGGCGAGTGGAATTTGCATGCCATCCCGGACATACGGGTATAAAAGGAGCTGGAATGCCCACTCCATTCAGGATTTGTGCTGAGGAGCCGAGACAAGGTCCGGCCATTTTAGCGCCTAGTACA
The DNA here is from genome assembly GCA_032164185.1 of Moxostoma hubbsi. Taxonomy (NCBI): domain Eukaryota; kingdom Metazoa; phylum Chordata; class Actinopteri; order Cypriniformes; family Catostomidae; genus Moxostoma; species Moxostoma hubbsi. The sequence continues at coordinate 21,816,974 of JAVLUX010000031.1, forward strand.
GTGTTGTGGCAAGAGGGACACAATGTCTCGTTCCCTCAATCAGGGACCATAACGTTCCTCTTCTGTCACTCACACATTGTGTCAATGTAGTGTCACTAGGGGTCCCTATAGAAAAATGCCACAACAGCTGAACCGTGTTACGTGAACTGCTGATGCAGGTGCAAGCAAGCTGCTGCGTGCATAATAGCAGGAGCATCAATCTGCACGTAACCTCCCCAAACGCCCCAAAAGACGTCATGTAGTTCGTCATGCTGCCCAAGGGAGAGGCGGGTCCACAGTAAGGGAGACTGTAACGTGGAAAATACTTCATAGGGTGTTACCGGAGTAATCGGCATCTGTGGAGCACCTATCCCAGGACAGGGCATATTAGTACCCGAAGTGGGTCTGTCTCGTGAACTCTTCCGCCGAATTCACGAGCCACAGGGCTAGGGAGGAAGGACATCCAGGGTCCATGACTTTGTGAACTCGACTGGGGGCCAAAGCACACGTTTTCGCCTCAGGGGAGGGGAAAGGTGCTATACGCAACCGATACACCTGACCAGCTGTTCTGTATTACCAAACTCTACCTGTTCGTACCTGACAAAATTTAACGAATCGGGCTCAACCCAGAGATTGTAAAATCTCACAAAGGTATTGGGTGTAGCACAGCCCGCTGCTCTGCAGATGTCTGCTAGAGAGGTGCCATTGGCCAGTGCCCACGAGGATGCCAAACTCCTAGTAGAGTGTGCTCGTGTTCCCAAAGGGGCAGTCATGGCCTGAGCCTGGTATGCCAGAGCAATGGCATCCACGATCCAGTGAGCAAGCCTCTATTTGGAGACACCGTTCACATTCCGCTGTCCACCAAAGAGTCAAAGAGCCACTCAGAGCATCTAAAGCTCTGCGTATGATCCAAATAGGTGCGCAAAGCACGCACTAGACACAGCAATGACAGGGCTGGGTCTGCCTCCTCCCGGGGCAGCACTTACAAGCTCACCACCTCATCTCTGAAGGGGGTCGTGGGAACCTTGGGCATATAGCCCGGCCAGGTTCTCAGGATGATTTGAGAACCTGCCGGACTGAACTCCAGGCAAGTATCACTGACAGAAAACGCTTGCAGATCCCCAATCCTCTTTATGGAGGTGAGCGCAATCAGGAGGGCCGTCTTCAAGGAGAGGGCTTTCAGCTCGACTGATTCTAGCAGCTCAAAGGGGGCTCCCCGAAGGCCCAGGTGGACCGCGGATAGAGCCCATGAGGGAAAGAGGCATGGCCTGGGAGTATTCAGCCTCCGGGTGCCTCTGAGGAATTTGATGATCAGGTCATGTTTCCAAAGGGACTTACCGACCACTGCGACGTGCTGGCCCGCTATAACGGCTACATATACATTCAAGGTGGAGGGGAACAGCCACCCCTCCAGCTTCTCCTACAGGAAGAAAAGTACTGACCTGACTGCACATCTCTGGGGGTCTTTGCCTCAGGAAGAATACCAATTCGTGAACAAACGCCACTTCAGGGAATAACACGATGTGGAGGTTCCAGAGGTCTGGGTGCGGATGCCAGATGGTGCCCGCGCATCTGTCCCAAGGTGGGCTCCCCTCAGGGAATACCAGAGTGGGCAGTGGGAGGATTCCCTGGAAGCAAACAGGTGAAACTTTGTCAAATCGACTCCAAATCAGCTGGATCACCTGGGGGTGGAGTCTCCTCTCTCTGCTGAACATTGCCTGCCATGACAGTGCATCCGTTGTGGCATTGAGGCCACCATTGAGCTCACCATGAGTGGCCCGACCTCAGCCGCTGATTACTCCAGAGGAGGAGATGGTGGGTGAGTTGCGACATGCCACGAAAGCGTATGCCATCATGGCTATTTATATATACTACTCTCGATGTGTTGTCAGACCGCTTGCCCTGGATCAACGGCAAAAGCCTCCGCAGGGCGAGTAGTACAGCCAGCAAATCTAGGCAGTTGATGTTCAGCTTGTGAAGCATGCAATCATTGAGACTGAGTCTAACTCCATGCAGAGAAAAGAGATGATCTGAACTGAGTAGAGCTTGCTTTTTACCCTGTTGACCAGAAGCCCTAGTCTGCTGAGGAGTCTGAGCACCAAGTCAGCAACTCTCGAGAGTGTGCTACAATCAGCCTGTCGTCAAGGTAGTTGAGTATGCAGATGCCCACTTCCCTTAATGGGGCAAGAGCTGCCTCTGCAAATATTTGTGAAGACACGAGGAGACAGGGAGAGGCCGAAGGGAAGGACCTTGTACCGAGGGGGTGCGGGATATTGAACCGCACCGGGGCAAGATATGCTGGATGGCCTTCTTCTGCTTCTTCACCGGCGAGAACTGCTGGGTGAAGTCCTCAACAGTGTCGAAAGTGGGAGATGGGTGCATTGAGTAAGCGGGCTTTGTCGGCGTCCCTCATCTCGATCAGATTCAGCCACAGGGGGTGCCCAAATTCGAGGCATCTGTCCTGACCACGACACACCTCGAGACATGCTCTAAGGGAACCCCTGCCTGTAGAAATGCCAGATCTGGGCAAAGGCTGAAAGTTTTGTAGCACCGTGGCATGATAGTCACACGCTGGGTGCCGTGGCGCCATGCCCACATAGGGACTCAAGTCTGTAGCCAGTGCCGGAGTGGTCCAGCCCTCTACCCTTTGATATTGAATTTCTGAAATTGTTTCAATGGCACCGCTATCTTCCACCTGAAGGTTTTCAGGCAGGTCAGCACTGACTGTGCACACTCATTTGCAATCGTGTCATAATGGTGACCGAGTCCAACTTCATACCGAGAAAAGAGATTTTCTGTACAGGGAAGAGCCTGCTATTTTCCAAGTTGACCTGAAGCCCCAGTCGGTCGAGGTGCTGAAGCACAAGGTCCTTGTGTGCACACAATAGATTTCACGAGTGAGCTAGGATCAGCCAGTCAATGTGAATGCCCTTGTCCCTCAGAGGGGCCAGGGAAGCCTCCGTGACAGGTTAAGACGTGAGGAGACAGCGACGGACCGAAAGGGAGGACCTTGTACTGGTTTGCTTGTCCCTTGAATCCTGATGTTGTATTGATGCCAGGATGTGCTTCTGCATCAACATCTTGAATGGAAGCCTGTTTAACACCTTGTTCAAGGCATGCAGATCCAGACTTGGATCTTGGGCTGAATTGTCTAGGGGGACGGTGCGACGGACGGACTTGCACCGCTGTGGAGACGATGCTACTGAACCGTCTGCCGATCTGGATCACTTAGCTGAGACTGATCATCCTGATGTGCCATCGCAATGCGCTTGGAAAGTGCTAACCAGGCTTCCAGCCTCTGTGTTAATGGCACCAGGGGGATGATTGTATTTATCAGGCCACGGGTTGGTGGTTTGCGGCGAGGCAGAGAAGACGCATAGCCACAGCATGCTCTACCTGGGTAAGCTCAACATATCCCTCAGCTGCACCGATGTCAAGGGTATTTAGGGTGGACAAGCTGGCAAAGCGTGTACAGGCAGAGATAGGTGCCTTCCACAACTTTGCGAGCTCCTCGTGCACTTCCAGGAAGAATGGCACCAGGGCGGGGCATGGATGTGAGTTACGCTCCGAGCCCAGAAACCAACCATCCAGCTGCAATCAATCAGGGCAGGGTGGAGGATTCCACTCAAGCTTGATGTTCACAGCCACTTGGCCAAGCATGGCTGCAATCTCAGCATCCAACTCATCCTGAGCTTTACCACCCTAGGGTGGGAACTCAGAAGATTCGTCCACTTCCGAAAGCAGAAGCCCACCCTCGGATGCTGCGACCGATAACTCATCCTCGATGAGCCCAGAACAAGACATTAAATCTGCCCTGAGGCGGACCGCCTGCATCGCTCATAAACTCTACTGGCCAGAATGAGCATGCTGAAGGGTGGGAGGACTGTGGGATTGAGCCGGCAGAAATGCTCCCATATCCACATCCAGATTGTTTGCGGTGTTGCCGACCCCGCCATCTGAGTTTCAACCCAAGACGGACCGGTTCGGAAAGCAGCCGCGGTGGCTCTCTGCTTCAAAAAGAAGGAAGAGAGATGCAATTACAACGTTCTCATGGGCATGTTCTCACAGTGAGAATATGACCCCTCCATAAAAGTTGCCTCGGCATGCTGGCAACCCAAGCACTTGAGACAGATTTCATGGCCATCCGGAGGGGAGAGGCCACACCCAGTAGCACAAAGAAGAAAGGACATCTTTAAAAAGGCACCAATCGTTTGTGCGAGCTCTTTTAGAGGAAATATACTCTTTTAGAACATACTCTTTTACACCTGTGGACTCGGTCGCCGAAGCTTCCAGGGGAAGCACAACACTCAACTGTCCGTGGGTGATATGCTTCGTAATTCCAGAAGAGAGCAAGCACACATGCGTTCGGCTCCGAAGAACAAGTCTGAATTAAAGCAAAGGTGATTGGGGCTCTCAAGAGCAAACCCCTAGTGTCACTACATCGACACAACATCAAGTGATTGACAGACAGGGAACAGCAAATGTTCTGTTTTCTTGACAGGGTGCAGTATTCACGGTTGTTTTCCTTAGATATAATAACAGCTACAACAGTATAGCTCCTGTGATCAAATTCATGTGTGCAGGACAAGAAAAGGCTGTTCTTCATAGAATGGGAGGATAATAAAGAAAAAAGAAAACAGACATAATGTTTTTTTTTCAGTTTTAGGCTACATTTATTTTTTGTAAAAAGACAGGTCAGCAATAGATTGTCATTGTTCTCTTTTGTGTGTTGATATTGACAAAGATACAGACTTAAGCAGATCTACTTTTTTATCATTTTCATTGACTATAATCCTAAATGTTATGTTTTTATTTTCAAAATAAAGTTAATAAAAAACTATTTGTTGTTTGAGGGTGTGAGGTCATGTTTGTACTTTATTTACAGCCAGACCTTAAACATATTAATTATATACCTTTTTGCTCTATGCTGAGAAACATAGAGAGAAAAGAGGCCCAGCCAGGCTTGGCCCATTCCCAGGTTGGCAAGTGTCGCCTTGTTCCCCTCTAGGGTAATCAGAAGGATTCCGACGACTTTTTTGGGTGTGTTGAGGAAGGGCTTTTTATATACTATTTTAATGTAAATAAATGCATATTATTAACAGTTTTGTTAGTTACACAGAAGTTCAACATAGAGTGAACAGTGAGTTTAATGTCTTAAATACCATCAACACATTAAACATATATTGACCTGAATAGAACTGGAACTGGATAGGCCCAAAAATCAGGAAGAGAATTAGTATTTTCGAACTGGTTCCCCCTGGAATTTTCAAATGGGTTTTTAGAATTGCATTTTTATGATGTATGAGTAACATAAGGTCACATAAATTACACACAGTCATCTTAAATGTGCATTTTGGAACCTTGAGACTCATAATATACCACTTCATAGAGAAAAGTGATTAGATAGGTTATGTCTGAGCCAGTCGAAGCCAAGTTATCTTTAAGGAGATTCGCCTGGTAACCTATATCTATGGAAACAGGTTAGAGAAATGTAACATCTCTCAATCACAGAAAGGCTCTGTGGACACCATATGCTGTCAGTGTAGACCTCACAGAGCTCATTTATAAAAGTGCTGCTTGAGAATCCTCAGAAGTTCCTCAGCATAGAGTGAACGGTGTGTGTGATGTCTTAAATACCATCAACACATCAAACAAATTTTGACAAACCACCTGAATTGAGCTGTTCAGCTTTTAAGCTCTAAAACCCGGACAACAATTAGTATTTTCAAGAAATGGAATTTCAAATCGGTTTTAAGAAATTTTTTGATGTATGAGTAACATAAGGTCACATAAATAGCACACAGTCATCTTAAATATGCATTTTGAAACCATTGTGTCCTTTAAAAACAGAAGTCACAAAAATGTTGCTACATAAGGACTACAACAGTTGTTACATGCCATTCATCAAGCACACATTTTAGAAGAGCTTGACGAATGACATGAATTTTATTGTACAACTATTGCAGTCCTTATGTAGCAACGGATTGGCAACTCTCTTCACACTGAAGCCCTGAACCACAAGGTGATTTTTTTTGTATTATTATTTAAGTGTCTTAGAGCCTTCCTAAGTCTATGTCCAACAATTTTTTTTTTTTTCTTGGGCAACATTTAGATTTTACTCTGATTGTTTTCTCTCTGAATTTTATTATTATTATTATTTTATTTTATTTTTTTTTCAGATAGGTTTTTTTTCTCACAATTTTTTTTGTCTGATTTTATTTATTTATTTTTTAAGCTAACTAACCATCAGCAACTTCATCCACCGGGTGCCACCATCAGTAAGCATTAAATCTTATCTCTAGGTGACAGAATATCTGTGGAACTTTATATATTGATTTATAGTATAAATACAATAATACGAATGTTTTGCAAATAATAAATCAAGAAAAAAAAACATATAATGTTTTTTCAGTCTTCTCAGGTTACATATGTTCACAAGTTACATATTTTTCATATGACATTCGTTGTCAAGAATGACATTGAGAGTTATTTCGGATTGTTTAATGACATTCACCACTGGGAATATTGATGATGCTATTGATGATGCTATTGATAATGCGCTTTTAACATTTTTGGCCTATGAAAACATGCACTTGATGGATGTCTTTGATTGTTGCAACACTTCTCGCTGTGTTTTCAATGTTAAGTGCTGTGTTGAACTCTTGATTTACTTGACAACAAATGCCATATAAAACATATGTAACCTGAGGATCATTTAATTGTGGGAATTCAATTATTTTTCTTAATTAATATTTGCAAAAAATTATTATTATTTCAATATATTATATTTATAAATCAACAGATAAAGTACCAAAGACATTCCGTCACCTTGTGAGCATAAGATTTCAAAATTACTGATACTGGCACCAGGTGGCCGAGATTGGTAACACATGCTAATTGCTAGCTAGCAGGAAAAAAAAAAAAAAAAACTTCTCATATATTGCCTCTTGAGGAAAATAAAAAATTCTGAGATGAAGAAAAAAAAATCTGGAGAGAAAAAAACAATTCTAAGTAAAAATATAATAAAAAAAATACAATTGTATGACAAAGACTCAGGAATGCAAAGCCACATACACATTGCAGTTATATTTGGTTGTCTGTTCACCATTAGTGCTTAATCCTGTTCTGTACACACACACTTTGATAAAATACGGTAGTGAGAACCACATTCTACAACCAAATTAACTCACAAAAAATTCAGGTAGTGACTTGCAGTTCAGTGCTTCCATATCTTCAAGTAATGTTAACCACAAACCTTATTTTACTCATAAATTGAAAATCACTATTCTAAAAACCCTTTCAAAATGACCAAATCTCATAAAATACACCTGAGTAATAACAGAAAAAGTAGTATTTGAGTAAGTTAAGCCAAGTCAATTTTACAACACTGTCTTGCCAGTTGTAAAAATGTTAGGATATATAGAAATTGTAAGGAATTGATTAGGCTTGTCAAAAACATTTACTCCGATATAGCGACATTTACTCTGATAAACAAAAATAAACAAGAGAAAATAAACAAAACTAATAAACAATGTTATGACAATTTATCCTGAGTTTAACACCTAACCCAAAGCTAAAAACTCGGATACGTATGTAACCTCCGTTCCCTGATGGAGGGAACGAGACGTCATGTCGAAGAAGCGACACTAGGGGTATTTTTGAGCGCTGAATATGCCTCTGGTCTATGAAAAAAAGGCCAATGAGAAGTTGGAAGACAGTATTTGCATACCCCGCTCCGGACATATGAGTATAAAAGCGGGGAAATACGTCGAGTTCATTCAGGATTTTTCTGAGGAGCCAGAAATTGTCCGGCCACTTCAGTGGCTCGGCTCAGCGACGTGGCCGGGAGGACACGTCTCGTTCCCTCCATCAGGGAACAGAGGTTACATATGTAACCGAGACGTTCCCCGTCTGTTGCTCACTTCGAAGTTGTGTTGAAGAAGCGACACTTGTGGCCCGGATCCATCAGCCATGCACTGAGCCATGTACGTGTACTGCTGACACAGGAGCGGGCAGGTAATTAATGTGCACAAGCGACCAACTGTGTTTCAGACTGCACGTACCCTTCCCCAATACCCCCAAAAAGTCATCGGAATCCTTCTGGTTACCCTAGAGGGGAACAAGGCAATGTTTGCCAACCTGGGCCTCTTTTCTCTCTATGTTTCTCGGCATAGAGCAAGAACAGCGGGGCACTTACACGCATCGAGGGAAGGGGGCCTTACCCAGTTTCCTATTCTTTCAGGGGGAAAAGACCCTGCAGAGGCCACACCTGCCCAAAGGGGGAGTTAAAGGTTGCGATTACAACACATGGGTTTTTTAGGCAACATGTGGAACGTGGCGCAGTGGTAGATCCAACCTCAAGGAGGGGGGAGTTGCTACAGCATAGCGACCGGAGGCAGCAAAAACTGCCTAAGGGAGATGCGGGTCAACTTCGTAAGGGGACCGTACCGCGGAAAATACAAACATGGGGAGTCTGTGTAGGAGTCCCGATCTGTGGAGCACCTATTCCAGAACAGGGTAGATTAGAGTACCTGTAGTGGACTGGGTCAGCAAGTTCCTCCGCTGAACTGCGGACCCAAAAGGGCTAGGGAGGAATCGACCAGGGACCTGGGTGGGTGGGATCTCCTGGGAGAGAAAGCGCACAGCTTTTACCTCGGCCGAGGGAAAGGGCGCCAGGTGCAAGCGATTCACCTGGCCAGATCGTCAGCGTGTTACCGAGTTCTACCGGCTCGGACCTGAAAAAACCCGGGACGATACTGACTCAACCCTGAGATTGTAAAATCTCGCAAAGGTATTAGGTGTTGCCCAACCCGCTGCTCTACATATGTCTGCTAGGGAGGTGCCTGTGCTCAGTGCCCTTGAGGACACAATACTCCTTGTTCATTGGCCTATCGCACCCAGGCCATGCCCCCCCTCCAGACCCGCAAGGGGGGGGGGGGCATGGCCTGGGTGCGATAGGCCAATGAAATGGCATCCACCACCCAGTGGGAGAGCCTCTGTTTGGAGACAGTGTTCCCTTTCCGCTGTCCCCCAAAGCAGACAAAGAGCTGCTCAGAGCACCTAAAGCTCTGTGTGCGGTCCAAATAGGTATGCAAAGCACGTACCGGACACAGCAATGAAGGGGCTGGGTCTGCCTCCAACCAGGGCAGTGCTTGCAGATTCACTACCTGGTCTCTGAAAGGCGTGGTAGGGACCTTGGGCACGTAGCCCTGTCGTGGACTTAGGATAACATATGTGTCTGCCGGACTGAACTCCAGGCAGGTGTCGCTAACAGAGAATGCTTGCAGGTCCCCGACCCTCTTGATAGAGCGAGCGCGATCAGCAGGGCCGTCTTTAGAGAGAGGGCCCTGAGTCCAACTGATTCTAGCGGCTCGAAGGGGGTCTCTGGAGGCCCGCAAGGACCACTGAGAGATCCCAGGAGGGGAACAGGCTTGGCCGAGAGGGGTTCAACCTCCGGGTGCCTCTTAGGAACCTGATGATTAAGTCGTGCTTACCCAAAAACCTGCCGTCTACTGCATTGTGGTGGGCCACGATGGCCATGACATACACCTTCAGGGTGGAAGGGGGCAGCCTCCCTTCCAGCCTCTCTTGCAGAAATAAGAGCACTGACCTAACTGCGCACCTCTGTGGGTCTTCAGCCAGGGAAGAACACCAATTCGCGAACAAGCGCCATTTCAGGGTGTAAAGTTGCCTGGTAGAAGGGGTTCTGGATTGGTTGATTGTGGCTACGACCGTGGGTGGTAGACCAGCTAGATCTTCCGCGTCCTGTCCAGGGGAGTACGAGATCCGAGAACCAGGCCCGGGTGGGCCAATAAGGAGCCACAAGGGTGACTTGTTCCTCGTCCTCCCTGACCTTGCACAGCACCTGTGCAATAAGGCTCACTGGGGGAAATATGTACTTGCACAGCCCCGCAGGCCAGCTGTGTGCCAGTGCGTCTACCCCGAGGGGAGCCTCTGATCGGGCATTCCAGTGCTGGCAGTGGGAGGTCTCTTGGGAGGCAAACAGGTCTACCTGGGCCTTGCCGAACCGTTCCCAAATCAGCTGGACCGACTGGGAGTGAAGCCTCCACTCTCCACCGGGCAAGTGTTGTCGTGACAGCGCGTCTGCTACCACATTGAGATTTCCGGGGATGTGAGTGGCACGCAGCAACTGATCAGGACATGTTTGCCTCGAACTAACTGGAGAAACTTCAACAGGGCAAAGAAAACAGTCAGCAACTCCAGGCAGTTGATGTGCCAGCGCAGCGGGGCCCCTTTCCAACGGTCTGCTATTGCGCGCCCATTGCTAATTGCGCCCGACCCAATCTGGAGGTGTCGGTTGTGACCAAGACGCGTTGGGACAGCTGCTGCAAGGGTACTCCTGCCCGTAGAAAACAGAGGTCTGTCCAGGGTTTAAATGTTTGGCGGCAGGCGGGGGGTGATCGTCACACGGTGCGTGCTGTGGCACAATGCTCATCTCGGGACTCGAGTCTGAAGCCAGTGATGAAACAGTCTCATATGCATCAACCCCAGTGGCACGATGCCATATGCCCCAGCAGCCTCTGGAAAAGTTTTAAGGGGACCTTTGTGCCTGGCCTGAGAGCTGCTAGGCACCTCAACACTGAATGCACACACTCGTTGGTGAGACGTGCTGACATTGAGACTGAGTCTAACTCCATGCCGAGAAAATAGATGCTCTGGACTGGGGTGAGCTTGCTCTTTTCCCAGTTGACCTGAAGCACTAAACGGCTGAGGTGCCTGAGCACCTGGTCTCTGTGAGTGCATAGTAACTCTCGTGAGTGGCCCAGAATGAGTCAGTCGTCGAGGTAATTGAGTATGCGGATGCCGGCTTCTCGGAGCGGGGCAAGGGCTGCCTCTGCGACTTTCATGAAGACCTGAGGGGACAGAGACATGCTGAAGGGGAGGACTTTGTACTGATATGCCTGGCCGTCGAATGCAAACAATAAGAAGGGTCGGTGTCGAGGCAGAATTGAGACGTGGAAGTACGCGTCCTTCAGGTCTACCGCTGCGAACCATTCTAGATGCCGAACGCAGGTTAAAATGTGTTTCTGCGTGAGCATTTTGAACGGGAGTTTGTGCAAAGCTTGGTTGAAAACTTGCAAGTCCAAGATCGGTTGTAAGCCGCCGCTTTTCTTGGGTACGATGAAGTAAGGGCTGTAGAGACCCTTCTTCATCTCGGTTGGAGGGACAGGCTCTATCGCGTCTTTGAGTAAGTGAGTAGTGATTTCCGCGTACAGGAATTTGGCATGTTTGCCGTGTACTGCGGAGAAGCGGACGCCCGCGAAGGGGTGGCGGAGGCCTGGCAAACTGAATTGCATAACTGAGTCGGTTGGTCTGGGCCAGCCAGCGAGACAGGCTGAGAAGTGAGAGCCACGTGTCCAAACTCCGTGCTAGAGGCACCAAGGGGACGATTATTTTTGACGTACCCGGTGGGGCTTTGCAGCGGGGCAGAGCAGGTAATGCGGCGTCGGGAGGCGAAGACGTGTCCCGAGGCACTGGTGCTGAGAAAAGTCTCAAAGCACTTATCTTGCTCCGCACACCTGGCAGGGGGCAGGTTAGCGACTGAGGAGAAGGTCCAACTTAGGCGTCCTCTAGACTCGTCGGAACCGGCCGGCCAAGGAACAGTCGTGGGGCTGAAGGCGGGTGTTCCGCATCCAGCATGCTGGGACTGTTGAGATCTGGCGGCAGAGTGCCGTGAGAACGGCATTTGTGGGCCAGGTGACCCAGAGACCAAGGAAATAGCTCTTTTATTGAGAATATGGGTACCGCAGCCCCGGGGGGGGGGGGGGGGGGGGGGGTGCGGCAAATGAAATAAATTAAACAAAGGATTCTCCTCCCGGCCATCCACCGGGGGATGGAGTGGTCTTACCATCTCCGGAGCTAACGTCTTAGCGCCTGGGAGCCTTATGGGTCCTCGAGGGGGTCCGTGAGATGGGGGAGGCGTCTGCTTCCTGCGGTGTGCTCGACTCTGGGGCTGAGAGCTGGGCCCAGGTTGAGGCGGAGCAGGGTGTTACTTTGCTGCAGAAGGACACCCTCAGCGGGCAGACGGGCATGGCCCATGGCTCCAGGCTTGCGGCGGGGCAGGATATGAGAGATAGTCTCCGTCTGCTTCTTCACCGCGGAGAACTGCTGGGCAAAGCCCTCGACGGTGTCGCCGAAGAGGCCGAACTGGGAGAGGGGGGCGTTGAGGAAGCGAGCTTTGTCGGTCTCACGCATCTCGACCAAGTTCAGCCACAGATGACATTCCTGGACCACAAGCATGTCCATCGCCTGCCCGCGTGACTGCACTTTGACCTTCGTGGCCCTGAGGGCAAGGTCGGTCGCTGAGTGCAATGATTTGACCATCGACGCCGAAGAAAATTTCTGAATGAATTTATAAAATATTTTCACGCTTTTATACCCGTATGTCCGGGGCGGGGTGTGCAAATACTGTCTGCCAACTTCTCATTGGCCTTTTTTCACAGACCAGAGGCATATTTGGCGCTCAAGAGAGATCCCTAGTGTCGCTTCTTCGACACATCGTCAAAGTGAGCGACAGACGGGGAACCATGACTTTTATTGGAAAATCAAAGTTGAACCCCTAACCAAAACCCCAAACCTTAACCTAGCTGTGTTTGTGTGCCACAAGTGTGTCACAACACAACACAGACACAGATGGCCAGCTGAACCCAGTTGCGGGAGCTTTGTTGAAGATGGTAAATTCTCAGGTAAATCAACAGTAGTTGGTTTATTTGGAAGCTTAGCTTATAGAACTGAGTCAGTGTTTCCAGGAAGACTGCAGATCTAGTGCCACTCAGGAGAGCCTTAGGAGGAAGAAGAGCCCTTGGGGTGGTCTTGGAGAAAGAATTCGAGGATTCGGATGGAGGTTCACTTAACTATATATATACTGATAGATGGCAGTTAAGTCCAAGTGAAGCGGTTCTATAGGACTCCCCTGCTGCTGAGAGAGGACGGCCCGACACTGGTGGTGGATCCACTTCAACCACAAACAGTAGATCAGGGTAAGGATGTACGAGGATGGGAGCTGAGGTGAAGGCATCCTTGAGCTGATGGAAGGCGATGGCAATGGGCGTAGGCCAGGACAGAGACTTGGGCTTGGAACGGAGGAACGAGGTGAGGCAAGAGTGCTGTAATTACGAATGAACCAGCGGTTGATATTGGCAAATCCGAGGAAACTTTGTAATTCCTTTATGCTTTGAGGAACAAGTGGTGTTCACGGAGCTTCTGCATGACTAGTGTCACATGGTGAATGTGGTTAGGAAGTTTTCGGGAGAAGATGAGGATATCGTCTATGTATATGATTATGAAGCACTGGAGGTATTCCCTGAAGATCTCTTTCATAAAGCCTGGGAAGACAGTTGGACAGGCCATAAGGAATCACCCTATATTCATAAGGTCCAGTGGGCATGACGAAGGCGGTCTTCCACTCGTCCCCCTTCCATATACTGATCAGGTTATATGCGCTGCATAGGTCAGGTTTTGTGAACACCGTTGCTCCACTGAGTAACTCCAGGGCGGCCAGAACCAAAGGAAGTGGATAGCAGTACTTTACAGTGACATTGTTGAGAGCTTTGTAATCGATGCAAGGTTGTAAGGAACTGGATGGCGTAATCAGAGACAGGTATTTTCCCTTGGCGGAGACGATACAACTGCTTGTGAACCAATTCACCAATGGGATGGCCGAGCACCTCCTTAAAATGTGCATAAAAGTAATTTATGACTAGATTACAGGGCCATTTTGTTCCCATATAGTAGTTGGTTACTGTATAGCTCGACCTCAAAGCAGAGAGATGAGATATGACACTTTAGCTTGATCTGTGGTGAATCTGCCAGGCTGCATCTCTATAGAGAGTGAAAATTGCATAAAAAATTTGCTGCAGTCCTCCGCCACACCAGAGAAGGGCGCTGGTGTTGCCATGGGACTGAGAACATACATCGAAGAGGAAGATGCGGAAGTAGCGATGCTACGGCTGCAGAGGTACCGTTCTGGGCTTGCTGAGGTATTACTGGGACGTTCGCTGTAGCAGCAGCAAGCAATGTCTGTCGCAGTTGATTCAACAGGGTTTCTATCATCTCATCGAAGGTGCTTAGATCGGCTCCCGCTGGATCCATGGTTGCAGTCTAGTCTTCTGTCATGACACAACACAGACACAGATGGACAGTTGAACCCAGTAGCAGGAGCTTTTTTTGAAGATAGTAAATTCTTAGGTAAGTCAACAGTAATTGGATGATTTGGTAACTTAGTTTATAGTGACTGAGTTTGTATTTCCAGTAAGACTGCAGACGGAGCACAACTCAGGAGAGCCGTAGGAGGAAGAAGAGCCCTTGAGGGGATCATGGAGAAGGAATTTGAGGATTCGGATGAAGGTTCACTTAAGTACATCTACTGATAGACAGCAGGTAAGTCCAAGTGTTCCTTGCGGAGACACGACAAAGATTAAGCGGTTGGGGTATTTATAGAGGGAATGTGATTGCATGACATATTAAGATCAGGTGTAAGTGATTAATAGTCCGGGGAGAAGGAATGGCGTGTGGCATGAGAGGGGGAGTCCGGTGTGAATGTGAAAGAGAGAAAGAAAACAACAGGGTTTGGAACAAGACAAGGGAAGCATTACCGGTTATTGACATACTGTACATCAGTTATTTGTATTGCATAAATATGGAAGAAGTTACTAAATATATTTTCTGACTATTTCTTTATTTATTTTCATAAAATAAAGTGTTGGACAGGACACTAGCTTAAATGTGATGCCTGTATTGTATTGAATATGAATCTCTATGGAAATAAAAGTATCTTTTCAAATTTGTATGATATTTTACAATTTCCCCATCTAGTACAAATTATTACGAGTTGTCATGAGACTATGTTGCATTTTTATTTTATTGGACAACCATTGCAGTCTTTATGTAGCAACTTGTTAGATGGTTCTTCAACAAGTGATTTCCACTGTTCAGGAGTTAATCTGAGTTGAGAAAACAATACCATGTTAAACTACTTCACTCCACAGAAATCATTTTAAATTTAATATTCTTAGTAGTTTGTGGGGTGACATAGACTCTTTTGCTCTCACTCTCTCTTTCTCTTATCTATTTCTTTCTCTCCCTCTGCAAATTATTTGTTAGGCTGTAGGAGGTATTAATAGGACAGATCCAAGGTCTACCTGCATACAGCAATGAGAAAAACTAATCGGTCTGACCAAGGCATTTTTTTAATTTTCATGTAAAAAAAAAAAAAACATTATCAACTCAAATCCACAGTGCCAGGTGTCCCATCTGAGTAAGAGCAGTGAAACATTTCACACTGCATCCCAAATTGTGACTGATCAAAAACTTTTTTTTTTTAATGAAATTTATTGAAAGAGCTCCTGGAGGGGATGAGGTTTGTTTTTCATGTAATTTTTTATGTTCCTTTTTTTTATCACATTTTCTTCACATATTTTTCTGGATGATTTGTGGGTGAGAATTTAGTTATCTAATGGTAATGTGAGCAAAAACATATTTTGCAGTAAAAATAGTTTCATCAATGGCCGCTTACACATGCCATGAGCTAAAACCTCTAATTAGTAATTGGAGGACTAAATCACAAAACTTGAATTTCTAAATGGAAAACGTATTTTCTTTTTACATACACCACTTGCTGATGAAGACATCTTGCCTTCAAATCTTATGCATATCTGCTTCTATTTATCTATGAATCCAACGGTATGAAAAGATTTACATTTATTCATTTGGCATACTGTCACATTCCCTGTTGTCTTTTGTTTGGGTACTTTTATGTTGAAATTCTTAGTTCCTGTTTCTTAGTCATGTGATGTCCTGTTTTTTCCTCCATGTTCATTTGTCTGGTTTTCATTGGTTCATTGTTTGATTACTTTGTTACCTGTTCTAGTTTATCATTGGTTTTTGTTAATTACTTTGTTATCTTGTTTAGTGTTCTATTGGTTCATTGGCTTATATTTCCCCATGTCCTTTATTTAAGTCCTCATGTTTGTATTGTTGTTAGCCTGATGTTATTTAGATGTTAGTTTGTGTAACTGAGCCCTAGTTAAGTCCTGTTTCTAGTTTATGTCTAGTTTAGTTCACGTGTAGTTCTTGTATCACCATCGTTTTGTTAATAAATCTGCACTTGGGTCCTACACATCGCCTTCGTCATTGCTTTTGTCAGCTACACAACGTGACACATACACTTTAATCCAAAACGATTTACAAATGAGGAATACAGCAAAAGGGATTCATCATACAGAGGCACTAACATTTGGAGTGCTGCAATTTTGTAGCATTTAAATTAAGATCCACTCTTAACAAAACAAGAAATACATTCCAAATCTATATTTTTACCATCCTTTGCCATTGATTGACATTGTAATATACATATGCAATCAACTATTGATTTAAACAAATTTCTCAAACACAATGGCTTTGTGTATTGATCATTGGGTCACTAACAGCTCAATGTGCTGTCAGTTCAGCAATGAGATACTTGACAAGTGCATCTCTGTCACCGTGGGGTGATATTGGAGTAATTGACTGCCCTAGTTCCTACCCTACAGCAGTGAACAAATTGTACGACAAAATAAGAGGTGTCAGAAAAACGAGAACTTCTTCAGAGCACGCCCCCCCCCCCCTTCCCCCTCTATAACCGCAATTCACCTCCCTGCAGATTATGATGGCTGTTGCAAAGAACAGTAATGTGAACATGCTCTATTGTACCACCTTCCACTCTTTGCTGTCTTGCCTGTTTGTCCTTTTGTCTTTGCAGGCTGTGGAGGCCCGTAGCATCCATCTCTGTCATCCAGACACATCTCAGGGCCTCCCCACCACGTCACTACTAAATGGAGTTCTGACAGTGTATTGACCCGCCCCACACCAAACCTCCATGTGAGAGCTGAGTGAGAGGGAGATATACTAAATGAAATAGAAACACAAATTGAAATGGGATGGAGAATGAGAGGGAAAAAATGAATGAGATGTTGAAGGTATCATATCTCTTGCCCTGCCTGGCTGCAATGCAGTTTGACCCATGTAGGTGAATCAGTGTAATAAGTAAAATTATAGGGGTTGACACTGCGTGGGCTCATTGCTGCTTCAACTGGCAGGTTTTGGGTGGGTTATCATCAGTATGTCCAGAGAGAAATGGAAGCTTAATGGAAGTGTTAGTTACTGGGAAGTATTGAAGAAGCAGTATGCTAGTTATGTCAGTTATGGACTTCACAGACTGTGATGACGTGTTTCCACCTTATTTTGATGCATAAGTCTAGCTAACATTTTACATTATTTAGTGTAAAAGTTACTTCAATTTTATTAACCTGCCATTAAAGAATTCTGCAATGGCATTATAAGTATAACTGTTGAAGTAGAAACTCACTGCCATGGTCCACCATTCTCTCTATATTTTATCCTTTTTTGGGGAAGTCCTGGGAACGTAGGTGATTTGTATATCTTTTGCTATTGTAGTAAATGGATACTCAAAAATAACATTAACTTGTCCCCCCATTGCCTAATATAGAAGTTTATCCCGATTTAGTTTTATTCTGCATTCCAAACCCGGAAATGTGATGAGTCCATTTGATCATTCATTCTCAACCAATCCATTTTACTCTAACAGGATCTGACCATTCAAGAAAAAAATCAGTCACCAGGCCGTTGGCCAAGGCCTAAACTAATGTGATCAAATGGGATATCGGCATGTTAGTTCCAGCCTGAACTCATGAAAATTACGACTGTGGCAACATTTTTGCTAAATGAAATGCCGTGGTTCATTTCACATATTGCTGCAGTTCCAAGGTTAAATGTCCATTGAGGGGCGCTAAAAGCAAAAGTGAAATGACAGATCATTAAGGGAGAGCATGGTAAGGTCAGTGATTTTTTTCATATGTTGTCTCTATCATTAGACAGAGGTAAAATTAAAAAAGCTACCTTTGTTTCAAGATGTCTGCTCTAACTTGATATTATCAAAAGTAGTCCGTGACAAAAAGTCACAGACATTTGGAATTTTAAAAAATATGATCCATTGGCTCAACTTGCACCAAGCTAGGGGTAAGTTGCTCCTGGTCAGTTGGTAAGATGAGCCATCTGGGGGTATGTTGACCAACTGACCTTTTCCTGTGAAATACATTATAAAATTAAATTTAAGTAAAATTACTAATCTATTATCTATTTATTTATTGATTATAACATCCCATTTTCCCTTGTTTCCTTAAACATTGAGAATTTCTATTGCATTTAAATGATGGAATGATTTGGATCAATCACTTAGCAGGGCCTACACAGTAAATACAGTCTTTGCCAGAAAAAGAAAATACAATAAAAATCTCACTCTTACTAACTGTATGTCCTCTTTTAACTCCAACCATTATAAACAGTACAGTTATTAGAACAAATTAGATATAAACTTTTAAACTGACTAATTTTCATGGATCATTTTGTCCAATCAGAAAACCTAAAATGTAAAATTGACTTTTTCCACCAAATAAAATTTTTTAAATAAAAAAATACTTACCTCTTTTTCCATGTGCTTCTCTTCAGAGCCAGACAGAAATTATGGATTCTTCCTGCTTAAAGGTCACATGACAAAAAATATGTACAGTCGCCTAGATACAGGGGGTGGGTTAACTCATCGTACCCCACTCTCCCCTAACCTTAATTTAAAAAAAACAAAAATTAAACCAGTGTCTGTACCCTAAATCACACATCTGAACCTAACTGATAGTGACAAATCCCAATGTGAGATGAACAAAACAGACATCCCTACTCTAAGCCCTACACGTAAACCTGGCTAAAAGTGTCATAAAAGTAAATATGAAATGAAAAACACAATAGCTCAAGCAAACACTTTATTTTGTGGTGCTTGACACTTTCGGATCACGTGTCACTTCACTTGTTTTGCTGGAATCATGCCACAATCTTGCCCGATCAGTTCAGCTACCGTGCCAATTAGTCATGTTGGAATAAGCTTGTAAATGTAGTTGGTTATGTAATGCAAGTGTTAACATGTATAATTTTTCAGATCATGTGTTACATTAAAAGAGTTTTGATGTCATAAGACAGCATTGTGTGAGTAACAGGTTTATGAAGTGTTAATCTGCCATTTTATTTGTGATTTGTGTGAAAGTAAAAATTTATGGCAGGCCTGGGGATCACTTATATATCGTACCTTGACACATTCACACATACATGAGGCTTGTAAAAAGCAATTTGAACAGTTATGCAGTTTATTTTCATTGAGAAACCACTATTGGAGTGCATTGTTTAGGCTCTCGAGTAAGCTGCTGTGCATATCAACAGTGTATTTCATTTCAGAGATAAATCCTCTTATGATGAATCTGACAGTGGAAAAAACTGTCTTTTATTAAATTGTTCAGGAAAATTAGAAGTTACATTAATCCCATGGTTCAGAAGAAGCTCCCTGAACTGTCTGAATGGAGACAGTTTGCCATTATCAGGACAGCTGCAGTGTAAGTAAAAATATCCTACACTGAAGGGAGGTAACAAAGGTAAGACTCTGTAACATTGCAATTGTTTCTGTAAGAGGAAGAAAGGCAGATTATGGAGAGCAATGCTCAAATGTGTTTCAACATATAGCCTATTGGTGAAGTGACAAGATACTATAAGATATTAACATCATATATATAGTGAGTGGTTTATATTCAAAATATCATCTACTTATCGTCATCAACAAAATCCCAGAAAATTTCGAGATATAATTTTTGGTCAATATCGCAGACCCTTCTGGACACAATTTTACACTTTGATATGGACTGCAGCCATGACAAAATCTGGTTGCGTTGCTTCTTGCTGATAGCATTGTTTATTTTCACCCGCTGTCTGTATTGTTTTAGCACACAATTCCCAATCTCTAAGGAATCATGTGAATTAGGTAACACCACAAACATGCCCAAAAAGCACAATTCCCCATCCTGCAGGGCAAGGCATAATTTACTGGGTTTATACCATGGTTCCACCACTGCAATCCAGGCACCTGAATCAGATTGACTACATTGCGTCTGGATATTTGCCTGGATATGTAAACCATTTGATAATGCTTTGATTAATTATTGCTGCCATGATCACTAGAAAATATACTCAATCAAAATAAATTAAATATTTTACACAAAATTCAATTTACCTCCTGCATTCCATGGGCAGTGATAGCGCCATGTTAATTACACCAGGCAAATGATGCTACCTTTTTTTTTAAAAAAAAATATTTGCATAGAAAGGATATGGATTTGGCTAAAAATAATGACGATAGCACTATTCCAACACATTTAGTGCCTGTTTAAGATGGATTGTGGGTGGTTCGTGAATAAAATATAGGATTTTGCACTAAAATATAAAGTGGTAAAGAACTTATCTTTTTAGTGAATTCACCTTGTAGCCTCGAGCTATGTTTTTCAGATAAACTGATAGGCGGTTCAACTGCTGCCAAGAAGGTTTTAATCATATGCAAAGATTGACTTATTTATTCATTTTACCACAAACCGTTCCTCAGACTTAAACTCTAGTTTGCGCAGTGTCCTATCCCTCAGCTTCATCTGTGAGGCTCAGCCTGGAGTCTTTTCAGACAGGAAGAATCAGTGCATGTCTCTTCAAGCTGCCGGTCATTAAAGGGAAAGTCCTGTGTCTCCCCAGAGAGGCAGGAATCAGAGGTCAGCATTTATATTCCCCCTGCATGCCAACATCCATCAATCAGCTCATCCCAGGGTGGCTCAGTCTCAGAGGCCGTTTACTTTCAGAGGCTTTTGAGTGCATGTATTGAAAAAAATCCTGTTAAAAGAACAAAGGAGCAGCGATGTCAATAAATCTCCTCAGATGGAATGACATTCACTGTTTTGGATCAAAATTGAGATGCCAAGAGATGATTTTGACATTCTCTCAGAGAACTGACTGCATTTGTTTCTGGCAATGTGTTAGTTGAAGGACAGTGTTACCAGACAGTGTTAGTCTGATTTGTGTTACCAGATGAATGTGTTTATAGGGAGACTTGACAAGGTTGATAATTTTACAGAATTTTAGCCTTAGACAAGTTTGGTTGTTTACATTTTTTTTTCTCCATACGATTTGAAAGCATCAAACTCAAATATGATCCTCTTACTGAAACATCCCTGAATATCTTTACTGCATATTTTATGATTAATGAATCAATTCATTACAATTTTACTCATGTTTTATTAAGTAATTAAAAATGCACTAAATTACAAGTAAGAGTAAAGGTGCAACATTTTTAATTAAGTCTGCCATAAAAAATTAATAAAAAAGTATACCTTTTTAATCTATGATTTTTCAATGTAATGTCATGATTACAGTATTAGTTGATATACATCTGTAAAGTGATAATTAAATTCAGCCACACAAAGAGCACAAATAATTTTACTTTTATTAGTCCGATCTGGATTACATTTTTTAATTCATTTTGCCCTAAAAATGTATTTTTCTGACAAGTTTCTCCATTATATACTAATAAATGAAATTGCTGCAATGAGCATTGAAATTGGTCACCTATGGTGGTACACTCTCAATTTTGGTTCAGACTTCAGAGGATTAGTGAAGGTTTGTACAACTCTAAAGTTGTAAAATTTCAAGTTTAACATTATGTCAATATGTTAATAGTGTGAGCTTCAGTGCCTATCCAAACTTAAAAAACATGTATTTGAACACTTTTATGTATGAAAACCTATACATATGAATGACATTGCTGGATTAAATTATGATTCTTTGTCAGTTTTCTTTTTGTCTTTGTCTTTTACCCAAATCAATCACTCTGGTACCAGATTTCATTGCCCAAATGAAGAAGGCTTATTATTTGAAAAAAAAAAAAAAAACTTTTCTTCAGATCTAATTTACTTGTACAGTAACAACCCCCCAAAACAGTACACTGTTAACTTGCATAGTGTATTACCAGAGCTTTGAATAGGTAATGATGCACGAGGTGTTTTAAGGAGAGAGTTTCCCTGCTGAATTGATTCTTTATACCCCCTCCAGGCTGTATCTGCTGAATCGCATCTCTGCTGACTCACTATTTTGTAATGAAGACTGATTCTTACTTAAGATCTGCACAAGGTGTTTCAGCATGAATGACAGAGTAATTAAGTAATTGTTTTGAAATTCACCATTAGGTGCTGTAAAATTAGATTTAATGTCTTTATCAATCATGACTCTCATATCTACTGTATGTTAAAAGACTAAGACAAAGCTTTTTTTTACATTACTTGTATATTGCCAATGGTACCAACTCAATGTTATTATGCACACTTTTAAAATATGCTGCAGTTCAGGCACATAATGAGTGACATTTACAGGGATGTTTCATCATATTGCAGTTGCATCATATTGGGATTGCACACATCACAAGGATATCTGTAAGTGAGAAGAGAAAGAGCTCTGGAATTTAACAAAGGCTGTGGGGAGACAAAAGAGGGCCAGATGAGGAAAAGCAGCTTAGAATGTTTCCTGAGTGAAAAGGTCATGATGGAACTCCCATTCAGAATCACATTTTACTTGACTGCTTAATTTAAGTTTTTGGAAATAATTCTGTTGTCAGGTGTAAGGATTTAGAAATATAGAATATATAGTTTGCACAGTATAAAATACATTATGGCTATGTAGAGTCCTCGTAAACCACAAATACCAACGCATGCGTGTGTGTGTGTGTTGGGGGGGGGGGGGGGGGGGGTTTAAGGGTAGGGTTAGGGGATATAATCTATAGTTTGTATAGTATAAAAATCATTATGTGTGTGTGTGTGCTTATAAAACTGTTTAAAGATAAACAAGTTTTTGGATGATTGTTGAAAGACAAAAAAGAGAGAGCAAAGAGAGAGAAAAAAGAGAAGGGGTGGGGAGGAAGAGAAAGAGAACTGTCAGCAGAGGATGAGCAGTGTCCTTCGGCAAAGTGGGAGCTATTTTACGACTCACTTGACAGTTTGACTGCTTGTTTCATTCACTCCGACCACATTCCATCTCTCGCTCTCTTTCTATCTCTCTCTCCCTCCTTGACTCGCTCTTTTCCAGAACATCTTCAATAAGAGACTTTTCAGTACTGTCAAAGGAGTTGCCAGGGCTGTGATCACATCTCTCTGAAGGCACAGGGCAAAAGATTATGATGACTCTGGCCTCCTCCTCCTCCTCTTCTTCTCCAAGGCCAGACAGCACAGAGCCGGACCCAGATTCAGACTCTTCTCTGCTGCTTGCTCTATGAGCTCACTTTACTGTGAGGGCAAAGAACCTTCAAACCGTCAGATGTACAATGTAATGGACTCTGGTAAATGCATTATCTTTCGGAGCTCTGCCTTTCTTGTCTTGGTATGTACATATAGCTACAGTATATACTATACTCTGTGAAAAAATCCTGTTAAATTTATGGTGAAAAATTGGCAGCTGTGGTTGCAATAAATTCACTGTAAAAAATATGGCAACCATGCTTCAGGCTTTACAGGATGTAATTTTGTTGCCTGTATGTTTTACGGAGCATTACCGTTTAAATTATTATATGTGTTAAACTTAATACTTTAACCTTCTCAAACAGTAAAAATCTTCTTTTCACTTTATGATGTATTGTTACTCACCATAGTAATTACAGAAAGGCACATGATGATATGAATTTCATCAGTAGAGGCCTCTCCAAGTGCACTGACCCATAAACATGTAGAGACAGTGCTCAGTTTCACTCACACAAACACTAAACACCATCAGGGTAACACATGTAAAATTAAAATAATGCAATAAACATAAACTAAACTACATAAAATATAACACAGAACACCCCAATGTAGATAAGTAATATTAAAAATAAGAAGATTCATAACTATTCCCATAAAATATAATGAAATGTGATGGGTCACGCAGGGAATTCTGGGAACCGATTATTGTTTTTTACTATAATTTAAAAACATTTTACTGTAAAATTTACTGTACATGTACTCTCTTGTTAAACATAATATATATATTTTACCATTAATTCTATGGTAATATCATACTTTGTACCTCTAAAAAAAATTATATTTTTTTTAACCTTTTACCATACAATTACATGTATTGTCTTTTTAAATATATTATAATTATTTACCATATATATATATATATATATATATATATATATATATATATATATATATATATATATACACAGTATATATAAGGAAACTTTTATAAGGCATTTTTATGTCTTTTACCATTAAACTTACAGACATTTTTTATATTGAAACCTGTACTGTTTTTTTTTTTTTTTTTTTTTTTTAAATGCTTTTTTACTTCTGGATATAGTCTCACAAGCCAGACTTTTGACTATCATTATAAGTTCTGGGGCATGTGGTAGCTCTGTGGTTCTCAACTGGTGGGTTGTCACCCAAAAATGAGTTGCATGTTTGTTCTGGGGTGTGTTTCTAAAACGCATCATTAGCCAACTATAGTCGCAAGTTCCATCGTTACTTACAAGTTGGTTGTTTTTCCAAAACAATAGTTCAAAATGAACATTCCTAAAAGCAGCTGTGTGGTTGGAACTACAGCTCTTCACCTGTGGTTAGACGCATAGTTTTTTATTAGTTTGTGTTGTCCACATCATTTGACTTTGCTTAGGCTTCTTTTTCTTTCATTCCATATTTATCTTTTATTTTGTACATTTTAAAACCCTGTTTACATGCACTTAAAAAAAACTGCTCACTCTAGGGTTTTTGCAGAAAGTGGATGTAAATGCGACTGTTTAAGGAATTAAGAAAAAGCAATTTAACACACCTTAGTTTTTTTGTTGAGCTTTCACTCAATTAAAACTGTACTAGGAACACCTGTACACCTATATATTCATGCTGTTCTCTAATCAGCCAATCACGTGGCACCAGTGCAATGCATAAAATCATGCTACAGGTCAGGAGCTTCAGTTAAAGTTCATATCAACCATCAGAATGGGTAAAGATTTGATCTCAGTGATTTCAACTGTGGCATGATTGTTGGTGCCAGATGGGCTGGTTTCAGTATTTCTGTAAATGCTGATCTTCTGGGACTTTCACACACAACGGTCTCTTGAGTTTACTCAGATTGGTGCCAAAAACAAAAAGCATCCAGTGAGTGGCAGTTCTGCAGGAGGAAACACCTTGTTGATGAGAGAGGCCAACGGAGAATGGCCAGACTGGTTAGAGTTGACAGAAAGGCTATGGTAACTCAAATAACTGCTCTGTAAAATTGTGTTACATCCCCTGGGATGTATATTTTGTGTTACTGTGCTGATGACCTATATATGTTTTATTGATGTGTGTTGGTGCTTGTTTTGCTATGAGTGTTGTGTGTTTCCATATGCCTTTCCTTGTTGCCATATCCCAATAGCAGGTTCATGCATGCCACCTTATGTCAATTCCTGCTTGTCAGATGTGATTAACTCAACAGAGGTGTGGTGATGTACAAAAGGCCCACACGTTTATTCAATCAGAGAGAGAGAGATTTCCTCCACGCGGAGCTGTCGTTTCTCTTGGTCCCAGCGGTTGCGTGAGCCATGTTGAATATTTATTGTTGAAGACCATGTCTGGAACTTTATTAGAAACATAGTGTTACTAATAAAGTACTCAGTGAGTGTATGTGGCCATGTAAATGCATAAGTGGTGTTCTTATAGGTTTTTAATGAGCGTGAATGTTTGTATGTGCTCAAATGTGCCGGGAGACCCCTGAAGAATGATGTAAGAGGGAAAACCCCAATATTGCAGCGCAATGCAGAAGCAGACTATGATGGAAGTTAAGGAAACAAATACTGCATCTGTCGGACACTGGAATTTAAGTGAAGCGACAGTGAGAGAGGGAGAGGAGAGAGAGGAAAAACTTTCTCGCCGGTTCCCAGACACGGCGTTGCCTGGTCCTCGATCGAACAGCTGTACCTCCCCGGGTGGCCCGGAGCCAGACCTCCAATCCCTGGCAGATGGAACACCCCACCACATTTCGGAAGCCGGTAGGGAACTCCTCCACCCCTGGCAGTGACTCTGCCACTCCAGGCGTACGGCAGTGAGGCCCTCCTCCCCTCGCGGATGGCGAACATTCTTCCAACCCTGCCACATTTTGGCGGCCTGTAGGGAACTCCTTCTAGTGTTCATATAAGCGAGCTATAATTTGACATCCATTCAATCTCGGCAGAAATTATCTGCATAACATCATTAATGTCAGCTCTATATTGTTGAACAAATATGGTTCTAATGACAGATGTGTGACATAGTTATTATGGTTTGGGGAAACAGCTATGTATACCTAGTTAATTTCTCCAATGATGCATCAGACTATGGTAGTTAAGTGGTGAGTTTAACGTGATAAGGTCAGGGATAGCCGTGAAAAAAAAAATTACATAAAATGCAACTAATCATATAAATGTGCATGGTCAGGATGGCACAATAAATATGCTTATCAGCTTTAAAGGGAAGCAGGGAAGGGGAAAATGCTTCCCATATCTCTTATTTTATGACATAAAATTTTAAATCAAATTTTGGCTAAATTTGGCTCAGTGTCCCATAAGTCAAGCTGGTGACTTTTGCTGTTGTTTATTGCATTTACAAAATCGTCTATTTTATATTGTTTAATTAAAATCAGTTTCCTTGACAGGAAGGGGCCATTTAATGTATGAAATTTAATTAAAATCAATGATGCCACAATAATAGTCGACACAAAAAAGTGTTAGTCATTGTATGAAATTAACTTTTTTGCCCACCAGCAACAATGGCAGAATGCTCAGTTTTACCAGCCACTTTTTTTAAATATATTTTCATATGGTATTTCATAGTAGAAATCTATGGTATAATTTGTATACATATATTCGGCTCTGCCAACATAAAGTTAATCTGCAGAGTTGCATTCACAATGCATGTAAAATATGAACTGCTCTGTGGAAAATGTCCTGGTTACTTCCATATCATCCATTCCCTGATGGAGGGAATGAGACGTTGTGTCGATGTAGTGACAATAGGGGTCACTCTTGAGAGCCCAAGACACCTCTGATCTTTGATGACCAATGGGAATTGGCGAGTGGTATTTGCATGCCCCTCCCCCAGACATACAGTTGTAAAAGGAGGGGACATGCATACCACTCATTAGGTTTTGTGCTGAGGAGCCGAGAATAAGGTCCCGGCCATTTCAGCGGATAGTTCAGCATTATGGCAGGAGGGACACAACATCTCATTCCCTCCATTAGGGAACGGAGGTTATGGAAGTAACCAGGACGTTCCCTATCTGTCACTCACTTGACATTGTGTCGATGTAGTGACACTAGGGGTCCCCTACAAAAATGCCACATCTACCTGAATTGGGTTAATTGGATCGGGCCTCCCCTGATGCTAGTGTCAAATAGCGACTACCTAAAAGGATAGGGGCAGGCTTGTCCTAGTCGTGCCTCTTTTCCCTCTTTTTCTTTATTTTTCTCCCCAGAAAGAGTGAATTCACTAACCGACCGGGACACCAGTGCCCACGTCGGGGTGGTGTCACTCCCAAGGGGAAGACACCGCAGAGACCACACCTCGCCCAGAGAGTGGAAATATGTCACATGGTCTTGACGAGTCTAGTCAGAGGGGCCTCTGCCCAAGAAAGATGCAGTTTGCCAACAGGGAAACTTTTTTCAGTGGAATATACTTTGCAAGGGGTTGCCATCTACTGGGCTGGCAGGGAGTTTCTCCTCAAACTCATCGGTCACAGGGCTAGGAGGAAATCAAGCAGGGAACACATATGTGAACACTGCTGAGAATCAACCACGCAAATCTTCAGCTCAATGGAGATGAAAGGTGCTAGGCGCAAGCAATATACCCAGACAGTCGACCTGGACTTACCTGTTTGTTCCTGCTAAGACATGGGATGAGGCCGGCTAGCAATGGTTTTGGGTGTAGAATCTCGCAAAGTGTTGGGTGTAGCCCAGCCTACTGTTCTGCAAATGTCAGCTAGAGAGGCGCAACTGATCAGAGCTCAGGATGCCGCCACACTCCTGGTAGAATTGGCTCGTAGCCATGCAGGGGGCGGCACGTGCTGAGCCTGGTAGGCAACAGATATGGCATCGATGATCCAGTGGGCGATCCTCTGTTTGGAGACAGCACTTCCTTTGGCGCTGTCCACCAAACAGTAGCCTCTGAAATAGTTTCAGTGGGACCGCTGCCATCTGTCTGAATGTCTTCACACAGGTCAGCACTAACTGGGCATGCTCGTTCGTGAGGCGCGCCGTTATCGAGACTGAGTTCAACTCCAGACCTAGAAAAGAGATTCTCTGATTCTCTGGAGCTTGTTCTTTTCCCAGTCCACCCGAAGTCCAAGCTGGCTGAGGTGCGTGAGCACCAGGTCTCTGTGTGCACACAACACGTCCCGAGAGTGAGCTAGGATTAGCCAGTCATCGAGGAAGTTGAGAATGCAGCTGCCCACTTCCCCTAAGGGAGGACTTTGAACTGGTATGCCCAAACCTCGAATGCAAACCACAGGAAGGGTCAAGGTAGAATCGAGACGTGGAAGTACACGTCCTTCAGGTCTACCGCCACGAACCAATCTTGATGCCGGACGCTCATTAGAATGCGCCTTACCATTATCATTTTGAACCGGCAGGTGGGGCCTTGTGGTGGGGCAGAGCCAGGGAGGACACATTGACGGGGTTTGAGCCCTCTGCTGTGTCGAGAGACATCAAAGCATTTACCTGACTCCTGTTACTCACCAACGGATCGGTCGAGGGTGGGGGAGGAGGTGTTTAATCCCCATGGTCCATCGAAGCCGTCCGGGTTTGAGTACGTCTGTGCCACAGCTTTGTGCGTCGGGGCGGGGGAGCTGTGCCAGGGTGTTGGACCTTCCAGAAAGAGACGAAAGCCGGTGGTTGGGGTGACGGTCAAACACACCTGTTATGTGACCCAGGGACTGAGGAAACTACTATTTTGTTGAGTGTTTGGGTACCACATCTACTGGAGCGTGTTGGCGAAACAAAAGGAAAAGGGAACAAAAGATTCTCCTCCCGGCCCTCCACCGGGGGATGGAGTGGTCTGCTTACAACTTACCCTGGCAGTGAATCCTCGCGCCCCTGGTTGCCCATCTCAGGGGTGCTTCGAAGTCTTCTTCTTAGTAGGCGGCCATTAGACAGGTGGCATATACTTCCTGCGGGGGCCTCACGCATCTCGATCAGGTTCAGCCACAGATGGCGCTCCTGGACCAACAGTGAGGACATAGTCCGCCCGAGAGACCACGCCGTAACCTTCATTGCCTAGAGGGCAAGGTCGGTCGCCAAGCACAGCTCTTGCATCAATACAGAACTACCCTTGTGCAGTTCTTTCAGTGCCTTGGCTTGGTGGACTTGCAGGAGAGGGCGTGCAGTGTGGAGGCGTCTTGTCCATCGTGCCGTAGGCTCTAGCCGTCAGGGAAGATGTGAACCTACAGGCCTTGGATGGGAGCTTTGGGCACCCATGCCAGGTGGCTGCGCTACGCAGGCACAGGTGCACCACAAGTGCTTTATCCACTGAGGACATCGCCGAGTAACCCCTGGCCGTTCCGCCATCGAGGGTAGTGAGGGCGGGGTAGCCGAGAGATTGGGACCGGGCAGAGAAAGGTGCCTCCCACAAACTCGTCAGCTCCTCGTGCACTTCCGGTAAGAAAGGCACTGGGGCAGGGCATGTCTGTGAGTGGTGCAGCGAGCCAAGATACCAATCTTTCAGCCGAGAGGGTTCAGCGGAGAGCGGAGGGTTCCACTCTAGCCCGACGCTTGCAGCAGCCCGGGAAAGCATGTCTGTCATTTCAGCGTCCTCCTCCCGCGGGGTGCCGCTCTTTTAGAATATACTCTTTTGTGAGGGAAAATGCTCTTATAGAAAATACTCTAGATCTGCTGAAGCGCCCAGGGACGATCTCTGCAGTGCACCTCTGCAGAGAGGGGAGAAAGCCGCTGTGATGTGTCGTAAGGATCCAGTAGAGGTGAGGGATGGAAATCGCTTGACTCAGCTTGAACCATCGACCATTCTGCTCCGAAGAGAAAATCTAATGAGAGGTATGCACATCCCCTTCTTTTACACCCATATGTCTGGGGGAGGGGTATGCAAATACCACTTGCCAATTCCCATAGGCCTTTTATCAAAGATCAGATGTGTCTCAGGCTCTCAAGATTGACCCCTAGTGTCACTACATCGACACAATGTAGAGTGAGTGACAGATAGGGAACTGAACAAGCAAATTGAACTCAAAACACATCCTGGTATCATTTGCATCATTCACATATACAGCATTATTCTTGCAAACTGTTTTCAGACGACTGACACATAAGAGAGAGCGAAAATTCTTCACATTAATGATTTCCGTTAGACACATTCACACTGTGCATACGAACAGCAGAGCCTCTGAACCTCTGAACAAACAACGAATCAGACAGTCCCATCAACAGCTTTTCTTTTCTCTGTTCTTCAATATACAGTCAAGTGTTTCTCAAAGCATGCATCTAACAAAGTTCCTGGATTTGTCAAGTGGTGGGTGCTAATTTCATAACCTGGTCATGTTACATTCAAATAACACCAGAAAACTTCGCAAAAGGACAACACTGAAGAAATAGTTGGAAAATAGATGTAGACTTTGTAGTAAGAATTTCCCTC